>OX235276.1:61604131-62804131 GCA_944472155.2 Trichobilharzia szidati
AAACAATGCAACTGCCAAGTTTACACTCTCACTCACCGACATTTCCAAAGACAACCAACGATACAATGCAGATGAAGTAGATAATCTTGTTCATCTTGCAGACGACTGACTTGCTTCTCAACTGTCTCATCTTTTATAGCCGCCTTGACATGTGAGTGTGCAGCGGATGAGAAACGTGGTGGGCGGTAGGACCACACCATTCGTGGCTTTCCATTTTCTTAGACAACTGCAAAGTCATTGTTTCTCTTGTGACAGGCAGGTTGCAAAGGCAGATTTCGTTTGGTGAGACGGACACTGATGGTGAGAGTAGTGACGACAGTCAAGGCCAAGCCAAACGTTAGTGAAGGCGCAAGTTGTCAAGAAATATTCTGATTGTTTTTTCTTATCAATCAATAAACAAACGCCTTCTGATAGAATTGCGAGTTAGTTATTTGTTTCGATGTATGTTAATGTAAGTAACTGAGCCTCAATCACCAGGTCTTCTTCATGCAATCTACTCTGACGAATTCATATCATTTCCGAGAGAGAAGGCTTCCTAAGGAACTGGTCGGCTGAGCGGTGGAGTGACCACCATCTATTCAACAGATAGGTTTTTCATTCTCGTCTTACGCATTGCTGTATCACCCTAATATTGTTTTTGTATCTGCTGAGTATTGGTTATCATCTTTTTGGCATTTCTGAGTAAACGAGCTGCTCAGTTTTTTCTGTTTATCAAATGTTTTCCTCTTTACCTCAATCCATGTACAATCTTTCGAGAGATTATCATTGTGATAATTTTTACTTATAAGATACATTTCTCATCAACATTTTCCTGTATATATTTTCTTTTGTTTTCATTTTTTCCCGCAAACCACCTCATACACTCACACTCAAAACGTCCAGTTTGTTTTTTCTTTTTTATATTGAGATATTTACACTATCAAATTATTTCACCTCGTTTTATCTCATGTTCTCATTGACCAAGTTATTTCAATACTAATTTACGATTGTCCCATCTCACTTTATACTCGTTTCACAATACACTTTTTGATATGATTCTTATTTGCATTGAATGGCTGTTGTATGCATAAACAAATCAATCATTAATTGAAGAGCATGTAAACAAATTGGACTAATTTATTATTCACTGAGATATAACAGGCGAATCTCTATGAATCCAGGATGCATTACCAGCATCTCACTTGGATGCAGGGAAACCATGAGGTTGACGCGATGCCGAAAACCAGGCAGTCGACCAGCTATTCAAATTCATAATTAACTAATTTCAAGGTGAGGCAAATCATTTTCTAGGTAAGACTTGTAGACACATATATCCAATGAATTTCTAGATTCACTATGACCTCCTGATTGAGATGCAAACATACCGTGTGACATCAGCTTAACACGACATCCAGGCTATCGTTAAGTGGCTGTCTGCTGCACGTGAGGCATATTATTTTACCTCCCCTGTCAGCAATTAGTATACCGGATTTTATGTCAGTGACGGTTTCGAAACATACAACTAAATATTGCATATCCCAAGTAGCGAACATTGGAAGGCTTTCGATGTTTCAAAGTATAATGATGTTAACTTCTGCTTTATTGTTTCTCTAGGGTCTTTACTTGCTTATGGATGAGGCTGCCGTGATTCGTGGATTTTTCTACTTCCCTCACTTTGCGAGCGTGATCAATGAATACACACTGTTTTCAATTTATCCTACCGGCAACGAAGTATGAGACTAGTCATATCATTGTGACACTCAATTCATTGCTGTCGAACATAGTGAAAGCATCTCGAGTGTATTTGATTTCGACTGTAATACGGTGCCTATAGTCAAACGGAATCTCACTAAGTAAGTATTCATACTCTTTCTATTTCGTTAGAGAAATCATATTAATAAGTGAGACCTGGTTGTTAATTGTTCAAGTATCTAGATACTAGAGTTCGATAGCTCACTCACTCAGCTACGTCAGATTGTCATTCAGAATTACGACAGATGATGTGATGGGTACATACACAGCGCTTCAAACTTCAAATCATATCCATGTAATGTTGTCGGCTGTAATTCTGATTACATCATATTTAACACATTAGTTTGTTTGTTAGGTGAATCACGCAGTGAAACAGTATCACTTACTGGATGACGTTTCGAACAAAATGTTTCGTTCATAATCACATCAATTAATATATTATGTTTATATCATATATGTTATATTTTCTATATATTATCATATATTAATATGACTTATGGTCTTTCTCGTAAGAGGACTAATTAATAAATTCACTCGACTTTCGCAAACTGAAGTAAGAGATCCACAGAATTGTTGAAAAGTTGCAGCATATCAGATATGAAATTGAGCAGTTAAAGCAAAAGCTAATGGGAATGGTTACTAATGTGGATTATGATCTTATAATGTAGTCCTCTGGCAGTGCCAAGTCATCAAATTTCAAAAAGTCAAAACATACTCAAATCAAAATGTTCCATAAATTATTAGATGAGAAATCTTCATCTCAGAACGATGAAATCAGCAATCTAAAGTCAACGGTGATCGATAAAACAAAGTGGGATATCAATCTCTCAACACATATATTAAGTGCCACAAAAATATGTGTATAAGATAAGCGACTGAATTTCAATGTAGCGGAAGAAAGCTTAAAACCTGAAGATATCATCCCTAAAATTGGAATAGCGATAAGTGGGATAGACAAAATAACGGCTGACGAATACCGGCACAATGTACACTGACATGAAAACGACAAAAACGAGGAAAGCTTAACCTGATGAAGCAGGAGATGGAAGCCCTAAAACACTTTAAGAAGAATAAGTCTATAGTAATCACAAAGTCAGACAAATCAGACAATTTGGACAAGGTGAATATTCATATAGAAACATGACCATATGAGGAAATTAATAAATCAATAGACTTCGTTATGAATAAGGTTAAGAAATCCACAGCGGACCTCATACGCCGAATGAAGCCGTTTCTAAGTGAGTCTAAGTGGTTTAATTTAATGATCAAAACTAATCACACCAGTAGAATGTATGGCGTTTTTAGGGTTCAAAAGTCAGGTTACCCCACTAGATCTGTAGTTGATTTTAGAAATTCACCTACTTATGAATTACCCAAATATTTAGCCGCGATATTAAATCCCCTTAAAAGCCACTCAAAATCAAGTCTAACAAATCCCTGTGAACTAAAATATAGATCAGATAATTTGAAATTAGATAATCAAGAAAAAATGGTTAGTTTTGACATTGTCAGTTCATATACACGTATACCAATAAATATGGCTATAGAGGCAGTCATAAACGAACTCATTTCTGACCAAGAACTCTAACGAACGAAAGTGCCACTTGAGTACATAATGCTGGGACTGCAGCTATGCCTGACTTCCACAATATTTTAATCCCTTGGGAAAATACACAAACAAACTGAGGGAGTTGCATTGGGGTCAACAATGTTTCGCTTGTGGCAGGTATATTCATGGATAGATGAGAAAAGATAGCGATTGAAAATTCCAGCGTCACAGAAAAGTATGGTGGAGGTATACAGATGACACATTCACTGTATTTAGAACGAAGGATATAGATAAATTTTTTGAACAAATTAACTATAAGGTGGAGGCACTTCAATTCCTTTATGAATTGGAAACTCAGGAAGGAGAACTTCCAATGATAGATTGTAGAGTAAAAATGAAAGAAGATGGGAGGTCAGACATTAGTGTTTACAGGAAACCCACAAATTCAAACAGATATTTGAACTTCCGATCATACTATGTAAGTGACAATAGGATTGGCGAAATTTTTAAATAATAGAGCACAAAAGCTAAATAGTACGAAGGTAAATCTAAGACCGGAAGTGAAGCATATAAGAGAAGCTTCGAAACTTAATAATTGCTCTGATAAATTATGTAGAAAGTACGTAAGGAAATGTAAAAATAAGATAAATAATGGTAGTAGTGATAGTGGTAATAATAATAATGATAATAATAATATTAATGAATAGATACATGTCAAACATATGCAAAATAATGACAACATCAACAATAAGTAATCTAAATCATCAGTAGTTATTCCATACAAGGAAGGAACCTCGGAAAGCCTACGCAGAATTCTGAAAAAGGAAGGAATAAAGGTGGCATTGAAACCCACAAACACAATTAGAAACAAGCTTTGTCGTTTAAAGGATCCTGCCAGTGGAGCCTTTAAAACAAATGATGATTGTGACGTCAAATACATAGGTCAAAGTAGTAGAACGGAGTCAGTCAGACCAGCTAAGGAACTCACTGCACACAACTACACACAGCCATACTATAGGATGGGACAGGATGACACTTTAAAAATCTAATGTAACAACGTGGAGGGAGATATTGATAACAGAACCTTTATGTTTTGAATCAAATGAGAATACTTGTAATACAATCGACTCAACATCGCTCCCGGATATCTGGAAAAGGATACTACCCCTAAGACGATTAGGATAGTACAAGAAAAACTACAAAAATAAATTTTCTAAGTCGTATGGTTATAATTGTGGATATGATTATGAAGAATAAATTGTGTTCAAAAATTTGTCACCTGGCAATGATTAATACTGTTTCACAGTATGATACATATAATAAACAAACTAATATGGAATTACTAACTACCATAGTGCCCAAGTTTAACACATATATTGAAATCAATTTTTGTCTTGAAGCTTCCAACAACTATTAGAGAGGTAATGCAATTTGAGCTGCATCACCCTTTGAGTGTCACTGTATTCTATCAAGTTATTTGCAAATTGTCGTTAACCAGAAGTTAGGCATTTCAACTTTGATTTGTTATGTGCATATGTGATCTACTTCAGCAGGTAACGGCATATCTCCTATGCTAAATCATGCCAATGAAAGCTTTGTATTACTTCTTAAGCGCCTCAAGACTTCACATCATCTGTGAGTCATCTAAGTGAAGCGTTACACGGAACGCAATCTGTGTGTGCAGTGCCACTTCAGTAGATGACGGTGAACCAATACTTCGCAACTTACAGAAATACTGTGTCATCCCTCTGAGTTGTTCAGAGAACCCAATGTAAAATGATGATTGTCTTCGGAGTCGTTCAAACATTTCCTTGAAATATTCTGTTGCAATGATTTCGGAAGTCAGATTCTATCGGAATATCCCCTCGAAACATTTGGACCATCTAACTGAAGAGACTCATGCATGAGGTATGCATGTGAGTATATTATAACTGTCCAACGCTCACATCAAGTATGTGACAATCAGTTGACACCAACTGTATATACAAATATACATGTATCTGCGGGAGCAGTTACATTGGAAGAACAGAAAGAAAAGCATATCTACGATTTTCTGAACATGTACCAAAACGCTTGCGTTTAAAGGAAACAAATGCTTTAAACAGTGCCATCGCCAGGCATCTTCTTGACACGGGTCATGAGGTGGACGTCAAAAAGTCATTCAAAATTATCAATAAGCGAAGGAGTTCAATTCTCCTTAAGTTTACTGAAGCCATTTCCATCAAGCGCCTAAAACCTGATTTGTGCGTTCAAAAAAAAGCAGTTTTCAGTCTTTCTTTGCCCTGGTAACTGGATATTTTTCATCTTAATGCGAGATACTGAAAAGTTTTCATTGTTTATGATTATTATTGGTCGGAATTGTGTTCAATATTGCATATATATATATGTATATATTATTAGTGTATGCATGTATTGATAGATTGGTTTTTATTTAAAATGAACTCTGTGCAAGTATGTTAAAATTGTTTTTGTAGATACATTTAATAATGTCTTTGCCCTATAAGCAGCTGAAGAGAAGGCGACGAAATAAAAGATGGTACCATTTTATTCTGCTAAAACTGTAGTTCTTGCTTTGTTCAGATCTCAAAGTGTTAACTAAATGTTAACTAAATATCCACTTGCATGATTAGGCAAAGAATCAATAAAAAGTGATCTACTAAAAATTAAAACAAATTCACCTAGAATATATTTCTTGGATTCACTGATTCGAATGATTCAAAGTTATTAAAAAAGTGAAGGCGGTGTAAAACCAAATATAATTTAATGGAGAGTAGTTTTACGTAATAATACAGCTGTTAATTTGGAAGAATCATGTAGATTGATAACAAAATATAGGAAAACTTCCCAATCAGTCATGAGTTTCAAGAAGCTGTTAAAAATGGCTATTCTAACCTTCACATGAAGCTCTCAATTCTGCTTCAAAATTTTCTCCGTTTCCTTCTACGCAACTAATTCCACCTCTCCGCTATTCAAGATATATTCTTGCACAGACGAAAGCATTATGTCTTAGTAGAATCAATGTGAGCTTTACCGCCCAGTTTTCTCTATTTGAGGCCAGACACTCCTTCAGTGTCCAGCTGGCTTTCCCTGTCAAACCACTAACTTCTGGATGATGTGGTGACTTTGTAATCCTCCTAAAACATACCTGCTGCAAGTTCGTCGCAAAAACTCCTCGCCGTCAGAATGGGGCCATTGTTGTGTTAATTTCGTCTTCCGTACAAAATTGTCTGTGACGACATGTGGAATCGCCCCATCAGCACTCTCTTTGCTCTTCTAAAGCTACCAATCGCATAATGAGCCCCATCATCATCAGCAGGTAGTGATTGCTAGTAGTTGTCTTTGTGACAGTCTCACTGAATATAGAAGGCGAATAATACAGAATGCTTTTTAATTAATTTCAAATATTCTCATTAGAATCAAAGTGAAAGAAAGCACATGGTTAATTAAAAATTTTGACTGGGTCACGAATTCTTGTGTGGGTTGATATATCTATCGATGTGCCTATCTATGATCACTGATAAGCAGATTTTACACACTCGTCTTACGACTTTCTGGTCTCTTGTCGGTATTAGAGAGATAAAAGCAATCCTTCCTTCTTGTTAGCGATGTGCTACGCTCAGAATATGCACTCTCGTGATGAGACTACTGGTATTTGCCACAACTCAGTGTGAACGACTTCCGTCTACATGAATTCAATGGTTGTGTGCTAACAGAATCTAATCAATATCCATTCTATTCATGATAACTGAATAAACAGCAGATAAACTTTGATTCTGTTATCTCACGCATTTTACGGTTTTCATCATGCGTTATACTTGTGTTAATGATCGGTTAAGTAGAACTCTGTTTGAGAGTTTTCTCTTTGTCACCAATTGCTTCTGTAAACACAGTACGAGTTAATAAGTGAATCAAAATTTATCTGCTGTATATTCAGTTATCATGAATGGAATGGATATTGAATAGATTTTGTTAGCACACAAACAACTAGTGAGTTTGTGCAGGCTGAGGTCATTAACACTTTTGTCTGTAATAATCCGACAAGAGATAAGAGAGTCGTAAGACTAATGTGTAAAATCTGCTGATCAGTGATCATAGATAGGCACATAGATGAAGCAACCCACACAAGAATTTGTGACCCAGTCAACATTTTTAATTAACCATGTGCTTTCTTTCACTTTCATTCTAACGAGAATATTTGAGATTAATCAAAAAGCATTCTACATTATTCGCCTTCTATGTTCAGTGAAATTGTCACACAGACAACCACTAGCAGTTGCTACCTCCTGATGATGATATGGCACATTATGCGATCAGTAGCTTCAGTAGAGCAGAGACAGTGCCGATGGGGCGATTCCACATGTCGTCACAGACCATTTTGTACGGAAGACCAAATTCACACAACAATGGTCCCATTCTGACGATGAGGAGTTTTTGCGTCGAACTTGCAGCAGGTTTGTTTTGAGAGGATAACAAAGTCACCACATCATCCAGAAGTTAGTGGTTTGACAGGGAAAGCCAGCTGGACACTGAAGGAGTGTCTGGCCTCAAATAGAGAAAACTGGGCGGTAAAGCTCACATTGATTCTACTAAGACATAATGCTTTCGTCTGTGCAGGAATATATCTTGGATGGCGGAGAGTTGGACTTGGTTGCGTAGAAGGAAACGGAGATAAATTTTGAAGCAGAATTGGGAGCTTTAGTTGAAGAGGTTAATAACTGTTTATGTGAGGCAAAGAATGGAACTAAGCAGCAGTTTATGAGTCAGCTCAAGACTGCTGTACGAAACAGGTCAAAATGCAGGTAGGTTTATACATTCGTCTCTTCTATTCAGAACACGAAGTTACAAGAATATTATTTTTATTTTTGTGCGTTCTAAGATGATATCCTTCCGCTATTTAAAATGGCGTTCATTCTCTTCGAATTATGATATTCTGGTTGCATCATGATTCGACAGCGTGGGAGAATAAAGTCCCTTAAACACAATGTAGTCAGCTTCAGGTAGACGCTTCCGTGTCAGTTTCCACAAATGCAGGACAGTCTTTCCGAAATCATCATTAGATGTGTTCCGCATTTCCTCTGCCACAACTTCAATAATTATGAGACACTACACACTACACAGAATTTGGTGTTTCTTGTCGGCTGTCATACTCTCATTTTATTTCTTCGCTTTGCAGATAATAACGCCATGCATATCGATCAGTTGGATTAGACAAACTGAACTTCATGCAACTTTCCTTATCAACATTATTCATTACTTTTAAATAAATGTTTTTCTCTTAATAATAATAATATTAAACAATTGTTCGCTCAAAATCTTGTTTTGATTTCAATATGGGGATGTTTCATTTATTAAACATTGCTTGACAATCTATTCATTGTTATTATTTTGCAATTCGACAAGTACTCAGGCGGATTTGAATGGGCTGTGAAGTGTTAGGCGGTATTTACTGTTCATTTGTGAAGACAGTTACTGACGCACATCACGAGATATTTTGTCACAGACGTCAGTGGCCGCAAATAGAATTGAATTATCTTCAAGGGGTCAATGTGAGATGAAATTCTTGTTGAATTTAATTCAGTAACACACCTTCATTTGAGTTGTCAAGCGAATCAAGTATTCAATACTTTGAAAGATGTAGAGATGTAAACATAGAGATATATGCGTGTTCTAATCACCTCTGTATCATCGGTTCGGCGATAACAGTCTCAGCCTGAATTGATGAATCCTGCTTCAACAGTTGTTGTCGGCTTTTATCCTGTTGTTTGCTTCGGTGGTTGTTATGGTTAGGACGCTTGCTGACCATGCAAATGGTACGGGGTTTGATTCTTGGCCAACGCACACCTGATATCAATGGTCGGTCTGCTCAATTTGGCCTACCGATATCACATGCGGAATATTCCATATTGTACCAAAATACTCTGTGCAATTAAGTTATAATAAGATAAATGTAACTTTTTCGTCTGGTTAACTTAAAGAAACCAAGAACAATATTTTGAGCAGAATATTGAGGGATTATTGTTTTATTGATCTAGTTCATGACAGCTGAACACCACCTAAAACAGACTAACAATCAATGCATAACATATTCGCATACTTTGGTCAGTCAGCCAGTTGATGGAAGCGATGATTGCTATCACGTGATTAGACAATTAACACCAGTGACCAATGGAGAGAGATGAAAGGTTGTCTTCCTACTTTCAGCCAGTCACATCACTGATGTGCAACACTCGAAAATTATTCTAATTCTCATTGATGACTGACTACAGGATGGAAGTGCCTGGAGATTCAGTGGGTTGTCATCAGTGAGGTCGGTCAAGTCTTCAGTGAGGACAAATACTCGCTGATGACATTCATTCGCAGTAATAGTGTGCTCTGCAAATCGATGGGAGTTAGAATTAATTTTGCTTGCCATCAGTCTCTGCTCCTCGCAAAATTAAAGTGGCGCATTCAGTTGCTTGCCTTTACCAATATGTCCGACGGTCAGTGTTGTCGTACTGCTTTGTAATTTTGCTGAAAATGAGGCAGAAATTTGAATGCCATTCTATGCCTTGTTCGATGATGATGTGTGTCTTTACTATTCGATCTGATAAAAATTTACTTCTCAATCCAACTTGTTCCGGCTGGTATATTTTCGCAACCAGAACATCTTTCATCCTTTCTAGGATGACGCGAATGGGCATTTTACTTGGCGCAGACAACAGAATGATTCTGCTCCAGTTTTTCTTGGGCTTGATTCGCCAATATGTGGTAGTTTGACAAAGTAGACTTTCATCCAACCCATAAGCAGGTACGCTTTCGTACTTCCTATCCCCCTGTGATATCGGCATGGAGTATCTGTTGTTGGCTGATGATCCAGTTTCAGTGCTCCAAGAGACATTCTATACGGTTGTGCTATCTTCCCAAATGACCTTGTGTGAGTTGATTGCATTGAATAGTTCTGCTTTCTTCAGAGGTTTGGTGTCAACTGGCAGTTCTCTTCACTCTGTTCTTAGTATTTGTGAACATCATGAGAATATTCCATGTCTCCACATTCAGTTTCGCCCTCAATTCTTCTCCTCATTTCTTCGATTCCGGCGAAGAATAATTTAAATTTTCATGTTTGTTATGTTCTTTGAGATTTCTGTGCCGACTGGGTTGACTTTCCTGTGTCGTTTAACTGGCCGCACACTCAGACATCTATGATTTTCCTAGTTGAGGCTGTGTATTGAAGTAGGCATAGTGAGATAATAATAATAATTATTATGATATTACTAGTAATAACGAAAACAGTTTTAATGATTATAATAATAGTCGAACGAATGACATTTCAGCATAGTTCCTTGGTGCACCTTCACCAGTAGCCTTTCTTTCCAACACGAGCTGTCGTCTTAGGCGTGTTCCTATCAAGGTATTCCTCTGGTGATGTCCACTCTTCCACATCTTTGTTTTCATACAGTTTCTCGCAGATACCACGTATGCATCACGACCAGAATTATTGCTGGACAGTTATTTGTACTAGGTTGTACGCATAGTCTGCGACATCTGCTGACTGCCTCGTTTCTAACAGGAGGAGTGACTTAGGAATGAGGTGTCACTGGCAGAGGGATATGATATGACAGTGATCAATGTGTTGATGAAGGCCTACACTAGTGCTCAGTGTTCATCAATTCACGGAAATGTTTTATCTGTTTGTTGTGTAGTACCAGTTACACACTGCTAAATTCTGTGGAAATCATCTGTGCTGTGCTAGAACAGAGAGTAACTTATTTATAGACAGATGAAGTGACTCAACCAGTCATTAGTTGGGTTGAAGGCATGAAAAATTCTACTCATCACTGAAGTGAAGACCAGTGAACACCAACCCCCAGGACGAAATCAGAAGTCCTGAAGGCAATCAAGATGCTAAAAGCTGGAAAATCAGCAGGACCAAATGGAATCCCGGCAGAAGCATTGAAAATTGATCCAGAGACAACAGCGGACTTCATGACGCCATTACTGGAGAAGGTGTGGAAAGAAGGCAAAGTACTCGAGGATTGGAGACTTGAGTGAATGCAAGAACTGGCGCGGAATTATGCTCCTGTCCATCCCAAGCAAAATACTAAGCCGCATCATCCTAGAGAGAATCAAACATGCCCTGGATGAAAAACTTCGACCGGAACAGGCTGGATTCAGGAGAAACAAGTCATACATTGATCAGATCGCCACATTACTGATCATCATTGAACAAAGCCTGGAATGGCAGTCACCTCTCTATCTCAACTTCATCGACTTTGAAAAGGCCTTCGACAGCGTCGATCGAGAAATGATTTGGAAACTACTTCGCTACTATGGGGTGCCGCCGACAATTATACCTCTCATCCAACAGCTGTACGACAATGCTGCATGTCAATTAATCTACAACGGAAAACTTACGGAACCCTTCGAAGTGAGGACAGGAGTAAGACAAGGCTGCCTACTATCGCCAATGATTTCCTTGACTGCAGTAGACTGGATAATGCGACAAACAGCGGGCAATGAGGAAACAGGCATAAAATCGACTCACTCAAAAAACCTGGAGGATCTGGACTTCGCCGACGATATATGTCTGATTTCCCACAAACTGGAAGATATGCAAGCGAAAAGCAACAAGTTGGCAGAAGAAGCATCAAAGATAGGACTTCAGGTGAACATAGAGAAAACAGAGGTGATGAAGATTCCTGGGCAACACCACCAACAGCAACAACAGACAACAATCAGCATAAATGGAAGGAACCTGAAAAAAACAACCTCTTTTACCTACCTGGGAAGCATCGTTTCAACTACAGGCGGAACTGACGAGGATATCAAAGCAAGAATCGGTAAAGCAAGACAAGCTTTCATTACTCTCAAGTCTGTGTGGAGGTCAACAACACTCAGCATCAAAAATAAGATCCGGATTTTCAACTCCAATGTGAAGTCAGTGCTACTATACGGATCAGAGACTTGCACTGTGCGTCATAAAGACCATCTCAAACAAACTACAGGCCTTCATTAACAGTTGTCTTCGCTCAATACTCAAGATCAGATGGCCGGCCAGAAAAGATCAGCAACAGAGATCTCTAGGAGCGAACCAACCAGGAACCGATTGTGAAACAAATATGGACGAAGAAATGGAGATGGATTGGCCATACTCTTAGGAAACCATCAAGTGACTTCACTAGACAAGTTCTCGAGTGGAACCCGAAAGGGAAGCGGCGAGTTGGTCGTCAGTGTAAGGGTGACTTGGAGGAGTTCATGTGAAGAGGAGATGAAAGCGTGTGGGGAGACTTGGAGCCAGGTGAAAACTCTAGCAGAGAACCGAACGCAATGGAGACGCGCGGCTGAAGCCCTACGTTCCTCTAGGAATTAAAGGAAACAATAATAATAAGAATAATAATTGAAGTGAAGATATCATCACTCAATGAACAGAATTTATCTAAAATGCAAGATATACTAATGCAGTGGTTGATTAACGTCATGTTACTCCTTTGGGTTGATTAGAATTCAACCAAAATTGAAAGAGAATCAAGTTAACAATAGTGGTAATTAGGGATCGAAATTCAATTGGGTAGTGCTGGGAGGGAATCATGTCATTCAGAGACAAATATCTAAAATCGCCTGTCCAGTGATAAGAAAATTCAGGCTGATTGTGGATTTCGTCGCTGAACAACTGGTTTCGTATGCAGTTATCATGATTAAACATGTGATTCACGATTACTTCTGTGATATGAATAATTTTCAAGCGCACTCTTCCAGCGATATTCCCAAGCATTCTGTAGATAATTTTAAAATCTTTCTTTTATGCGTTAAATTTGTGTCGAGATTCGATCAAGTCTTCCAGGATAGACCTGTGGTGTGTGGATATTTTTCCTTCTACATCTAACCATGATGGCGAGTGTTCGACAATACGCTAGAATAGTAAACACGGTTTATCGCAGAGAAACCCTAGCTGCACATGAGCGAATCAATAGATAGAAATATACGAGTGAGGCGATTTAAGTGGCAAAGTCTTCTTGGATTTCGTGAAGAAACATTCTGAGTAGCCATTTTCAAGCAACTTTATCCACAGATTGTTCAGCTCGTCTTCCATAATGTCAGGCTTACGAATTCTTCAGGTTCAGTGGATGAATGAAATGGTCAGGCTCTCTCTGTGCACAGCGACACACAAATTGGTGAGTTAGTAAGTTACAAGTACCTCAATTTCCATATATTATAACATTAAAACACAACCACTCCATAGAATAATCACTAGTTCTCTTATTCTTTTAGAATGTTTTGATGAACACAAGTGTATGGCCTTCACGATATCGGATGATCCGGAAAGGTAAGAGGATCAAATTACTCCAAAGTATATTATGCTTGACATATACTTTATATCAGTGCCCTCCTCTATACTACAAGTATCGTGTGAACTAATGAGTTCATCAAGACCATGTTTACTGCTGAAGTTGTAATACACTGTCTGGTATTTGGAGTCATTTAATCTAAGACCATAAGGCGTATGCCAATGTCTAATGTCCAACAGAAATGTGTTCAATTTGGTACAGTCAATGGGGGAAGTAATTGGCAACGAGAAAGTAAGATCATCAACATATTTAACAAAACTGACTTGCACCGAACAAGGTAAGTGATGTGAAATGAAAGAAAAACAGTAGAGGAGAGAGTACAGCACACTGAGGTACACCAGCTTCAGTAAATATAGAGGAGGAAGATTTACTTTCATACACAATATAATGTTTGATTAACAAGCGTGCAGCTGGTTATGAGTCCAGGACTCAGTTAGTGTTATGCAAAGTTAAGTTACCAGTAGACATCTGGTAACAGAGTAGGAAGCGGATGTTTCGTCGAAGAAAGCGAATCGAATATATTTGGCTCTCTTGCTCAGTCAGGAAACAGTGTCTAACACAAATCCACTCTGTTTATATGCACATTGTTTACTGTCACAAATGGATTCTTTTGCACGCATGAAACAGTATTCTGTGAGACAGTCACAACTAAGGGCTTGAGTATTGAGTGAATTAGTCTACTCAATTTTGAAAGCGAACCATATATAATGGAAAGCTGTTTGTTTATTTCCTGTGCTGAATTCTATGTTCATGCTTTCTCAAATATATGCATATATCTATTTCTCAATTTAACATGACTTAGTTCTTCTACTGAGCCATCTTAATTGCGTCGGTGGGACAGCTGTTAGGACTCTCATCGACCATACACATGTTCCGGGATTCAATCCTCTACCGACACACACCTGATATCAATGGTCTGCTTGCGAAAATTGGCCTACCGATATAAAAATATAAAAATCTTGAAATACCATGAAGTAATTAGATATATCACAAGTTTAAATAACTTCTGGAACTAAATAGCTGCAGTTAATCGACTGAATTATATCTGCTTCAATGAGATGGTCACTCACCATTGATAGGGACATTTTTCAACTGCCGTTTCGGAGAAATATGAATAATATCACCTGCCTGTGATCTTAATGCTAATAATCTGATGAATTTTGAATCGACAGCATGCAGCCGTCTTAATTGTCTGCAGGACTGCTTCATGTCAGATCCGATTTATTACACAACGATTCTGATGGTACGTTTCACTTCAAAGACCACCATGCTATTCACTAATAGGCACAACTTAACGTAAATCTGTCGTTTCGTGGAAGATTTAATTGTGATTAGAATAAGGGGAAAGCGAAGTTGGATGACTATGAATATTTCATATTCCCATGGTAAAATTTAGAAAATGTAAGCGAACAATATTGTTTTGCAAGGATTTGAATAGTTTGAAGTTTGAAGCACGCCTGTCAGTCAAAGAAACACTTAATCCCGAAGAGTACTGCGCACCAGCTTTCACTCTACTGCTCAATGCACTCATGAATAAACAAACGATCAATGCAGGACGTTGAGTCTACGAGAGAACCTGTTGACCGTCAATCTACTGGAATGAAAAGTGCTCAGTGGAATACCCCAACTGCGTTTGGCGAATAAATTAATCAAGTCAGAAAAACACATTTTCATAACTGTTTGTCAAAATAAATGTAGGGAATTCCTCGCCTTAGTCAGTTTTACGCATAACTCTATCGAATCACATCAAATTACTAAGCAAATGTTGTCAGAAAGCTAAGGAATAATTACAGAGATTCTGAAGGTGGATAACAGATTGATGGTCATCCCAAGAACACAAGAACTGATTCATATGAAGTGTGATCAAGATTTGACCGAATAGTTCTAAAATAATTGGGCGTCAAGTGAGAAGTAGACATTTGTAAAAATTATCTCCCTAAAATCTCGAAGAAAGTGGACTGATTAATCTCGACGTTTCGTTTGGTGATGTGGTCCGTACTTCTTCACGGAAATTCATCGAAATTAACATAACAGAGGCTTATAAGTAAAAGGATATCACTGGTTTTTTAAAAATTGTTTTTTCCAATCATAATAATATAACATACAAAAGTGTATGAACTTTGATCAAAATTTGACCTCAGACTTACAAATATAACTCTGCTTTCGGTAAACACTTTAAACAGAATGTACTTTTCACCAGACAACATTTGCATGTATCAGCTAACATCGCACATTCACGTCTGTTCAACTTTTGGGATTCACCCATAAATGTAGGGCTTCCACAGTCGGTCTTTCTTTATGCGAACCAAAACCTTTCTGTAGAACCTTAGTATGATAAAAGACCAACTTTTGAAGCCCTACATTTATTGGTGAATCCAAAAGTTTGAACAGACGTGAATGTGCGATGTTAGCTGATAAATGCAAATGTTTTCTGGTGTAAAAGTACACTCTGTCTAAAGTGTTTAACGAAAGCAGAATCATATTTGCAAGTCTGAGGTCAAATTTTGATCACAGTTCATACAGTTTTGTTTATTATACATGCTGACACCTGTTTCATGACTCCTATGATTGGAAAAACAAATTTTAAAAACAAGTGATATCCTTTTACATATAAACCTCTGTTATGTTAATTTCGATAGATTTCCCTGAAGAAGTACGGACCACATCACCAAAGGAAACGTTGGAACTAATCATTTCACTTTCTCTGAGATTTTACAAATATAATTTTCACAAACACAACAAGTGGTTGAAGGCAACTGACATTACCTTCCGTAACTTTTTCATTCTCTTTTCATTTCTTTTTATGTTTTGGTTTTGTTGTTGTGTTCCTCAAGTCTATTTCATCCTATTATTACCCTAATAAACTTGGGAAACGTGAGTTTGTAGTGTCAGAGCAACGAAGAGTGTATTTTTAGTGAAGTGAAAATTCTAATTAGGAAGTCGAGAAATAATCCTTAGATTATAAAAGCGGGACAGGTTGTATTTGGTGAAATCTTGGCTTCACAACTAAAGCGCCGCGTATTTTGGTCAGAGTAGACACAATCTGCTGTAGATGTCATATATATTGAGGGTGTTTGATTACACAGTTTACCTACAATGCAGTCTAGTTATGTCGATACCTGAATTTCCAGAAGACCACACTGAAAGGACATCTTGCTCTATATATTTGTATTTATTGACCGGTGTTCAAAATGCGGGGTATCGCGTGTGCATTGCATGTCACAGAGTGAAATGTTAATCAATCACAGAAATCTACAAGATTCCTTACAATTACTTTGAGTTCTATCGCATATGTCAGACCAGTAGATTGAGAGTAGTCGTATTATTAGGGAATAAAAATTAAATCAAGTATAGGTTGCTAAACCCCATGGAAATGAATAATTGAGAATAAACCTAATCAATTTCGATTCCTAAATGAACAGAGCATGACACAATAGGGTGGCAAAGAGCTAGAGTTCTACAAAGTAATATAGGTGGGTGGAGGGAGAGATTGGTCACAGAATCTTCGTTTATCGAATCTACACCTAACACGTACAACAGGTAAGACTCAATATCAATGTCAGAGATAAGGGAGAATAATACGAATAAAATCAAAGGAAAATATGTAATGCAATAATGTTCGTAGTGTTAGTGCCCTCGTATATTTATGAGCAATCAATTACGGTCGATTCATTATCAGTCAGCAACACTGTATAACTGTGAGGGTTTATCAAATACATTTACTATGTAATGAAATCATAGTCTAGTGCTTCAGTGACCGGGACCGATTCGTTGTGGTCTGAGCGCAAGAAACCGATCAGTGCCTTCTACTGTATAGCTGAAAAAACTTCCTTGAGACATGCACAGTCATGCAGTAATGCATAGTTGTTTGGTCCTAGTTTGAGACTCAAAGACAGTACGCACCCACTGGTTTATGACCCAGGACCTTACTATTACAAAACAAGCTGAAATGCCATTCAGCCAACTGCCAACTTAATCACGTATCATCGTGAAATCTGTTGTCAAACATCTTGGTTTTAATGCAAATTAAACCTTCATATGATTTACACATTTAGATTCAATAATTAGACCTAAACTTCCTATCAGATGATACTTTCACTAGCACTGATTTCACTCAAATTCAAGAATGAATTTCATTAATGGACTTATTGTGTCACACAATGCGTTTCAAAGCAGTGACGTAGTTGATGAGTCTCACGATGGCCAATCATCGAGTTCATTTGAAACTTTCCTAAATAATGCATGTCGACAAAATAATCATTTTTGGGAAATCTAACCTCAGTTTCTCTAAGTATACACAATGGTGAGCCTCAAGATCAATTACATTCTGAAAACTGACACTATTATGTAAGTACATATTCAATATATTGATTGAGTCCAAACGATGGTCATTAATCAATGACAACAGTCACAAGAACATGACATTTCAGAGTAACAATCCAAAAATTACTGTATTTTCATTTGGTATTTACACGTTGTCGGTTCCGTTCTAGTTAGGGCTTAGCTGAAGTGTGCTGATTCATCAGGAAATAACTTCATAACGTGCTCCTAATTAGAAAGCAATGTGTTTTTAAAATCTGCTGATTTGAGTGAAACATTCTAATTCGCCGAAACGAAGCTCTCTGCTGAATTACGTGCTGTTAACTGCGACTAATACGGTTCACTAGCTTCACACAGAACGAGTCAAATTACTGTGAATTATTCGTGTGATAAAGTTTAGCTGACTTGAGTACACATTCCTGTTTATAGTTTTGAAGTCTACTGACTTAGAAATTTTGGATAAACATTTATTTTGTCATTTGATGGTAGTGCAGCTAACACCAAACTTCAAATATCTCTTTCTAGGAATCAACGACTATTCAACGAGATTTGCAGTCAACACCGGATGAATGATGGTTCTCTTGGAAGTCTTCATTTCCCCTTCCTGAAAAATGGTTTCATTCAGCGGTCTCCTCAGAAGATGTTAAATCCACTTCCATTGCCTCCAACAAATTTGTTTTACGATAGGCACTTGTGTGGTCCATTGATGGAGTTCCTTATTGCTTCTGTTTTCTGACTGGCCACCCGATCCAAATTATGGAAGGATGGTGTCGTTTGCTTGAAGTCGAAATGCTATTAGAAATTATTTCTTTGAAGAACACTCCAAATCTCTAAAGCATGTAAATGCAAAGAGCCGACATAAGTATTACAAATCCGTTCTTGTTCTTTATTCCAAATGCAGCAGATTCCCGTGGTGGCCCTGTAGGTGCTAATTATCCGTGATCAAACGTGACTCAAAACAAGTCCCTATAGACCAACTGTTGAAGTTCATTAATTTATTATTTTTATGATTTCAAGCAAAACATAAGACTCCAGATAGGTCAGTTCTGATTGAGAAAAAATATTTTCAGTTTCAAAAGAGTATGACTTTTGCGACTGTCACGTGGATGCGAGGGAAAATAGTTTCAGTAAATTAAGACAGACGTTGCAAATGACGACTGTTGTTGTCACACTTGTAACTGCATGAAATTCAGCATGCAGTGCAAAAGAGTGAAGTGAGCGATTCCACTACAACTCCAGTGTGTTCCTTTGCCTTTGTGAACTCACTATTACGCTCAACTGTCAAAAGATGTAGTCTATTAAAACGATTAGGATACGTGATATGCATCATTACAAATAGTCTACAAATCCGAACTCAATCGGAAAGACAGCCAGGATAGAAGTTCTGACACATAATGGCTCCTCATAAGTCCAACATATCCTGCTGTCTGGCATGAGATAGACGTCAGCTTATCTTCTGAAGTCATTCAGTGAACTGGTAAACAGATGTTCACGACATGTTCAGTCACAGGTCTATCATAAAACTGTAATATATATAATATGTCTGTTCAGAGAGTTCACAACATTTTGCCTGTCTTCCTCTCTCACTAGTCTATTCAGTTTGACAGAACCGTTTTATTTGATGAGATCTGAAACACCATTCAACGTTAAAAAATAACTAACCAGTAAGCAGAATGTGGGAATCAACGACAAATAATTTTAATTCTACATTATTAGTAGTTGTAAACTTATGTTTAGAAAATTACTGTCTACTGCTATTTTAAACTGTAGGAAACTCATAATAAGATCTCTTGTAGATGTATAGGACAAACATGCAAAATGTTTATCAGTCAGTGAAATTATTTCAGTAAATGTCAACTAGCTGGTCTGGAAGCTGATAACTGAACCACTATATGACACAAGTGGTTTCTTACTACTTATATAGAATTATCAGTAGTACTCAATGGAATGGTAATTAAAATTTGTTTAGGATTTGTGGTTATTCACTTTTCACTAAACATGCATAAAATTTCAGTTCAATTCGCGAATTCCTATCAGATATGAACACTTATATATGAGAAAATTACTAGTTGAACGTAAAATATAGGAAACGGTTTCTGACCACTAATCTGCAAATACGTCTGTTTGTAGGAATAGTTCACGTCATTGTGAGTACTCCAATTGACAGGTTGTAAACTGTTTCTCTGACATTTCAATTTTAGTGTTAGGATCATTATCATGACTTTACTTACTAAGTCATCCAAATGAAATAATTCACCCTGCGTGCTCATATCGAAAGTGACACTGAGTGACTGAACGCAGTCGGTGGCAGACAGAAATCTTTGCATATGAATTTCATGCTAATTGGAACTTCATACAGCCATTCCTTTTGTATGAAGGGTATTAAAGGTTTCCAGTAGGACAAGTTATACACCATTAGGTCAAATCAGTACCAGTGTAATTTACATACACCTGAAATCATTTGAAAAATGATCTTAATCCATATTATCTCATTCTCATCACACGTTTTATTCAGAAATCATTATAAAAGATTATTCGCTCACATGATTAAGTTGAAACACTCAATGACACCGGTTTCGACACACGTTCTGAGTGACAGTGATATTGTTAAACATGACACCTATAACTTTTCATGTGATTAACAAGATAAACAGCTCTTTGATATTCATCTATTAGTAATTTATTGTGATTAATTGAAAATGATTAAAATCTGTCATTTTCTATACTCTGTAGTGTTTTCTGTTGTTGTTGTTATTGTTGTTGTTGAGTGCATCAGATTCCATACTGTATCAGATATTAGGAATTCTATCCAGCTTCATGAGTGTTGTTTTGGGATAAAGCATGAACAAAACCTACATACAGAATAGGATGAGGCCATCATTCGTTTCACCTGGTTCCTCTTCACTCGCGTAAATTCTTAATGGTATTTGAATGTAAATGATGACAGACACAAATCCAAAGACGACATTTAGATGTTCAGATACTCTATTCATAGACAAGTATGTAGGATCTGCGAATCTAAATGTAGAACATACCACGGTCAGTAAGAAACCTTATTTGAGAAGACGATAGATAATTTTACTGGAATACACAACAAATGACTGAACCCTCACTTCTTTAGTCAGTTTCTATCCTGCAGCCATGATGGTTCTCATCTACCAAACAATGCCCTCAATGGAGCAAGTAAGGTTTGAATGATCACATTCCTATATTTTCGTTTTCATCAACAGCTGCCTTCGCTGGCTCAATACTCAGTATTAGATGACCATTCAGTAAGGATGAACAATGAGGCAACTCATCAGTTCACAATAAAGAACTTATTTCCCAATAAACGTTAACGGACTAGACACATGACGAGGAGACTGCTGAGTGACATCACGCTCCACGCCTTCGTGTTGGACAAGAATGCAAATAGACCTGTGAGGTGTAGGTCAATCAGAGATATGGAGGAGGTCGTGTAAGAGGCAATGAAATCTTATGGTCAATTGATGAGCCAGATAATCGTGACGACATCTAACAGGACGAAATGGAGATGTGTTGCTGAAGCCTCATTCCACTGAGAACCAAAAGGAACAGTTATCACATCTACACTGAAACTGTAGGTCGGGTGGTGTTCCAGAAGAGCATACGAAATCACAAAGTAGAAACAAGTAACTAGTGAGTATGGTGTTTCTTAATTAGGACTCAAGTCTCCCAAGTTAATGAATACAGAATATTCATGTAGACTGATTGAGTCAAAGGGTATTTGACATGGTAACTACTTTCACACCTTTGGCAAATGTTTGAGGCCATGAATATCGAACTGTGGATATTAGTCTTATCAGTATTTACTTGAAGGGTCGATGGATTCGTCATAGTGTGCGTGATTCACGTAAGAAGTAGGTGAGTAAATTGGCTGACAAATGACTGAAATGTGATGCCACCTGAATCTTGTAACTGAGCTACAACTGTTTCCAATCTACGAAAAGCAAACGCAGTAATATCTAGAAATCTGAGAATATTTCACATTATTCGGTTAGTTTGGAAAACTTCGTGAGAATAGATTTGAAAGTTGCATACATGAGGAGTTCACTTAGATGAAGTCTTCACTTATTATACCCATTCAGATATTGAATTATACTCAACGAACTCTCTGCCTAATAATATCAAATGATGTGTGAACTAGGTAGTTTTGTATCTGAAAATTTCATGGTAGTAGCCTTGAAAGCATGATGGCTCAATTTCAAAACCCTCAAGGTTATTAATGTGAACCCATTCAAATATTGACTCATTTTGTCGACATTTTCAGTGTAAGAATAGAATGCAGGCCCCAGTCATCTAACACTTAATATCACTTCTTTGAATATAGCATCTTCGACTATCTAAATTTCAGCTTGAAGATCACGTATCTCAACTTCACAGTCTAACTTCAGATGCATGCCCTAATTTTCCTGAGTTGTTCTTTTCGCTTTCTTGTGACTTTCAAACACCCTTGCTCAGCGAAAATCCACTCAAAGTCAAACTGTTTCACACCAAAATTCGCACGAAGTCAAACGTCTGTTGCAGCAATGATAAGCCATCGTGGAACACAGGAAGTGATAACGCTTGTGAACGGCATTCAATTTCACTACGGGAATTCCTAACACAGACACGCATGCAAGGATATTTGATTGGAAACTAGTCACTAATTAGTATCAAATGCAGTCCAACAGGAGTTCAGTTGCAAGCCCCTTAAGCTCAGTGGTAACATCTGCGAATGCACCACTGGGTGGCACGAGTTCGAATCTCAGAAGGTAAATGAGTTACTCTAAGATGGCAGATAAGCCTTGCTGACTTGTGAGTGTCAACTACAACGAAACCTAGGTCAGCCTGGGCTTCCTGCCCATCAAATGTTTCTCAAAAGAATTCGCACGAAGTGAAAAGTCTGTTGCAGCATTGATAATCCGTAATGGAGTACAGGAATTGATAAAGTTTGTCAACGGCATTCGAATTCACTACGGGAATTCCTAACACAGGCACCCATGCAAGAATATTTGTTTGATAACACATTCGGTTCAATCAAGACATATCATCTCATGACGCTTTATTAGACGGCTCTTTCACAGAACAGTCCTTAATTTTACCGCCTCAGCCCTTTAATGAATATCTCCTTTGCTGTTTCTCAAACCGTTCCTAGTCACACAGACAATAAACAGCACAGAAATCCCTCAGACACAGTTGTCGCACATTGAAAGTTGGGTTGAATAACTCAACTACTGTCAATTGATATTTAGTTCGACGAATCTCTGAGCTACAAATATTTGTCACTATCAGATACAAGTTGTGATAATCGGATATTCAGTATGACCGTGTACTTTCGTGTGTTAGTTGTCAGGTTTCACTTGTAAAGAACAGGAATTCAAACATAATACCACTGTTAGGATTCTAACTGAATAAATGGAATGGATGCATAGGTCATTTGATAAGTGATATGACTGTCTGCTACAAACCTGATCGATTTGTTGTGCTTTGAACACAGGGAACCGATTTCATCGTCCTTTCTTGAGGTAGATAAAACTTTCCTGAGAGACACCAAGTCAAGGAACTCCGTAAAGACAGCAAGCGCATAACTATTCTTTGATAAATCTACGGTTCTACTCAACAATAATGACATCGAAGACCTAAAATTGGCTCAGTATTGATATCAGACGGCAATATGAGCAACATAATTAACTAGGTACAAACAAAGTACTGTGGAAAAATCGTCTGATTTTCGTAGTGCATCCTCTTAAATGCTGCATGTCATCAATACGACTTTATTTAAATGAGAACACATGTAGGTGCATCAGAGTTTTACGATTACTAAAGATTAAACCGGATTATTGGGCTGAAACCTCGGGTAATATATAAAGTGTACACTACTCACGTGTGTGAATTATGCAGCCATCGTCGGTTCGTTCACAGAGTTCGTCGATGATATTCCTTTCTCACCATCTTATCTTCTGTATGGATTTAGCGAAATCTAATTTGATTAATGTATGCAGTGACCTGTTTCAAACGCTTTTCATCATTGCGCACGCATATTTTTGAGCAGCATTCATGGAAGACTTTGGCCTTCGGTGTAACGTCAGCAAACAACTGATGCAAAAGTGCGACGATATAAACATGCATTCATGACATTGACAATTACTTGAAGTAAGCTCATTACTACTCCCTAGTCAGTACTTAAAGCCTACAAACCGAATATAACAAACTAACAAAACTAGGTGTTTCACAAGACGTTATACCAACAAAAGAATTTATTCTCAAATCACCAAGTATACATATATATATATCATCATCAAAAGAGGTTGCAATTTGCTCAGACTGAAATACGTTCAGTGATATTAGGATAAGTTCCATTGAACATATCTCCTCCGTCGGCTTCTGCATCCAACAGCACTACGCACTTACCAAACCTACATGTGCGTAAACAGCAATCATCATTTATTGTGCAACCATAGCCAAGAGGGGCACAACCCGCACACAAATAATTTTCACAAGTGTAAGGCGAACAGCATTCCTCCGATTTTTGACAACGCCTCCCGTAATCCAAGCAACTAACGTTTGCGCCTAAATTTGAAAAATAATGACAGACACTTACAAGTTAATGTGCTTCCATTAAAAACATATAAATTTCTGTTCAGATATAGCAAGCTCAAAGTTTGAAAATCAAAATGGAGAAAGACTAATTTAAAGATGACCAGTGAACACTAGAAGAACACATCAATACTGTGTGTTCAACGTGGTTTCCACACATTACTCCGTTGATATCACTATGCCCGTGAAATACGATACAACCTCTCACTCACCTGTAATGCCTGCGACATTCAATGCAATACCCATAAGGGTGATTGCGAATAGTATCGAGGAACGCATAGTGAGATCGCTGACAGTCAAAATAATCCTAATCACGGACGTAATATATACACAAATCTGAGTCTAATCCAACCTCAGGTCAAGGTGATAATGCTCAATTCTATTTACTGATTCGTATTCACCGGAAAACGTGTCATCAAAAGTGTAGACACAGATGTAAGTACGTGTAAAATATGTGTTACGTCTGCTTGATACAAATCACGAATTGAGTTTGATTTGCAAAGTTCAAGAGAACTAGAGTCAGTGTGTTTTCATTGGCGAATCAGTTAATTACAATTAGGTGAATAAGTGCAAAATATGAGTGGTGCTGATGATACTGACATGGTTCACTGTTTCACTGATCGACTAGGTGGTTGTGGGGCGAGAAATGTGATGTAGGATTAAGCGTGAGGCAAGTGAACCTGCAGCGGGAAATCAAGCAAGCCAATGCATAAATTTTGAAACAACAGGAAATATATAATTTTTAATTTATTCTTCGTTGACATTGAAGGGAGGAAATGAAATTGATTGGTGGCAAGCTTCTGGATGTCAGCAAGCCGATTTCCGTTCTTTCTATGTGTTCGATTAACGTAGTTCGAATCTTATCTTTATTGTATTTTAATACACTACAAAGATGCTGTTACCAATCCAGTGGTGATATGTTTGCTAACAATAATTAGTCACCATCAACATGTTGGAGGGTAGGATAAAAATATTAGAAAAGGATTGAGACTAGAAATAGTAACATGAAGTGCACTCCAGAATGCATAATTTTTGAAAAGAGGAGTGATCGAGTAGTAAGCAGGCGTTCAAGCTGATCACGTAATAGGTACCTACAGACTAACACAACAAACAGCCTATAATTACTGATGAAGTTATCAGAAAATATTAAATAATTTGGACAACTAAAATGTTTAAAAGTCTCAATGGTAGGATGAAATATTCGCAGTTGTTCGTTCATGTGATGACGGTGAAGTTGTGGAAAACCGATGCTCGCGTTTCTTCAGGTGGATTCCGATGACTGCAGCTGTTCATAGAATCGAGAAAGAGATTCAGGCAAATGTCCTTATAAACGAGCTAAGAGCTCAACTTGGAAGCCAAGAGATTCGAGTAACAAAATCAAATAAATAAGGAAATATTACCAGTGAATAACCACCGATGAGAATTTATTCAGATATGCATGAGAACCCAAAGGAAAACTAAGATTAGCAATAATAAACGACAAAAACAGCGAAAATAATATGGAACCGGAAGCCTCCGTAGTATTGCCATATAGAGAAGGAACGTCAGAGTGCCCAAGTAGGGTACTTAGTGAACCTGGAATTAAGGTTGAATTGAAACCAACAAACTCTATCAGAAATACACTTTATCGGCTTGAGGACCTGACAGATCCAATTGAGTGAAACAATACAGTATTCGAAATGCCATGTAATGACTGTGAATTCAGTTGCATAGGTCATACTAGTGGATCAGGACTTACGTAAATCGCTGAAACGATAGTCATTTACTCTTGAAAAAGTTATTTGAAGTTTGATGTTAACTGCATGACCATCAAATGACAAAATCAATAGCGATCCAAAATTCTGAGTCGGCAGACATCAAAAATATGAACAGGAATGTGAATCTCAAGTCAGCTTAACTCTGTCACATGAATAGTTCACAGGAATTCGACTTGTGGAATGTGAATTGAGTGAAGCGTATCAGTGGCACTTTTCGATGAGTGAGCACACTTCAGCTAAACAAAAACCCAACTTTGACTAAAATGGAACCTTTGCAATTTCTTAAATCATGGAAAATTCCCATTGTAACATATGTGGAGATTTGTTTTCTGAATGCATCAAGAATCATGAGCATCCGAAATTTTATTGGAAAGTTCTCCGACGCAATCACATATCCCAACGCAAAATCTCTCAAGAGACGCACATTAAATCACATTGACTCTATCAGTTCACGTATCCCTGAGTTAGAAAGGAATATATCGCAAAGATCTTCTGCTCTATATGACTTATCGATTGATGAACCTCAGACGTTTAATGAATATGTCAACGTGGTTACCAACAAACAAACACTGTCTTTTAATTCTAAGCTATATAATAGCCTAAAATCTATCGAATGTATTCGAAAATTTCCTGAGAATTCTGAGAGATACGTGTTCAGTCACTCCTCTATATCCCTATCAAAAGTGCAAGTGGAAGCCTTGTCAATGGGTTCGAAGTTTTGCGATGTTAATCTCAATGTTAGCAAGCTACATACACATGTTCAGTTTGAGAATCTACTCAGTCAAACTTACGATCTCACACCATCGTCAGACCAGGATTTCCAATGCTTCAAATCTACTATCACTGACTCTTGCAATCAATACCTTAATGCTAGATCAAAACTGCAAAGTCTTCTGACCAATTAGCACAAAGAAAAACTTAAACGTTTGACGCATATCAACGATATACTATTCAAATGCCCTGACAGGGGTGCAGGTGTTGTTATTATGGATCGCAAAGATTATATCGAAAACATGTCATGTCTACTTTCAGACAGCAGTAGATTCTTGAAACCGAACGAGAAAAACAAGATGGAATTAATTGAGAAACAACTTATCGGTGCTTTACAAAGAATGAAGAACATTCATCTCATTCGTGAAGAATTGTACGAAAAGATCAGACCAACAGGATCTCTAATACCAAGACTTTATGGTCTATCGAAAAAACACAAAACTGTCCTTCCACTCCGCCCTATCTTGGATTTATTTGGATCACACTATCATCCAGTAGCTGGGTGGCTAGCTGTAATCCTTGAAGCTGTCGGGGAACAGCTGTCTAATCATTCCCTTCGGAAACCTCCCAATTTGTTGAACGTATACACGATATAAATGTGTCGAATTAACATATGTTGTCTTTGGATGTGGAATCCCTATTTACGAACGTTCCACTGACAGAAACCATTTGTTTTATATGCAGATATATTGAAGACAACAGAATATAGGGATTGAATATAGGGATACCAACTACAGATCTGAAAGAACTACTTTTGAGATGTACATTGGAAGTACAGTTTACTTTCAATGAAACAATCTACAGACAGAAGGATGGTATTGCAGTGGGTTCTCCCTTTAGTCCTCTGCTTGCAGACTGTTTTATGTCCAGTCTAGAAAATGGTCAATTGAAGCCTACAATCCAGAGCTTTTAAATGTATAAAAGGTATGTAGATGACATTTTTATTATTTGTATTAGTGATTGTAACTTGGATAATATATTGAATGTATTTAATGGTTGCCATCCGGCGATAAAGTTCACACTCGAAACGCAGAACGAGTCTAGCACTCATTTCTTCGATGTGAACTTATCAAGGAGGACCGATGGAACTCTGAAGCGATCGATTTATCGTAAGCTGTCACGGAATGGTCAACCGACAAATTTCTACAGCTGGGTACCCATTGGTCGAAAACGAAACCTGGTTCGGTCGCTTGCCACTCGTATTCGGCGCATATGTAGCCCTGATACTGTGGAAGATGAGTTATACATTTTGAGGAAAGTCCTAATAGAAAATGGATTTCCACCACGTTTTATAGATAAGAATATACATTCAAATCCTTAAAAACTTCAATTTGCAACCGTAACCAAGAAAATACTTTACATGAGCTTGGAGTTTAAAGGGGAATTAGCTTCCGATAACGTGAAACGAAGGATATTGCAGTCCCTGAAAAGAACATTCCATGCTGCATCCCTGAGAATAGCCTTTACTAGTCGACCATTACTGTTCAATAACCTGAAGGACAAGATCCCACGGTTGACCAACTCTGTGTGTGTTTATCAATTCACCTGTTCGTGTGGAGCTAGGTGTATCAGTCGTTCGACTCGAGTTTTTTCCAAGAGGGTGCAAGAACACTATCCTGCATGGTTACGAAAAGGTGGAAGTGGAGCAATAAGAAGCGCGACCATTGAACATCTAGTCGGTAATAATCACCCTATCTCTATAGCCTCCGCCTTTAAAGTCATCTTAAAGGCAAAGAGTATTTTAGCCAAATCCCTACATACCCGATTCATCTGTATTGCTGAAGCTCTGGCTATCGAGACAGTTAAGCCAGATCTCTGAGAACAGAAAAAGTTCGTTCAACGACTCCAACTTTCATGGTCCTAATACCTCTATGCTAAAGTTTTGTAATCCCCAATCATATTTTGGCTCTACCAACTTTTCATTTTGTCTATTCAGTTTGTATTCTCTTCCTTCTTACGTCAATTGTTACTATTACTTTTCTCACTTTTAATTGTCCTTGTGATTATTTCACTTGTTCCACTTGTCATTCTAAATCAATTCTTTTTTTAACGACGGTAAACTCTTTGCTATCAAATTTCACACAATATTACGTAACGTTTTTATTTTATTCGATTTGTCTACTAATCCTATAATTGCACACCCTTTTTCAAGTTCTATCCATCCTATGAACTGTTCTATATATGACATTAATTGTCTTACCACTTGACATTTAACTATGATTATAATCACAAACATTTTAGTTTTAATTGCATTTCTCATTATTATTATTTGATGCATTCACACCTATAATTCAATTCCCTCACCGGATATAACTTCCTAAAAAACCATATATATACGATTGTACAGCTTGACGATAAATCCGTTGAAAAGAGTCTCTTCGCTGAATCATTTCTTTTGATTTTCTATGTGTTACAGTGGGAATTTTCCATGATTAAAAAATCGATTCATTACAAACTAACTCTTGAAAATGAATCTGATGCTCAGCGGTGACTGGCTACAATATAAAGTTTCTTGGCGTTAGTTCTAGTGAGAGGTCGTGACCAGTAGGGTGCATCAGGTGGGGTATGGGGTCAAATAATCGTGAATGACATTAGCCGATGGTTGTGATAAAATTATGAATTGGTAAGAGTTTAGATTCATGAGCGAATGGATTGGGTCGCATTGGCTGAATGTTCTACTAGCTTGACTTGCAACAGGAAAGCTGTCGGTTCGAGCCCCAGTGGGTACATACTTCTTTTTCGTGCTCAATTACGTTCCCAGTGGAACATAGGTGTTAAAGTTACAGGCTTGAATTTTCGGTAGCAGTGGTGTTTATTTTTCAAAATATAATTCAGTGAAAAGATGTGGAATTCACAATACACAGAATAAAATAATGTGTCGAATGTGAAACCAACTAGTGCTAACAGTGGTACAGAATTATTATGAAGAACACAGATCGAAAGAATTTTTGGTAGCGGTGTGGTTGATCTCGAAGAATTCGATTTGTAGTCTCACTTTCAGCCTTATCCCTCTCTATTCGGCGTATTCTTGGTAAGGTGAGATCGTTTCAGCACTTGGCTGTTGGATCAGTAATCTGTAACCTTTTTAGTAAAGTATGTAGATTTGTGGAAACAGTCACCCTACCGTCATTGCTGAAACTTCAAACTTGAATTAGTAACTGGTAAATTACAAGAATAAATTTTTGCAGGAGTAACTACTTATGAGAAGTGTAATACTTAGTGTTTACGGCCTAGTGGATAGAAATTCAGGAAATGAAATGACTGGCATTTCGCTCAGGGGAACATAGGGAGAGCTTCAAGCTAGAGCTATTAATATTTTATCAGAAGTGGTTATCATATATAATGGATGGGGTTGCTAGCCTCATGCAAAACCTTGCATACCGAAGTAAAGGAGAACGCTGGCTGAGATTGAATTCTGAACCACCTTCATGGTTTGCAAGCATATAACCACTTTGCCACCAACGCACATGAATATTAGTATGATTGTTTGACTTTCAATGATAGGCTGAGAAATCTCGTTCAACTTCTACATTTTTATTTGTCTCTAGGTCTTCGCACTCGTGCTTATCAAAAAATAATATGAGAATTCGCGAGCTATTGATCACACATTCAAGTAGATGAGTTGTTATGTTGCAATATATGAAACCAAATTCACGAAATTAGTCGATTTCTTCATTTACGACTGAGTGTGAATTTATGGTGGAGCTAAATTTGCGTCGATCGAAACTTGTGCGAACAAACCGCTATACAGAATTCTTCGTGAGACTGATTACTGGAAATAAGTTTAACTAGAAAGCAGAATTTCACATGGCGAACTTGGTTATCATGAGAACTATGCATCCTTTTGAAGTCATTATTCAGGTGAATGTGAGGGACATACAATATACATAACATGTTATCTTGTCTTCTAAAATTTACGCTGTCAGGAGTGGTCTCCAGAGAGTTACTTTGCTGGTAGAGACAGATGTAAGCCTCAGCTGAGTTTGGTAGTAATGTACAAATTAAAAGTAGAGGCATACTGCAAATCGATCTGCCCTAGAATTCTTAAGATGGATTGCTTCATATCACAACTCAAAAAACACAAGTGGATAAGCTGATTGACAGGTTTGGGTTATGAGAGAGATAAGTAGACGAGACTTTCAATATCTTTAATAATACATAGCGAATTCTGGTGCGTCAATTGAGGCAAATAGTGCTCAGCATTTGCAGCTCTGACACTATACAAGAAGAGATGAACACTATGTGAAGAATGATCCTTGAAAATGAATACTCGGAATGTTTCGTCACAAGACCCATGAAGAACATTACACTGAGACCACGCACTCATTCTGCTCGCGAAGACTCCTTTATTTGAATCTCCGACTAGATGAGGTTTGGATAGCAGAAATTTCGAGAAACAAATTGTCTAGCTCTTTGAGGAAACAATTCTTCACTGCTGAACATGCACTCAGTCACTCGATCACTCCAATGGTTCGCATTATTTTGAAGAACAAGCCACAACTGCTGGCCTCATATGTGTATTCCTATCAGTTCGCTTACTCGTGTAGAGCTACGCATGTCGTTCACACACTAAGGGTGCTCTTCGAACGTTTTGTCAAACACATACTCTCATGGTTCGATAGAGAAGGAAAACTATCCCATGGAAACAGCTGTATACTGGGAGGCCTGATCGATTGTAGACACCAAGCTAATCAAGCGTGGAACTCGAAAGTTCTATGCAGCATAAGTGAGACACTTCAACCTGGAGAATCGAAACTCGTATGTTCAGAAGAAACGCGAGCATCCGCTTTCCAAAACTTCACTGTCATCTCATGAACGAACAACCCTGAATATTTCATTCTACCATTGCGACTTTTAAATATTTTAGTTGTCCAAATTATTTAATATTTTCTGATAACTTCATCAATAATTATAAGCTGTTTGTTGTGTTAGTCTGTAGATACCTATTACGTGATCAGCTGGAACGCGTGCATATCACTCAATCACTCATCTTTTCAAAAATTATGCATTCTGGAGTGCAGATCATATAACTATTTCTACCCTCAAACCTTTTCTAATATTTTTATCCTACCCTCAAACATGTTGATGCTGACTAACCATTGTTAGCAAACATATCACCACTAGATTGGTAACAGCACCTTTGTATTGTATTCAATGTACAATGTAGATAAGAGTAGAACTACGTTAATCGAACAGATAGAAAGAACGGAAATCGGCTGACTGACATCCATAAGCTTGCTGCCAATCAATTTCATTGTGTCCCTTCTATGTCAACGAAGAATAAATTTAAAATTATATATTTCCTGTTGTTTCAAATTTATGCACTCGCTTGCGTGCTTTTCTGTGGTAGCTTCACTTGCCTCATGCTAAATCCTACATCACATTTCTGGCCTCACGACCACCAAGTTGACTAGTGAAGCAGTTGCAATGTCACTTTCAAAAGCACCACTCACATTTTACACTTATTCACCTAATTAAAATCACCTGACTAGCCATACAATACACACTGACTTTAATTCTCGACTAGTTTAACAGTGAACCATGTCAGTATCATAAGCACCACTCACATTTTGCACTTATTCACTTAATTGTAATTAACTGCTTCGCTAATTAAAACACACTGACTCTAGGTTCTCTTGAACTTTGCAAATCAAACTCAATTCGTGATTTTATCGAGTAGAGAAAAGCACATATTTTACATGTACTTATATCTGTGTCTACACTTTTGATGACACGTTTTCCAGTAAATACGAATCAGTAAATAGAATTGAGCATTATCACCTTGACCTGAGGTTGGATTAGACTCAGATTTGTGTATATATTACGTCCGTGATTAGGATTATTTTGACTGTCACCGTTCTCAGTATGCGTCCCTCGATACGATTGTCAATCGCCATCCTGGTTATTGCATTGAATGTCACAGGCATTACAGGTGAGTGAGACGTTGTATCGTATTTCACGGCTACATGGATATCAGTGGAGTGATGTGTGGAAACCATGATGAACATACAGTATTGATGTGTTCTTTATTCGTATTATGGAAGCGCTGTGCACTATGAGCTAATAGTATTAGTTTAAAGATGGATGAATTATGGTGGAATTCAGTTTTTCGCATTGTGACCTGTCCACTCCACATAATCGATTAAGCAAGTTAGCATTCTAATTTATCCACTAAGCACGGGCAATCACAATCAGTGATTATTTCGCATAACACCACAAAGTCAGGCTGTGTAATTTTCAAGTGTTCACTGGTCACCTTGAAATTTGTGTTTCTCATTTTCATTTCAAAATTTGAATTAGGTATATATGGACATCGACTGATATGTCCTTTATTGGAGCACAATAACTTGTATTATTCTGTCATCATTTTTCAAAATTAGGAGCAAACGTGAGTTGCCTGGATTATGGAAGGCGTTGTGAAAAATCGGAGGAATGCTGTTCACCTTACACTTGTGATAATTATTTGTGCGCGGGTTGTGTCCATACTGGTGGTACTTGCATAATAAATGATGATTGCTGTTTACGCACATGTAGAAATGGTAATTGCGTAGTGCTTTTGGATACAGAAGCCGGCAGTGGACATATGTTTAATGGAACTTCTCTTAATATCACTGAACGTACTTCCATCTGAGCAAATAACAATCTCTCTTGATGATGATATATGTATATACTTGTCGATTTGAGAATAAATTCATTTGTTGAAATAACGTCTTGTGACACACGTGGTTTTGTCAGTTTGTTATATTCTGTTTGTGGGCATCAGGTATTGACTAGGGAGTAGTAATTAGCTTACTTCAAGTAATTGTCAATGTCATGAATGCATGTTTGCATTGTCGCACTTTTGCATCAGTTGTTTGCTTAATTCATAGGAATGTAGAAGGTCTTCCATGAATACTGCCCAAAAATATGCGTGCGCTAATATGAAAAGCGTTTGAAACTGGTTACTGCATACACTTATCAAAATTAGCCTTCGCTGACTCCATACGGACCATAAGATAGAGAGAAATGAATATCATCGAAGAACTCTAGGGAAAGTATCAACGATGGCTGCATAATTCACACACATGTGAGTAGTGTACGCTTTATATACTACCCGAGGTTTGTAACCCAATTATCCGGTTTAATCTTAAGTAATCGTAAAACTGTGAGGCGCCTACATGTTTTATTATTTAAATAAAGTAGTATTGATGACATTCAGCATTTGTGAAGATACCGTACGAAATACAGACAGTTTAACAGAATAATTTTTTGGGAGTCTTTCCTGAACGAACTGGTTACGATATTTATGCTCATTTGGGTGTTTCCACTAAATTTCTCATAGACTGTGTATCACTTTTTTGACAATTGCGTATCTAATGTCGGCTTCGCCTCAATTATTTGTCGTTGTACTTGGTTGATATAGAATACTATTCGTTCTAAATGTGGTTGTGCAGAGTATTGATAGTGCTTTCTGTTTAGATGTGGATTTTTTGAGTGAGCCAATATCATTCTCGCTTTGAACTATCAGCGTGACGCGTTGGTTTATGATTGTCGTAGAATTAGGTTTGTTTTCCACGTCACTGGAAGGATTCTACTTCACTCTCAGGTAGTTCTTACAGTGTTGTTGTGTGGTTAACGTTTTTTCCTTTGTTTGTACTTAGTGATTTATGTCGCCCATATGTCTGTCTGATGTCAATAGTGAGGCAACTTCAGGTCTTTGATGCCATTATTATTGATTAGAACCACAGATTTCTCGAACAATAATTTTGCTCTTGCTGTCTTTTCGGCGTTTCTTGACTTTGTGTCTCTTAGGAAAGCTTTATCTACCTCAAGAAAGGACGATGAAATCGGTTACATGTGTTCAAACCACAACAGGTCCGTCGGGCTAGTAACAAACAGTCATATCACATATTAAATGACCTATGCATCCATTTCATGTATTGAGGTAGAATCCTAACAGTGGTATTATGTTTGAATTCCTGTTCTTTACAAATGAAACTTGACAACTAATACACGAAAGTACACGGTCATACTGAATATCCGATTATCACAACTTGTATCTGATAGTGACAAATGCATGGAGGTCAGAGATTGGGTGAACCAAATATCAATCCACAATACGTGAGGTTATTTACGAACTCAACTTTCAGTTTGCGACGTCTGTGTCTGAGGGATTTCTGTGCTGTTCATTATCTGTGTGACTAGGGACTGTTTAATAAAAATGCGACGGATAGTTTCATTGATGGACTGAGGCGGTAAAATTAAGGTCTGTTCTGTGAAACTGTCGTCTAATAAAGCGTCATGATATGATATATCTTGGTTCAACCGAATGTGGGAATGATCAGCTCATAACCTTATGCAGTGATGAGTGCAAATCGATATTGATGCCATTTGTATTTCATGTACTGAGAGTAATGAACCTGGGAACATCAACTGTTTCCTCAATTCAGAAATATGCCTCCGAAAACTGAAATACATTTTTTAGATTGTTGGAATTTGAAAGCTAAAGACAGTCTGCAGCAAGCCGAGCCCTACCTGGGTTTCGTTCTATTTGGCACTCACTAGTCAGCAAGGCGCATCCGCGTATCTTTGATTAACTCATCTACCTTCTGAGACTGAAACGCTTGCCAACCAGTAGTTCGATCGCAGATGTTACCAATTAGCTTTACGGGCTCGAAACTAAAGTCCTGTAGGACTGTATTGGACACTAGTTAGTGACTAGATTTTTATCAAATATTCTTGCATAGGTGTCTCAATTAGGAATTTGCTTAGTGAAATCGAATTCTGTTCACAAACTTTATTCTATTATGGCTTATCATTGCTGCAACAGACGTCTGACTTCGTGCGAATTTTGTTGTGAAACAGTTTGACTATGAGTGGATTTTTACCGAGCAAAGGTGGTTGAAAATCACAAGAAAGCGAAGAGAACAACTCAGGAAAATTAGGGTATGCATCTGAAGTCAGACTGTGAAGTTGAGGTACGTGATCTTCAAGCTAAAATGAAGATAGTCGAAGATGCTATATTCAAAGAAGTGATAATAAGTGTTAGATAACTGTGTTCTGCATTCTATTCTTACACTGAGAATTTCGAAAAAATGAATCAATATTTGAATGGGTTAACATTAAACACCTTGACAGTTTTATAATTGAGCCATCATGCTTTCAAGGTTTCTCCCATGAAGTTTTCAGATGCAAAAATACCTAGTTCACACATCATTTGATATTATTAGGCAGAGAGATCGTTGAGTATAGTTCAATATCTGAATGAGTATATAAAGTGCAGACTTCGTCTAAGTGGAATCCTCATATATGCATCACTCAAATCTATTCTCACGAAGTTTTCCTAATTAACCAAATTATATGATATATTCTCTGATTTCTAGATATTACTGCGTTCGCTTTGAGTAGATTGGAAACAGTTGTAGCTCAATAACAAGATTCAGGTGGCATCACATTTCAGTCATTTTTCAGCCAATCCACTCAACTACCTCTTAAAAGAATCACGCATACTATGACGAATCCATCGATCCTTGAAGTAAATACTGATAAGACTAATATCCACAGTTCGATATTCATGGCCTAAACTATTTTTGTCAAAGGTGTGAAAGTAGTTACCATATCAAATAACTTCTGACTCAATCAGTGTACATTAATATTGCGTCCTAGTTAAGAAACACCAAACTAACTAGTTACTTGTGAACTATTTGTGACTTCGTATGATTTTCTGGAACACTACTCGACCTACAGATTCATTGTAGATGTGATAACTGTTCCCTTTGGTTCTCAGCGGAATGAGGCTTCCGCAACACATGTCCATTTCATGATGTCCGTTGCCATTATGATTATCTGGCTCATCTAGTCACCATAAGATTTCATTTCCTCTTTACACGATCTCCTCCAAATCACCGACTGACCTACACGCCACAGGTCAATTTGTATTTTCGCCCAACACGAAGGCGTGGAGCGTGATGTTACTCGGCAGTCTCCTTGGCATGCGTCAGTCCCTTTACATTTATTGAGAAATAAATTCTTAATTTGTTCACTGACTGAGTTGATTTCTTTCCGTTGGTCATCACTCGTTGTTTTCAATGGTCTGCGTATTAAATATTGCTAGTGGTTAAGTTGAGTGCTACTTAGTCATCTGGTCACTATAATAGTTGAAAAACATCTGAGTTCATATGAGAAGTGGTCTTAATCCATATTTTACAGCACGCAACATCCTCTCTATACACAAGTCTCCCTCCTTCGCATCTCATCAGTTAGGACTAGAAGTCAGTAGACAAGATTTTGTACATCAATCCAATACACTGAAAGAAAAGTTCACACGAATATTTGTTTCTTTTCCTCTGCGTTCCCAGTTGAACATAAAGGGTGGGCTTCAAGCTAGAGGTATGAAGATTCAACGAGAATGTTATTTAATTTTTCATGATAGGCTTGCTAGCCTTATGCGCAACCTGCTTGCTTTAACAGTCTTCTTCCAATGTGTGCACGATCGAATCACTCACGTTTTCGTTTGCCCAACGATGGCAACCAAGGCCAATGAACCAACGTTCAATGTTCAAAATCAATGACATCCTGCTTATGTCCCACTGGGAACGTAGTGGAATAAAAACAAATATTCGTGTGAACTTTTCTTTCAATAAATTGGATTGACGTACGCAATCTCTCCTCACATACTGACATCGGCAATTAACTGAGTTAAACATGTTGTTATTCTGCTGGTTAGTGACTAAGAAAGGAATCCAGGTATACAGTTTCTGCTTATTCAGTAGTTGGTATCAAAATGTTTGCTTCACTCACTGATGATGATCTACCCACAGAGATCAGAACAAATTACCCGTCATTTCATTTGCTGAATTTCTATCCACTATGTCGCAAACAAGAATTACTAATATCCTTCTCATAAGCGATCACTCTCGCATTAAGCATTGTTTTATTGTTTGAGGTAATGTCCGCTGAATTGAAGCGTCGATTTGAAAATCATCACTGAATGGAATTCAGTTACAACTGGCTAATGATTCCCGTTTTTGACGAATCTCATCTCGTGTATTTTAATACTAACCACTATCGACTAAGATAACGCAGTCTCACTACCACTTGTAAGACATGCAAACGATTGCTTTAAAAATCAAGTAGTAATAAGAATACTAATATTTTGATTGATTCTAGAGCAGTAGTTGCGAACAGTGGCGAATTTTCACCACTTTGTACAACACTGCATCTAATTCACTGAACCACAACAACAGAATTATTACTCTACAGGTGACACTGTATCGAAATTGATGACATCAATTTTCGATATTAGCGGAAACAGAAGTATCAAAATGTACAAATGTAAAATGGTAAGAATAATAATATCAGTATTACTAACAGAAAATTATAAGATTATGTGACCAAGTGATTACAAATATGGGGGAATAACTGAACTAATTTTCGTAGTTTACTACACAGTAAGCTGTAAGTTTCACGTTTAAAACTACCTTTATCACATAGGGCACTGGTGGTTCAAATGGGATATCGTTGAGTTCTTTTACTTGGTAGGAGAACAATATAATCTTGTCTACTGACATCTAGTCCTTACTGATGAGATGCGAGGGAGGAATACATGTGAATATGGAGGGTGTCGTTTGTTGGACAATATGGATTAAGACCACTTCTCATATGAACTCAGACGTTCCTCGACTAAGATAGTAACCAGTTGACTAAGTAGCACTCAACTTAACCACTAACAATATTTAATACGCAGAATATCAACAAAACCGGATGATGGCCAACGGAAAGAAATCATTGTGTTATTCAAAATGTGACTTGACAGCAACTACCCGAGAATATTCATCAGAGATAATGCAAAACAAGGATAAACAGAAAAGAGTAAAACAAAGACTAAGATCAAAGTGCACTGTAAACAAAAAAGGATAGCAATTTCACACCAAAATTGTGCATAAGTGGCGATTTCAGAGAAACCATAAAATTATTGGGATTCAAACCACGTTCACAACACTGAGTCTACTAAGAAATTATATAAATTAGCTAAAATATTCAATGAAAATGACGAATAAATAGTAGGGTAATTTATAAAATATCTTGTGTTCAATGTTCCGACCGAACATGTGGGTAAAATGTCTAGATCACTCAAAATGAGAATGAACGAACATCAACGCCTAACTAAAGCTGATACCACAGGATCACAAGCTGACAGTAATTTAGAAGGAAATTCATCTATAGCTAGTTGCACCTGCACGGGACAGAAACCACAACATTGATTGGGAAAACGTTTGTGTTCTGAAATGGAATATGAACTAATGAAAAGAGAGACTAATGAAAGAATCTATATGCATTAAGGTCACGCCAGATACAGCTTACAATGCTGACCCAGCATAACTGTCACTGACTTGGAATAGAATTCTGAATGTACAGAAATGAATGAACAAAAAATTGATCACATCTATATGATTACAAATCACAGAAGTGTGAATTAAGAGCAAACAATTCTAAGATTTGGTGTGATCGTGATCAGTAGTTTTGCTCGAAATGCCACCAGAATAATGAGACTTATCATTGTGAGTCAAAGTGTTGAATTATAATTTGTTTGATCTGTGGCAGGAATCCCAAACGTCAGACTGACATTGATCCTGATATCAGTGTGTAAATTAACAGTTATCTTTATACTTTTGGTGAAAATTAGTACATGGAGTGTGAACCGGGATATTTATGTTATTTATAAAGAAATCGATTTCTCACGCATCACGCTATTGTGAATTGTTATTTTCTGAAAAAGTAGTCATATGTAATTACATGAGTGTTCATTGACAGTATTCAATGTGTCATACCACTTAACCCATATACGTGTAAAGAAAAACAGAGATCATAATAATCCACGTGATGTTAATCCTGATATGTATATGAAAAGACATCGTCTTTCACAATCACTCAATCATGACAGGATTAGGATAATTAATTGACTAGTTAAACTGTCAGCTGAGTTATCCGTTATCATTCGAAAATATACATCAATAATGACACTAAAATAAGGAATGAAAACACTTGTAGAGGTCAAGGAGAATAAATGAATAAGTGGAGCATCATTTGATGGTCACACACACTTACACACGAACATTGATCAATGTATTAAAACAGATAAAGTAATTTATGAAGTGAATATGTTCTAATCTGCTTCGATGTAGACAATCATGATTGGAGAGCGACTGATTGTGTTGATCTCACTGGGTCTGTTTTCGTTCACTAGGGGTAACTGACAGTAATATAAGTGTGCAGATATATTCTAATATGGATATCTTAAACATGTTGAAACTGGTGAACTGCTGTGTGCATAGATGACGGAGATTGAGTGCAGTGTGTTAGACATACAAAAATGTACGCGTCGTATTATATAGGAAGTATTATATTTCAACACTCAGGTCTCACAAACGTCTCTATGAATAGAATATCTGGACATCTAAATTTCATCTGCTGATTTTTGTCTGTCATCAGTTTCGTTCAAATACCATTAAGAATTGATGCGAGTGAAGACGAACCAGGTGAAACGAACGATCACCTCATCATATTTTGTTTGATGGTTTGTTGATGCTTTATCCCAAAACAGTACTCCTGATCCTGGGTAGAATTCTCAACATGTGATACAGTATGGAATCTGATGCACTCAACAACAACAATAACAACGGCAGAAAACACTACAGAGTATAGAAAATGACAGATTTTAATAATTTGCAATTAATCACAATAAATTACTAACAGATGAATATCAAAGATCTGTTTATCTTGTTAATAATAATAATAATAATAATAATTTGCTTTATTCCAAAACAGTACTTGTGATACAGAATGGAATTCTCAGCATTTTTACTACAGTATTGCATCCAGTTAGTACATTGTCAATAAAATAGAATTCTACATAGATTGAGGAAACCACAGTTCATTATTACAACAATACATTGGCATGTTCAGTAGCAAAGGTAAAGCTGAAACAGTGTTTGAAGGTGTTAGAAAAGTGGGAGCTGTCTTATTAACTGGCGTAAGCGAAAGAAAGAGAACAAAGCAGCACATAACGGAAAAAGAAGAGAGAGGAAAGGAACAGAAAGAAAGGAAAAGTTGAACCTATTGATGAAGTGGGTTGGAAAGATGAGATCCAGTTGTACTAATGACTATTTAATGAATTATAGGTGTCACGCCTAATGCTTTCTTTATCACACAGAACGCGAGCTAAGTAGGGTATGGTTGAGTTTTTGTACTTGCTGGTACGAGCATATAGTTTTCTATATTGGCTTCTGGTTTTACCTGATGAGATGCAAGGGGAGAGTTGTGAGTGAAGAGGGTGGTGTGAGTTAGATAAAATGGACTTGGCCCATTTTTCACATGAGTCCATGTGCCTGTCAACCAAAATATTAACAAGCTGGTTAAGTGGCACGTTGCTTACTCTGCTGACAACATTTAACATCCTGCGTAATATGTTGTAGTCTTTCTTCAGTAGCCCAGGAAAAACTAAGGGGGAACAATAGAGAATAATAGGCAGGATGCGAGAATTAACGAATTGTAGGAGTAGGGGTTGGGTAATACCAGAATGTTTTAACTTCTTAATGTAGAAGGCAAGACGGAATATTTTCTTAGAAATTGCTAAGATATGAGACGACCAGGAGAGATCAGCAGATAGAATGATACCTAGGTATTTAATTTCCGATTTAGTTTCTATTTCAGTGCCGTCTATTTTGCATACCTCGTGAGAGCCAAACAGTTTGTTTAGGTCGGATTTATGCCTAAAGGTGAAATTGACTGTTTGGCATTTGGAAGGGTTTAGAGTAAGACCATTTTCCTTGGACCACTGGTTGATTTCTGACAGAAAGCCATTAAGTTTAGAGCAGTCGCTTTGACATTTGATAGGCAAAGATGCAGACAGATCATCAGCGTATTTGACAAAATTAATGTCATTTGAAGATGGTAAGTCATGTAGAAAGAAGGAAAAGAGAAGTGGGGAGAGTACAGCGCCTTGGGGGACTCCGGCTTCAGTGAGTGCAGCAGAGGATGATTTACCTTTGTATACGGTGTACTGCTTTCTGTTAGAGAAGTAGGAATGCAACCAGTTAGTGACCCAGGGCTCAGTTTTCGTCAAAGAGAGCTTATTTAGAAGGAGACATCTAGGAACAGAGTCGAAAGCAGAAGTGAAGTCAAGAAACGTGCAGCGGACGTATTTAGCACCTTTATCTAATGATGAGACGATGTTGTTGTGTAAGACAGCTGCAGCGTCTAATGTACTCCTACCCTGTCTATAGGCAAATTGTTTTGGGTCTTCGAAGTTTTTAAGGGAGGGTTCGAGTTTAAGAAGTATTAATTTTTCCATAACCTTTAGAAACGGGGAAGTGATGGCAATGGGTCTGAACTTTACGTTCTTGCCATTTCCAGGTTTAGGGACAGGGACAATTTTGATGTCTTTCCATGCATCAGGTACGATATTTTTGGAGAAAGAGGCATTTAGGATGTTGGTTAGTGGAGAACACAACACATCTGCACATTGTTTTAGAACATAGGCAGGTATACCATCAGGACCTAGGCTACGTGAGGGCTTGAGTGTTTTAAGACATTTTAGAACATCGAGAGTATTAAAGTCATGAAAGTTTTCAGCAACATGATAGGTAACATTAGAGGTAGTTAAAGTAGAAGGACAGCGTATAAAAGACTGATTAAGAGCATTAACATCATAAGAGGGAAAAGTATTACAACGCTTACTATTACCAGTAATTTCATTAAAAAGTTTCCACATACTGATTGGAGATTTACATGACAAAAGTGTATCATTATATATAGCATTAAGATTTTTGATTTCAGATTTGATCTGAGCATTAATCTTTTTGAGTCCTAACTTGTCTTTGGATTTGTACAAAGTTTCTTTTTTCCTGCGAAGTTGTTTGAGATAAGGAGATGAGAAGCGGTCGAGACGTTTGAATAGAGTTTGTTTGGGACAACATATATCAAGGCAAAACTTGAGATAATCCGTTATATTGACGATTGTGTCATCTAATGAACTTTCATGGAATAAGTCCCAGTTAGTATTTTGTAACATGCACCTTAGATTGAGTAAGTTTTCGGATGAGTAGCATCTTTGTTGTGCTTTCATAGACAGATGCGAGAAGACTTTAATGTGTGTTTTGCTGTAAATTTTTGGTAGAACACGAACAATAGAGTGATCAGAGTTGAGGATCGGTGCACGTTTACGTGCTTCATAGATTCCTTCGTCATTTGTAAAAACTAAATCCAGTGTTTTGTCTAGTCGAGTGGGAAATTTGACAATGTTATAGTGACCAAGTGCTTCAAGGAAGGAGCAATCTGACGAGTTGAAGTCCCCAGTAATAACAGACAGAGAGTTGTCGAAGTTGGCAGCGGTGAACATGGTGAATTCATCGGCAAAACTTGAAAGATTAGATAGTGAGCAACTTGGAGAAATGTACATGTTTGTGATAAAGATGTGTTTATATTTGGGGAGATGTTTGGGACGACATTTGACGGTGATGCAGTCTATGAAGTCATTTGAGAATGAGAAGCAGACATTATTAGAAATAGACCATTTTGAGTTAATAAAAGTTGCAACTCCACCCCCGCTTTTCTTATTACAACATATTCGGTCTTGTCTAAATAGGATGAAGTCCTTTAGAGAGATGAGATTGTCATCGTACAGTTCGTGTAACCATGTTTCTTGTAATGTGATTATCGCAGTATTGTGATAAGTGTCAGTGGACATCAAGGATTGTAGGTACATAATTTTGTTAGGCAGAGAGCGGCAGTTGGTGTTCATTATGACAGGGACCGTGGTTAAGTGTATTGGTGTACGTTTAAGAGCTCTTTGCCAGCCACTACGATGCTTCCTCCTTGGTTTCTTGGGAATATGAAAGTCATTGGGTCGTAAATGAATGATAAAGTTGCGAGAGTAAATAATCCTTTTGGAATTCATATTTGGGTGATAAATAAATGGAGTAAATGGTAGGTTGGATGCAATATGTAGATTTTATGATAGCAGGCCCAAAGATTCAAACAGGCCGCCAAGGTCATGAAAATCACATGAAAAGTTATAGGTGTCATGTTTAACAATATCACTGTCACACAGAACGTGTGTCGAAACCGGTGTCATTGAGTGTTTCAACTTAATCATATGAGCGAATAATCTTTTATAATGATTTCTGAATAAAACGTGTGATGAGAGTGAGATAATATGGATTTAGACCATTTTTTGCACGAGTTTAGGTGTGTGTAGACTACACTGGTACTGAGTTGACTAAATGGTGTATAACTTGTCCTACTGGAAACCTTTAATACCCTTCATAGCAAAAGAAAATTACTGTATGAAGTCCCAATAAACACGAAGTTCATATGCAGTGATTTCTGTCTGCCACCAACTGTCTTCAGTCACTCAGTGTCAATTTTGATGTGAGCACACCGGGTGAATTATTTCAATTTGAAGACTTAGTAAGGAAAGTCATCATGTTGATCCTCACACTTAAGTTAAAACGTCGGCGAAAACAATTTACAACCTGTCAAGAGGAGTACTCACAATGACGTGAAGTATTCCTACAGACAGACTGATTTACAGATTAGTGGTCTGAAAGCTTTTTCTATATTCTACGTTTTACTATTAAACTTCGCAAATATAAGTGTTCACATCTGATAGGAATTCACGAATTGAACTGAAATTTTATGCATATTTATGGAATAGTGAATAACCACAAATCCTGAATAAATTTTAATTAACGTGACACTGCGTACTACTGATAATTCTGTATAAGTAGTGAGAAACCACTTGTGTCATACAGTGGTTCAGTTATCAGTTTACAGACCAACTGGTTGACGTTTACTGAAATAATTTTACTGACTGAGAATCATTTCGCATGTTTCTCCCATACACCTACCACAGATCTTATTATGAGTTTCCTACAGTTTGAAATAGTAGTAAACAGAAATCTCTTCAAAATTACTTTCAATCCACGGTTAGAGTAGATCATGTTGATTCCCGAAGTCTGTTTACTGGTTAGTTATTTGTTAAACATTGAATGTTATTTCACATTTTATCAAATTTAATAAATATTTGAAATTGAATAGACTTGTGAGATTGGAAGACAGGGAAATGTTGTGAATTCTATGAACACGAATATTATATTTTAATAAAGTTTCATAATAGACCTGTAACTGAACATTTCGTGAACATCTGTGTAACAATTCACTGAATGACTTCAGAAGATAAGCCGACGTCTGTCTCGTGGCAGATAGCAGGATATATTGGAAATATGAGAATCCTTTATGTATCAGTCATTCTACTTTGGCTGTCTTTTCGATTCAATTCTGATTTGTAGACTATTTGTATTGATGCATATCATGTAGCCTAAAGGTTATAATAGACGAAGTCTTTAAACAGTCGAACGGAATGGTGAGTCACAAAAAAGAAAAGTAACACACTCCGTTGCACTGCATGCTGAATTTCTTGCAGTGACTCATAGGACAACTACAGTAGTCTTTTGAAATGTCTGTTTTAATTTACTGAAACTTGTTTCCCTCACGTCAACGTGACAGTCGCGAAAGTCATACTCTTTTGAAACTGAAAATATTTTTTCTCAATCAGAACTGACCTATCTGGGGACTTATGTTTTGCTTGAAATCATGAAACTAATGAATTAGTGAACTTCAACAGTTGGTCTATAGGGATTTGATTTGCTCCACGTTTGATCATGGATAATTACCAGCTACAAGGCCACCAGGGGAAATCTACCGCATTCGGTATTGAGAGAGGGGACGGGATTCCCTACGAACCAACATTTGGATTTGTAACACTTATGTTGGCTCTGTGCACTTAAATGCCGCAGAGATTTGGAGTGTGCTTCCAAGAAAGAATGTCTGATATGATTCAGACTTTTAGCAACCAACGCCATCCTTCCATAATTAAGGTCGGATAGCCACTCAGAAAACAGAAGCAATAATCAACTCCGTCAACGTACCACACAAGGTACTATCATCCAACAAACTTTCTGGAGGCAATGGCGGTGGATTAAACATCTTCTGAGGAGGCCACTGAATTAAATCATTTTTCAGGACGGGAGATGAAGCCTTATGAGAGAACATTGATTCATCTGGTGTTAACTGGAAATGTCATTCAATATTCGTTGATTTCTAGAAAAAGATATTGGAAGTTTGATGTTAACTGCATGACCATCAAATGACAAAATGAATAGAAATTCGAAATTTTTGAGTCTGAAGGCATCTAAAATATGAACAGGAATTTGCATCTCAAGTCACCTAAACTCTGTCACATGAATAGTTCACAAGAGTTCGACTTGTACAATGTGAAGTGAGTGAAGCGTATCAGTGGCATTTTTCGATAAGTGAGCACTCTTTAGCTGAGCAAACATCCAACCCTGAGTAAAATGAAACCGACAACGGTGAATATCAAATGAAAATACACTAATTTGTGACCTAATAACTCTTCCACATTCGACAAGTGGGTTATTTCTCTGAACTGTCATGTTCTTTTAACTATCTTCATTGATTAGTGGCCGCCGTTTGATCTCCATCATCTTGTTGAATATATACTCAACTATTACTGTCAATTTTGAGAAAAAGTAGCTCTTTAGGCTCACTATTGTGTCTCCTTAGTGAAAATGGGTTTGAATTTATCAAAATTATTATTTTGTTGACATGCATTGGTAAGGAAAGTTTCAAATGAATGAGATGATTGGGCATCGAGACACTCATCAACTACGTCACTTCTTTGAAACACATTGTGTGACAAAATTACTCCATTACTGAAATCCACTCTTGAATTTGAGTTGGAATTTCATCTGGTAAGATATTTAAGTCTAATTATTGAATCTAAATGTGCATATCATATGAAAGCGTAAAGAACATCCAAACCGAGATGGTTGACAGCAGATTTGTTGTTCATAGGTAATGAGGTTGTGAGTTCGCAGTGTCTGAATCGTCTTTGACCTTGCTATGTAACAGGAAAGTCCTGATTTATACACCGGTGCGTGTACACAGCCTTTGAGTCACAAACTAGGACCAAACAGCCATCCATTGCTCCATAGCTTTGTGAGTTAGTGATTCAGAAGTGAAATGATGACTAACCATGCATGCGACTCGACTTTCGATTCCCAGCCAGCGCAAAACTTCGAATCTCTCGTTCCGGTAAATACGGGTAGTTATGCGTGGGAGCATTATCTTCATCCCGTGAAATTCACCTCTGCTACTGAAACATCAGAACTAAAACTTGAAGCCCTATCTATCCTTCGGAATGCAAAGAAATAAAATTAAGTAAGTAGTTATAATGTATGGAGTGTCTTCAGATTTGTTGCCTTGTTACACAAGCTTCATATATAAAATGTAATTCAGTGAATAGATGTGAAATTCACAACACTGAGAGTAAAATAATGTGTCGAATGTGAATCCAACTAGAGCTAACCGTGGTACAGAATTCTCATGAGGAACACAAATTGAATGAATTTTCGGTAGCGGTGAGGTCGATCTTGCAGAGTGGTATTGGTGGTCTTACTCCCAGCATTATCCCTCTCTACTCTGCGTACTCCTGGTGAAGTGACTTCGTTTCAACAATAGTCTGCTGTATCAGTAATCTGTCATATTTGGAGTAAAGTATGTATATTTGCGGAAACAGTCACATTACTGCCATTGCTTAAACTTCAAACTTGAATTAGTAACTGATAAATTATGAGGATAAATTTTGGCGAGAGTAACTACTTTCGAGAAGTGTATTAGTTAGTGTTTACGGCCTAGTGAATATAAATTCAGCAAGTGAAATGACTGTCATTTCGCTCTGTGGAACATAGGGAGAGCCTCAAACTAGAGCTATGAATTTTCAGAAGAAGTGGTGTTCATTTTTACATGCTGTTGTTTCTTGCTCCATGCATAAACTTTCCTCTTTACTAGTCTTATACCTGGCTTAGCGAAGTCAACGAGAATGTCTTTAGGGGAGTGGACCCAAAACGAACTTCCTGGATGGCCATCATTCTAACACTGTTCCACTGAAGCACACTAATGTTAGAGAGATTACATGACTTTTTGATGTTATGCTGAGAAATCTCGTTGGAATTCCATATTTTCATATGTCGCTCGTGAACATCATCCACCCGGGCTAGTAAAAGGATAACGAAAACGGGTATAAGGTTAGAGTGACACAACATTTGATCAATTCAGAACATTCAGCACTATTCAGTAAATCCTTGAAAATAATATACAAGATTCTATTAAACCTATCAAAGGAAGTATAATTAAGACATCTGGGCATAGGCAAAGCACTAGCCATCCAAAAGCTCAAACTCACGCTATGTATCCAAAAGAAACACGATCAAACCTTGTTCCTGCCATGTCCATCATAAACAGGTAATTCTTCTAATAGTGACTATTCCATTGACTTTCTTAATCAAATGTCCTTTTTATCCATGTTATTTTAAGTTTTCGTAATCCCTATTTACACTACAATATTTTCATATCCGAACCTCCTATCTGTTTTGTTATTTTATTATTTCTACATATTTAATCACTCATTGCATAAGCAATTATTCCTCACATTAGTCATGGTCCCACTAGATTTTGTTATCCAAACATCCTGTCTATTTTTGTTATTTCTACATTTCTAACCAATAATTGCGCAATATGTCAATCTTCTCAGTAATTATGATGCTACTTTGTTTGAGTTTTATCAGTCCCCCAGTTTATTATGACATTTTAATTCCTAATTTTAATTTAATTATTCTGACCCTTGACCGGAAATTATTCTGGAACTTTCCTATCCATTTATTGTCAATACACGAATGTATAGCGTAGTTGTTGATTTCGTCGAAAAGTAAATTTTCTTCGCTGCAACTTTGCAAAATCGATGATGTTTGTAAGACATTGAACTCGTGCTTATCAAAATATGCTATGAAAATTCGTGAGCTACTGATCACACATTCAAGTAGATGAGTTGTTATGTTGCAATATATGAAACCGAATTCACGAAGTTATTCGATTTCTTCATTTACGACTGAGTGTGAATTTATGATGGAGCGAAATTTGCGTCGATTGAAACTTGTACGAACAAACCGCTATGCAAAATTCTTCATGAGACACTACTGAAAATAAGTTTACCGAGAACTTCTCATGGTGAACATGATTTTCATGCGAACTATGCATCCATCTGAAGTCATTATTTAGTGAAATGAGAGAGTCTTATAGCCTACATAACATGTTATTTTGTCTTCTCAAATGTACGTTGTCGGGATCGGTTTCGAGATAGTTAGGTTGCTAGTAGAGAGGGATGTGAGCCTCAGCTGAGTTCGGTAGCAGTGTACAAATAGAAAGTCAAGAGACATTAGAAACCAAGCAGCTCCGGGATTCATAGGTTGGATTGCTTTATGTCACAACTAGAAAAACACATGTGGATAAAATGATTGACAGGTTTGTGTCATGACAGAGATAAGTAGACGAGACTTTCAATACCTTTAAAAATACATAACCATTCCTGAGACGTTAATTCAGGCACATTGTGCTTCACTGCTGAACATGCACTCAATCACTCTATGAATCCAATGGTTTGCATTAATGTGAGGCATAAGCCACAACTGCTGGCCTCACCCGTGTATTCCTATCAGTGTAGAGCTACGCATGTCGTTCACACTGGGAGGGTGCTCTCCGAACGTTTTGTCAAACACTCACTCTCATAGTTCGATAGAGAAGGATAACTATCCCACGGAAAGACCTGTTTACTGGAAGGACTAATCGAATCTGGACACTAAGCTAATCAAGAGTGAGTGAGACAATTCCTAGGAGAGTAAGAATGAATATTCATTTGACCGCAGAATTAATGTCAATCCACATGTTAAATCCTGAACTCTGTCTTCAAGACGAGTTTGTTCTGACAAGAAATCTGCAGTTAGCCTGAACTTCTGAACATTGAATAGGCGATTTTGAAAATTTGTCTCTTAGTTTAATAATTCTTTTCATTAACATCATTATTGAAGTTCTACCTCTAATTACCACTATTGTTTTTGTTCTTGGCTGTAATTAAAGACGCAGTATAAGGAGGGCTAAACTAAGCCTTCAGTATCGGTCAGCCGCTGTGTATTCTTTCGATGAATGCGAAAATAGGACTGTGGGCATGCTGTGGTACATGTGAAGTGATACCATGAACTGATTATAAGATTCTACGAGCACTCGACTTCATGAACCAATAATGTATGTGTTCACACAAATTCGAATATTCACAGGTGAAATCTAACACACTGGCAGATGAATTAACAAATAAAGGACTACAAATGAACACCGAGAACATGGTGGTGATAAAGTAACTCACCAACAACACACACAAGATAAACGACACAAACAGTCGCCAATCACAATCAACAGGAGGAATGTGAAGAAGGTCATACCTCTCACTAATCTGGGCAGCATCCTTTCAGCCATAGGCATACATCATATATCAGGTTGTCAAAACAAGAATCAGGAAGACAAGGCAGTCCTTCATTATTCTGAAATCAGGGTGGATATCTGACGCACTCCGCATGAACAACGAAATTCGCATTTTCAAAGTCATTGTCCAGTCAGTTCTCCTCTACTTGTCTGAGACTTGGCGCGTCACAAATATCCCCGCCAAAAAACTTAGAACTTCCAACAACACCTGCATTTACTGGCTTTTTACTGACCATCAAATGACCACAAAGCATTATCAGTAAGAAACTCTGGGAACGGACCAACTAGTAACCCCTCATCCAAGAAATACATCAATACAATCGGAGATTGATCGGACACAGGCTGAGGAATAAGTTGGGTGATATCACGCACCAGCTCGTGGTGCATAAATCAGATGAAAATTGACGAGTTGGGTGTTGTTTCGATCCTGCAATGGAGGAGGTCACCTGAAGAAGAGATTATATCTTATGAGCAATCGATGATCCAGCCATGTAAGGAATGTCACAGTGAACAGTATGCAATGGAGATATGCTGTTGGAATGGAATTGTTCACATGACATCCTTTAGAGAACGACTGCAAATCTCTGGCGTGCTAAATATATATATATATATATAGTCTGTTGACTATATTTATATATATATACACACATCATTAAATTAAATCAATTCATCTCATTTTGTCCCATGTTCTCTTTGACCATGCATATTAAAAAACTATCTGACTATTGTTCCATCACATCTTATACTTGTTCCACAATACACTTTTTGATATGATTCTAATTTGCTTTTACTGGCTATTGTATGCTTAAATTAATGGATTTATAACTGTAGAGCCTGAAGAAGAATTTATTGAAAAAAATTGTTCTCTCTAAATATTTTGTTCTGAAAAAATTATGGGAATATTCAATTTATTAAAATTATATGTTTCCTGTTGTTTCAAAATTCACGCACAGTCTTGCTTTGTCTTCAGCGGTAGGTTCAGTTGCCTCACACTAAATCCTGCATCACATTTATCGGCTCACGACCACCTAGTCGACTAGTGAGACAGTGAACCATGTCATTATCATAAGCACTGCTCATATCCTCCACTTATTCACCTAATAGTAATAAACTGACCTGTCATATAAAACACACTGACTCTAAGTTCTCTTGAACTTTCCAAATCAAACTCAATTCGTGATTTGTATTGAGCAGAGAAAAAACACATCTTACACGTATTTACATCTGCATCTACACTTTTGATGACAAGTTTTCCAGTGAATACGGATCAGTTAACAGAATTGAGCATTATCACCTTGACCTCAGGTTGGATTAGACTCAGATTTGTGTATATATTACGTCCGTGATTAGGATTATTTTGACTGTCAGCGATCTCACTATGCGTTCCTCGATACTATTCGCAATCACCATCCTGGTTATTGCATTGAATGTCACAGGCATTACAGGTGAGTGAGAGGTTGCATTTTTTTCATGGCGACAAAGATGTCAGTGGAGTGATGTGTAGAAACCCCGTTGAACACACAGTATTGATGTGTTCTTTATTCGTATTATTGAAGCGCTGTGCAGTAGGAGCTAATGAGGAATATTTTTCAGGTCGATAAATTATGATAGAATTCAGGTTTTCACATTGTGACCTGTCCACTCCACATAATCGGTTAAGCAAGTTTCCACTCTTAATTTATCAACTACCTACGCCATTATTTTTCTAATTTAGGTAGAATTCATGGTTGCCGGGAACGGTGGAGTAGCTGTAGACTATCGGAAGAATGCTGTTCGCCTTTTTATTGTGAAAATTCCTTGTGTGGGGGTTGTTTTGATGCTGGTTATAGTTGCACAACAGATGATGATTGCTGTTCACGCACTTGTTCGGCTGGTATTTTCGATGTGGGTTCGGATGCAGAAGCTGGAAGAGGAGATGTCTTTGGTGGAACTTATCCTAATATCACTGAGCGTATTTCGGTCTCACGTTATTGAGCAAATAAAAATCTCTCCTGATGATGATAAATGTATGCTTCGTGATTTGAGAAAAAATTCATTTATTCAAATAACGTCTTGTGAATCACGTGGACTTGTCACTTTGTTATATTCGGTTTGTAGGCTTCAGGTACTAACTAGGGAGCAGTAATTTGATTACTCCAAGTATTTGTCAATGTGATGAATAAAGGTTTATATCGTCATACTTTTGCACCAAATGTTTGCTAACTTCGCTAACCGATGGCTAAAATCCCCCATGAATACTGCTCAAAAATATGCGTGCACACTAATGAAAAGCGTTTGAAACTAGTCACTGCATATACTTATCAAAATTAGACTTCTCTAAATCCATGCAGAAGATGAGATATTGAGAAATGAATATTATGGAAGAATTTTAAGAACAAATCAAAGATAGCTGCATAATTAACACACTTGTGAGTAATGCACCCTTTATATACTACCCGAGGTTTGTAGTCAGACAGACCGGTATGTTTTAGGTAATCGTGAAACTGTGATGCACCTACATGTATTCTCATTCACATAAAGTCTTATTGATGACATGCAGCATTTTAGGGGATGCACTACGAAATACAGACAGTTTAATAGAATAATTGTTTGTGGAGTCTTTCCTGAACGAACTGGTTATGATATTTAGACTTATTTGGGTGTTTCAACTAACTTTGGAATTATTATATTTATTTCTATTAGACGCGTTGCTTTGTGATTCTCGTAGACAGAGTTATGCTCCGACGTCTCTGGAAGGAATCTACTTGATTCTCAGGTACTTCATGCAGTTGGAGCGTGTTTGACGAGTTTTTCTACAGTACTTGGTTTGTACCTAGTTAACTATGTTCCTCATATTGCTGTCTAATGTCAATATTGAGGCAATGTCAGGTCTTTGATGTCATTATTGTTGATTAGAACCGGAGATTTATTGAAGAATAATTATGCGCTTGCGGTCTTTTCGGCGTTGCTTTACTTTGTGTCTCTCAGGAAAGTTTCATCTACCTCAAAAAATGACGATGAGATCAGTTCGCTGTGTTCAAACCACAACAAATCGATCACGTTGATAGCAGACAGTCATATCACACATCAAATGACCTATGAATGCATTCCATTTATTGAGGTAGATGTTATGGTATTATGGTATTATGTTTGAATTCATGTTCTTTACAAGTGAAACCTGACATCTAGCAGACGACAGTACACGGTCATACTGAATATCCGACTATCACAACTTGTGTCTGATAGTGACAAATATTTGTCAGCAAGGCGTATCTGCTGTCTTGAATTAACTTAGGTCTGTTCTGAGACTCGAAACCGTGCCACCCAGTGGTGCAATCGCAGATGTTACCACTGAGCTTAACGGCCTCACAACTGAACTCTTTTTGGACTGCATTTGATACTAATTAGTGACTAGTTTCCAATCAAATATTCTTGCATGGGTACCTGTATTAAAAATTCTCAAATTGAAATCGAATTCTGTTCACAAACGCTATCACTTCCTGTATTCCATGATGGCTTATCATTGCTGCAACAGACTTTTGACTTCGTGCGAAGCTTTCTGTGAAACTATTTGACTGTGAATGGATTGTTTACGAGCATGGATATAGGAATAAAACTTGTGCACGGTGGTGGAATGTAATTCCATTGTTCGTAAACTTTGTTTTGATAAAGTCACACAGTGTTATACATATCATTTCAATGTGAGATGATTGTGAGCAATAAATTGTGCTTAAACGTCATCAGTAAACATTACTGTATAACACTGTGAGACTTTATCAAAACAAAATTTACCTGTAATGGAATTACGAGCAAGGATGTCTGAAAACATAAGAAAGTGAAGAGAACAACACAGAAAAATTACGGCGTGAATCTGAAGTTGAGTAACATGTACTATAGGCTGTAATAAATATAGTCGAAGATGCTATATTCAAAGTAATGTTAGATAACTGGGGCCAGCATTCTATTCTTACACTGAAAATTTCGACACAATGAATCAATATTTGGATGGGTTCACATTAAACACCTTGAGAGTTTTGAAATTGAGCCATCATGCTTTCAAGGCTACTACCACCAAATTCTCAGATACAAAAATACTTAGTTCACACATCATTTGATGTTATAAAGCAGAGAGTTCGTTGAGTATAGTTCAATATCTGAATAGGAGTATTAAGTGGACGCTTCGTCTAGGTGGACTCCTCATATATGCAACTTCCAAATCTATTCTCACGAAGTTTTCCAAGCTCAGTCAGCTTGTCACTACTTTAGTTGATAGGCATCTGATACATGCGAAAAATGGTCAAAAACCATACTCTCCGACTCCCAACACTCCCTCTATTCCCAACTCTCGCCTTGTATCTCATCAAGTAAAACCAGAAATCAGTATAAAATAATCTATGCTCGTACAACCAAGTACATGAACTCAACGATACCATACTTGGCCCGTGTTCTAAGTGACAGAGACAATGTTAGGCGTGAAACTTATGACTTTCTCTGTTATTAACAACATAATTTTAGGCTCTTTTATTTCTCTCTTATTTTGTATTCTTTAGTGAACTCCTTCTTCAAACATACTTAGCTACCTAAAATATTAACATTGGCTTCCTTTTCTGTACTTTACTATATTCCTTCTATTGTGTATCTACTGGTTCCGACTCTATTAGCACTATGAGTATTACAAAATTGTCCTTTCATTAACCATGATGTAATTATTAGTTTTGTGGTTGTTTTTTTCTTATTTTCTATACTTTTCGGCAAAATTAAACTGACAATCATTGGTTGCGAACGTCATAGTCACCACCTTAAAAATTTTGTATTATTCAGGATTACTCACACTACGACCACAAACGCTGTATTACACTTTGGTAGACTTTGGTACTTTTTTGCATTTATAATTATTTTGTGTTTATCCTGTTTTTATTTTTGCTGTTGTTGTCTTCAGATTTATTATTTTTTGTTTGTTTAATACTTATTTTAAATGTCTGTAAAATTAGATGCAAATATTGTAGATATGTGCTGAAAATTCCACACTGTACTAGTCGTACTGTTTCTGGAATAAAGTAAATTATTATTATTATTATATGAAATATTCTCAGATTTCTAGATATTACTGCGTTCGCCTTTCGTAGATTGGAAACAGTTGTAGCTCACCGACAAGATTCATGTGGCATCACATTTCAGTCATTTGTCAGCCAATTTACCCAACCACTTCTTACGTGAATCACGCACACTATGACGAATCCATCGACTCTTCAAGCAAATACCGATAAGACTAATATCCGCAGTTTGATATTCATTGCCTCAAACATTTGTCAAAGGTGCGAAAGCAGTTACCATGTCAAATACCCTCTGACTCAATCAGTGTACATGAATATTGTGTATTCATTAACTTGGGGGATTGATTCCTAATTAAGAAACACCTTACTCACTAGGTACTTGTTTCAAATTTGTGATTTTGTATGCTCTTCTGGAACGCCACCCAAACTGCATTTGCAGTGTAGATGTGATAACTGTTCCCTTCGATTCTCAGTGAAATGAGGCTTCAGGAACACATCTCCATTTCATCCTGTCCGTTGCCGTCACCATATTCGCCTCATCAGTTGACCACAAGATTTCATTCCCTCTTGCATCCTTGTCCAACACGAAGGCGTGGAGCGTGATGTCACTCGGTAGCCTCCGCGTCATGTATCTAGTTCGTTTACGTTTATTGGGAATTAGTTTCCTTATATATGAACTGAATGAGTGGCTTAAATGTTTATCCTTCATTAAATGGACATCTAATACAAACTATTGAGCCAGCAAAGGCAACTGTTAAGAAATGTGAACATGGGAATGTTATCACTCAATCCTTGATTGAAACATTGGGGGCATTCTTTGATAGATGAGAATCACCATGGCTGCAGGATGGAAACTGACTAAAGAAGTAAGTATTCAGTCACTTGTTGTGTATTCCTGTAAATTTCCTATCGTCTTTGAAATAAAGTTTCTTACTGACCGTGGCATGTTCTACATTTAGGTTCTCAGATCCTAATTACTTGTCTATGAATAGAGTATCTGAACATCTCAATGTTGTCTTTGGATTTGTGTCTGTCATCATTTACATTCAAATACCATTAAGAATTTACGCGACTGAAGGCGAATCAAGTGAAGTGATCACCTCATCGTAATCTCTATGTAGGTATTTTATGCTTTATCCCAAAAAAGCTCTCATTATGCTGTGTAGAATTCTCAGCATCTGATACAGTATGGAATCTAATTCACTCAACACCAATAACAACGAAAGAAAACACTACAGAGTATTGAAAATGATAGATTTTATTAATTTGCAATTAATCAGAATAAATTACAAACAGGCAAATATCAAAGAGCTGTTTATCTTGTTAATCACATGAAAATTTAAACGTTTCATGCTTAAAACCATCATTGTCACATGGAACGTGGGTCGGAACCGGTGTCATTGAGTGTTTCAACTTAACCCTGTGAGCAAATAATCTTTTATAATCATCTCTGAATAAAACGTGTGATGAGAGTGAGATAATATTGATTTAGACCTTTTTTCGCATCAGTTCAGGTGTATGTAAACTACACTTGTATTGAGATGACTAAATGGTGTATAACTTGTCCTACTGGAAACCTGTAATACCCTTCATACAAACGGAATTACTATACGGATTTCCAATAAGCACGAAATTTATATGCGGAAATTTCTGTCTGCCACCGACTGCGTTCAATCACCCAGTGTCAACTTTGATATGAGCACACAGGTTGAATTATTTCAGTTTGAAGACTTAGTAAGGAAAATCCTCATGCTGATCCTTACACTAATATTTACAACCTGCGAGTTAGCAGAGTACTCATAATGCCGTAAACTACTCCAGCAGAGAACCTGATATGCAAATAAGTGGTCAGAAAGCGTTTTCTTTATTGTTTCACTAATTAATTAATTAATTTATCACTAAACCTCTCAAAAAATAACCAAAAATCCCTTATGAAGTTTAGTAAATGTGACACTGCGTACTACTGAATATTTCATGTAAGTAGTGATGAACCACTTGTGTCAGATAATGGCTAAGTTATTGGCTTCCATACGAACCAGTTGACATTTGCAGAAATGACTTTACTCAAATGAGACTTAGAATCACTGATCCAATTCAACCAGTTTATCTGTTATACATCTTGTCACAAATGTGACTTTTCTCTTGTTTGAAATGCCAGTAGACTGAAATTTCTCCAAAATTAGTTCAAATCAACGGTTAAATTAGATTAAAAAGTATTTGATGTTGATTCCTAAACTCTACTTACTAGTTAGATATTTGTTCAACGTTGAATGTTGTTTCACATCTTATCAGATTAAAAGGATATTTTCGAAATTGAATATTACAGCGATATTATAATAAAGGCAAAATTTTCTGAACTCTCTGAACAGTCATTTTATATCTACCACAGTTTCATAATTGATCTGCAACTGAACATTTTGTTTAGAATTAAGTAAATAACTTCAGGAGATGAGCCGATGTTTATCTCATGCCCGATAGCAGGATATATTGAAATTGTGAGAAGCTACTTTGTGTCAGTTCTTCTTCCCTAACTGTCTTTTCGGTTGAGTTCTGATTTGTACCTTTTTTATTGATGCATATTATGTAGCCTAATCGTTGCAATAGACCATATCGTCTTACAGTCAAACGGAATGGTGAGTCACAAAAAAGCAAAGTACCACACTCCATCGCACTTCATGCTGAATTTCGTGCATTCACACATGTGACAACAGCAGCCGTTGTAAGAAATGTCTTACTTAATTACTGAAACTACCTTCCCTGGCTTCTTTTGAAATTGAACATACATTTTGGTTGTCAATTAGAACCCACCTATCTGGAAACTTGCATTTTGCTCACCTTCATGAAACTAATCAGTTATTGATCTTCAGCAGTTGGTTTGTCGGGATTCGATTTGATTCACGTTTGATCACGGATAGTTATCATCTACAGTAGCGCTGTGGAAATATGCTACATTCGGCATAGAGAACAAAGACAGGATTCGTAACATATATGTCTGCTTTGTGCTTCAAAGAAAAAATTTCTGATAGGATTCATACTTTAGGCAACCGATGCTATCCTTCCATAATAAAGACCACATGACCGGTCAGAAAACAGAAGCAATACGGAACTATATCAATGGACCAAACAAGTACTTATCATTAAGCAAATTTGCTTGAGGCAATGAAGGTGGATTAGGCATTCTCTGAGGAGACAGCTGAATGAAATCATCATTCGGGAAGATGAAATGAAGGCTTATGAGAGAACCATGATTCATTCGGTGTTAACTGGAAATCTCCTTCAATAGTCATTTACTATTAGAAGAAGTTATTCGACGTTTGATGTTAACTGCATTACTATCAATTGAATTATTAAATGGTTATCCGAAATTTCTGAGTCGGCATACTTCGAATGTATAAACAGGAATGTAAATTCTCAGTCAGCTAAACTCTGTCACACGAATAATTCAAAAGAATTCGACTTGTGCAATGTGAAGTGAGTGAAGCATAGTAGTGAAAATTTGACAGCAGGTTATACGAAATAGAAGTACAAAGTTTCACTCAAATTAGCACTTTTTAAAATCATATTCATTCCTTATCAAGAGCACATTATGAAGTTATTTCCTGATGAGTGAGCACACTTCAGCTAGGTGAAAACCCAATCCTGACTGGAATGGAACCGACTACAGTTAAATATCAAATGGGAATACACTAATTTGTGATCTCATGTCCTTTCTACAATCAAAGAGAAGATTATTACTTCAATTGTGATGACTTTGTAACTGTTTTCATCCAATAATGGGTCCCATTTGGTCTCGATCAGTATACTGGATGCGAAATTACCTATTACTGTTGGTTGTGGATTTAACAGATCTTTAGGCTCACTATTGCGTCTCCTTAATGAAAATGATTATTATGTACGCAGACATATGTAAGGAAAGTTTCAAATGAATGCGATTATTGGCCATCGTTAGACAAATCAACTACGTCACTTCTTCAGAAAAGCTTCCTGTGACACAGTTAGGCCATTACTGAAATATTTTCTCGAATGTGGGTGAAATCTCTGCTAGTTAAAATATCATGTGGTAAAAAATTAAGGTATAATTATTGAATCTAAATGTGTAAATTATATGAAGGTTTAATCTGTATTAAAACCAAGATCTTTGACAGAAGATTTTACGATGATATTTAATGAAGGTTGTAGTTCCCAGTGACAGAATGGTCTTTCAGCTTGTTTTGTAACAGGAATGTTCTGGGTCCAAAAACCGATAGGTGCGTACTGTCTTTGAGTTCCAAACTGGTACCAAACAGCTATCCATTACTGCATGACTATGGGTGTCTCAAGGAAGTTTATTTTCAGCTATACACTAGAAAGCATAGATCGGTTTCTCGCCTTCAGACCACAACAAATCGTTTCTGGTCACTAAAGTACTAGACTATGATTTCATTTCACAGTATATTTATTTGATGCAATCTCACAGTTATACAGTGTTGCTCACTGATAATTAATCGACCGTAATTTATTGCTCATAAATATACCAGGGCATTCACTTAAAGTGCATAATTGCATTAACTATTTTCTTTTGATTTTATTGGTAGCAATGCTCTCCTTATCTCTGACACTGACGTTGAGTCTTACCTGTTGTATGTGATAGGTGTCGATTGGATGAACGAGGATTCTGTGATCAATCTCTCCCTCCACCTACATATATTACTTTGTAGAACTGTAGCTCTTGACCATGCTGTGGTGTCATTCTGTGTTAATACGCAAATAACAGTTGCTTAGGTTTTCCCTCAAGCAATCATCTCCATAGTGTTTATCAACCTACACTCAATTTAATTTTCATGCCCTGATAATCTAATTACTCTGTGACTGTGGTGAGAGCTGTCTACTAGCCAAATTGGTAGACAGTAATTTACGTCAATGTTTACGTTCCCAAGATTTGTCGTGAGAAAATGCGAACAAAGATTGATTCAAAACCGACCACAGCAGACTTTGCGTAGGCGGATGCAGTTAACATATAGAGGATTTGACATTCAAGAAACAGTCACAAATAGATGAAAGATTAACTTTACGTGAGAAACAACCAATCGGAAGACTGTGTTTGTTTACTTGAATATCCATAGTAATGTACATGAAAATATATAAATATGCGTTGATTTCCTTAATAAAGGATCCTGACCCTTGCCTTCTGTTGTTACATATCTACTGGTTTGACCGATGTAATAGAACTCAAAATCATGGTAGGGTATCTTGCAGATTCCTCTGATTGATTTACCTTTCAGTCTCTAACCTATGATGCACACGTAATACCACGCATAAATACAAATATATGAAGCAAGACGTCCTTTCAATGTGGTCTTCTGGAAATTCAGATATTGACATAACTAATTCCATATTAGTTTGTTTATTAGGTATATCACACAGTGAAACAGTATTATTTACTGGATGACGTTTCGAACAAAATGTATTGTTCATAATCATATCAATTGTGATCACACGACTTTGACACTTGAGTTTTTTTCAAGTCAAAGTCGTGTGATCACAATTGATATGATTATGAACAAAACATTTTGTTCGAAACGTCATCCAGTAAATAATACTGTTTCACTGTGTGATATACCTAATAAACAAACTAATATGGAATTACTTACTACCACAGTGCCCAAGTTTTACACATATATTAATTGACATAACTAGACTGCATTGTAGGAAAACTGTATAATCAAAGGTACTTCTTATATATCTGCAGCAGATTGTATCTACTCTGACCAAAATACGCGGCGCTTTAATTGCGAAGCAAACATTCCACCAAATACCACTTATCCAGGTTTTTATATGCTAAGCATCATTTCTGGACTACCTAATAAGAATTTTCACTTCGCCATAAACACACTGCTTGTTGGTCGGACAATGCAAAATCATGTATCTCAAGTTTATTATGGTAAAAATAGGATAAAATAGATTCAAAGATCCACAACAAAACCGAAGGATTAAAATGACTGAAAAGAGAATGAAAAAGTTACATAATGTAATGCCCGTTGCCTTCAACCACTTGTTGTGTTTGTAAAAAATAATATTTGCAAAATCTCAGAGAAAGTGAAATGATTAATTCCAACGTTTCGTTTGACAATCTGATCCTAACTTTTCCAGGGGAATTCATCGAAATTAACATAACAGAGGTTTATATGTAACAAGACACCTCTGGTTTTTAAAAAATTGTTTTGTCCAGTCATGTGAATCATGAAACAGGTATCAACATGTATAATCAAAAAAATGTATGAACTGTGTTCATAATTTGACCTCAGATATACAAATATTAGAATGCTTTTGTTAAACACTTAAAGCAGAGTGTACTTTTCACCAGACAACGTTTGGATTCATCAGCTCAAATCACACATTCAGGTTAATGAAAACTGTTGGAATTCACTCATATATGTAGGGCTTCAACAGGCGGTCTTTCTCTATACGAGCTAAAACCTTTCTGTAGAACCTTCAATTTCAAAAACATGTTGTAAACTGATGGTTCTGATCCTAATCTGACGCTCTCAATTCTATTTCACAATTAACTCCGTTTCCTTCTATGCAATACAGTCCACCCCTCCGCTATTCAAGAAATATTCTTGCACAAACGTAAGCTTTATGTCCTAGTTAAATCAATGGAAGCTTAAGCTCCCAGCTTTCAACAATTGAGACCAGACACCTCTTCAGAGTCCGGCTGTCTTTTCCTGTCAAACATAAACTTGAGGATGATCTGATGCTTTAATAATCCTTATAAATCTCTACTGCTGTTGATGTTGTCTGACGGAAATCATAGTCTCTGATGACATGTGTAATCGCCCCATCAGCACTGCTTTTGCTCGGCGAAAGCTAACCATCGCATAATGTGCCACATCATCATCAGAGGGTAGTGATTGCTAAAAGGTATCTGTGTGAAATTTTCACTGAATATAGGAGGAAAAAATGCACAATGATTGTTAATTATTATCAAATATTGTCGTTAGAATCAAAGTGAAAGAAAGTGCATGCCTAATTAGAAATTTCAACTAGGTCACGAATTCTTGTGTTGGTTGCTACATATGTCTATGTGACTATCTATCTATGATCACTGGTCAGTAGAATATACACATCTGCCTAACTCCCCTCTGATCTCCTGTCGGTATCAGACAGATGAAAGCAATCCATCCTTCTTGCTAGCGATGCACTCCGCTCAGAATGTGCACTCTCGTAATGAGACAACTGGTATTTGTCGCGACAACTCAGTGTGAACCACTTCCATCTACATGAATTCAGTGGTTGTTTGTGTCTTAAAAAAAGTCTATTAAATATCAATTCTATTCATGATAACTGAATAAACAGCAGATACATTTTGATTCTGTTATCTCAAGCATATTACGGTTTTCATCACGCGTTATGCTCGTGTTGATGATTGGTCAAGTAGAACTCTGTTCGAGACTTTCCTCTCCATCACCACTTGCTTCTGTGAACATGATAGGAGTTAATAATTGAATGTCATCTGAATACTACTACTACTAAGCTTACGACAACAGTAGTGCTTGTGTGTTTGCTTAGAATGAGTGTAAACAAGTGAATTATTTCGATAAAAACTTGTGTCGTTTTCTTTTATTTTGGTGGCGATTCGCATTTTCTGTCCTACATGTTTTTGGGACGGAGTTTTGAACCGCAGAAAACATTTTATTTCAATAGAAATGAGGCAAATCGATATATAATTTGGCATGGAGAACAGCATGATTTCGCACGAGTTCCTCGTGGGCTTGATTCGCCCTTCTTCGTTAGTTAATCACGGTACGCTTTCATCCAACCGGTGTTTCTTTACCACTCCTGACTTACAAACTCCCAGTTATATTGGCATTACTATAATTGTTGATGTCTTTGGATCTGTACTTACTAACTCTGAAGGAATTCAATCTGGTTGTAATGTCTCCCTGTCTTGCTATGTTAGAGTTGATTGAATTGGATATTTCTTGTTTCGTTGGAGGGTTGTCGTCCACTGGCAGTTCTGTTCACGCTGTTGCGGATATTCCTGAACGTTTTGCGCGTCTTCAGTTTCGCCATTTAGAATTTTAACTTGTTAGAGAGAATACAGATCGGCTGACTGGCTACTAGAATACCTTAACCAACAGGCCTCATTTCTCCTATCCCATTAAAGAGAAGAATGAATTTATTTTATAAATTTAAGTGGTTCTTTGAGTTTTCATTTGTGATTGGGTTGATTTACCAGGGGGGAAATTTCTAGCCGCACACCAACACATCTCTCTTTCTCATGGGTGATGGCTGGCTATGGGACTTCGCAGACATATAATTATGATAATATTGGTAACATTTGGATTGATGATAATAACAGAAACAGTTATAATAATGTAAGTACAAGTCGTTAATATCAAGGAGAGAAATGTGATTTAGTGAAAGAGTAGAAATAAATAAATGAATATTATAACAGAAATAGAATGTAAATATTACAGAAATATGCTGAATGCAGATATGAGTGAGTATTATTATTTTCTATAGTTTGGTTTGTAAGGGCTAGTTATGTTTTTACGAGTTGATCACAGATTGATATCAGTAAGAGAACCATTGAAAACCAGGGAGTACGGGATAGCTGTTTCATCCAAGTTTGGGAACCGTCGACAGCACGCACCCACTGGGATTCGAACCAAGGACCTTCCGGTTACAAGGGAAGCTCGTATACCATTCAAACACTGGGATCCGATTCATTGGCTCATGAATTCTAACTTTCACCAGTTCGTGATTTAGTGCGACCCCAACCATTATCGTTGATTGGACATCCATCTACACACGTGACATCTAATTGAACCTCACTGGTCATGACTTCTCAATAGAACTCCAGGGAACTCCATCCTATAGCAAGTCACTAGCAAGCATCAGAATACTTTTCTATAGTTTGGTTTGTTACGGTTAGTAATGTTCTTACGAGTTATTATTATTTGCCTATAGAATGTGGACCGGGAAATATCAGTGATTTTCAGTTGAGTTTTGGTGCTGACCACTCGCACTGTGAAGAATCATGCCTCCTCACTCGTAGGATTTCCTTTCAACATGAACTTTCATCTAACGTCATAGCACACTAAACGACCACTCAACTGGCTGACAAATGTTTGACAAAAGTTAAGCATCGATCTGTGCCTGAGATGCAAGGGATGTGAGTTGATTGAGAATCAAAGCACCAGGAGGGGAGGACCATCCAGAACATAATAATATGCAGATTTGTTGTCAAAACAGTATGTTCCACTCAAAAACCAAGGAACAACAACCATAACTACCAACATCTCATTCCCTTCTACGCAACTGATAATCTAAAGAATGAAAAGACTAAAATTGCACAGCTGCAAGGACAAACATCCGACGATTGAATGATTCCTTTTTCTATATGTGCGTCGATGTCAGCCAAAGAACTATTCAACAAATCTGAAATCTTTCAATTCTCAATACACGTAAGAAGACAAAACATAAGGGCTACTGTTGTCGTAAGCTTAGTAGTAGTATTCAGATGACATTCAATTATTAACTCCTATCATGTTCACAGAAGCAAGTGGTGATGGAGAGGAAAGTCTCGAACAGAGTTCTACTTGACCAATCATCAACACGAGCATAACGCGTGATGAAAACCGTAATATGCTTGAGATAACAGAATCAAAATTTATCTGCTGTTTATTCAGTTATCATGAATAGAATTGATATTTAATAGACTTTTTTTAAGACACAAACAACCATTGAATTCATGTAGATGGAAGTGGTTCACACTGAGTTGTCGCGACAAATACCAGTTGTCTCATTACGAGAGTGCACATTCTGAGCGGAGTGCATCGCTAGCAAGAAGGATGGATTGCTTTCATCTGTCTGATACCGACAAGAGATCAGAGGGGAGTTAGGCAGATGTGTATATTCTACTGACCAGTGATCATAGATGGATAGTCACATAGACATATGTAGCAACCAACACAAGAATTCGTGACCTAGTTGAAATTTCTAATTAGGTATGCACTTTCTTTCACTTTGATTCCAAAGAGGATATTTGAGATTTAATTTAATTTGATTACAGCTTGATTCCACACCGTATTTTCAGTACAAGTATGGAATTTTCAGCATGGATATCGATAGCCCAAATTTTGCAGGCCAACCATAGATATCAGGTGTGCGTCAGCAGGGGATCGAACCCCGGACCATGTGCATGGTCGGCGAGATTAATTAACAAGCACTGTACATTATTTGCCTTCTATATTTAATGAAAGTTTCACACAGAAAAGTATTAGCAACCACTTCGTCGTGATGATGTTACTCATTATGCTATGAGTAGCTTTAGTCGAGCAAAGATAGTGCCGATGAGGTGATTTCACATGTCTTCGCAGACCATATTGTTCGGAAGACGACATTAACACAGTAATGGCCGCATTATGACGGCGAAGATCTTACAGCAACCAAGTTTTATGAGGATTAGAAAGGCACCACAGCATCCACACTGAAGGAATGTCTTGCCTCATATATGGGAAGCTGGGAGCTCAAGATTCAATGGATTCTACTAGGACAAAATGCCTACGTTTGTGTAAGAATATATCTTCAATAGTGTAGAGGTGATCTGCTACGTAAAGATGAAAACGGATATATTTTTTGAAGCAGAATGGCGAGCGTCGGTTGAAGATCAGAACCGCCAGTTTAGAGAAGCTTTTTCGAATTGAAAACTCATTGTGAGATTTTTATATATTTTGTCATCAATCTACGTGATTCTGCAAAATAAACGACTGCGTTATGAAATACGACTGTGATTTATAGAATGTGTTCTGTTTACACCGCCACCAATTTTTCAAATAAATTTGAATGATCAGGATCATTGAATCCGAGAAATATATTATAGGTGAATTTGTTTTAATTTTTAGTAGATCGCTTTTTATTGATTCTTTGCCTAATCATAGAAGTGGATACGTTTGACATTTAATTACCACTTAGATATCTTCCATTCAATTGATTGTCACATACGTGATGTGAGCGTTGGACAGTTACAATATACTCACATGCACAACTCATGCATGAGACTCTTCGATTCCATGATCCAAGTGTTTCAAGGGGATATTCCAATAGATTCTGACTTCCGAAATCATTATAACAGAATATTTGAAGGGAAATGTTTGGACGACTTTGAAGATCATCAGTATTTTCATTGGGTTTTTTGAAGAACTCAGTGAGATGACACAGTATTTTTGTAAGTTGTGAAGTATTTCTTCACCGTCATCTACTGAAGTGGCACTGCACACACAGATTGTGTTCCGTGGAACGCTTCACTTAGATGACTGACAGATGATGTGAGGTCTTGAGGTGCTTAGGATGCAATACAAAGCTTTCATTGGCATGAGTTAGCATAGCAGATATGCCGTTACCTGCTGAAGTAGACCACATATGCAGGTAACAAATCAAAGTTGAAGTGGCTAACTTATGGTTAACGACAATCTGCATTCAACTTGATAGAATCCATAGACACTCAAAGGGTGATGCAGCTCAAATCGCACTACCTCTCTAATAGTTGTTGGAAGCTTCAAGACGAAATATGATGTCAATATATGTGTAAAACTTGGACACTGTGGTATTAGGTGTTTCCATATTAGTTTGTTTATTAGATTTATCACACAGTGAAACAGTATAACTCATTGCCGGGTGACAAATTTCGGAACACAATTTATTCCTCATAATTATATCTGGAATTAAAACCATGCAACCTCGAAAATTCAATTTTGTAGTTTCCTTTGTACTCTCCTAATCGTCGTAGGAGTAGTAACCTTTTCCAGATATCCGGGTGCGATGTTCAGTCGTTTTTGTTACACGCATTCTCAGTTGATTCATTAAATAAAGATTCCATTATCAATTTCTCCTTCCACGTTGTTACCTTAGATTTTAAAGTGTCATCCTATCCCATCCTATAGTATGGCTACGTTTAATTGCTTGCAGTGAGTTCTGTAGCTGAACTATTCTCCAGATTTCCTATGTTATTCTTGTCAACTAATCGAGATTTTGCTGCAAGTTTTTTATACTCGGCTGGTCTGACTGACTCCGTCCGACTTCTTTGACCTGAGGTTTTGGCTTCACAATTATTTCAGCAGGGTATTAGATAAACTGAATTATTTTGTTTTAAAGGCCCCACTGGCAGGATCCTTTAATCGACAAAGCTTGTTCCTAATTGTGTTTGTGGGTTTCAATGCCACTTTTATTCCCGTCTTGTTAGGAATTCTGCGTAGGGTTTCTGAGGTTCCATCCTTGTATGGAATTTCTACTGATGATTTAGATTCCTTGTTGGTGTTGTCATTATCTTGCGGATGTTTGACAAGCATGTCGTCATTAATATTTGTGTTTTTATCATTATCGCTATGACTACTGTCATTATTTATCTCATTTTTAAATATCCCTGCATAGTTTCTTACTAGTTTTACCAGTCCTATTGTCACTGACATAGGATGGGATGGTCAGAATTCCAAATATTTGTTTGAATGTGTGAGTTTCCAGTTAACACCAGTGTTTGGCTTCCCATCTTCTTTCCCTTTTACTCTACAATCTTTCATTGGAAGTTCTCCTTCCTGACTTTCCAATTCATAAGTGAATTAAATTGCCTCCACCTTTGAGTTCGAAAATCTACCCTATATCCTGTGTTCTAAGTACAGTGAATGTATCATCTATATACTTCCACCATAATTTTCGGGTGGGGACGAACTTATCAATCACTATCCATGAATATATAGTAATGATAATAATCTACTTTATTCCAAAAACAATACTTATAACACATAATGGAATTCTCAACATTTGTCACAATATTGCATCTGATTTAATCAAAATATAAATAAAATTAAAAATTAAAACAAAATTAATCAGAGGAATTTGTCCACGTTTACGATATAAAGTCAAAAATATTCGAAGTATGAATTGAGAATATTCAATATAATAATAGGGAGTTTGTTTCAAACAGTATTGTCGATTCAGTTTGGAAGTCATAGCATGTTATGTATTATTGGACCTAATGTTCTGTTGATAAAGTAAAGTGAGGGAAATACAAAATTAACAGTTATAACACAGCTTAAATGATGTTCACACTTATGAAAATATAAACAAATAAAGACAAAAAATTGAGAGGACTATAAACATAAGAGGTACAATAACAATAAAGATCGATGTTGTATGGGTGAAGCAAATGGTTTTTTAGTGGTGCAAAGAAGGTTAGTTAGTTCATGCCTAACACTATTTTCATCACAAACAGTACGTGCCAAATATGGTATAGTGGAGTTTTTATACTTAGACGTACGTGCAGTCAGTCTTCTAAAAAGACTTCTACTTTTACCTGAGGAGGCACAAAGTTAGAGCTGCGGGTAAAGTGGATGCTCACAGTTTGACAAGATTCATTTGCCAAATTTGTTGCATGGAATGAAGTGCTAATCAATGAAAATTTCAACGATATGGTCCAACGGGATACCACTCGCTCTACTCACAGACAGTCTTCAGAGCTCTACGAAGCAGGACATAGTCCTTTTTAAGTAATCCAGCAAAGAATAAGAGTGAACAGTTAGCAAGAATAGGTAAGATGCACAAGTTGATAAACTGTAAGAGGAGGGGTTGGGTTATGCCTGAGTGCCTCAACTTCTTAATGTAAAATTTCAGACGAAATATTCTTTTGGAAATCGCTAAGACATTGGAAGGCTGGGATAGGTCAGAATAGAGAAATACTCAAAGATATTTAACATCAGACTTCATTTCTGTATAATTGTCATCAATTTTGCAACAGTTACAGGAACCAACAACTTCATTTAACTTTCTTTTACATCGGAAAGTGAAATTTACAGTCTTACGTTTAGAAGGATTTGGTTTTAGATCGTTGGACGAATATTCTTTGCTCACTCCTGATAGAAAGCTATTCAACTTAGTACAGGCTAGCTGGGAGTTACCATGCATTAAAAACAGAAAGATAGTGTGCATACTTAGCTGAATTTATTTTATCAGAGTGATAAAAGTAATACAAAAAGAAAGGAAGCAGAAAAGGAGAAAGGACAGCGCTTTGAGGGACACTAGCTTCAGTAGGCAATTAAGTGGACGACTTCCCCTGACGTACAGTGTGACGTTTTCTTCCCGAGAAATAAGAATGTATCCATTTGAAAACTCAACAGTCAGTATGAGATTCAGAAAGCCTGTTTAACAAAGTATTCCTAGGTACTAATTCGAGGGCAGATATGTCATCCAGGAAGGTGCAGCGAACAAATTTAGCCCCTTGTCTAAACTGAAGATAATGTTATGATGCAAGACTGTAGCTGCATCTAAAGTGCTTCTACTTTGTTACTAGGCGAATTGTTTGGAATCGATAAAGGCCTTAAGTGAAGGCTGAAGAATAATAAGGAGGAACTTTTCTATAATTTTGAGAAAACGAGAGGTAATAGCAATAGGTCTAGATTGAAAACATGTTTTAGTAGATGATTTACGTATAGGTACAATTTCAATGTCCTTTCAAACGGCTGGCACGAAATTTCTGAAAGAAGATTCATGAAGTATGTTCATGTGTGGATAACACAGGATACCTGCACACAATTTTTAATAAGGAGGTTAGGCCTACAATCTGGACCTAGGCTACAAGAAGTGTTAAGAGACTGGAGACGTTTTAGAACAACCAGGGATACTGATGACGTCAAAGCAACTCCCTCAGTTTGTTTGCATATTTTCCCCCGGAATTTAAATACTGTGGAAATCAGGCATAGCGATACTCTCAGCATTATGTCCTCAAGTAACACTTTTGTCCTAATTTCGTTTTCTTGGTCAGAAATGAGTTCGTTTCTGACTGCTTCTATAGCCATATTCATCGGTATACGTGTATATGAACTGAAAATGTCAAAACTAACCATTTTATTCATAATCTAATTTCAAATTATCTAGTCTATATTTTAGTTCGCAGGGATTTGTTAGACTTGATTTTGAGTGGCTTTTAAGGAAATTTAATACCATGGCCAAATATTTAGATAATTCATAAGTAAGTGAATTTCTAAAATCAACTATAGATTTAGTGGGTATCGTGATTTTGAACCCTAACAACGCCATACATGCTACTGGGGTTATTAGTTTTCGGCATTAAATTAAACGATTTCGACTTACCCTGAAACGGCTTCATTCGGCATATAATGTCCACTATGGATTCCTTAACTGTATTCAAATCATTGTCTATTGATTTATTAATTTCCTCAAATGGTCATGTTTGTATGTAAGTATTCATCTTGTCAGGCTAGCCGACGCACTCCTTTACCTCGCTGAGCCAGAAATAATGCTGGTAAACAGGAAAGGTTGGGCATGAGGTTAGCAACCTCATCCTGTAAAATAAACGATGCCACCGAAACTTCAAGTCACTAGCTTGAAGCCCTATGTTCCACTGGGGAACGTGAAGGAAACAAAAAAAATTCATCCTGTCCAAACAGGCTGGTTTGTTTAAAAATACTGTTGCCTTTACTTTGTCTGACTTTGTGATAACTATATCCTTCTTATTCCTTAAGTTTTTAGTGCTTCCATCTCTGGCTTCATCAGGTTAGGCTTTTCCGTTTTTGTCGTTTTAATGTCAGTGCATATTGTGCCCGTACTTCGTCAGCCGTTATTTTGTCTATCTCAATTATCGCTATTCCTATTTTAAGGATGATATATTCAGGTTTTAGCTGGTCTTCCGCTACATTGAAATTCAGTCCGTTTTCTAATACATTTATTACTGTGAAAAACGTAATATATGTGTTGAAAGATTGATATCCCACTTTATTTAATCGATCACCGTTGACTTTGGATTGCTGATTTTATCTTTCGGAGATAAAGATTTCCCTTCTAATAATTTATTAAACTTTTTGATTTGATTATTTTTGACTTTTTGAAAGTTGCTGATTCGGCACTGCTAGTGGACTGTGTTATAAGATCATAATCCACATTGGTCACCATTCCCATTAGCTTTTGCTTTAACTGCTCAATTTCATATCTGATATGTTGTAACTTTTCAACAATTCTGTGGATCTCTTGCTTCAGTTTGCGAAAGTGGAGTGAATTTATTAATTAGTCCTCTTACGGGAAGACCATAAGTCATATTAATATATGATAATATATAGAAAATATAACATATAAAATATGTATGTAATAAATTAATTGATGTGATTATGAATAAAACATTTTGTTCGAAACATCATTATTATTATATTATTATTATTGTATCCTTTAATTCCTACAGGAACAAAGGGCTTCAGCCGTGCGTCTCCATTGCGTTCGGTTCTCTGCTAGAGTCTTCACCTGGCTCCATGTCTTCCAACACGTTTTCATCTCCTCTTCACATGACCTCTTCCAAGTCACCCTTGCACTGACGACCAAGTCGCCGCTTCCCTTTCGGGTTCCACTCGAGCAATGGCTTTTCTAGTGATGGCACTTGATGGTTTGTTTCCTCAGAGTATGGCCAATCCATCTCCACTTCTTCCTGCCTATTTGTTTCACAATCGGTTTCTGGTTGGTTCGCTCACAGAGATCCCTTCCTGTTGCTGATCTTTTCTGGCCATCTGATCTTGAGTGGTATTGAGCGAAGACAACTGTTAATGAAGGTCTGTAGTTTGTTTGACATGCTCTTTGTGACACGCCAAGTCTCTGATCCGTATAGTAGCACTGACTGACTTCACATTGGAGTTGAAAATCCGGATCTTATTTTTGATGCTGAGTGCTATTGACCTTCACACAGACTTGAGAGTAATGAAAGCTTGTCATGATTTTCCGATTTTTGCTTTGATATCATCAAAATAACAGCCGACGTCATAACATGGATATGATTTAAAGTTTGAAGCGCTGTGTATGTACCCATTGCATAATCTACTGGAAGACTGAATGACAGTCACAAATATTTAAGTGAGTGAGCTATCGGTCTTCAGTTTCTGGATAAGTGAGGGAATAACAACGAGGTCTTATTTATTTATATGATTTCTCTAACGAAATAGAGAGAATACGAACACTTCCCTAATGAGATTCCGTTTGAATATAGGCACCGTATTACAGTCGAAATCAAATCCACTCGAGATTCTTTCAATATATTCTGCAGCAATGAATTGAGCTTCACAATCATATGACTAGTCTGATACCCTGTTGTAGGTAGGATAAATTGAAAACAGTGTTACTTCATTGATCACGCTAGCAAAGTGAGGGAAGTAGAAAAATCCACGAATCACGGCAGCCTCATCCATAAGCAAGTAAAGACCCTAGAGAAACAATAAATCAGAACTAAGCATCTTTATACTTTGAAACATCGAAAGCCTTCCACTGTTCGCTACTTTGGATATGCAATATATAGTTGTATGCTTCAAAACAGTCACTGACATAAAATCCGGAATAGTAATTGCTGACAGGGAAGGTAGAATAATATTCCTCACGTGCAACAGACAGCCACTTAACGTTAGCAGGGATGTTTCGTACGCCTTTGACACAACTATCTACTTTTGGATACATGTTTTGACTTCGCGATGAATACTGCCAATAATTCGCACTGAAACATTCGACGACGTCCTCTTCTTCCATGAGGAGGCGCCCGCGAATCCGAATTATAACAAAGTGTGCACATCTAGCCTACAAGGTGAGCACATAATCATCTAACCTCTGCTTATAACTCTCACTCACCACTATCTCCACCTTCTGTCCAAGTAAGAGGAATAATCCCACTGGCATTCTGTATCATAGCCTAGTGACTGCAATGCAATTAAAGTATCAAATTCGAACGGTGTGGATTTCTGATCAAAAGACAAGGAAATGCATTCACTAGTTATTCACTGATAAGCATCGCATTGTCACAGTGCTTACGAAGTCCTATTCAATGCTACTCAGTTTCCTGACACTTCTCCAGAAAAAGTGCCAGGTATTTAATTGCGTGGTAATCGTGGTGTTGTTTATCGTCGAAACTCATGACTTGTATTTTGTTGTGTTAAGGTGATGCCACACGTATATGTTCGCATACCAATCAGGAGTTCATAGTGAATCTAGAAATTCAGTAAATATATTTGTGTCTAAGAGACTTACCTAGAAAATGATTTGCCTCATGTCACCTCGACATCAGTTAATTATGAATGTGAATAGCTGGCTGACTGCCTAGTTTTCGGCATTGCGTCATTCTCATGGTTTCCTTGCATCCAAGTGAGATGCTAGTAATGCATTCTAGGGTCATAGAAATTCGCCTGTTATATCTCAGTGAATAATAAATTAGTCCAATTTTTCTACGTGCTCTTCAATTATTGATTGATTGATTTATGCATACAACAGACACTAAACACAAATCAGAATCATATCAAAAGGTGAATTGGGGAACGAGTATAAAATGAGATGGAACAAGCACTGTGAGAACATAACATAAAACGGGATGAAATAATTTGATGATGTGAATATCTCAATATCCAAAAGTATAAAGTATTGAAGGTTTTGAGTGTGAGTGTATTAGATGGCTCGCAGGAGAAATTGAATACAACAGAAAGTATACCGATGAATTAAGTTGATGAGACACATATCTTATGGGTGAATAACGATTCACTGATACTCCGGTAAACAATTGAGCATGCGCTGAAGTCCATAGGAAAACGACTGATAAAAAGAAAAAAATGAGTAGCTGTTTCAACATGGTGTGCCAAAAAATTAAGGAAAATATACTGAAGATATACACAAAAGCAAAAGAGACCAATTCAGGAGTGCGACAGTTACATATAAAAAATTATAACAGATAATCAAAATTGTGTGTGAATTTCAAATTTTTGTCATTCAGCTGCAGAGACGACGACACATCTGGACAACGCTGGTGAGCCATCTTTTTCATTCAATCAGTTTTCGAAGAGTATACATCATCACTGAAGTGTTATGAAATATTCCGTCAATTAGCTAAGCACTCATTCCTCTCCTTCCTCTTCTTCTCAAACTCGATATTTTCACATGAGTGAGCATATTAGTGATTTGGTGACAGTCACTCGATGTTTTCAGGGACTCCAGCTCTGAAGTTTCAGTTGCATTGTTAGTTTGACGGGGTGGAGTTGTGAGCCGTTCACCCAACCTGCAGTCTTTACAACACCGGATAGTAAACTAGTTGAGCGCGAATCACGAGTGCATCAGTCGGGAATGAAACCCCTACCGCTTGAGTGGATGCTGGTCATTCCACCGCTCAGCCGACCACTTCCTTACGAAGCCTTCTCTCTCGGAAATGAAATGAATTCGTCAGAGTACATTGTATGAAGAAGACCTGGTTATTCAGGCTCACCTACACAAACATACATTGAATCCACTAAATAACTCGCAATTCTATCAGAAAGCCTTTGTTTATTGATAAGAAAATACACTCGGAATCTTTCTTGACAACTTGCGTTTTCACTGAAGTTTAGCTTGGCCTTGACTGTCGTCACTACTCTCACCATCAGTGTCCGTCTCACCAAACGAAATCTGCCTTTGCAACTTGTCTGTCACAAGAGAAACAATGACTTTTCAGTTTTCTAAGACAATGGAAAGCCACGAATGGTGTGGTACTACCGCCCACAATGTTGCTCATTCGCTGGAGACTCAGATCTCAAGGCTATAAAAGATGAGACAGTTGAGAAGCAAGTCAGTCGTCTGCAAGATGAACATGATTATCTACTTGATCTGCGTTGTATCGTTGGTTGTCTTTGGAAATGTCGGTGAGTGAGAGTGTAAACTTGGCAGTTGCATTGTTTCCCCGTCGTGTTTGTCGAATGTGTGAAATGCATTGCTCTTTGAGATGTGCGTCACTTCGATCTAAGTTTCCAAGTGAATTTTATTGTCCTCAGTGTAACGAATTCCTTGGCTGTGTGAGAGATTCTGTATTCCACAGTATGCAGATTAGAATGAATGAAAAAGTTTCAGCTGAACATTTGATGACAATCCGTGTGACCACAGCACACATCCATTCACACAGGTTCATTCACATAGCAATCGCCTGATTTTCTATTGCTTCAACACAATTTTTCTTCGCTTTATGTTCTCAGTAGGCGAAACGGAGGAAACTTCGTCAACCGAGAGTCGTAAGTCACACTTTGAACAGCCATGTTTCAATGGTGAGTGTAGTGATGCGAAACAAGTTCAGTGCATCTGTGTTCGTATGTTTGAGACGGTCAGAAATATCTGTCTTGCTGCACTTTTTTGTATGCTTTTCGTGTTTTCGTAATTCTTGTCTATTTTCTGCTTATTTTAATTTTTTTTACAAATTTCCCATTATCCTGGGTTTTTTGTTTTTCTTTTTAGCGGTTTTTTCTGTTGTACATATTTTCAATTTCATGAAATTTTACCTCAGTTTTCTAATAATGTATTACTGTGCTGCTTGATATTATCAGATAACTTTGTCCCTTATATATCATTGTCCACCTCTTTTATATTCGCTGTTTTCCTTAATATACTATATAGTTGATGATTTTCTTGACAGCATTGAGATGAATCAAGGTTTGCTGATTTTTTGATATAAGAATAAATCTTGTGCACTGTGGTAGAGTGTAATTCCATTATGGGTGAATTTTTTTGGGATAAAGTCTCACAGTTTTATACAGTAATGTTTACTGATGAGGTTTCGAGCACAATTTATTGCTCATAATCATTTCAAGGACACCTTGGTATGATTGGAATTGTTGATTTTTTCCCGCTTTTTTGTGTGTTTACATTCATCTATTCAAACGATACTGCCTTTTCACTGCAAACGATGCTGTGCATATTAAAGAATGTTTCTTACTCTCCAGTCGCTTCGACTGCTGATTGTGTCTTTTTAATGTTATTCTTGTTGGTGAAAGTAATATCTGAAGTAAACGACTGTTTCCTTCATCTCGGCATACATATGTATGTATATCTGTTAATACATTCAAGACTTTGCATTCGTAATTATTCATTCCTATCTCAAGGAATCTTCTGGGGGAGAATGAATCGCTAAAAATGCTTAGTGAGAATGTCATGCTTTGTCCAATATGTGACTTTTCATGTGTTAGGGTATGAACAAGTTTCCACTTGCAATATTATAGACAGTTTGTTAATACCATCAAGACTGAAATCCTATGCGTTAAATTTCATTCAGCCAGTATGTATCTTTTACCAGGTAGTGCACTCTTTACGCCGTTAATCATCACAAATATAAATACTTTTTGTTCTCCTATACAGAAACCTTGGTCTGGTCAAGAAAAGCAGCTCCAGGTAAGTGATTTTATTGATCGATTGTTTAAAAGGAAATTATGCAGCATGTTGACTATTTGCTGATTACAAAGTATGAACAGAAATGAGAAAATCCAGTTTAATCTTTCATAATTATAGTTATTAATGATGAATGACAGTGGAACTCAGTCATCAACAATGCAGGAAGCAACATAATCAGACTAGAATTTGTGAGTTAGAGATGCTGCACTATGCAGCAAGAATGAATTACTGACCAAAAGCCCTACTGATTCTCTACTGAGAAGACAAGGATGGATGACTGTGAAGGCGAAGATTTATATCTCCCATTCATAAAGTCATCTATTTATGCACTACTCTTGGCTGAATCTGCTCATACAAGAAACGCCAGTGTAGAGAATGCCAGAAATGTAGACATAAACATATATAGTCATTTACAAGCCTATCCTTCCTAGAACTCAATGAAATCTATCCTGAGTTGGTGTGTGCATTCCACCGACTGATTTTATTCGTAAATTTAGATGATAAGAAACAAAATCCGATTCACTGAATTCGTCGATCTCACCAATACATATCAATTCTAACTCTGTTGTGTCCTGGATAAATCTGCATTGTTTTGTGCAGCTTCACCATTAATTATTGCTCCACAAGAGTTTCGTATGTTCAAAAGTTATGCATATCTCAATGAATCCTTTATTTTCAGCGCTCAGATGACTCAGTTATAATTAAGTATGTAAGCTTTCTCAATATTGATTCTTGTCCAACGTGTCATTAGGATGTTTATTTTAACACTGATGTACTCTTGCAAGTGTTATAGCAGTTTCATGGAAGAGGTCGATTATTCGGTGTAATTTTGTCACATATAATACAAACCCAGTGAGTTTTCTTATGTGAACACTTTCACGCCCAACTACGGAATGCACGAGTGATGTTGCATCGTAATTCGGAGTAAATGTGCAACTTGAAGTGAAAAATATTATATTATGTGTGGACAGATTTGAGACAGCTATGTGAGTAGGTCTCTTCATATGGGAATGAGTGCTTGAGTGAATGGAATGAGTGTTGGTGCTATTGTCTTTGAGATTGATGAAGTCGGTGAGCAAGCGAGGATAAGCAGTTATTGGGATAAACATCTACACATGACACATTCGATGATTTTACGTCCCTCTTTCTGCATTGTTGAAAGAACCCTGAGCATTTGTAACCACTTTGAATGTCAGGCATCACAGCATCAGGGATTTATTTATTTTTGAAATGATGTATTCTTAGCAGCACCACTAATAAACCTAAAGTTAGTGCGTCACACTGCAGTGAATGGAAGTATCTGCTACACTTTGACGAAAGTTGGATTTCACCTCGAGTAACTCGCATAACCAGACTTATTCACTCACTAACGTTCAAGTGGAAATCCACCTTGTTGAATTCATCTGAATGTGCATTGTTCGAATTTAGGATAGAGTGACTTACATTCATCTTTCTGTCTGCACAATTGATTGTAGTTACCGTAAGAATATGAACAGGGATGATTGGTAAGAAAACACTTGGCATGCATTGGTTAAATATCAGTATCTTATTTTTGAATGAACACTCTATATCATTTTATTGAAGAACTGAATGCGACGAAATGGTAATGCTGAAGGTTATACGTGGAGGGCGACGGTCAGCCTGACATTCCCATGATATCATACAATTATTTCACGGGTGATTTATGCCTAAGCCACCAACCAACCAACCAAGAAACCATCACCACCAACAACAGTTACATGGATCAACAGCTATGAATGGAATTAATTTGAAAGTAGGAGCTTCTCTCAACTAATCGACTGAGCAGCATCACGTTTTAACCACAAGCGACGAAAAGGATGACACGATGAAGACCACTCTAGATTGGAAAGGTGAAACAGATTTTCATCACTCTGAAATCCGTTTGGAAATCTACCGCACTCCGCAGATTATTATTATTATTGTATCCTTTAATTCCGACAGGAACATAGGGCTTCAGCCGTGCGTCTCCATTGCGTTCTGTTCTCTACTAGAGTCTTCACCTGGCTCCATATCTGCCCACACTTTTTCACCTCCTCTTCACATGACCTTCTCCAAGTCACCCTTGGACGACCAAATCGCCGCTTCCCTCTCGTGTTCCACTCAAGGGATGGCTAATGATGTCACTTGATGGTTTCCTAAGAGTATGGCCAATCCATCTCCATTTCTTCCTGCCTATACCCCGAAGATTGAGAAATGGAATTCGGAGAACGGATCAATCAAGAAGATAATGGCTCCATTGACTTCACATCCAGAATATACTGGAGATGGACGGAAGATACGCTGATGAATGACGTTGCGCACCACGCCACCACCTGATTGCTTCTCGGAACGCAAAGAGTGTTTAGCACATGTTCGAGGTATGTGCAGAGAAAGTTTGTGAGGAGGAGGAGAGACCCCGTTGGAAGTCAACTAATCAGCTAAAGACGGCTGTACGGAAGAAGACAAAATCCACATGTGTTGATGATGTTCCACTCGGAAACCGAAGTATCGATAATAATATTAATAATAATACATGTCCAGACATAATACCCTTCCGCAATTTGAAATGGCGTCTATATGCAGAGATTTACTTCGAAATATAATGTTGTGTGCGTATCGTGATTTGATATCGTGGGAGAATAATGTCCCTTAAACACAATGTAGTCAGCTTCAGATTGACGCTTCCGCGTCTGCTTTCACAAATTCAGGACAGTGTTTCCGAAGTCATCATTAGATGTGTTCCCCACAGGCGTTCTACATCTCCATTACTTGTGCTACCAGGTCATTCATTATGAGATACTTTCTCTTACGTAACAAACTACACAGAATCTGCTGCCTCTACTTGCGTCTCATACTCTCATTTTATTTCTTTGCTTTGCAGATAATAACGCCATGCATATCGATCAGTTGGAGTAGACAAATTGAACTTCATTGAGCTTTCCTTATCAACATTATTCATTAATTTTAATTAAATGTTTTTCTCTCAATAATAATAATAATTATAATGAAAATTGCCTGAAAATCTCTTCATTGTTGTTATTTCGCTGTTTGACAAATACTCAGGCGCATTTCAGTGGGATGTGAAATGTTAAGCGGCAGTTACTGGTCATTTATGAAGACAGTTAACAAATGTAAATCTCGAGAGATTTAGTCACACACGTTAGTAATAGTGAATATTCCTCAAAATAGAACTGCACATTATTTCTTCAAGCAGTCAGTGTGAAATGAAATTCTGGTTGAACGATGCCCTCCTTCACCTCGCTAATGCGGTAATAAGACTTGTCAAGAGAGAAGGTTGAGCAAGAGGCTATCAACCACATCCCGTAAAATTAAATACTGTTGGTACCTAAACTTCAAAGCTAAAGCTTAAAACCCCATGTTTCACTAGTAACGTAAAAGAATTAAAAAAAATTTCATACTATGAGTGGTCACACGAATCAAGTATTGAAGATTATGGAATTGGGAGAGATGAAGTACTGAAATATATACCTAGTTAATAATAATAATATGCTTCGTTACAATCCAATGATTTTTTGCTGTTTGTAACTCTCAGCATTTGTCGAAATTCTGCCTCTGATGAGATGCAAGAGTTGACAAACTGTAAGAGGAGAAGTGTTTGAGTTGTACCTGAGTGACTTAACTTCTTAATGTAGAATGTCAGATAGAATATTGGTTTGGAAATCGCTAAGACGTAAGAAGACCAGGGTAAATCAGAAAAAAGACTTAGTCCAAGGTACCTAATATCAGACTTGATTTCTACTTGTATCAGTTGCATGGAATCCACAATGGTCATGGAAATTCACAGCTTCATTTATCTTTCTCTTGTATTGGAAACTGAAATTTAATTAGATAGACGCCATTAACTCATTCCTGTTAGAAAGCTGTTCATCATAGTGCAGTCTAACTGGAAGTTAACGGGTACAGAAGCAGTTAGATCGTTCGCATACCTAACGAAGATCATTTTATCAGACTGAAGCAAGTCATGCAAGAAGAAAGAAAACAGAAAAGAGGAAAGAATAGCGCCTTGATGGATTCCAACCTCAGTAAGCAGTGAAGTGGACGAGTTCCCCTGGAATACAGTGTACTGATTTCCTCCTAAGAAATGAGAACGCAGACAGTTAACAACGCAACACTTAGTCTGATTTCAAGTAAGCTGGTTTAACCAGTGGATGACTTACGTACAGGTACAAATTTATTGTCTTTCCCGACGGTTGGCACGACATTTCTTGGAAACGATTCATTAAGTATATCAGTGAGAGGATAACAACAGGAAATCTGGACTTTTTTAATAAACATAACGCTAGGCACACCATCACGACTGGAGCTACGAAAAGCTTTCAGCAACTGAAAGCATTTTAGAACATAATCTGTGTTGAAACCAAGAAAGAGTCTTTCAGGATTCTCATCATGAATTCTAACGTCTGCCAATTCATGACATAGCGCGACCGCTAGCCAATGTCTTCGGCGAGTATTTGTCCGCACACTCGACCTTCTGCACCCTACTGGTCACGAATTCTCACTAGAACCCCTGGACCATTGGATCGGGTCCCAGTGGCTTAATGGTATACGAGCTTGCCTTGTGACCAGAAGGTCTTGGGTTCGAATCCCGGTGGGTGCGTACTGCTGAAGAGTCACAAACTAGGACGAAACAGCTGTCCAGTACTCCCAGGTTTCACAATGGTTCTCTAACTAATGTCAGCCAACCATGCACATGGTCCGGGGTTCGATCCCCTGCCGGCGAACACCCGATATCAATGGTCGGCCTGCGAAATGGGGCTACCGATATCACATGCTGAAAATTCCATACTTGTAACAAAAATACGGTGTGGAATCAAGCTGTAATAAAAATTTTTAAAAAATCCTGAAACCAATCAAATCCCTACAAACCAACACTTGAAAGAGGCTTTCATTGACAATTTCCACATTAGAAATGGCATTTGTGGCAAAATACATGGAAAACTTGCTTAAGGTACACACATGAAATTAACAGGGAACACTGTTTATCTCCTCACCACCGGTGATTACCTTGAAACCTTTCCATATACCAGAGTCGATTTGACAGGATATGAAATCCTCGTAAGATACTGAATTCAGCCACTGCATTTCAAACTTGATTAATATGTCAATTCTCTTCACACCAATGATATCCTTCAATGTTATATATCTTCTCGTTTTCCCATCGCCTCTCTCTAAGTTGAGAGAAGGAGAAAGGGTCAAATCGGATGAAAAGCCTTTCTCTGGGAAACAGATATCACGACGAAATATGAGATAACAATGATATTTGAGATGGTGTCATCAAGCTTGACATCGATGAACACGTCCCGCCTTGTGTCTTTTAGCATGCTTCTAAGACTCTGAACATTCTCGTTACAGAGATATGTGTACACAATTTTCTTGGACAGGTATGAGAAGGCTGTCGTGTGTAATGTTCCATAAACTTTGTGTAATGTGCGTACAATGCAAAATTCAGAGCTAAACATTACGGTTCTTCCACGAGTTTCGTATATTGCGGAGTCATTTGTAAATACAAGTTCAAGCGAAGTATCGAATGAAGTTGCAAAGTTACCAAACATTTCCATGACCTAGCAACTCTAGAAAATCAGCTCCAAATCAACTGCATGGTGATGACAGTTTCAGCCTGAAATGATTCAAACCTGCTGCATCAGTTGCTCATTTTACTTTTCCGTCTGGTCAACTTAAACAAATAAAGACCAACATGTTGAGCATGATATTATGGTATTATCGTTTCATTTCTTAAGTTCATGCAAGCTGTACACAACCCAGAAAAGACTCAGTATGACTAAACATAATATTCACATAATTTAGTCACTCGACAAGTAGTTGGAACCGATGAATACTATCACCTGATTAGACAATAAACACCGGGAAGCACTGAAGAGATGTAGGTTGGTCATCTTAAGTCCAACCAGTCATACCACTGTTAAGCAACACTTGAAAATAAACGTAATTCCCACTGGTGACTGACGACAGAATGAAAGTGCCCGCAGATCCAGTGAGAAGTTGTCATCAGTTGCTTTGACTGAGTCAACAGTGAGGGCGATGACATTCACTCATGGTGATGGCATACATCGAGAACTTATGGGAGTTAGAATTGATGAAGTGGCAACCAGACTACGTTCCAGTGAATAAATGATCGGCAGCCACAACTCGTGAAACGAAAGTCCTGGGTTCTGTCGTTTGCAGTGTTGTTGTCATGAATGAGTGCTGTAGTGCTGAAGCAGACCTTCATCAACAGCTGTCATCACTCACTACTGAAGATCAGGTGGCCGGAAAATATCAGTAGCAGGAATCTCTGGCAATGAACAAACCAACCTAGCACGAACAAATTGTGCAACAAATCTGCAGAAAGAAACGGAGGTGCATTGGCTATACTCTGAGGAAACCATCAAGTGAGCGACATCACACCTCGGAACCCGCATCGGGAACGGCGAGTTATTTGGCCGTCAGTGTGAGGGTGACGTGGAGGAGGTCACGCGAAGAGGAGATGAAGGCATGTGGGCAGATGTGGAGCCAGGTGAAAACGTCGGCGGTGGAACGAACGCAATGGAGGCGTGAGGCCGAAGCCCTACATTCCTCTAGGAATTAAAGGAAACAAATCATAGTAACAATGAATTAGTATCAAGGTGACAATTTCTGCTGGGTATGAAAGTATGAATGTATGAATATAGATTACAAGGGACTAAGAAACAAAATTACACAGGATAAACGAAGACAAGGGTAAAATGAAGTCATTATAGAAACAAGTTGAAATAGTAGTTTTTTCATAAATAAAGCTCGAAAAAATTCAGTCAGTGGAAAAAAAATAAACAAAAGAAAACTTAAGAGTCAAAGGGAATTAGATCCCTGGTAAATGAGGAGTTTGTACAAGTTTCGTTTTAGCTCATAGATCCAGCTTTCCGATGCATATTCCCAGGGCTTCTGTAGTACAAAGAAGTAAGAAACACACTGCCGTTGGCAGCTCTTTTTCACTTTGTAAATGACGTTGAATGATGAGTCAGTCAAGGTGATATAACAGGAGTTGACTGTCAACTGTGTTATTTCTTTGTCGCCATGCTAGGTTATGTTCTCTAACGCAAGTTGAAAGGACGCAAATAAAATGACCTATATCCCTAGCTCCATAGAAGCAGGTGAACTGAAGAAGTTTATGCTTCACATTGCTTAGAGACATTGGTTAAACTTAGCGGATTCGTTCAACTCACTTACCAACTGTGCAAAATGAATCTTGATGCCGAGACACCTAGAATGATGTCCACATTGTGGAATTGAGTGATACACTTTATTATGCACGGAACCAGGGACCAATGCATTCTCTCATACCAACACAAGTACATGCTTCATCAAAGTTCATCAGCACGGTGAATCTATAGATATAAGATATTAGGTGCGTTAGTATATCACTTTGAGATGAATGTTTCGCTGAATATTGCATTTCTCAAACACTGAACCAGTAAAGGTTAGCACAAAATGCAAAAAAAATTCACTCTAAATTATTTGCTCTGTGAATGGCCCTAACGTTTCAATAATAAGTCCAAGGGTATTATTTGTTCCTATAAACTCATTTCGAGAAATAGCCTAATCCTGAGAAGTATCCGTGACAGACTACCTACATACGTTGAAAACTAAAGAATAACCGCTGCAAATATGTCCTTCATACTGATAAATATTTACAGAAGGATAACGACCGCGTTCAAGTAACTACATAAATCCCAGAAACCTAGGTTGACAAACTGACAAAAACAAGTATTGCACAAGAAATCATTTTGACAAATGAATTTAATTTACAGTCAACAAACATCACAAATCAGCATCAACATAGCACCAAAATGCTCTCAGTGAGATTGGCATCACCTCACATATACGCTACATCTACCGGTGGAACTGATGGTCTCCAATCCCAGTCACAAGTGCCATTAATACATTTGCTTGAACAGCACTGTTTATGATTTGTGCAATTGTAGGTAGCATAGAGACAACCCGAACATTTTGAATTTTCACAATAGTATGGGTCACAACAATCCGCTGATATGTTACATGGTCTTCCCTTTTCGGCACACATCTTTTTCTCGCCTATGGATGAAAAATAATGACACTATAATTACAGTTATTATGCTCCAACTAAATACTCATCAACAGACAGAAGACCAGTAGTTCAGTGAAGAGTCTCTTTTCGGCGAATTCATTTTCATAGCTAATAAAAAGCAAATATATATGGTTCATCTGTATAAGTGTGTACATTAAATCTGTCGAACGGAAATAAAATTATTGAGTTCAGATAAATTTGATGTTGATAAAAGAGGGTAGTAACAAAAGTGATGAGTTGACACAAACGTTTGTGAGTCGCTGAACCACTGGTATTCTGTCTATCAATGTTCGCGTGAGAATTTTTCAAGAATCAATCTATATCAGTCTCTCTTCACGTCTACTAGAATAAAACAGCTGAAAAGATAATGTCAAGTTCATCAATGCATGATGCCCTGTGACTATTTCAAAAGTTACTGCCTCAGTTTTGAATCTTGCTCCAAATGCAAACATGAAATAAGCCGTAACTATGATGGCCCGTGAGCAGTGTATAAATGAGAATGCTTATTTGCTCAATCAATTGAATGGAGTGGACAGGTCACAATGCGAAAACCTGAATTCGATCTAAAAACTATTGCTATTACTATAAGCTCCTACTGCACAGCGCTTCAATGATATGAATAAAGAAAAGATCAATACGCGGTTTCCACACGCCATTCTTCTAACATCAGTATGGCCATGAAATACGATACAACCTCTCTTTCACCTGTAATGTCTGCGACATTCAATACAATAACCAGGATTGTGATTACGAATAGTATCGAGGAACGCATACTGAGAACGCTGACAGTCAAAATAATCCTGTTCACGGAGGCAATATATATACACAAATCTGAGTCTAATCCAACCTGAGGTCAAGGTGATAATGTTCAATTCGATTAATTGATCATCAGATGTAAGTATGTGTAAAATGTGTGTTTTCTCTGCCTGATACAAATCACGAACTGATTTTGACTTGCAAAGTTCAAGAGAACTAGAGTCAGTGTGTTTTCTGGGGCTGGTCAGTTAATTATAATTAGTTCAGTTAGTGCAAAATATTAGTATAATACTATTATTATTCCCTTGCGTTCTGAGTGAAACATAGGGCTTGGTTGGTTCGTTCATTCACAGAGATTCCTGTTGCTGACATTTTTCGGCCACCTGATCTTGAGTACTGAGTGATGACAGCTGTTGATGAAGGCCTGTAGTTTGTTTGAGGTGGTCTTCAGGACGTGGCACCAAGTCTCTGATCCATATAGGAGCACTGACTGACTTCACATTGAAGTTTAAAATCCGGATCTTATTTTTGTCATGCTGAGTGCTTTTGACCTCCAGACAAAAGTGAGAGTAATAAATGTTTTCCTTGCTTATCCGATCCTCACTTTGGTATCCTGATCAGTTCCGTCCACCTGTAGTTGAAACGGCGCTTCCAGGTAGGTAGGTAGAGGAGGTTGCTTCTTTCAGATTTGTCCCATTTATGCTGGCTGATTGTTGTCTGTTGTCTATTGTTGTTGGTGTTGGCCAGGAATCTTCATCACCTCTGTCTTCTCAATGGTCACCTGAAGGAAGTCCTGTCTTTGATGCTTCTTCTGTCAACTTGTTGCTTTTCATACATTATACGGACATTCCATGTCCTTCACACAGACTTTTGCTTCGGTCACAAGGAGACTCATTGTAGTGAATTTTCTGTAACAGTTTTGTTTATAGGGTGCGGTTGTTAGCCTCAAATCTGAAATCTCTTCATTACTGGGTGGATTCAAATAATATTTGTATTTTCGAAAAATTATATATATATGTGAGATTTTAGAGATTTTGAGAAGGAAATCACCGAACTTCATGTAATTGTCTCGTTTATATCCAAATAGGTATTTTCCACAACTCGAAATAATCTTTACTGTCTGGGAAACTGTCCCACCACATCATTCCAAACAGTGATCAGCTAAAAGTTGCAAACAGCAGTGTTCGATTGAATACTACGTGTCAAAGCACTGCCCTTTACATATATTGAAGTATCTTCTGGAAAGTCAACAGAAAAACATATTCCCTAAGTGATCATAGACAAGACGGAGGTCATGAAAACAAGCAACCAACAACAACAGCAGCAACATCCAGCGCCAATCACCATCAACGAGAGGGATTTGAAAGAGATTACTTCATTCCCTTATCTAGGGAAATCATAGATCGGTTTCTTGCGTTCAGACCACAACAAATCGCTTCTGGTCACTAAAGTACTAGACTATGATTTCATTTCACAGTAAATTTAATCAATGCAAACTCACAGTTATACAGTGTTGCTCACTGATAATCAATACATATACCAGTGCACTCACATAACGTACATTATTGCACTACTGATTTTCCTTTGATTTTATTGGTAGTAATGCTCTCCTTATCGGTGACACTGATGTTGACTCTTACCTGTTGTACGTGTAAGGTGTAGATTCGATGAACGAGGATTCTGTGTTCAACCTCTTCGTCCACCTACCTATATTACTTTGTAGAACTGTAGCTCTTGACCGAACTATTGTGTCATTCTGTGTTAATACACAAATAGCACTTGCTTAGGTTTTCCCTCAACCAATCATGTCCATGGGGTTTATCAATCTACACTCAATTTAATTTTCAAGCCCTGATAATGTTAATACTCTGGATTTACTGGTCCGACAGATGTAATAGAACTCAAAGTCATTGTAGGGTCTCTTGTAGATTTATGTGATTTATTAACCTACGATGCACACCTAATACTACGCATTTTTAACACTAGTCAATCAATACAAATATATGAAGCAAGACGTCTTTTCAATGTGCTCTTCTGGAAATTCAGGTATCGACATAACTAGACAGAATTGTAGGAAAACTGTATAATCAAACGCCCTTTATATATGCGACATCTACAGTAGATTGTATCTACTCTGACCGAAATACACTGTGCTTTCATTGTGAAGACAAGAATTCATCAAATACCACTTATCCTGTTTTTATTATCTAAGCGTCATTTCCTGACTTCCCAATTAGAATTTTCACTTCACTAGAAACACACTGTTTGTCGCTCTGACATTGCGAACTCACGTTTCTCAAGTTCATCATGGTAAGAATGGGATGAAAAAGACTTCAGGAACCACAACTAAACAAAAACATAAAAGGAAATGAAAAGACAATGAAAAAGTTACAAGAGGTAATGTCAGTTGCCTTCAATCACTTGTTGTGTTTGTAAAAATTATATTTGTAAAATCTCAGAGAAAGTGAAATGATTAATTCCAACGTTCCTTTTGGTGATGTGGTCCGTACTTCTTCATGGAAATTCATCGAAATTAACATAACAGAGGTTTATAAGTGAAAGGACATCATTGGTTTTAAAAAAATTGGTTTTTCCAATCATATGAATCATGAAACAGGTGTCAGCATGTCTAATATACAAAACTGTATGAACTGTGATCAAAATTTGACCTCAGACTTACAAATATAACTCTGCTTTCTTTAAACACTTTAAACAGAATGTACTTTTCACCAGATAACATTTGCATGTATCAGCTAACATCGCACATTCACATCTGTTCAACCTTTTGGATTCACCCATAAATGTAGGGCTGCCCCAATCAGTCTTTCTTTATGCGAACCAAAACATTTCTGTAGAACCATAGTACAAATAAAAACCAACACTTGAGATTTCAGAAATATAAGTTTTACAAATGTCTACTTCTCACTCGGCGCACAATTATTTTGTAACTATTCGGTCAAATCTTGATCACAGTTCATATGAGTCAGTTGTTGTGTTCTTTGGATGACCATCAATCTATCACTCGCCTTCAGAATCTCTGTAATTGTGCCTTAGCTTTCTGACAAACATTTGCTTGGAGTAATTTGATGTGACTCGATAGAGTTATGCGTAAAACTGACTAAGGCAGGGAATTCCCTACATGAATTTTGCCAAACAGTTATGAAAATGTATTTTTCTGACTTGATTAATTTATTCGCGAAATACATTTGGAACATTCGACTACACACTTTATTCTCATTCCAGTAGATTGACAGTCAACAGGTTTTTTCGTAAACTGAACGTCCGGAATTCATCTTTTCTGGAGTCGTGAATGCTAAGAGCAGTAGAGTCAAAGCTGGTGCGTAGTATTCTTCAGTATTGAATGTTTCTTTGACTGACAGGCGTGCTCTATTTAACTTCAAATCATACAAATCCCTGCAAAACAATATTATTCGCTTAAGTGTTCTAAATTTCACTATGGGGACATTAAATATTCATAGCCATCCAACTTCTCTTTCCCCTTATTCTAATCACAATTAAATCTGTTACAAAACGACAGGTTTACGTAAAGTTTTGGCTATTAGTGAATAGCATGGTGGTCTTTGAATCGAGATATACCGTCTAAATCGTTGTGTAATGAAGCGAATCTCACATGAAGCAATGTTGCAAACAATTAAGACGACTACATGCTGTCAATCCAAAATCTTATTCTATCAGTATTAAGACCAAAGGTAAGTGATATTATTCACATTTCTCCGAAACGGTAGTTGAAAAATGTCCCTATCAATGGTGAGTGACCATTTCAGTGAAGCGGATATAATTCAGTCGGGAAACTGCAGCTATTCAGTTCCAGAAAATATTTAAACTTGTGATATATCTATTAACTTCATGGTATTTCAAGAATTTTAAAATTTTTATTTCGGTAGGCCAAATTTCGCAGGCCAACCAATGATATCGGGTGTGCGTCGGTAGGGGATTTACCCCTAGACCACTGTACCACCAACGCAAACAACAGAATAAAAGCCGACAACAATTGATGAAGCAGGATTAATCAATTGAGGTTGAGATTCGCTGAGCCGATGATCTGGAGGTGATTTAAACACGTATTTATCTCAATGTTACATCTCTACATCTTTCAAAGTAAAGAATACTTGATTCGCTCGACAACCCGTCGCATGATGTTTTCTTTAATTTTTTTACGTTCTCAGTGAAACATGGGGCTTCAGGTATGATGTGCGACTGAATTCATTTCAACCGGAATTTTATCTCACATTGACTACTTGAAGATAATGCCACTTTCACAGCTGCTAACATGTGTGATTAATTCTCTTGAGATGTGTGTTATTAACCGTCTTCACAAATGAACTGCAACTGCCACTTGCAATTCCATATCACATACGAATCCGCCTGAGTGCTTGTCAAATTGAAAAATAGCAAAAATGAAGAGATTGCCAAGCAATTGTTAATATACTTATAATTATTTGAAAGCGATGAATAATGTTGATGAGGAAAGTTGCAGGGAGTTCAAATTGTTTCCTCTAACTGATCGATATGCACGCCATTATTATCTGTAAAGCAAAGACATAAAATGAGAGAATGAGACGCAAGATGAGACACAAGATTCTGAGTAGTGTGTCACATAAGACAAAGTGTCTCATAATGATTGAAGTGGTAGCAGAGAAAACGGATATATATATATATATTTAATGCCTGTGAAGAACACATCTTCCGATAACTTCGGAAACACTGTCCTGCATTTTGGAAGCTGGCGCGGAAGCATCTGGCTGAAGCAGACTACACTGTGCTTAAGAGTATTTATTCTCCCACGATTCCGAATCATGATACACCCACTGCATTATATTTTCAAGTATATCTCTATAAATGGACAGCATCTCATATTGCGGTAGGATATCATCTTTGAACATGCATTATTATGAATAATATTCTAGTTACGTCGACTTCGGAATGAAGGAGAGGGGGGGGGTTCCATAAACACATCAGCATTTTAACCTGTTTCGTACAGCCGTCTTTAGCTTAACTGCCGATAGGCTCCCTTCTCCTCCTCGCAAACAGTTATTGTAATGTTCAACTGAGGCTCTCCATTCCGCTTCGAAAATACCTCGTTTCCTTCTACGCAATCTGACACACATCACCCATTGAGTGTCGCTTGATTATCAAGATAAATGCAGACTCTCGTTATACACAGGTTAGCCATTTCAACTTTAATTTGTTATGTGCATATGTGGTCTGCTTCAGCAGCTAACGGCATCTATTCTATGATAACTCATGCATATGAAGCATTTCCACTGCTTTAAAAGAGCCTGAAGACTTCACATCATCTGTGATGTGGTGCCTTTCTAATCCTCCTATAACTCACCTGCAGAAAATTCAACGCAAAATTTCTCCGCCGTCAGAATAGGACCATTGTAGTGTTAATGTCATCTTCAGTACAATATGGCCTGTGATGACATGTGGAATCGTCCCCATAAGCACTGTCTTCGCTCATTTGAAGCTACTCATCGCATAATGAGCCCCATCATCATCAACATCAGCAAATGATCGCCAATAACTTTCTGTGTGAAACTTTCACCGAATACACAAGGCGAATAATGTACAGTGCTTGTTAATTATTCTCAAATATTCTCGTTAGAATCAAAGTAAAAGAAAGTGCATGCCTAATTAGAAATTTCAACTAGGTCACGAATTCTTGTGTTGGTTGCTTCATCTTTTTATGTGCATATCTATCTCTGATCACTGGTCAGTAGATTATACGCATCTACCAAACTCCCCGGTGATCTCTTGTCGGTATTAGACAGATAAAAGAAGCAATCCATCCTTCTTATTAGCGATGCACTCCGCTCAGAATGTGCACTCTCGTAATGAGACTACTGGTATTTGTCGCGACAACTCAGTGTGAACGACTTCCGTCTACATTCATTCAATGGTTGTTTGTGTCTTAACAAAGTCTATTCAATATCCATTCTATTCATGATAACTGAATAAACAGCGGATAAATTTTCATTCTGTTATCTCAAGCATTTTACGGTTTTCATCACGCGTTTTACTCGTGTTGATGATCGGTTAAGTAGAACTCTGTTGGAGACTTTCTTTTCCGTCACCGCTTGCTTCTACAAACATGGTAGCAGTTAATAAGTGAATTATATCTGAATAATAATACTAGGCTTACGACAACAGTAGTGCCTAATTGCTTGCTTGTTATGTGGATTTGGAATTGAAAGATTTCAGATATGTTTAATAATTGTTTGGCTGACTTAGGTGCACGTATTTAATGAGGAATCATTCAATCGTCGGATGTTTGTCATTGCAGCTGTGGAACTTTAGACTTTTCATTCTTAAAACCATCAGTGGCGTTGAAGGGAACGAGATGTTGGTAATTATTATGGTTGATGGTCCTTGCTTTTCGAGTGGAACATGCTCTTTCGACAAAAAATCTGCATATCATTGTGTTCTGGATGGTCATCAACCGCTGTTGCCTTGATTCACAATCAACTAACGTCCCCTGCATCTCAGGCACAGATCGACGCTTAACTCATTGTCAAACATTTGAGAGCCAGTTAAGTGTGGTGGTTTAGTGTGCGATGACGTTTATTGGTCTCTTCGGAGCATCCTCAATCCATCTACATTTCATTCAGGATATGTACACAGCAATCTGTTCTATATTGGTTCGTTTCTTTCTATTTTGTCCTTCACTTTTCATAATTTCATATATTTCCACACTGATTTCAGAGTAATTCATGTATGTCTTGCTTTTCCGATGCACCATTTCCGCCCATAGATTTTATGATCCTTCTCAGATGAGTGAAACAACTGAACTCGTTCAAATTTCCTCCATTCATTGGGATTGATTCATATTGTGACTGGTATTTAGATGTTTTCATTGCCTCTGTACTCTTTATGTTTACATGAAGTTATCTCACCACTACATGCACCTTGTGCCAGTTTGTTGGGTTTCGACTGTAGATCATCGAGAGTGTGTAGCACTGTAATCCATCATCTGCAATGTCCAGGTCTTGTTGAGCAGCAGACTGTGCGTACAGGATAGTACAGCATATCTGAAATCTTTCAATTCCCAATCCACATAACAAGCAAGCAATTAGGCACTACTGTTGTTGTAAGCCTAGTAGTAGTATTCAGATATAATTCACTTAATAACTCCCACTGTGTTTACAGAAGCAAGCGGTGACGGAAAAGAAAGTCTCGAACAGAGTACGACTTAACCGATCATCAACACCAGTATAACGCGTGATGAAAACCGTAAAAATGCTTGAGATAACAGAATGAAAATTTATCCGCTGTTTATTCAGTTATCATGAATAGAATGGATATTGAATAGACTTTGTTAAGACACAAACAACCATTGAATGAATGTAGACGGAAGTCGTTCACACTGAGTTGTCGCGACAAATACCAGTAGTCTCATTACGAGAGTGCACATTCTGAGCGGAGTGCATCGCTAATAAGAAGGATGGATTGCTTCTTTTATCTGTCTGACACCGACAGGAGATCAGAGGGGAGTTAGGCAGATGTGTATAATCTACTGACTAGTGATCAGAGGTAGGCACATAGATGGATGAAGCAACCAACACAAGAATTCGTGACCTAGTTGAAATTTCTAATTAGGCATGCACTTTCTTTTACTTTGATTCTAACGTGAATATTTGCGATTAATTAACAAGCACTGTGCATTATTCGCCTTCTGTATTCAGTGAAATTTTCACACAGAAAACTATTATCAATCACTTCCTTGTGATGATGATGGGTTTCATTATGCGATGAGTAGCTTCAGGTGAGCAAAGACATTGCTGATGGGGCGCTTCCACATTTCGTCACAGAATATATTGTACGGCAGAGGACATTAACACAACAGTGGCCTTATTCTGACGGCGAAGAACTTGCAGCAGCCAAGTTTTATGAAGATTAGAAAAGCACTTTATCATCCACAAGTTAAGGTTTGACAGGGAAACCCAGCCGGATATTGAGGCGTCTTGCCTCGTGTATGGAACCTGGGAGCTAAAGCTTTCATTGATTCTCTTGGGGCGAAATGTTTACGTTTGTGCAAGAATATATTTGAGTAGTGGAGAGGTGGTCTGAGTCGTAAATATGAGAACGGATATATTTTTTGAAGCAGAATGGCAAGCGTCAGTTGAAGATCAGAACCAGCAGTTTACGAAAGCTTTTTCAATTTGAAGATTCATTGTGAGATTTGTATATATTTTGTCATCAACCTTCATGACTCTGCAAAATAAACGACTGTTTTATGAAATACGACAGTCGATTAAATAATATGTTGTGTTTACACTGTCACCACTGTTTTAATAAATTTGAATGATTACGATTAGCGAATTCGAGAACTATATTCTAGGTGAATTTGTATTAATCTTTAGTAGATCAGTTTTTATTGATTCTTTGTCTAATCATGGAAGTGGATACGTTTGACATTTAATCAACAATTTGAGATCTTCCAGTCAGTTAATTGTCACATTTATGAACATTGACACTAAACATGCTTCATGTAAGGGTTGAACAGCTATAATATACTCACATGCACACCTCATGCATGAGTCTCTTTGATTCCATGATCCAAGTGTTTCAAGGCGATATTCCGATAGATTCTGACTTCCGAAATCATTGTAACAGAATATTTCAAGGAAGTGTTTGGCCGACTCCGAAGAACATCAGCATTTTACATTGGGTTCTTTCAACAACTCAGTGAGATGACACAGTATTTCTAAGTAGCGAGGTATTGCTCCACCGTCATCTACTGCAATGACACTGCTAACACAGATTGTGTTCCGTGAAACGCTTCACTTAGATGACTCACAGATGATGTGAAGTCTTGAGGCGCTTAGGAAGCGGTACAAAGCTTTCATTGGCATGAGTTATCATAGGACAGATGCCGTTACCTGCTGAAGTAGACCACATATGCACATAACAAATCAAAGTTGAAATGGCCAACTTGTGGTTAACGACAATCTGCACTTAACTTGATAGAATGATTCAGATTCCTTATTGTTGGTGTTGTCACTATCATACGCATGTTTGACATGCATATCGTCATTAATAATATTATTAATATCATTAACATTATTATTATTATTATCACTATCATCACTATCATTAATTATTTTATTTTTTACATTTCCCTACCTACTTTCTGACTAAATTGTCAAGGTGATTATTAAGTTTCAAAGCTTCTCTTAGATGTCTCACTTCCTGTCTTAGATTTTTTCTGGTACTGCTTAATTTTTGTGCTCTCTAAACAATCCTATTGTCACTGACATAGCATGAGATGATCAGAATTCCCAATATCTGTTTGAATGTGTGGGTTACCTGTAAACACTAGTGTTTGATCTCCCATCTTCTTTTCTTTCTACGGAACAATTCAACACTGAAAGTTCTCCTTCCTGACTTTCCAATTCATATGTGAATTGAATTGCCTTCACCTGTGAGTTAATGTGTTCGAAAAATCTATCTATATCCTGTGTTCTCAGTACAGTGAATGTGTCATCTATATACCTCCACCAGACTTTTGAGGTGGGGCCGAACATTTCCATCCCTATCTTTTCCCGCCTATCCATGAATACGTAATAATAATAATCTAATTTATTCCAAAAGCAATACTTACAATACAGAATAGAATTCTCAGCATTTATCAAAATATTGCATCTGATTTACTCAGAATATAAATGAAATTAAAACAAAATTTACCAGAAGAATTCTTCCACATTTACAATATGAAGTCAAAAATATTCGAAGTATGAAATGCGAATATTAAATATAATAATAATAGTGAGTTTGTTTCAAACAGTATTGTTGATTCAATTTGGAAATTTTAGCGTGCTGTAGATTATTGGATCTAATGTTCTGTTGATATAGTGTGATGAGAGAAATGCGAAATTAACAGTTATAACACAGCTTAAATTATGCTCATATATGTAAAAAAACAAATAAAAACAAAACATCGTGAGGATTGTTAATATAAGAAGTACAATAGCAATAAAGTTTGATGTTGTATGGGTGGAGGAAATGGTTTATTTAGTAGTGCAAAGAATGTTAGTTAGTTCATGTCTAACACTATTTTCATCACATAAAGTACGTGCCAAATATGGTGTAGTGGAATATTTATACTTAGACGTACGTGCATTCAGTCTTCTAAAAAGACTTCAAGCTTTACCTGAGGAGGCACAAGGTTGGAGCTGCGGGTAAAGTGGATGCTCATAGTCTGACAAAATTCCTTTGCTAAATTTGTTGCATGGCTGCCAGTCTTCACAGTTCTACGAAGTATGACATAGTTTTTTTAAGCAATCCAGGAGAGAATAAGAGTGTACAGTTAAGAGGACTAGGTAAAATACACGAGTCGGCAAACTGTAAGAGGAGGGGTTGGGTAGTGCCCGAGTGTCTTAACTTCTTAATGTAAAAATTCAGACGATATATACTTTTAGAAACCCCCAAGACATGGGAAGGCTAAGATATGTCAGGAGAAAGAATTAATCCAAGATCTTTAACGTCAGACTTAGTGGTCATAGGATTTAAAACTACTTAATTTAACTTTCTTTTATATCGAAAACTGAAATTAACAGTCTGACGCTTAGAAGGATTTAGTTTTAGGCCGTTAAACGAAGACCCTTTGCTAACTCCTGATAGAAAGCTATTCAAGTAAGTACAGCTTAGCTGGGAGTTACCGTGCATCAAACAGATAGATAGTATGCATACTTAACAAAATTTATTTTATCAGAGTGATACAAGGAATGCAAGAAGAAAGGAAACAGAAAAGAAGAAAGGACAGCGCTTTGACGAACATTGGCTTCAGTAAGCAATGAAGTGGACGACTTCCTCTGACAAACAGTGTACTGCTATCTTGCCGAGAAATAAGAAAGTATCCATTTGACAACCCAACCGTCACTGTGAGTTTCAGCAAGCTTGTTCAACAAAGTATCCCTGGGTAATAAGTCGAGAGCAGATAAGTAATCCAGGAAGGTGCAGCGAACAAATTTAGCCCTCTTGTCTAAACTGGAGACAATGTTATGATGTGAGACTGCAGTTACATCTAAAGTACTCCTACTATGTTACTGGGCGAATTGTTTAGGATCGTTAAAGGCCTTAAGTGAAGGTTGAAGATAAATTAAGAGTAACTTTACTATAATTTTTACAGAAGAAGAGGTAATAGTAATAGGTCTAAATTGAAAACATGCTTCAGTAGGTGACATAGGTATAGGTGCAATTTCAATGTCCTTTCAAACGTCTGGCACGACATTCCTGGAAGGAGATTCATTAAGTATGTATTATAACATAGGATACGTGCACGCATTTTAAGAAAAGCACTAGGCAAATCATCTGGACCTAGGCTATAAGAAGGGTTCAGAGACTGGAGACATTTTAGAACGATCAGGTATATTGATGACCCCAATGCAACTTCCTCAGTCTCTTTGTATATTTTCCCTTGAAATTTAAATACTGTGGAAGTCAGGCATATCGGAAGTTCCAGCACTATGTCCTCAAGTGACATTATCGTTTTAAGTTCGCGTTCTTGGTCAAAAGTGAGTTCGTTTCTAACTGCCTCTATAGCCATATTTATTGGTATACGTGTATATAAACTGACAATGTCAAAACTAACCAATTTTTTCCTCATTATCTAATTTTTAATTATCTGATCTATATTTAAGTTTACAGAGATTTTTTAGTCTAGATTTTGAGTGACTTTTAAGGGGATTTAATACCATGGCTAAATATTTAGGTAATTTATAATTAGCCGAATTTACAAAATCAACTACAGATTTAATGGTATATCCTGACTTCTGAACTCTAACAACGCCATACATCCTAGTAGTGTTATTAGTTTTAGGCATTAAGTTAAACGATTTTGACTTTAACAAGAAATGGCTTCATTCGGCTTATAAGGTCTCCTGTGGATTTCTTAACCTTAATCATAAGGGTGTCTATTGATTTATTAATTTCCTCATATGGTTCTGTTTCTATATAAGTATTCACCTTGTCCAAATTGTCTGATTTGTCCGACTTTAGGATTACTATATACTTGTTATTCCTAAAGTGTTTTAAGGCTTCCATCTTTTGCTTCATTATGTTAGGCGTTCAACGCTTTTGTCGTCTAAATGTCAGTGCACAATGTACCCGTACATCGTCAGCCTTTATTTTGTCTATCCCACTTAATGCTATTTCTATTTTAGGGATGATATATTCAGGTTTTAGCTTGTCTTCCGCTACAATGAAATTCATTCCCTTTCCTAATACATTTATTACTGTGAGACCTAATATATGTGTTGAGAGATTGATGTCTCACTTTATTTTATCAATCGTCGTTGACTTTAGATTGCTGATTTCATCGTCTTTAGATGAAGATTTCTCCTCTGATAATTCACTGAACTTTTTGATTTGAGTATTTTTTGACTTTTTTGAAATTTGCTGATTTGGTACTGCTAGAAGACCGCGTTATAAGATCGTAAAACACATTGGTCACCATTCCCATTAGCTCTTGCTTTAACTGCTCAATTTCATATCTGATATGTTGCAACTTTTCAACAATTCTGTGGATCTCTGGCTTCAGTTTGCGAAAGTCGAGTGAGTTTATTAATTAGTCCTATTACGAGAAGACCATAATTCATAATTATTTATGATAATATATGTTATATATAATATATATATCATATATACATATATAGTATATATAATATATATAGCGTATATATATATATATATGCATAATATATGTAGAAACATATATATAATTTAATAATTGGTATAAATATAAACAAAACATTTTGTTCGAAACGTCATAGGGTAAATAATACTATTTCACTGCGTGATTCACCTAACAAACAAACTAATGTGGAAAGATATGATGTCATCAAAATTACAGCCGACGTCATAACATGGATATGATTTGAAGTTTGAAGCGCTGTGCATGTACCCATCACATAATCTACTGGAAAACTGAGTGACAATCACAAATAGTTAAGTGAGTGAGCTGTCAAAATTCAGTATTTAGATAAGTGAGGGAATAACAAACAGGTCTCACTTATTTATATGATTTGGCTAACGAAATGGAGAGGATATGAACATTTCTTCAATGACATTCCGTTTGACAATAGGCAGGATATTACAGTCGAAATCAAATTCACTCGAGATGCCTGCAACATGTTCCGCAGCAATGAATTGAGTGTCACAGTGAGATGACTAGTCTCATACTTCGTTGCCGCTAAGATAAATTGAAAACAATGTGTATTCATTGATCACGCATGCAAACAGAGGGAAGTGGAGATATCCACGAATCGTGGCGGCCTCATCCATAAGCAAGTACAGACCCTAGAGAAACAATAAATCAAAACCTAACATCTTTATACTTTGAAACATCGAAAGCCTTCCACCGTTCGCTATTTTGGATATGCAATATATAGTTGTATGTTTCAAAACTGTAACTGACATAAAATCCGGTAACGTAATTGCTGACAGGTGAGGTAGGATAATATTCCCCACGTGCAGCAGACAGCCACTTAACGTTAGCATGAATGTTTCACACGTCTTTGACATAACTACCTACTTTTGAATACATGTTTTGACTTGGCGATGAATACTGCCAATAATTCGCACTGAAACATTCGACGATATCCTCTTCTTCTATGTGGAGGCGCCCGCGAATCCGCATTATAACAAAGTGTGCACATCTAGTCTACAAGGTGAGCACATAATCATCTAACCTCTGCTTATAACTCTCACTCACCACTATCTCCACCTTCTGTCCAAGTAAGAGGAATAATCCCACTGGCATTCTGTATCATAGCCTAGTGACTGCAATGCAATTAAAGTATCAGATTCAAACGGTGTAGACTTCCGATCAAAAGACAAGGAAATGCATTCACTAGTTAATCACTGATAGGCGTCGCCTTGTTACTGAATTAAACCAGTGCTTCCGAAGTCCTATTAAATGCTACTCAGTTTCCTGACACTTTTCCAGAAAAACCACCTGTTATTTAATTGCTTGATAATCGTGGTATTGTTTATCGTCGGAACTCATGACTTGTATTTTGTCGTGTCAGGGTGATGTCACATGGATATGTTCGCATATCAATGAGGAGGTCATCATGAATCTGGAAATTAGGTGAATACATGTGTCTCCGAGTAAAATAATTGTACCTGGAAACTGATATGGCTCATGATATGCCTAGACATCAGTCAACTATGAATGTGAGAAGCTGGCCAACTGCCTGGTTTTCGGCATTGCGTGTTTCTCATGGTTTTAGATGCTGGTAACGCATTCTGAGGTCAAAAAATCCGCCTGTTATATCTCAGTGAATAATAAATTAGTCCAATTTGTCTACATGCTCTTCAATTACTGATTGATTTGTTTATGCATACAACAGACATTAAATGCAAATCAGAATCATATCAAAAAGTGTATTGTGAAACGAGCATAAAATGAGATGGAACAATCGTTGCGAGAACATTAGATAAAACGAGATGAAATAATTGAATGGTGTGTATATCTCTCTATCAAATAGTCAACAAAGTTGCAGGTTTCGAGTGTGAGTGTGGTTTGAGAGACAAGTTGAATACTAAAGAAAATATACCAACGAATGGCGTTGACTGGAGATAACTTTTAAGGGCAAAAATGATGACAATAATAATGTTTTCTGTGTTTGACCGCGGGTTGATGTCAGTTAGAAAACCGTTGATAAACAGAGAATACTGGGTAGCTGTTTCATTGGTATTACGTACGCAGTAACTTCTGGCTATAGGGAAAGCTCGTTTACCATTCAACAATTTAGGTCCAGATTCAATAACCAGCCTCTGATCCCCAGCTTTTAGCAAGTGATGATGTTTAACACGATCAATAAACATTGTCATCAGAAGGATCTCCATGCTATAGGAAGCCTCTAACGAGTATCAGAGCGATTTAAAGAGCTGATATCTTAGAGGTAGCAGTCAGTCATTTCCATCTATTTGGAGGTGAGGATGAAGATGTCGCCAATGACCAACATTGGTCGTAGCGATACAAAATCACCAGTTGAACGAAATTAAAATTAAAGATTGAAACAGGTCACATATGATGAATGTAATATGAAATTGATTTATAAACGGTATGCCTTGAGATGGAAACCGATGAAAGTGTAATGAGGATGATTAACAACACAGAAAAAGGAGCTGATATTTAGCCACAAAAAATACACACCATTTAATAGGAAAGAAAAAGAAGAAACTTAATAGAAAGATACTGGAGAAGCATCAAAAATGATGCGAAAAAAAGATTCATGGAAGTCAAAAACGATGACAAAAAACCGAGGGCAAAAATCAGTAAATAATTCAAAAAAAAACTGAAAAATTACGCAAAGAAACACACTGACCTGAAATTCAAACAGACGGCGTTTGTTCAGTGATAAGAAAATACACTCAGAATATTTCTTCACAACTCGCGAATTCACTGAATTTGAGCTTGGACTTGACTGTCGTCACAACTCACACCATCAGTGTCCGTCTCACCAAACGAAATGTGCCTTTGCAATCTGCCTATCACAAGAGAAACAATGACTTTGCAGTTGTCTAAGGAAATGGAAAGCCACGAATGGTGTGGTTCTACCGCCCACAATGTTTCTCATTCGCTGGAGACTCACATGTCAAGACTATAAAAGATGAGACAGTTGAGAAGCAAGTCAGTCTGCAAGATGAAGACGATTATTCACTTGATCTGCGTTGTATCGTTGGTTGTCTCTGGAAATGTCGGTGAGTGAGAGTGTAAACTTGGCAGTTGCATTGTTTGTCCCTGGTGTGTGTCGAATGTGAGAAATGCATTGTTCTATGAGATGTGCATCCGATCTACAGTTGGAAGTGAAATATTGTCTTTAGCGTAATACATTTTATTCCACATTGCGTACATCAAAATGAACACGTTTAAACTCCACATTTTATGAGAATCCGTGTGCCCACAGCATACATTCACACAGGTTCACATAGAAATCGCGTGATTTTCTATTTCTTCAACACAATTTGTGTTCACTTTTTGCTTTCTTTAGCCGAAACGGAAGAAACTTGGGCAACCGAGAGTCGTAAGTCACACTTTGAACACACATGTATCAATGATTGGTGTAGTCATGCGAAACGAGTTCAGTGCATCGGTATTCGTATGTTTGAGATGGTCAGAAATATCTGACTGCATGCATTTGTGTTGCTTCGTTTACACGCATTCTCAGAGCTAATCAATATTGTGTACGAATTTCAAATTTTTGTCATTCAGCTGCAAAGAAGACGACACTTCGGGACAACACTGGTAAGCCATCTTTATTCAGTCAGTTTTCGAAGAGTATACATCACTAAAATGTCATGAAATATTCCCTCAATCAGCCAAGCACTCATTTTTCTTCTCAAGCTCAATATTTTCACATGAGTGAGCGAATTACTGATTTGGTGACAGTCACTTGATGTTTTCCCTGCTTCCAGCTTTGAAGTCTGAGTTGCGCTGTTAGTTTGACGATATGCAGTTGCGAGCCGTACCTTGAAACTCCAGTCTTTACAAACGGATAGTGAACTAGTTGAAGTGTCAGGAGTGTGTCAGTCGGGAATGAAACCCCTACCTCTTTAGTGGATGTTGGTCATTCCACTGCTCAGTCGACAAGTTGTTTTGGAAACATTCTCCCTCGGAAATGAAATGAATTCGTCATAGTAGATGGTATGAAGAAGACCTGATTATTGAGGCTCACTCACTTACACAAACATTGAATCCACTAACTTGCAATCATATCAGAAGACGTTTGTTTATTGATAAGAAAATACACTCAGAATATTTCTTCACAACTCGCGACTTCACTGAAGTTTAGCTTGGCCTTGACTGTCGTCACAACTCTCACCATCAGTGTCCGTCTCACCAAACGAAATGTGCCTTTGCAATCTGCCTATCACAAGAGAAACAATGACTTTGCAGTTGTCTAAGGAAATGGAAAGCCACGAATGGTGTGGTCCTACCGCCCACACTGTTGCTCATTCGCTGGAGACTCACATGTCAAGACTATAAAAGATGAGACAGTTGAGAAGCAAGTCAGTCTGCAAGATGAAGACGATTATTCACTTGATCTGCGTTGTATCGTTGGTTGTCTTTGGAAATGTCGGTGAGTGAGAGTGTAAACTTGGCAGTTGCATTGTTTGCCCCTGGTGTGTGTCGAATGTGAGAAATGCATTGTTCTATGAGATGTGCATCCGATCTACAGTTGGAAGTGAAATATTGTCTTTAGCGTAATACATTTTATTCCACATTGCGTACATCAAAATGAACACGTTTAAACTCCACATTTTATGAGAATCCGTGTGCCCACAGCATACATTCACACAGGTTCACATAGAAATCGCGTGATTTTCTATTTCTTCAACACAATTTGTGTTCACTTTTTGCTTTCTTTAGCCGAAACGGAAGAAACTTGGGCAACCGAGAGTCGTAAGTCACACTTTGAACACACATGTATCAATGATTGGTGTAGTCATGCGAAACGAGTTCAGTGCATCGGTATTCGTATGTTTGAGATGGTCAGAAATATCTGACTGCATGCATTTGTGTTGCTTCGTTTACACGCATTCTCAGAGCTAATCAATATTGTGTACGAATTTCAAATTTTTGTCATTCAGCTGCAAAGAAGACGACACTTCGGGACAACACTGGTAAGCCATCTTTATTCAGTCAGTTTTCGAAGAGTATACATCACTAAAATGTCATGAAATATTCCCTCAATCAGCCAAGCACTCATTTTTCTTCTCAAGCTCAATATTTTCACATGAGTGAGCGAATTACTGATTTGGTGACAGTCACTTGATGTTTTCCCTGCTTCCAGCTTTGAAGTTTCAGTTGCATTGTTAGTTTGACGAGGTGGAGTTGCGAGCCGTACAACAAACCTCCAGTCTCTACCACGGAGTAGTGAACTAGTTGAAGTGTCAGGCGTGCGTCAGTCGGCAGTCAAACGCCAACCGCATGAATCGATGGTGGTCATTCTACCTCTGAGACAACCAGTTCGTTGAGAAGTATTCTCTCTCGGAAATAAAATGAATTCATCAGAGTAGATCGTTTGAAGAAGACCTGATTATTGAGGCTCACTTACACATACACCGAATCCACTGACTTGCAATTCTATCAGAAGGCGTCTCTTCATTGATTGATAAGAAAATACACTCAGAATATTTCTTCACAACTTGCGACTTCACTGAAGTTTAGCTTGGCCTTGACTGTCGTCACAACTCTCACCATCAGTGTCCGTCTCACCAAACGAAATCTGCCTTTGCAACCTGCCTGTCACGAGAGAAACAATGACTTTGCAGTTGTCTAAGAGAATGGAGACCCACGAATGATGTGGTCCGACCACCCACCATGTTTCTCATTCGCTGGAGACTCAGATGTCAAGACTATAAAAGATGAGACAGTTGAGAAGCAAGTCAGTCTGCAAGATGAACAAGATTATCTACTTGATCTGCGTTGTATCGTTGGTTGTCTCTGGAAATGTCGGTGAGTGAGAGTGTAAAGTTTACAGTTGCATTGTTTGCCCCTCGTGTTTGTCGAATGTGTGAAATGAATTGCTCTTTGAGGTGTGCATTCGATCTACGTTTGGAAGTGAAATATTGTCTTTAGCGTGATACTTTGACTGTGTGCGATTTTCTATTCCACTTTGTGTACATCTGAATGAACAACTATAATCTCCACATTTTAACACAGTCCGTGTGGCCACAGCATACATTCACACAGGTTCACATAGAAATCGCGTGATTTTCTATTTCTTCAACACAATTTGTGTTCACTTTATGCTTTCTTTAGCCGAAACGGAAGAAACTTGGGCAACCGAGAGTCGTAAGTCACACTTTGAACACACATGTATCAATGATTGGTGTAGTCATGCGAAACGAGTTCAGTGCATCGGTATTCGTATGTTTGAGATGGTCAGAAATATCTGACTGCATGCATTTGTGTTGCTTCGTTTACACGCATTCTCAGAGCTAATGAATATTGTGTACGAATTTCAAATTTTTGTCATTCAGCTGCAAAGAAGACGACACTTCGGGACAACACTGGTAAGCCATCTTTATTCAGTCAGTTTTCGAAGAGTATACATCACTAAAATGTCATGAAATATTCCCTCAATCAGCCAAGCACTCATTTTTCTTCTCAAGCTCAATATTTTCACATGAGTGAGCGAATTACTGATTTGGTGACAGTCACTTGATGTTTTCCCTGCTTCCAGCTTTGAAGTTTCAGTTGCATTGTTAGTTTGACGAGGTGGAGTTGCGAGCCGTACAACAAACCTCCAGTCTCTACCACGGAGTAGTGAACTAGTTGAAGTGTCAGGCGTGCGTCAGTCGGCAGTCAAACGCCAACCGCATGAATCGATGGTGGTCATTCTACCTCTGAGACAACCAGTTCGTTGAGAAGTATTCTCTCTCGGAAATAAAATGAATTCATCAGAGTAGATCGTTTGAAGAAGACCTGATTATTGAGGCTCACTTACACATACACCGAATCCACTGACTTGCAATTCTATCAGAAGGCGTCTCTTCATTGATTGATAAGAAAATACACTCAGAATATTTCTTCACAACTTGCGACTTCACTGAAGTTTAGCTTGGCCTTGACTGTCGTCACAACTCTCACCATCAGTGTCCGTCTCACCAAACGAAATCTGCCTTTGCAACCTGCCTGTCACGAGAGAAACAATGACTTTGCAGTTGTCTAAGAGAATGGAGACCCACGAATGATGTGGTCCGACCACCCACCATGTTTCTCATTCGCTGGAGACTCAGATGTCAAGACTATAAAAGATGAGACAGTTGAGAAGCAAGTCAGTCTGCAAGATGAACAAGATTATCTACTTGATCTGCGTTGTATCGTTGGTTGTCTCTGGAAATGTCGGTGAGTGAGAGTGTAAAGTTTACAGTTGCATTGTTTGCCCCTCGTGTTTGTCGAATGTGTGAAATGAATTGCTCTTTGAGGTGTGCATTCGATCTACGTTTGGAAGTGAAATATTGTCTTTAGCGTGATACTTTGACTGTGTGCGATTTTCTATTCCACTTTGTGTACATCTGAATGAACAACTATAATCTCCACATTTTAACACAGTCCGTGTGGCCACAGCATACATTCACACAGGTTCACATAGAAATCGCGTGATTTTCTATTTCTTCAACACAATTTGTGTTCACTTTATGCTTTCTTTAGCCGAAACGGAAGAAACTTGGGCAACCGAGAGTCGTAAGTCACACTTTGAACACACATGTATCAATGATTGGTGTAGTCATGCGAAACGAGTTCAGTGCATCGGTATTCGTATGTTTGAGATGGTCAGAAATATCTGACTGCATGCATTTGTGTTGCTTCGTTTACACGCATTCTCAGAGCTAATGAATATTGTGTACGAATTTCAAATTTTTGTCATTCAGCTGCAAAGAAGACGACACTTCGGGACAACACTGGTAAGCCATCTTTATTCAGTCAGTTTTCGAAGAGTATACATCACTAAAATGTCATGAAATGTTCCCTCAATCAGCCAAGCACTCATTCTTTTTCTGAAGCTCGATATTTTTCCATGAGTGAGCGTATTAGTGATTTGCTGACAGTCAATTTGTATTTTCAGGGCTTCCAGCTTTGAAGTTTCAGTTGCATTGTTAGTTTGACGAGGTGGAGTTGCGAGCCGTACAACAAACCTCCAGTCTCTACCACGGAGTAGTGAACTAGTTGAAGTGTCAGGCGTGCGTCAGTCGGCAGTCAAACGCCAACCGCATGAATCGATGGTGGTCATTCTACCGCTCAGCCAACCAGTTCGTTAGAAAGCCTTCTCTCTCGGAAATGTTGATGGTATGAAGAAGACCTGGTTATTCAGGCTCACTCACTTACACAAACATTGAATCCACTAACTTGCAATCATATCAGAAGACGTTTGTTTATTGATAAGAAAATACACTCAGAATATTTCTTCACAACTCGCGAATTCACGGAATTTTAGCTTGGACTTGACTGTCGTCACAACTCTCACCATCAGTGTCCGTGTCACCAAACGAAATGTGCCTTTGCAACCTGCCTATCACAAGAGAAACAATGACTTTGCAGTTGTCTAAGGAAATGGAAAGCCACGAATGGTGTGGTCCTACCGCCCACACTGTTGCTCATTCGCTGGAGACTCACATGTCAAGACTATAAAAGATGAGACAGTTGAGAAGCAAGTCAGTCTGCAAGATGAAGAAGATTATTCACTTGATCTGCGTTGTATCGTTGGTTGTCTCTGGAAATGTCGGTGAGTGAGAGTGTAAAGTTTACAGTTGCATTGTTTGCCCCTGGTGTTTGCCAAATGTGTGAAATGCATTCCTCTCTGAGATGGGCATTCGATCTACAGTTGCAAGTGAAATATTATCTTCAGTGTAATTTATACCCTGGCTGTGTGAGATTTTCTATTCCACAGTATGCAGATTAGAATGAACAAGTTTAAACTCCACATTTTATGAGAATCCGTGTGCCCACAGCATACATTCACACAGGTTCACATAGAAATCGCGTGATTTTCTATTTCTTCAACACAATTTGTGTTCACTTTTTGCTTTCTTTAGCCGAAACGGAAGAAACTTGGGCAACCGAGAGTCGTAAGTCACACTTTGAACACACATGTATCAATGATTGGTGTAGTCATGCGAAACGAGTTCAGTGCATCGGTATTCGTATGTTTGAGATGGTCAGAAATATCTGACTGCATGCATTTGTGTTGCTTCGTTTACACGCATTCTCAGAGCTAATGAATATTGTGTACGAATTTCAAATTTTTGTCATTCAGCTGCAAAGAAGACGACACTTCGGGACAACACTGGTAAGCCATCTTTATTCAGTCAGTTTTCGAAGAGTATACATCACTAAAATGTCATGAAATATTCCCTCAATCAGACAAGTAGTCATTTTTCTTCTCAAGCTCAATATTTTCACATGAGTGAGCGAATTACTGATTGGGTGACTGTCACTTATTATTTTCAGGGCTTGTACCTTCTAGGTTGTCTTGTTTTTTTTGACTATCTGGTGTTTCGTCTCGTTCACACAATCTCCAATCTCTATCAGCGAATTTAGAAGTTATTTTCATGTGATTTTTACTTTCTTTATTTTCGTTTCCCTCTGGCCGATTTTTATGGTTTTCTATTTTCTTTTATTTTGGAATATTCCTTTGTATGCCTTTTAGTTGCTTATTTTCTTTTCTTGCTGAATGTTTTTCTTCGGCTTTTACCGTCTTTTTATTTCTCAATTTAGATGCTTATATCCAGAATCCGATTCGTGTCTTCGGTATGGCTTTATCTTAAATTTTTTATTGTACGTTATATCTGATTTAACACTCATTTTATTGACGCTTGGTTTCTATTAATCACAGTCTTATTATTATGGTTTTCGTTCTTTTTATTCATTTAAGTTGATGGTGATCAGGAAGATCTTGGCGTGATCTCAGGTTCATTGATTTTTTCGGCTTACTTCATGCTTTCTTCCTTTATGTGTATTCATACTGATGCATTTGCACTGCAATCGAGAATTTGCATGTTAAATATTTTTCCTCCAATCCAGCTGCCACAACTCTTAATGTTTTCAATGAAAGATGCGTCTCTGAAAATAATATGATATGATCAACACATGTTAATTGCGTGTTAGACAGAACAATTTTTTCCCACATCTTGGCATATATGTAATTATATATAAGGATCTGTTTATATATGTAGGAGAATGTATTCGTGATTACTCATCGCCATCGCCGGGGACCTATTGGATGGGAGTGAATCCCTCTTAGGGAGAATATCACGATTTGCCCAATTTGTGACTTTGTATATTTTAGGGTATAGACGCTTTTCCACTTGCAATATTATAGACAGTTTGTAAATACCGTCAAGATTGGAATGCTATGCGTTAAATTTCAGTCAGCCAGTATGTGTCTTTTGTCAGGTAGTGCACTTTTTACGCCGTTAATCATCACAGATATAAACACTCTTTTTTCTGGTATACAGAATACTCCCAACGGAGAAGACTAGCAGCCCTAAGTAAGTGATTTAAATGATCGATTGTTTAAAAGGAACTGATGCAGCATGTTGACTTTTTCCTGATTACGAAGTATGAACAGAAACGGGAAAATCCAGTTCAATCTATCATAAATGGAGTTATTAGTGATGAGTGACAGTGGAACTCAGTCACCAACAATGGTAGAAGCAATTTAATCATACTACAATCTCTGGGATCCATATTAGAGTTGCTCGAGTATGCAATAAATATGTATTGCTGATTAAGTGCTCTACTGTTTGTCTACTGAGAAGACAAGGAGGGATGACTGTTAAGGCAAAGATTTATGTCTCCCATTCATAAAGTCATCTATTTATGCAATACTCTTGGGTGAATCTGCTCATACAAGAAACACTAGCGTAGTAGAAATTGCCAGAAATGTAGACATAAAGATATGTAGTCATTTGCAAGCATATCCTTCCTAGTGCTCAGTGAAATCTATCCTGAGTTGGTGTGTGTATTCCGCCGACCGATTTTATTCGCAAACTGACGTGATCATATATGACATACGATTCACTGAATTCGTCGATCTCACCAATACATATCAATTCTAACTCTGTTGTGTCCTGGACAAATCTGAGCTGTTTTATGCAGCTTCACCGTAAATTAATGCTCCACAAGAGTTTCATATGTTTAAACGTTATGCATATCTCAATGAATCTTTTATTTTCAGCACGCAGATAACTCAGTTTTAGTCAAGTATGTAAGCTTTCTTAATAATGATTCTTGTTCAACGTGTCATTTGGATGTTTATTTTAACACTGATGTACCCTTGCAAGTGTTATAGCAGTTTCATGAAGGAGGTCGATTATTCAGTGTAATTTCGTCACACATAATACAAACCCAGTGAAGTTTCTTATGTGAACACTTTCGCAACCAACTACGGAATGCACGAGTGATGTTGCACCCGTAAATCAGAGTAAATGTGCATCTTGAAGTGACAAATATGATATTACCTGTGGGCAGATTTGAGACAGCTATGTGAGTAGGTCTCTTCATATGGGAATGAGTGCTTGCGTGAATGGAATGAGTGTTGGTGCTAAAACTATTCACTGTAATTGCATATTTCTGCATATTTCGGCGTAGATTCAAATGGAAATGAGATTGATGAAGTTGGTGAGGAAACGAGAATAAGCAGTCATTTGGATGAACATCCCCATGACACATTCGATGGTTTTACATCCCTCTTTCTGATTCTACTCATGCTGCCATTTCTAAATGATGTGCATTGATGAAAGAAGCCTGAAGATTCGTAACCACTTGGAATGTCAGACATCACGGCATCAGGAATGTATTTATTTGGAAATGATATATTCTTGGCAGCACAATAGTTAAATCCACTAATAATCTTTACACTGCAGTGAATGGAAGTGGGCGCTACACTTCGACAAATGTCGAATTTTTTCCAGAGTAACTTTCAAAACCGGACTTAATCCGTCACTATCGTTCAAGTCGATAGGCGTCTTATTAAATTCGTTTTAATGTGTATTGTTTCAATTGAGGATAGATAGATTTATATTCATCTTTTCATTTGTACACTTGATTTTTGTTACCGTGAGAATATGAAAAGAGACTGGCCATGCATTAGTTAAATATTTGTATCTTATTTTTGAGTGAGCATTGTATTTCATAGCATCGAAGAACAGAATGCGATGAAATGGTAATTTTGAAGGTATTATGTGAATAGCGATAAACAGTTGAACATTCCTCTGTTAGTATACAGTTATTCCGGGGATGAATTATGTCTAAACCACCAACCAACCAAGAAATCATAACCATCAACAACAATAGTAACATGCACCAGCATCTATGAATGGAATACATTTGAAAGTGATCGCTTCCTTCAGCTATTTGTGTGAGAAGCATTGCTTTTTGACTACAACTGGCGACGACATGGATGAGGATGTAAAACTAATTCTGAATCTAAAATGCGAAGCAGATTTTCATCATTCTGAAATCAGTTTGGAAATCTATCGCACTCCGCAGAGTAAGGAACAAAACTCGGAGAACGGACCAGTCAGGAAGGTTATGGCTCATACACATCCAGAATATAGTGAAGATGGCTGGAAGATTACTTGAGGCGGCCGGTGGATGACGTCGCGCTACAAGCCATCACCTGACTGCTTCTCGAATCGGAAAGACGTGTTTGGTGACAGTTCGAGGCAAGCTCAGAGACGGCGTGGAGATGGCCGCAGCTTTGCAGTCAATGAGCCACCTTAGAGACGACTGTAAGGATAAAATGCAAATGTGTTGATGAAACTCTCTGTTCAACTCAGAGCTTGGCGTATAAAGAATAATATTAATAAAAATTCATTTCCTGACACAATATCTTCCCGCAATTTGAGATGGCGTACAAATACATTGCATCGTGATTTGGTATCGTGGGAGAATGAAGTCTCTACACTACAATGTAGTCTGCTCTAGCCAGACGCATCGTGTCAGTGTTTCGGAAGTCTTCATAAGATTTGTTCCCCACAAGCTTTGTATGTCTCCATTAGTTGTGCTTCCACTTCAATAATTATGTTACATTTCGCCTTACGTGGCACACTACACAGAATCTCCTGTCTCTTATTGCCTCTCATACTCTCATTTTATTTCTTTGCTTTGCAGATAGTAATGCGGTGCATATCGATCAGTTATAGTAGACAAATTGAACTTCATTCAGCTTTCCTTATCAACATTATTGATTCAATTTAATTAAATGTTTTTCTCTTATTAATAATAATAATAGTAATAATAATAATAATTGCTTCACAATCTCTTCATTGTTGTTATTTCGCTGTTTGACAAGTACTCAGAAGTTTTGAATAGGATGCGAAATGTTAAGCGGCAGTTACTGTTGATTTGCGAAGATAGTCACACACGTTAGTAATAGTGAATTTTCCTCAAAATAGAACTGCACATTATCTCTTCAAGCAGTCAGTGTGAAATGAAATTCTTGTTGAATTGAATCCAGACACACATCATACTGTCGGTAGTCACACGAATCAAGTATTCTAGGTTATAGAATAAGGAGAGATGAAGTACTGAGATATATACCTAGTTAATAATAATAATTTGCTTCACTAAAATGCAGTACTTGTTTTGCAGAGCCAAGCAAATATTATAATGCACAGGTGATGTTGACACATATGAGAATACAAACAAAGTACAATGAGAGGAGTGGTAATATAAGAAGAGTAATATCAGTGAAGCTTGATGACATAAGTTTGGAGAAGATTGTTCATTAACCAGTGGTAAGGAGGTTACTTAATTAGCTCGCGTTTGACACTATTTGCACCGCACAACATACGCTACAATTTTGGTATGTTAGAATGTTTTACTTAAGTGTGCGCACACTTTTCTGAAATGATTACTTGTTTTACCTGAAAAGATACAAGGTGACGGATGTGGGTAACACGGATGTTTACAGACTGATTAATTCCTTTTTGCCCATATGATGCATGAAATTGTAAAGAAGAGACACCGAGAAGGCTGGGAGGAATGTTTGTTAGATGAAACGTGTATGGTACATAGTTAAATTTGGTATACACTATTCTTAACCGGCCATTTGCACATCTTTACCACATCCTTGACGAATTGGTCGAATATCGTCTCATTTGATAGCTTCTTGGATTTTGCATCATATGACAACATTCTTTTTATGGTTCTCTTCTTTGATTGCTCTTTTCAGTGTGCAAAACATATTGTTACTTCGTTCCTGATATACTACTTATATCGGATTATAAGTAGCACTCACCACACTCGCCCCCTCATTATAGAGCCTCTCCTGTAACCGCCTTGATCGCCGCACAGACGTTTCATCCTGCTGCTCTTCTGGTACCTCATCTTGACATTCTTCTCTCCATCTTTGTAGCAGACTGGCGTTTACTCTTTTCTCTTTATCTCCTCTCTTTATTGTGTACACCGGACCGCGTCTTGATGTGACCACATATGGTCCCTCCCACTTCGGCAGAAGCTTTCCTGATCCTGGTCCACTTCCGGTAGTACACTTTCGTTCTCTACATTTCACCTGGTCACCTACTTCAAACAGCTTACAAGCTTTGATTTGTTTCTTGCCATAATTTTCGATGTCTTTCTTGCGCTTCTCATGTATATTCTGAATAGCTTGTCTCCGCTCACTTGTCCATCTCTTACTGTTCCATTTTTGTTGTTGTGGCCAAGTCTTATGGTGCACCGGTAAGCGTGGTTTCCTCCCATACATCAGCTGGAAAGGCGACTTTTTTGTTGTCCCTTGTACTGTGGCACGATGTGCTAGTAATACCAACGGTAAGTCAGTTCCCAGTTGCCTCTTTTCTCAGCTAACCATTCCTTGAGTGTACGATTGTTCCTTTCGGTTAAGCCGTTTGTCTGCGGATGATACGGAGTCGCTCTAATCCTCTTAATACCCAGTGCCTCCAGACGAGTCTTGAACCCCTCACTTTCAAAACAGGGGCCTTGATCTGTCAATATCATTTTTGGTACACCATGATCCGCCACAATATGTCGAATGACCGCCTCGATTACGGTCTTGGCGCGCTGATCTGGAATCGCTACAGCATTTACCCACCGCGTGGCGTGTTCTGTCATCATTAAAATGTCTTGATTTCCACTTGCTGTTTGAGGGAAAGGACCCATTATGTCCACGGACCATAAGTCACTAACCGCCGTTACGGGTATCGTTTGTAGCTGTGGTCGAATGCAACGATCACCCTTCATCAATTGACACTGTGGGCAAGCGAGTACGTAGTTTGCAATATCGCTTCTCATGCTTTGCCAGTACGCACTTTGGCTCACTAGGTCGTACGTTCGTGCAACTCCTGTATGGGCTAGTTGGTGGCATTCTTGAATGACCCCACGACGAAAGCTTTTTGGTATCACTGTAACCCAGCTACCATCACTGTCTTTCCAAGTTAGGACGCCGGCAGCGTTTAGTTTGAGTCTATGTTTTTGCTGCAGTAGCATCTTTAACTCCCTATTCTCTGCTGCCATTTCAATTTCTTTCCCTTCACGTATCATACGAATTACTGTCTTAAGAATAGGATCCGACTTCTGGTGGCGAACAAGTTGTAAGGGATCTTGCTCCAAAGCGTTTACTGCATACGCTACCTCTGGTAGTTCAGTCTCATTATCTGATCTCGACAAATAGTCAGCTATTACATTTTCTTCTCCTGGAATATGTACAATCGTGAAGTCATACTCTTGTAGGCGTAACATCCATCGTGATAACTTCCCTCGTGGATCGCGTGCTGTTTTCAACCACTGAAGAGGTTTGTGGTCGGTCTCAATGTGCAATCGGCGGCCGATCAGATATGGTCTCCATTTTTCTAGTGCCCATACAATGGCTAAACACTCCTTTTCCACCGTTGAATACTTCTGTTCTGCAAGTGTCAACACACGGCTAGCGTTTTCAACAACCCCATCCGTTTGTCTTAAAAAAACACCTATACCATAATCACTGGCGTCTGTCGAAACTGTGAACTGCTTCCCCGGCGCTGGCAGTTTCAACGTCATCTGTTGACCATCTAACAGCTCTTTAATTCGCTCAAACGTTTGCTGTGCCTCTTCCGTCCACATGAATTTTGCGTTACTCAGCGACGTATATAGCGGTTTTGCTATCTCATTGAAATTTTTGACAAATCGGCTGTAGAATGCCGCTCTTCCCAAAAACTGTCTCAGCTTTCGCTTTGAATTTGGCACTTCGCTGGTTTTGACCGTCAGGATCTTCTCCGGTAATGGCCGTATTTCCCCATTTCCCACTTTGTAACCCAGGAGGACAACCGTGTTTTTAGCTATTTGGGACTTGTTCTTATTAATCCGCAATCCAAAGTCATCAATTCTCTTTAAGATAGCTTCGATGTGGTCTATATGGTCGCTTTCCGTCTCACTATACACCACCAAGTCATCTCCATGTACTTCTACGTTCTTCAGACCCTTCAGTAATAAGGTCATTAATCTTCTGAATGTAAATGGGGCACCTACCAATCCAAATGGCATTCGTTTAAACTGGTATTGTTTCTGCCCGACTGTGAAAGCTGTTTTACTTCGATCACTTTCTGCTATTGGGATCTGCCAGTAACCCGATCTTAGGTCGAACACGGTGAATAACTTGGCTTTATGAAGGCGATCAAGGATTTCTGTTACGGTAGGCATTGCACACTGTTTTACTTCGGTGAGGCTATTCAGCTGTCTGAAATCGACACAAAATCTATGTTTCCCGTTAGCTCTCTTCACCAAAAGGATTGGCGAACTGTACGGGCTGTCGGCTTCTTCGATTATTCCGTCGTTTAACATTTCTCTGACTTGTCGGTTAACTTCTTCTTCAAGGTGAACCGGAACTCGTCGCGATGAAAAGACTGTCTTCCCCGGATCCTTCAGTGGGATGTTATGCTTAACCTTATCACAATAACCGTATGGATCTACATCACTAGTGAATAAACCGGCATATTTACTCATCAACGTGGTTAGACGTGGTGCATCTTGCGGAACAATGGTTGTGTTTTCCACCTCAGCGACTTCACTATTCTCATGTATCGCGAATTGCCCGTGTTTTGTGACCACTTTTCTATTCTTCATATCGATTACAGCTCCTACTTCTCTGAGAAAGTCTGCTCCCAAAACCGTTCGTCTTATATCAGAAGTTACAATAAACGGATATCGTATTTTTCCTGCTCCAGTCCCTACAACGCAGTCTGACACGCCAAGAATGTGCAACGGATGTCCTCCTACCGTCTGAACTGCTAATGTGCACGGCCTTATTTCCTTACACTGTTCTCTGTCTATCAACTGCGGCCCCTGTGTCGATCAAACAAACTATTTCTTTTTGGTTCACTCGTAATCTCCCGTACACTGAACTTCTTTCGACCAACCCGACCACCCCCAAACGCGAGCGAGAAAAAGAAGGAAGACTGTACCGTTTAAAGTTTTTCTGCCTTCGTTTCGGGCAGTTTCTCTGCCAGTGACCGGTTCCTCCGCAAGCGAAGCATCTGTTGTTTGTTCTTTTCTTTATCTGCATAGCCGCCACCTGTTGTTTCAACTCTTCAATCTGGTTTTCGATCTTCTTGGAATCTTGGCCCTCCGACATCACTGGAGCAACATGCGAAGTCATTATCTGCCTTGTCACCTTGGCCATTTCATAGACATCCATTGGTTGGGCTGCGTTAACTATCTGCAACTGATGAGCGATATCTGTCGGGACGCATTCGAGGAACTGAGATGCAAGCAACTGCTCCCGTGAATCTTCGTCTAGGGTGGCTAACGCGCGTCGCAGGTGATTCGTCAGTGTTACTGCGAGAACCCACGGATCCCCATCCTGGCCAAGTCTCAGTGTCCGAAACTTCTGCAGCGCCTCTTGTCTGTCCGCAGGGCTGTCGAACTCGCACACGAGCCTCTCGACGACCTTGTCCCACGCCGCCTCACCTTCCAGCTCCCGAGCGTTGTCGTAGACAGCCTTCGCGCGGCCCCTCAGCAGTGTTCCCAAGACAACCAGCTACGCCTTCTGCTCCTGCACTCCAAGCAGCTCTGCGAAATCCCTGAGGAACGTCCGCACATCACCCTCCTCGAACACCTGCGGCCACGGCACCTTCATCTCCAGCAGAGACAGCGACACCAAATGTATGGAATAAAAGACCTAGGAGAATGGGAGGAATATATAACCATGAAACGTGTATGGTACATAGTTAAATTTGGTATACACTATTCTTAACCGGCCATTTGCACATCTTTACCACATCCTTGACGAATTGGTCGAATATCGTCTCATTTGATAGCTTCTTGGATTTTGCATCATATGACAACATTCTTTTTATGGTTCTCTTCTTTGATTGCTCTTTTCAGTGTGCAAAACATATTGTTACTTCGTTCCTGATATACTACTTATACCGGATTATAAGTAGCACTCACCACAAAATTAAGTGTCTATCAGTTACAACGTAAAGTATATTACCCTATGGGATACCACCCACTCCACTGAAAATCTTCAGAGTTCTACAAATCTTCACATATCTTTTTTCATGCAGTGCAGCAAAGAATAAGGGAGCCTTAGAAACTTAACTTCCTTATGTAAAATGTCAGACGAAATACTGGTTTGGAAACAGCTAAGACGTAAGAAGATCAGGGTAGATCAGAAGAAAGACTTAGTCCAAGATACCTTATATCAGATTTGATTTCTACTTGTATCAGAATCATGAATTGCCCAACGGTCATTGCCATTACCAACTTCATTTAACTTTCTCTTGTATTGTAAACTGAAATTGACCGTCAAATATTTGAAAAGATTTAGTTAAGGATGTTCAGATAGAGAGCATTTGCTGACTGCTGATAGAAAGCCGGTCACATTAATGCAGTCTAGCAAAAACAGTTAAATCGTGCGTATGCTTAACAAAGTTCATTTAATCATAATAAGGCAAGTCATGCAAAAAGAAGGAAAACAGAAAAGGGAAAGAACTGCACCTTCATGGATTCCAGCCTCAATAAGCAATAAAGTGGACGAATTCGCCTCGAATACAGTGTACTGATTTCTCCCCGAGAAATTAGGGTGCAGTCAGTTAAAAACTCAACACTCAGTCTGATTTCACATAAGCTCGTTTAGCCAGTGGATGACTTAGATACAGGTACAATTCATTGTCTTTCCCAACAGTTGTCCCGACATTTCTGGTAATAGATTCATTAAATATGTCAGTGAGAGCATATCATAGGAACTGTGTACATTTCATAAGAATAACACGAGACACACTAGCTCGATTCGAGCTACAAGAAGCGTTCAGCGACTGGGGTCATTTTAGAACGTCGTCTCTGTTGACACCATGAAAGAAGCTTTAATTGAAACTTGTGACACTAGAAATCTTACCGTTTGTGGGAGAATACATGGTAGACATGGTTAGGCTTCACGCATAAAATGAACAAGGAAAACTGTTTATCTGCTTACCACTGGTGATTTCCTTGAAATGTTTCCATATATTTTATAGGCGATTTTACAGGAAATGAACTTCTCGTAATATACTGAATTCAACCTCTGCATTTTAAACTTGATTAAGATGTCAATTCTCTTCACACCAATGGATACTTCATGTTACATAACTTCTACTTTTTCCTCCAAGTCTTTGTAAGTTTAAGGGAGGAGAAACAGTAAAATCAGATGAAAAGTGTTTCTCTGGGACAACAGATATGGAGACAGAATTTGAGGTAAAATGTAATATTTGAGATGATTTTATCAAGCGTGTCTTCAATAAACAGATAGTACCTTGTATCCTTCAGGAGGTTTCTAAGGTTCTGAACATTCTCGTTACAGAGTCTTGTGAACACATTTTTCTTGTAAAGGTGTGAGAAGCCTGCCTTGTGTAATTTTCCATAAACTTTGAGTAATATGCGTACGATGCAATGGTCAGAGCTAGACAGTGTGGCTCATTCTCGAGCTTGGTAAATTCCGTAGTCATTTATAAGTACAATTTCAAGCGAAGTATCCAGTGAATTTGGAAAGTTAGAACATGTCCAGCCAGTCACACCGCTGTTGAGCAACACTTAAAAATAAACGTAATTCTCACTGCTAACTGACAACAGAATGAAAGTGCCCGCAGATTCAGTGAGAAGTTGTCATCGGTTGCCTTGACTGAGTCAACAGTGAGGGTGAATTCTCGCTGGTGACATTCACTCGTGGTGACGGCATAAATCGAGAATTGATGGAAGTTAGAATTGATGGGCTGGCAACCAGACTGCGTTCCAGTGAGCAAATGATCGACAGCCCCACCTCGTGAAATGAAAGTCCTGGGTTCTGTCGCTCGTGGCGTTGTCATGAATGAGTGCTGCAGTGCATAAGTAGGATGAAATACGTATCCAGTGCTATCTGCTTCCCAAAGTGCTTCTCTCACTGATGTCACCTAGAACACGAAACAAAGAAGTTAAAATATCATAGAGCATACTGATGATGGAAGGGCGCGAATAACATCAATTTGTTTCTGAATGCATGTGTTCAGTCATCTAATGGCCTTTTAATGACTACGACATCAGACACACGTAGTAAGCTTGCACTAACCTCAACTTCAGTTTTCTCAGATGAGTTTTGTGATCGTCTTCTTAAAGTCGGTAGCTTATCTCAGATTAAGGCACTTCAAAATTGAAGTCCAAATCAGATTGTGGAAACAGAGATACAAGATTTAGTTCACCCAGGTAATATATCTCATCGACCTACGAGTTTGATTCTCATTCAATAGAATAGGTGCGTTTTGAAGAATGCAGTGCTGCAGCATATCACGTGACTGCCTATCATCAAGGGAAAGTACGTGGAATGGGATTCCGGTGGATTCTACCAGTTTAATTTTCACAAACGCTTGCAGTTCAGGGAAATTTTTGGATTCATCATTGAATCGCATGTAGACTGACACCATGCACTGTGATTTCATTTATGCTGCCACCAATGTAAATTAGAGTGTATCGCTCCACCCAACTGAATACCAACAATAGTACTATTTCACACATCCAGGTCTTTTGCAGAATGCATAAAATATCTGTTACTATAGATATTAACAATTTTGTCAGAATGGTGAAGAGTCAAATACGGGTTTCCTGCCCAGTTACTCTCATTCAATCCGTTTTTCGAAATGGTCTATCACACTATCACGTCACAAGAACAAAATACCCCAATAAATACCTCTGTCTGTCAATGACTGTAGCTTCCTACATTACCTAGACTAAAGATGAAACTGATCGCGTTTTTCCTTTGCATTGATTGAAATAGTTGACTATCAACTCATCTAATTCGAGAAGTATCACTAGTAAAATTTGTTGAGAATAATTTAATCGAGTCCCAGAATAAAATTATTACAGTATTGAGTCTTCTCCTGGACAGTGGTCAGTAGATTTTGCACATTTGTCTTACCCATCTCTAATCTCTTGTCGTTTATAGACAGATGAAAGTAATCCATCCTTCTTATCAGCCTTCCTTCCTTATTTCTTTCTTCTCTACGATGCAGTTCGCCCGGGATGCGCCCTCTCGTAATGCGACTAGTGGTACCTTGTCGCGAGAACTCAGTGTGAATGACCTGCGCCTACACTAATTCAGTGTTTGTTTGCGTCTTAACAAAATCTATTCTATTCATGATGGTTAATAAACGGCAGATAAATTTTGATTCTGTTATCTCATGTACTTCACGCTTTCCATCTTGCGTTATACTCTTGTTAGTGTTCAGTGAAGTAGAATTCTGTTTCAGATTTTTCTCTTCGTCAGCGGTTGCTTCTGTAAATATATAGTAGCAGTTAATCGGAGAATTACTTGTGACTGCATATACTACTACTACTATTAGTGAAAGCACAACGGTAATGTTTATGGGTTTTATCGAATGAGTAGACATTATTGCGACATTTTGAATATGTTGAATAATTGTCATTTCGACATCGTTCCACACAGTCGATTAGCGATATAGAAATCGTTGAATAAGAATCAGTCCGTCAGTTCAAAATTAGACCTCGTGCTGTCAAGTTTATGCATAAAGGTGAAGGCAAGAATAAGATGATGATAATTATTTCTCTTGTTCCTTCCGGCTGCTATGAAACAACAACGGTCTTGTTCATCTGGCACTACGATTCACAATAGGCTTTCATCTGGCTGGCTGGATTCAACATACAACTTGGCACCGAAGTGCAGCAGTTCGAGTTGCCACGTTCCAAAGAGCACACAAAGGTAGACAAAAGATGAGTGAAGAGAATCAATGGAGTTTTGACATGTTTTAAGAGTGAAACAGAATGAGTAATGGTAGAAAGTAATATGAAAGATTACAGAGACTGAATACATATGCACCATTGACAGCTATTTTGAGCCATGTCACATATTGTCTCCAGCCATTGATTCTTAGAGTCCCGAGGGCCCCAACCCGGAAGTCTGCATCTCCCTACCTGACTCAGTTTAACTGTCAGGGATTTCATGGATTGATGCCATGTTTTTGTTTGGCCACCATCACCAACAATCGCCCTCACAATCCGAAGGCTTTCATCTACTGCATGCTAGCCTTGAACCAACGCACAGCTCGTCGTTGACCATTCAGAAACCACACGAAAGTCGGATTGAGTGGTTCAATAGTGTCATGTCACTCTTTGGGTTGATTAGATGAATCTGATCAGATGACTTAATGCGTCTGCCCGAAAATCAGTTGATGGTCACGCACCCTTCCAGACACATGAACAATCATAAATGCATTAATGCAGATGAAGTAATTTATTGAGTGAATTCGTTCTAATCTGCTTTGGTGAAGACAGTGATGATAGGTGAGAGATTGCCTGTTCTGATATTGGTGGTTCTGACTTTGACGATTGTGGGTGAGTGACAACATATATACATATATATAATCCAATGCTTATTGGCGAAAAGACTAGTTAAAGTCTGAATAGATACTAATCCGTTGTTCAGTGCATGTGGTCTCCTCAGAGGATGTACGAATAGGCTCCCTCACCCAGCAAGCATTATATCCAAGTGAATATCCTTATCCATCACATTTGTTGTCCGTGAATGCATCGAATCAATTCGTGAAGATGGTTCCATATATTACAGCAATACACCTCATCTACTTTAATGCGAAATAAGTAACTCACTCATTCTTCTTGAATATTTTGATAAGCATGAATGTAACGACTTGTCAACAATTAAACGTGTTGAATTTCAATGAGGTTTCTCCACAGTCATTATTATTAGTGAGAACTTCTTGCATTCATTTTCCATGATGAATCTGAATAAAGCCGGGACAACAGTGATTTGTGCAGAATATGTGTATATAAACATATATATAATTGTAGAGCCTGGAAGAGGAATTTATCGAAAAGAATATTCTTTGCTCGATTATTTTGTGTTTTATAATATGGAACCATCATTTATTTCGTTGGCTTTTCATCTGCTGATTACAGCCTGGATAACTTATGCGGATTATGCACAGAAACGTTTGAACATGCTTGCAATCCGGCAATATGGTCCGAACTTCTTCAGGGAAAATAATTGAAATTAACATAACAGAGGTTTATATGTAACTGGACATCTCATGTTTTTTAAAAATTGTTTTGTCTAATCATATGAGTCATGAAACAAGTATCAACATATATAATAAACAAAATTGAATGAAATGTGATCAAAATTTGACCCCAGACTTTCAAAATTAGTTTATTTTTATTAGGCAATTTAAACAGCGTGGACTTTTCATTAGATTACGTTTGACTAAAAGTTCATGGTCGTAGATAACTGAATATGATTGGACAAAGTTTTTAAAAACAAGAGATGTCCTTTTATATCTCACCTTTGTTTTGTTAATTTCGATTAATTTCCCTGAAGAAGTTCGAACGAAACGTTGGAATTAATCATTTCAATTTCATTGAAATTTTACAAATATAATGTTTACAGATGTCTGCTTGTCAATCAGTGCCCGAATATTTCGGAACTATTCGGTCAAATCTTGATCACAGTTCGTATGAATCAGTTTTGTGTTTTTTGGATGACCATCAATCTGTCATCCACCTTCAGAATCTCTGTAATTCTGTCTTAGCTTTCTGAAAGACATTCGCTTGGAGCAATTTGATGTAACTCGATAGAGTTATGTGTAAAACTGACTAAGGCGAGGATTTGGATTTCGAGAAAAGTTTTGAAAATGCATTTTTCTGACTTGAGTAATTCATTCGTGAAACACAGTTAAAACATTTGACTACAAACTTTATTTTCATTCCAGTAGATTAAAGGTCAACAGGGTCTCTCGTAAACTCAATGTCCTGAAATGATCCTCTCTGGAGTGGAACTATTCGGTCAAATCTTTATCGCAGTTCATATGTACATCAGTTAAAATACTACGCATATGATCAACTCAGAATTGACGCGGTCTTTCCAACAGAGAGGATAATTCGGTAAACTGTGATATCAGACATAGGGATAAATTTTATTGTGGCTTCAATGGAGAATGTTATCCGACAGAATACCAGTGAAACCATGTTGAGACCGAGAAAAGTTTTGAATATCACTTAGCTACTCATATCTCTGATAAGTAGCACTTATCGGCTGCGAAGAATGCCTTATCAGCATATCACGATAATGGTTTGTAGTATAGTGTTGTCCCTTTTTTAAAGCTGCTATGTCTAACATGATTAACCTAAGCGACAAAATTATATTTTATACAACTGGTCGTAATGCACATAAGTGAGTGGTGGTCATTTTGAATCTGCCCTGATAACTTCTTCATGTATTAAATGGTAATATAATTAATATTGTGTTCCATCTCATTACTGCTATTCTTGACTCACTTAAAACTATCTTCTGTCAAGAGTGTCAAATTTATCACTGTTATTATTATTATTATCATTAGTGTTTTGTCGTTGTTAAAATGTTGACTACTAAGCAGTGAAGCCGCTTTGACGATGTCTTAAGGTAAACTTGGCGTTATATGAATATCAACAACGACTGAGCATTTCATTCTGGTAAAGTGTTAGCAATCGAATACAAGAAGTCCTACAGAAAGCGGATTGACCAATCAAGTGATGCAGCCTTTGTTCAAATAGTCAAATAAACTGAAGTGAAGGCACGAAGTTGTTCACTAACAAAGCATCTTATACACTGAGAATATGATACTGACTATGTCGATTCAGCAAGCAACAAATACAGAGAGTTACTTGCAGTGTCTTGTACACTGAGAACTTATAAAGCAGGTCTCCAGGTACAGAAGGGAATTCTGGCCACTCTGAAGCTACTATGGTAACATCGTCTGCAGGTTAACTGCTAGTATTATTATTATTAATATTTCATTCAATCTCTCATGTTTACTCTCAGCAAAACTGTCATACCGGCTTCATAATAGTTAGCATTGTTCAGTTTGCATCCCCTTCCGTCTTCTTCATGTCATAACTAATTGTTTTGTTTTCTTGTAGTGATGTGACTGAACCGTATTCTTTCATACTCTACTCAAACTTTTCTATCTGTATTTCTAATAGTGTATGTAGATATGTGCCTATAAATTACAAAAAGTACACTGGGGAATGATTGATAAGCAAATAAAATACAAGACGACAGGTGCAAATATCTCGAAGGTTAAGTAGAGATAAATAAGAGGGACGAGGCATGAGAAATCAAAATTAAGGTAATAATGATTATGGTTCAATCACTTCTGTTGCGAGTAGAAAAACAGTGATTCAACAGTATGTCTCCTCTTTGTCCTGTTCTCTGTAATCCTCTTAAGCTGGGTCTATGGTTGCGCATAGTCTCTTATCTCTTCCTCACACGATCTCCTCGATCGTGTTTTAGGACACTCTACTCGTCGTTTCTCATTGAGAGTTCCACTGGAGTGATGGCGTAGCTTGTGATGTCATTCGACGGTCTCCCAACAGTATGCTCAGTTCATCCTCCTTACATAAACCACACCAAAATTATTCATACATGTATAAATATATATAACCTATAACGTGCAATAATTTGAGATGTCTCAAAATCATGTTCACACAAGAGTCAATTCATAGAAATAGCGCACATTGTGAGGCAGTTAGAATAAATAAAGCATCGGAATGTTTTATCTGTGAAAATATCAACTGATACTGTAAGTTGGAAATGATTTGATTGGTTCTAGGTTCCTTCACTAATTGACATCAGTTACAGAAACACTGAAAAACGTATAAGAACTTGAAAAGTGTTTCGTCCTTGTTTAGGACTATTCAGCAGAGTTCACTCGCTGGGGTTCTCTAAACATGTTAGATAATGTTTCTGAACGCGTTTTATAAGACGTAGTACGGTACGGCCAATGTACTCGGCTTCACACAAGCAAGTGAACTGGCATATGCATGCTGAAGTGGCTCAATGCGACAGTTTGTGTATCACGTGCTGGCTGAATACTTTCTGCAGGAGAATATTACTGTTAGGCTGGTGGTGAGGTACGTTTTACTTAGGGACTTCAAAAGCTGTCTATGGAGAAGTTCTGCTTCAGTGTCAATTTCAAATTCATGGTTGAGTATCAAAATATTTTCAGGGTGACTTGGACCTTTTCAGGATATTTCATTGATTGTAGATTCTTGTCAATGAATCCCATTTTCTATCAGGCTCACTCTGTGACTTCTCGATTCTCCGTCATTTTACCCCTCAGTTCAGATTTTCTGGGTCTTCGAGGAAACAGATTATATCATATTTCTCTTTCTCTGTGAAATTTCATAAACTATCCATTTCATGTGGGTATTTTAGTAGATAAAAATTCTTAGCGAGTTGTCAGAATTCATTCACACTTGAACATCGACGTAATGAAACGCTGATTCAGATTCAACTTTCCTGAGTGAAGTCGACGTTTAAGTGGGTGATACTAACGATTTGGAGTAGTTTTAATTCACATCAAAGTCCTCACCATAGATAATGGAAGCATCTTCAATGTATCTCTTGTCAGTATGGAGCTCGTCGACAGTTGACGATACGGAACTATTTCAGAGGCTAGAAGTTGACCAGTCGACTAAGACAGGTGCTTTCCTCCTATTAATGACACGGAAAAGGCAGCTTATTAGCGCACAGTTAAACTCACGTAAAATCAAAAGAATTATTGAAAAAGTGTCACTATCTATCAAAAACGTCAACGTCGTCAACAAAAGACATCAAAGAAATGAAGGTGGCTATACTAAAACGTTACTGAAACTAAATGTTCCACGTGAATAATCCACCACTTATATTTTCATCCTCATTTACATATTACTGCACCTGAACGTTTTGTCAAGATTATCAAGAAATTACGAGTTTCAAAAATGTAACCGAATCGAAACATCCATCTTCTCTACTATTTTAAATCGAATAATCTAAGCGAATCGTAATGACCATTCCATTCTTATAATTTGGAATCTCTGCACTGCTGATAACAATTATGTTCTGTTTGAAAGAACTCACTTATTACTACCATCCTTCCTATGAAGTTGAGTGTCAAGTCGACATTTTACTTCGACGTGTGTGTGCGTGAAGAGATGCCAAAGAGAGATGTCAACGTGCATCTTATGAAGAATGTAGCGGATTCCACTTCACGTGAAATGTGATATAACTGAAATCCTAAATGTACTATGACCACTCGTGAGAAAAGTGTGACGATGGCATGGATAACCATTGTCGATGTCAATATATGTATGCCAGGACACCTGAATATTTCATAGCGCACACATTTCAAATAAATTGCTGCAGTATTTCTAATGGTAACTACAATCTCTTTGCTTGATAATGCGTTGTTTGTTAGAAACGTCAGGGTCATTCTGATTGCCATTGAAGCGCTTCATACTTTTTCTACGGACAATTTAGTTGAGAAGGAAGTATCGAGGAAATCAGTGTTCAGTGAATACACGTGTTGGTTGCGAATCCGTAAGATTTATTAATCTATATCATGTCATTACTGCAACGGATGTCTACATCAGAGTCCAGCTGACTGGTATGAATTCTTCTTACATTATATTTATTGACGATCAAGATAGTTTGACAGATGTTATTTGAAATCGCCTACAGAGATTTGTGACGTTTCTCCTAGTGAGCATCTACACATATCCTGCATAATCTTTCTTACTTTGCTGTGACTGCTTAAGTGACTGTGTTGACTGTAATTTCGTCCATCATTTCCTCAGTTTTGAACTTTCATTGTGGACGGTTTCCAGCTTCTTCTTCTTCTCCGAGTTCTTCCAAATTGTAGGTTGCAGGTTGAAGGTCATCTAGATACTGGTGTGAGGCCACAGTTCCTCATTTACTCTACGTTTTTCTCTGCATCTGAACATTCTTAAGATCGAAATGAAATTTAAGCGAATTTTGATGTGTCTGTCTAGTGAAATCCACACCGCCATGTTGTGTGGTTGTAACTCCGTTTTCCTTTGAAGTGTCAAAGGTGGCCAGAATTCTAAACACAAAACTAATGTTCAACTGTCTGAAACCTACCTGGAAATCTTTCGTACTTCACAGAATGAAAAAGAAATTCAGATTTTCCACACCAGTATTAAGTTGATCAGTTTTTTCCATATCTGGTCAGCAAATCGGCTAACGTGTGATGAAAATCGTCCTCAATATGCTGCAGACTTTTATCAATTGCTGCCCTCACTGACTTTATAGTGAAGACCAAATGGCAGTCAGAAACAGTTAGCAACAAAGGACTATAAGAACAAATTAATAAATAATCTATCGTTGAAGAAATATGTAAGAGAAAGTGGAGATGGATTGAGTATACGCTGAGGAGGCTGTTGGATGACATCAAGCTCCAGACCACCGTTCAAGTGGAACACGAATAGGAATTAACAAAAGCGGCTGTGGCATCCAGTGTGACGCGGAGGAGATCGTTTGGTGAGGAGGAGATGAGAGATTATGGAAGATCTTCGCGAAGCTGAAGCAAATAGCAGAAAACAGAAGGGAATGGAGATATGTTCTTGAAGCTCTTTGTTACACTTGGAACACAGCGGAACAATAGTACTGACATAAACAGCCATGGAAGTGATAAAGAGTCGAAAGCAGCACTTAAACCAAGGGGTCATTCGATGGAACTCTCGTGAATAAACTGGTAATATTTCTATCAGTTAAAGCAAACTTCACGTCTTCTATAACTCAAGGTGTTTAATTATGCATTTAATACATGGAATACAATGGGCGTTCATCGAACCATGTCAGTTTGATGTATTGTACCCATCGAGCAAACACTCTTCATGAATTGTAAAACTTTCATCGTTGCATATATGGTGTGACGAACAGCATAGCTTCATATATCAGCTAACCATCTTGAAGTGAAACGGCATTATCTGATTTGAGAGCCCAGCAAACCTAACAAGAATGTAAACATCGAAAATGTACCTCATACACAGATGAGATTGTACTGCTTCGTTTGGCCATAGGATTTATTGTCTACTGATAAAGACTAGTTGACTCCTGAAAACAATAATTTGCTCTTCAGAAACATCGAATTTTGTTGTTATTGTTCAAACACACTTGCATTATCTTAAATTATCGTCTTCGTTATTGCTTTACTGTCCTAATGAATTCTAAATCTGAGCATGTTCCTTTCCAGGCTACTTATTAGTAGTAAGGACATATTATGAGAAACACTAGACAGATATTCGCTGAAATTTAAGGGTAGTGTTCTCCAGTCGTCCATCGGTCCTCAGAAGTCTCGATGATAAGACTTCTCAACTGGCCACTTCTTGGTGGATATAATAATCCAGCTATTGCTGTGGATCCACGTGCACTAGTTGTTCAACCTGTATCTTGTCTAAAACTGTTATTGGACACTGCCTCATATGGTCGCAGAGGGCTATTTGTGGCTCTGTAACGAGTACGATAATCAAACATCACATCAACAGCGATCATTCAATTTCAGGAAATCACTTTTCCTCAAAAGCTATTTGACAACTGAAGTTCAACCAACTGAATGCGATGTGCTTTCATTTCCTAAGCACTCCTGAAGCCTTAGCTATGTAGTCGAAAATGTGGGAGCTCTGAACCCCAAATAAAATTATCCAAACACTGCTTTTACGTTGGTGTTGATTTTTCTCCTAACCTGAATTCTCTTTGTTTGTTTTTACCTACTCATAAATCCTGTATTTCTCAAGAACTCCTGTATTATCGCATATATTGCCTCCTTTCTATGTGCTTCCAGATTACAACTCTTCTGCAACTGTTTATTATATTACGTAACCATGACGTACTTATTCAACTACTTATTGTAGCCATTCACTAATATTAACAACTATGATTTTGACAACTTAAAACTCTTGTTACTACCTTCGTCCATGAAAATTTGTATATGACTGTGATTTTACAGAAGGAGAAAAGAGATTCGTTGAAAATAGGCTCTCAGCTGAGCTGCGTGCTCTGTTTTCATGAAAGCAGGAAATTCCAGTTGATTTGAATGCAAAAGCCACCGCTCATGTTCTATCCAATGAATGTATTGCCTGCTGCAAAATCATATTATTCACAGAAAGTGATGAGCAAGGTGTTTCAATAGCGGTAGTCCAGGAGGTATCTGAGACATAACGAAGAATGCTGGGGAAGATTCGCTAGTTAGATGGATGATTATTGTATGGTTGTGTCTTGTGAGTTGACTGGTTTTGTTGTGAAGCTTTCGTTGCCTTTCCAGACAGCATATTCATTGCGTTCTTAGTATCCTCCAAGAGATAATTTCTTTCTCTCTGTAGCCAACTTGTATTTCTACTAGTTAATTTGCTGATCTGAAGGTTAACCTAATGTCCAATCACCAGTCGATTGGTAAATCCCACCTCTCTTAGGGTGTCTGTTGATCGAATATTCGCTAGAGTTCCTCTTTCTCAAAGATGCGTAAAAATCTAGAAATGACAATTAAAGCGTTGCAAATATGCTATGCAGGTCAGAGGAGGCAACTACAACGAAGTCATAAAATCGACGTCATCATATGCGACATTTTCTTTTCTCCAAACTTCTATTGAGCAATCCTATGAAATCGATGATGAGCTCAAATGGAAACTGTTATTTTTGTGCTCTGAGAATTCTACGAACTATCGTTTGTGCAGTTTGCTTGGCTATCTAATATTCCATGTAACATTATATACAAAATTCACTGTATTTGTTTTGGAACTTTCCATCGAATCATGTCCTAAACCCACTTTCCCCTCTCTTTCTCTTTTAGGTTCAGCTCTTTGTGCTTCAAGTGGATCATGGTGCTATTAACCTGAAAGTTTGCTCTCTCAGTCGGTGTGTTATGGTTGCTAGACTCACTCCGAGGCTGTCCACTTCAACTAATTCATCACTGGCAAGTGAACTAGGTGAGGCTGGGCAGTGTGTTCTCTGGGGAGATAAAATCTGGACAATGTGCGTGTTTGGCGAGCAGTCTAACATTGCGCTTACACTCAGTTATATATGTAGATTTCTATCGCTCATTTTGATGATAAGGAGTAAGAGATCTCGTAGCGATTTGGATAGAATGACGGCGTATTCTTCATTGCTGTGCCACCTGAAGATTCTTCACAGGGAATAATTGTTTTTCAGTAAGCACATTCAGCATTCATTATTGTTTAGGAACGTTCTGATAAAACTAAGGCCGTTCACAAGTACTAAATTCTCTGATGAAGAATACAAATTTCTCGGTGTTATACAGTAATGTTTACTGATGACTTTTGAGCACAATTTATTACTCATAATAGTCTTTTTTAATCCTTCACGTTCCCCAATGGAACATAGGGCTTCAAGCTAAAGGATTGAAGTTTCTGTAGCAGTGTTTATTTTTACAGGATGGGGCTGCTAGCCTCATGCCGAACCTTTCCTCTTCACCAGCATTATTTCTGGCTTAGGGAGATAAAGGAGTGCGTCGGCCGGTGATCGAACCCCGGACCATGTGCATGGTCGGCGAGCGTCCTAACCACTACGCCACCGATGCACTCATAATCATATCAAGGTGATATGATAAAAACAATAATCAGCACAAATTAGTTCAGCAGTTACCCTGGACCATAATTACAAACTATGAGGAAGATGTATCTATAGTTTTTATCGTATGGACATTTGCTCACTCCACATCCAATATATGTGGTATTTTCAAAAATCATCCAAATAACAAAATAATAGACAAAAATTAATTTGGAAAGATAAAGATTATTTTACAGCCAGATTTTTAATGTAAATCAACCCAAACCAGTTGTTCTGAACATTTTTTCTCTCCTTTGAGGTTTCTATATCGACTGAATTTGTATTCTAGCTGAAGAACGGTTGATATTGCTTTGCCCAGTCTTCTCTCTTTTCAGGTCTTATGATTGCATGGTAAACTAGTGAACTAGCTAACTAGGCGAGGTGAGGTTCTGTGGTGGAATTCGATTGGGAAACGAAGAGTTGAGATTGGGTGGGATGGCGACATTGAGAATGGGATATCGTTATAGGAGGGGATGAAAGCTTATGGTCAGTGGTGGAGCTAGTCAAAGAAAGACTACATGGAATACACTAAATTGACTTTGAGCCGTTAACGTCCTTTATTTCACTCGAAACCGAAGGGAATAATAATAATGCATGCTATTGAAGTTTTCGACTGCTTGAAATTTCGTCAGTCTATACGCACAAAACCATGCAATATCTAACGAATTCACTTTGCGATTTATTCCGAATATCATCACAGACAGCACTTCGTTAGACTGATACGAATTTCGGCTCTAGAGAGAGTATATCGAAATGCTCCTAATATAACCGATTGGCTAGGGGCTTGATAAGTCTTGCAGATATTCAACATGAAGCCATACACACAATTGAGACAGTATTGTTCCAGGAAAATAGAACGAATCTGAAGATCATTGTAGAAAGTAGACGAACATTAAGTCCCATTTGAAGGCTCTTGTGTACAAAGTAAAGAAGTCTCAACTAACATTCGATAACAAGGTTGCTGCACCTGAAATGTATTTATGAATCAACACTTACCTGCATGTAGTGTCTGCATCGGTCACTGCACTGAGGGTTATCAATGTTGTACGATTTGTGTTGGCCGAATCATCTCTCTATAACACTAAAATGAATGTGATATTTTTTCTGTTACGCATCAAGATTACTTTTCGACACTTGTACAAGTTTAAATTCATGGATAATCCTCATCCAGGCGTTAATGAAAACGAAACACGTAGTTTAGCGAAGAGTCTCTTTTCGGTGAATTCATTTTCTTGGCTGTACAATCACAAATATATGTTTGTTATTTTGTATGTATTTGTAAATTAAGTTTGTCAAACAAAAATACAATTGGTTATTTAACTAAACAGATGAAGATTGGTAATTGGAGTTACGTAATACAAAGTCATTCAAGAAAATTAGGTGTTAATGAAATTAGGGTGGTAACAAAGGTGATGAGTTGTCACAAACAGTTGTCAAATGAAGTGATGTAATAACACGAATAGTTTGATCAGTTTTACATAGGAACAATGTAGATAATACGAAATTACTTAAGAGTTCTCAGTGAAAACAAGAATTATAAGCAATTAAAGAATAGACAAAGAAACAAAATTAAGTCATTTAAATCGAAAACGTTGTTACCATGATAGTAAAAGTGGTTGAGTAATCCTTTTTTGTATGCACAGCTCCGGTTTTTTATGTGAATAGCTTCAGCGATAGAACGAAGACGAAACCGTATTGCCGTTGGTAGGTTATTCTTGTACAAGTAGCAACATTCTATCCAACTGAACAGAATCTTCTGCTTGTAGGCCTTTTAGTTCCAAGTTTACAGGTTATGAGTGACGCTTTTGTTTGGCTAGCCAGTTTCGTATCCCATAGCTGTAATAGTAAGAAGAATGCCAAAGTGAAGAGAATAGTGTTGGTAAAGTAAGTTTACACGTAATTGTCGAAACGCCTAACACTGTCACTGTACCTGTCACGAAAACAAAGGAGACAAACATGAACTTGAATGTTAACGGGAAGCTATGATTTATGCGAGAGAATACCTCAAAATCTACGTAATCAACTCAGTGAAACCTGCATCACTTAAACCATGCACACTTCATGCCTCCCAAATTTCTCCTCCATCTATATGTAGGGTTTATGAGGACTCATCGGTATGTATGCCGATAAGCCGCCTGTCCTGGTCAGGTGACCTCTGAATCACTTCCTCCACATAGTCAATGATTTGTATACATGTGAATGATAAGCTTCCAGTGCTGATTTCGTCAATGTCTATCTTTTAATTCATCTACTCATGTGAAGCTAGGTGTGTTGGTTATACTCAGCATTCGCTATCCGGAAGTATTCTCGAACAGCTACTCTCATGGTTTTATAAAGGATAAAAAGGATTCTCCCTCAGTCGTATCCTGGATAAGCGTGTGTAGTGCGTAAACAGTACAAAGGAATTGTTCTAAAAAGAAGGCAGTTGTGAATTTCTCCCGAAAGAAATCCGAAACGATAATCCAAACTATAGATTTAAACACACGTAGAGTGACGCGTAAAGTCCGAAATACAGGATATTCTGCAATACGGTACTTTATTACATAAAAATACATATATAATATATACAAACCTCAAAATGTGAGGTATCTGTGGCTAAGTGCCGTCAAATGCACAACCACTGTGCAGTCAATAAGTAAAAACAGCAATGCTGTGTCAGGGTCGATCCACGTGTCCGTTCAAACGGCCCGCGAATGCCAAGCAAAGAATAAACAAATATGAACAAACAACTTTCAATAGTAAAGCATACACTATATAGGGTAAGGTCAGCAAATAATGTTTAAAGAGAAAAAAAATAAGAACTATACATTAATAGAATGATAATAGAACAAGTAATTTAACTGCAGTTGTAAGCAAATGTCATTGTTATAAATTAACATATAAATCATACTACTTAATAATGGCAAGTAGTATAATTTGAACAGAGGAAAGATTGAGGATGAACTTGTAGGAAAGGAATTAACAGCAGTCTACCGATTAAATCCTAAACTCTGCACACAGAAGAATTTTATTTAGTCACTGTAAATACACTGGACCTAATTTATCTTCACACTCTATAAACAATACAAACTACGGAGGAAAACAAAGACATACAATGGACTTACAAGTTGAGGTTGCCGGTTGTCCGTCCACTTCACAGTTAAGTGTCTGTTGACAATATTCATTATGCATTTTGAATATTTTAGCCGTATACGTATCCCAATCAGCCAAAGCGAGTGGAAATACGAAGAGAATAATCGCTTGCATTGAGAGCATCACATTTCTGTTCACAATGCTTGAAAATGAACTTCTAATATCTCCGTTTATGTAATTATTTTTCCTTCTGATTATCACCTGAGTACGTGTATCTGTTGAAGCAGAATGTTGCCCTCAGATAACAACAGTAAAAAGGCTGTGTATACTCCAATCAAATGAGTTTACTTACAAATAAATCACTTTCTATAACTGCTCAGTTGTATGAATGAGTAGTCGTCAACAAGCCAAAGGTGATATGAATAGACGATGCGTAGGAGAGTTTGCCAGACTCAGTGACTCAGAATCTAACTCTCTGGGATGTCTTCTCCCATTTATCACATGAAGTTTTTAAGAGGTGCTTCTTCTCTATCTTTACTGCCTACGGTTTCAATAATCATCCTATACAGTTGCAGCCAACTGAGGCATTGCTTTTGGTTTGGTGAATCGAGTAACAAATATTCAGAGATACATGATAAGTCCATGCGACACCAACAGAGGTGGTTAAGGAAGTTGGGTTTTTCATCGATCAAGTCTTATTAGGTGTGAAATATTACCAATTCAAAATAGCAGTCGTTCGCAGAACATCTCTGTCTGAAGATGATGTCTCCGCAAGATGCAAAATGCAAATTGCATTTAACAGTAAAGTTATCTTCAGACTCGGACACAATTTACTCTCTTTCAGGTAAGTCCTATTGACCACTTTCAAGCGACTAGGCTTCACCTCACAAAATTGAAAAGTAGAATACGAACGTACTAGCGCCTGCAACCAAACTCGTGCGAATGCTGGTTCACCTACGAGAGAGATGATGGATAATACTCATCTCAAGCCTACCTTTACCTCCAGAATCCTTAAGAACTGCATGCTGTATGATTTGTTTCGCTCTCCGTGAGCCATTGTAACATGGCGCATGATGCTGTTCAACTGACTTGTGGGTCAGACTTCAGATAGGACGCCCGAGGTTAAGCCCCTTCTCGGGAAACCATCTACTTCAGCATTGGTGTTCGGTTGTTATCCAAACCAAAACAAAGCGCAGTAATTATCTTGTTGCCTATAAGGTACCAAGTTGTCTTTCAATGCGTAAATCATATTAGATACATCTTTATTTGTATGAAGAATATTACCAAAGTGATGCAGTTATATATTGTTGGCAAAGATTAGGGGAATAAAAAGAAACTCCACTTCATCTCCAGATTTGCGTCCGATAAGTTTTGGACATAAATGAGCGGTTCTCTTTTCTGCTAGTAACATGCACATTCTTCTTAACGTTCGTAGTTCAGTCATACCAAAATAGTTCCTAACACCCTTCGGTCTCCTCATTATTTTGGAGAGAAGCTCTGCAGTAGTGTTTGAGGTGTGAGTCAGTTCAGGGAGCTGAGGCACTTCAGACCAACACACTGTGAGTGGTATACAACTACTCATCTCCTACAATCACTGGTGTATAGTTTCATGCAGTTACCCAATCAATCAGAGAAACGAGGGAGAATGCAACAGCATGCAAGTGCAAAGCATCAGAAGAGATGAATTAGTGAAAATCATGAAGTCGGCAGACAACAACGAGGTGATTACCGTCAGTGCAGAAGTGGTTGAATAATTCTGTTTTGTATTCTCAGCTCTGTTTCTCCCTATCTTAGTGGTTTGGACGTCATCAGTGGAAAGAAGAGGAAGTTGTATTACCTGTTGCAGGTTGATCTTCACCCTGTAGATTATTTTGAAGTAGGAGTTTGGTGCGTCGGTTGCATACCGATTAGGACGCTCGATGATCATGCACATGGTCTGGGATTCGATCCCCGGCCGACGCATTCCTTTACCTCGCTAGGCCAGAAATAATGCTGGTGAAGAGGAAAGGTTGGGCATGAGGCTAGCAACCCCATACTGTAAAATAAACACTGCTACAGAAACTTCAAGCCACTAGCTTGAAGCCCTATGTTCCACTGGGGAACGTGAAGGAAAAAAAGGAGTTTGGTGAGACAGAGTAGTGTACAGAGTTAACAAGATGCTCAATTGTCCCACTCCTTATTAAGGCAAAAGCACCTTTCTGCGACTATGTGTGGTAGTGTTGTTGAACCCTTTTCCAGACAGGAAGCTCTGCAAGAGACCAGTATGCGTGTATCCACAAGAATAAGAGTGGAGTGAAGTGACATATGCAAATACTACTGACCAGAAGAGAGATCTTCACTATCAGGCTTCTGCAGACCAGTGAGACTCTCCACCGAAGAATTTGTTTTTCATTTTCATTTTGATCGAATGAGAATTATTCATGACTGGATTTCAGGATACAGTTTTATTGAACGTATCCTGTGAAAATGAGTGACAGAACATAATAACTGACAATGATTAAGGTAACGGTAGCGAGATCGTGTATCAATGGTAAGTGGCATTTTTGAATTCTATGTTATTGAATTTAGCATTGCCTAGTGTTAACAATGAAGGAAATTGAAAATGACTCCAACACTGTTCTGTGCAGTGTCCCAAAGATTTATCAACCTCATTCAACAGCTGGCTATATGACAATGTTACGGCCTTCATTGTAGAAAGGTTCTAAATCCATACGCATTTCAAACTAAGGCATGCCTGAATGATAATGCTACATAATTTCAGTGATGCTTCTGGTTGAAAACAGTACCTGTTGGAATTATCACATGGTTGTCTGCCGTGTATGCATGTGGAACCCATGGCTGTTGAAAGACTGAATCCTTACCAGCCAATTATCTGGTTCCGTAGTATTGAAAGGATGTTGAAATAGGGAGTATACGTTGTAAAAACAGAGTGTATAACAACTTTTGAAAATTAAGTTGAATGCGACAAAATGTTAATTATCAAAGTGGAATGAACAAATGGGGATCAGAGGAAGAGACATTTCTCAGGATGAGAAGGAATTTCAATCAACGTTTTGTTCAAAGTAGGCACAGATCCGGAAAGTATCTCCGTCTAGTCAATAATATTAGAAGGGCTTCAGCTGTATATATACATGTATGCATAAGACGTAAATACACTGCGATTTGAACGAGCAGCTCAGTTCACCTGGACTACAGATGGGTTCAATGTAAGTCCCGATGAATTTGAAGGTTTTCAGACTCCCAACCCTGTCTACAAGGATTCGAGAACCTCGTCCTGCATGGTCGCACTAAGGTAGCAGTAACTCAACACACTGTGAAGGTGAAAATATGCCTTCACTTCCTCAGTATTGCTGAAACTTCAGCTATTCCACTGGAAAACCCGGAGCTACGCATTTAGAATCGAGTGATTCAGTCACTCCTGCTATTATTGTAACAAACGTGTTGACTTCTACTCACTCGCTTTCTGTTTGCTTGATTTGCTTTTTTTTACTATAATTCACGTATTTCTGTAGAACTTGCACGTGATTCTACATTTCACATTGTGCCTATGTGCATCCTGATGATGGCTCATTCACGGAATCATTCATTTCACTGCGTGACTGTCTTACGCTTATTCAACTTCTTTTATGCATTGACTAGTATTAAGAACTTTGTTTGCGATAACACATCCCTTTTATCGCTACCTTCTTCCAGCGGAAATCGTGTAGAACTGTGACTGTACAGCTAAACTGGGAAAATTAATTCGCCAGAAAGAGACTGTCCTCTGGAGGACGTGTCTTTTTTCCACAAATTTTATATACTACTTATTATCAGTATACTTGAAGTTTGTATACAAACAGTAAAAATTGTTGAGAATTCTTTGGAACACATGTAGATAGACGCAGTTTTTTAGAATAAAACCACAATTGTTAACATCATAAGTACTATCATTCAAAAATGTTTGAATCTTTAACCTCCTGCAGGTCAAAAATTCGGGTGAAAATGGCGTTTTAACTCTCTTTGTATAGAAGATCTAATTCAGAATAAAGGTGGTATCATTAGGTTGGAAAAAACACAATTTATTCGAAAGAGAATATCAGTTAAGCTTAATGATTTATACACTGCTTTGTTTTCCTTCGGTCAAAACAAATACAGGTTTGTACAGCATTTCCATGAAACTGCTGAGTGGTGGCGTATTGACTCCAGGTGGATATTACTCTCGTCCATTCAGGTTTGAGTGTTTTCTTTGTATAGAATGGCTTTCGGGTTCATGTTTTTGTTGTTGTTTTTATGGTGGCGGTGGTGGCGCTGCTGACCTTGACAGATGTCTTGAGTGTGGTTTTTGAGCTGCGACACGCTGGTGACCACATTCACTTTGTGGCCTTGATCAATAAGGATGCTTGTTCTTCCGATTAGTACTAAGTTAGCTGTACAAAAACAAGAACGACATTATTCTAGTATCCTTATTACTATTATTATTATTCACGGATTACTTTATAATTACTGTATATTCCCAAGTGGAACATGAGGTCTCAAGCTTTGAGCTTTGAATTTCCAGTAGCAGTTTATCATTCTGTTTCTTTTGCATTTTACGTTGTGCAGTCCATAGCCTGATGCGAAAACCTCCTACTTCATGGTCTGAGGCAAGGCTAATCATTGCGCTGTTGGTTGAGATTTTAATCCAATACCGTTTGCATGGTTGACAAGCATTCTACTGATGAACAATCGATGCACATACAGTGACCGGAAGATCATCGAGCTCGTCTTATAACCTCAAGTTTCTGGGTTTGAAACTGTGAACAATCTCATTTTAGGGCAACTGGAACAGCTGCTCCGTACGGTCAGGTGTACTCAGGGATTTATTTAAAATATTTGTTATTATTTTTAAATATATTCATCACAGTGCATTTCTTGAGATTAACTCACACTTCAACATGTTTGCAAACAATAGATAATCCAAATCATGGCCTTCAACAATCTTTCACACCACATCCAACATTTGAAGTATTCTGCCAGATCATCTGAAAAGACAAACCAATGATTTTTTCATGGAGACCAACTTAATGCGAAGTGTTGAAGAATAGAATATTCCTATTCGAAGGTATTCTTTCATACAACTGTTTAAAGAAATTCCTATCTATCGAATGGCAATACAATGCTCTATTAGGACCTTAGAGATACTGGAACAGATGCTCAGATACTCCAGTTCACCTCGTCTCTACCCATGTGATACTGGCGATTATTTTGCATCGATGTTGCAATTGTTGAATTCTCTTAAACCACACCTCATGTGCCCCAGGGTTCGACATCCAGCCAGCGTCCTTTTTAGTCTCGACGAATCGGTTGTAAGCTTAGTAAAGATGAAAGAGTGTACATGAGGCTCACAACTTGGCCCTACTACAGAAACACAAAGTCACTGCCACTGTACTTTGTATAGCTTGATGTTGTGTGTTCAACTTGGAACCCCGTTGATTGGAACACAGAAATCAAGAATATCGAATACTGTATTCCAGTGTCATATACAATGTGTGTCGGAGGTCGACGTGAAGAAGATCGTGTCAGGAGGAGATGAGAGATTACTCGTGCTTGTGAAACCAGCAAAACAAGAAGTTATATAACATGAAGGATATCACTGATATGAAGAGAAGTGACATCTTAATCAAGTTTGAAATGTAGAGGTTTAATTCAGTATATTACGAGAAGTTCATATCTTGTAAAATCGCCTCTAATATATGAAAATATTTCAAGGAAATCACCGGTGATAAGCAGATAAACAGTATTTGTTGTTCATTTGATGTGTGTACCCTAACCAAGTCCTGTATGCACTCTCCCACAAACGGTAAGACTTCACGTGTCAATGAAGGCTCCTTTCATGGTTTCAACACTAATAACGCTTTAAAATGTCTCCAGTTGCTGAACGGTTTTCGTAACTCAAGTCGAGATGATGTGTCTCGCGTCACTTTTATAAAATGTGCAGATTTCCTGTTGTTATGCTCTCATTGACGTATTTACTGATTCTTTTTCCAGAAATGTCTTGCCAACAGTTCGGAAAGACAATAAAATAGTACCTGTATCTAAGTCAGACGGAATACTCCCGGAAGCACTGAAAGCGGACCCGCAGACGACAGCAGATATGGTGACTCCATTATTGCATAAGGTCTGGAAGGAAGGAAAGGTGCCTACTTACTGGAGGAAAGGTTACCTCATGAACTACCAAAGAAGGGCGGCCTGGGACTCTGCAAGAACTGGCGAGGAATCATGCTGCTGTCGACGCCAAGTAAAATCCTGAGTCGCATCATCCTGGAGAGAATAAAGGACGCACTGGATACAGAACTCCGACCAGAACAAGCTGGATTCAGGAAAGGCAAATCATGTTCTGACCAAATTGCAACTCTACGCATTATCATCGAACAAAGCATGGAATGGCAACCAAATCTCTACCTCAACTTCATAGACTTTGAGAAGGCCTTCGACAGCGTTGACCGCGAAGTAGTTTGGAAACTACTCGAGTACTACGGCGTACCCCAAATATTCATCAACCTTATTCAACAACTGTACGACAACGGCACATGTCAAGTGATCCACAACGGAAAACTCAGCGAGGCGTTTGGAGTAAACACAGGAGTCAGACAAGGGTGCTTATTATCACCAATGATATTCCTAATTGTGGTGGACTGGATCATGCGTCAGACAGTTCGAGACGAGAAGACAGGGATATCCTGGACCGACGTGAAGAACCTAGAAGACCTGTATTTCGCGGATGACTTATGTTGGATGACACACAAAATCAAAGACTTACAAGCGAAAACCGACAAACTGGTCGAAGAAGCAGCAAAGACAGGACTCCAGGTGAACATAGACAAAAGGGATGTTATGAAAATAACCAACCAAGCAACAACAACAACAGCAGCAACATCTACCGCCAATCACCATCAACGGGAAGGATTTGAAAGAGGTTACTTCTTTCACTTATCTGGGGAGCATTGTCTCAACTACACGAGGAACGGACGAGGATGTCAAATCGAGAATCGGGAAGGCGAGAAACACATTCATCAACCTGAAACCAATCTGGAAATCTTCGTCACTCAGCATCAACAACAAAATTCGGATTTTCAATACAAACGTCAAGTCAGTTTTGCTATACTGATCAGAAACTTGGCGGGTCACAAAGAATATTTCCAGCAGCCTGTTGCAGACCGTTATCAACAGCTGTCTTCGTTCTATACTGAAGATCAGATGGCCGGAAAGAATCATCAACAAGAAACTATGGAAACAAACGAAACAAGAACCAATCGCCCGGCAAATATGCAGGAGAAAGTGGAGATGGATTGGACACTCGCTGAGGAGGCCGTTGAGTGACATCGCGCGTCAGGCCCTCGAGTGGAACCCGAAAGTGAAGCAACTAGTGGGACATCCCAGGGTGACATGGAGGAGATTGTGTGAAGAGGGGTTGAAACAGTATAGACTAACATGGATGCAGGTGAAAAGTATAGGAGAAGACAGAAGCAAGTGAAGAAGTGCAGTTGAAGCCCTATGTTCCACTAGGAACCCAAGGGAACAACAATAATGATATAATAATCGACTGTCAGATGACTGCATTCTTATTTCCTAGGAAGGAGCTTAAGTTATACACCTAATTGCTTACTGAGTATGTCAACCCTCAGGGCGCTGTTCTTTCCCCTCTACCACTTTCTTTCTTTTTGCATGACTTGCTTCTCTCTGAAGAAATACATTATGTTCAGTATACGCACGTGTCAGAATGCCCATATTGTATCAACAATAATGACTGAAACACACCCAGTGTTAATATTTTTAACAGAGTCCTTACTCTCATTCTGTACTTTGCTCATTTTTACTTTAATACCGGGTCTTTCAAGTGAATTAGATGCAGAATGCTGAGAATTATCTACTGGAAAACAAGTACTGGATTGTAATCAAGCAGATCATTATTATTATTAACTCGGTATATATCTCAATATTTCATCCCTACATATTCCATAATCTGGAGTATTTAAGTCGTATGACAATGCATAGTAAGACTTGTTTTTTTCATTCTTCTACGTTCCTAGTGAAACATAGGGCTTTTTGCTAGAGCTTTGAATTTTCGGTAGCGATGTTATTTATTTTTACAGGATGAGGTTGCTCGCCTCATACCCAGCCTTCCCACCTGAAAAGATTTATTAACGGCTTATCTGAGGATTGAACCCTGAACCACCTGCATGGTCGGTGAGCATTCTACCACTGTGCCACCAACGCACTAGTATGATGCGCGACTGAATTCAATTCAACAAGAATTTCATTTCACACTAACTGCTTAAAGATAATGCACTTCTCATTGTGGCCACATTCAAAGTTACTAACGTGTCCGACTGTCTTCAGAAATGAACAGTAACTGCCACTCAACATTTCACATCCCATTCAAATCCGCCTGAGTACTTGTCACATTACAAAATAACAACAATCAAAAGATTTTCAAGCAATTGTCAATATTATTATTATTATTTGGAGAAAAACATTTAGTTAAAAGTAATGAATAATGTTGATAAGGAAAGTTGAATGAAGTTAAGTTTGTCTACTCCAACTGATCGATATGCATGCCGTTATTATCTGCAAAGCAAAGAAATAAAATGAGAGTATGAGAGGCAAGACGAGACAATAGATTCTGTGTAGTGAACCAAGTAAGCCGGAATGTCTCATAATTATCGAATTGGTAGTACAAGCAACTGAGATATATAACGCCTGTTGGTAACACATCCAATGGTGACTTCGGAAACACTGTCTTGCATTTCTGGAGGCTGACACAGAAGCGTCTACCTTAAAAAGACTACATTTAAGTTAAGAGTCTTCATTCTCTCACGGCACCAAATCACGATGCACCCAGATCTAAATTTCGCCCTCTTCCGCACAGTCGTCTCCAGCTAACACACGAACTGCCAATCTGCTCTCATCTCTTCCTCACAAACCTCGTCTGGGCTCACCTCGAAACAGCATCAAACACGTCTTTCAGATTCAAGAAGCAGATAGTTGATGGTGTGGTGCACTACTTCAATCAGTGGCTTCCTTAGCGTTTCTTCCATTCGTCTCCACTAAAGAGGGGTGTAAAATCATCGAATGGGTCCTGTGGATATTTATCCAAATGATTGCTTATTCCCGTTAGCACATCAACTTCATCAATCTCATTTCCATTTAAATCTACGTGAAAATATGCAGAAATATGCAATTACAGTGTAGAGTAATAGCACCAACACTCATTCCATTCACACAAGCACTCGTTCCCATATAAAGAGACCTACTCACACAGCTGTCTCAAATCTGTCCACACATAATATAATATTTTTGACTTCAAGTTGCATATTAACTCGGATTGACGGGTGAAACATCACTCGTGCATTCCGTAGTTGGGTGCGGGAGTGTTCACATAAGAAAATTCACTGGGTTTATATTACATATGACAAAATTCCGCTGAATAATGGACTTCTTTCATGAAACTGCTATGACACTTGCAATAGTACATCAGTGTTAAAATAAACATCCAAATGACACATTGTACAAGAGTCATTACTACAAATACTTACATGTTTGGTTGAAACCGAGTGATCTGAGCGCTGAAAATAAAGAATTTATTGAGATTTGCATAATTTTTGAACATACGAATCTCTTGTGGAGCATTACGTTATGGCGAAGCTGCATGAATCAATGCAGATTTGTACAGGAAACAACAGAGCTATAACTGATATGTATTGGTGAGATCGTCGAATTCAGTGAATCATATGTTGTTTGTTGTCACCCAATTAAATTAGTCGCTGGAATGCAAATACCAACTCAGGATAGATTTCATTGAGTACTACCAGTGACGGCCTCACAAATGCCAACATGACCACATGTCCATATGTCTGGCATTTTCTACGCTAGAGTTTCTTGTATGAGCAGATCTAGCCAATAGTACTGCATACATAAATGACTTTATGAATGGGAGACATAAATCTTTGCCTTCATAGGCATCCCTCCTTGTCTTTGCAGTAGAGAAACAGTAGGGCAGATGATCAGTGATACATTTTCACTGCATACTCGATCAAATCTTATAAGATAGTTCGACATTCTACTGTTGTAGATGACTAAGTAACTCGGTCATTCATCGTTAATAACTCCAATTATGCAAGATTGAACTAGATTTTCCGATGTCTGCTCATCCTTCGTAATCAGAGAAAAGTAAACACGCTGCATCACTACAGTGACAAAATCACATACCTGGGGCCGCTATTCTTGCTCATAAGAAGGATCCTGTATTTAAGAAAATAGAGTGTTTACATTTGTGATGATTAATGGCGTAAAGTGTGCAATAACTGGAAAAAAAGACGCATACTGACTCAATGACATTTCACTCATAGGATTTAAAATCTTGACAGGTTTTACAAACTGTTTGTAATATCGCAGTTGAAAAAGCGTACAAAATATAAAATATTAAAAATCAGATATTAGAGTAAACGTGAAATTCACCCTAAGAACCCGAAGGATTCGTTCCGATCCAATAAGCTCCCGGCGACAGTGAAGAATCAATAAGAATGCCAAATCCCGCAAACATTAACAGAAAAGCATATATATATGCAAAGATGACAGCAAACAACGGCTTGAATAACAAGCATTCAACTTGCGATCATCATATCATATTATTCTCACCGGCATATATTTCATTTAAAAATATCAACAGTAGTGGCAAAGGGATAAGTGCTTAGCTGATTGACAGAATATGTCATAACATATCGGCGATATATTTTCTACAGAAACTTATTGAATAAAAATGGCTCACCCAAGCTGTCCACAAGCGATGACGCATTTGCAACTGAATGAGAAAATTTTCAAATTCGTACACAATATAGATTATCTCTCAATTTGCATGTAAATGAAGCAAAACAAATGCATGCAATTGCATATTTCTAACCATCTCAAACATGCAAATACCGCTGTACTGAACATGTATCACAGAAGTACACCCATCCTTGATAAGTGTGTAGGATTTACCATATGCATACATATGCCAAGATGTCGGAAGGAACCGTTTTGCCTACCAAGCACTTAATTCGTGCTCATCATATCATATGATGTTCTCCAGCACATCTTTCACTCACGACATCAACAGTTATGGCAAATGGATGATTGCTTAGCTGATTGACAGAATATGTTATAACATATTGGTGTGGATATATTCCATTGAACCCTAATGAATATATATGGCTTACCATAGCTGTCCACAAGCGCTGTCGCATTTCCAGCTGAATGAGAAAATTAGGAAATTCATAAACATTACTGAATAGCTCTCAGAATGCATGTAAGAGAAGCAACACACATGCGTGGAGCTGCATACATCTAACCATTTCAAACATACGAATACCGATAGACTGATCTCGTTTCAGAGGGGTACACCCATTCTTGGTATGTGCGTGTTCAATGTTCAATGGACAACTGGAGAGAAATTATTTATCTTGTGATAAGCACGGTGCAAATTCAGATTTCGTTTGGTGAGACGGACACTGATGGTGAGAGTAGCGACAGTCAAGGCCAAGCTAAACTTTAGTGAAGTCGCAAGTTGTCAAGAAATATTCTGAATGCATTTCCCTATCATTAAACAAACGCCTGCTGATAGAATTGTAAGTAAGAGGATTCAATGTTTGTGTAGGTAAGTGAGCCTCAATAACCAGGTCTTCTTCATACAATCTACTCTGACGAATTCATTTCATTTCCGAGAGAGAAGGCCTACTAAGGAACTGGTTGGCTGAGCGGTGGAATGACCAGCATCCATTCAAGCGGTAAGGGTTTCATTCCTGACTGACGCACTACTGACACTTCAGCTGGTTCACTATCCGGTATTGTGAAGACAGGTGTTTGGGTGAACGGCTCGCAAAGGCACCTCGTCAAAATAAACAAAACAACTCAAAGTTCAAAGCTGGAAGCACAGGGAAACATCAAGTGACTGTCACCAAATCAGTAATACGCTCACTCATGTGAAAATATCGAGCTTAGGAAGAATGACTATTTGCCTGGTTGAGAGAATATTTCATGACATTCAGTGAAAGATAGTCTACAGAGACTTATTCGATAAATATGGCTTACCTAAGCTGTCTACAAGAGCTGTCGCATTTCCAACTGAATGAGAAGATCAGAAAATTCGTACACCATATGGATTATCTCTCAATTTGCATATGAATGAAGCAACACAAATGCATGCGGTTGCATATTTCTAACCACCTTAAACAAACGAATACCGATGCACTGAACTTGTTTCACAGGAGTACACCCATCCTTGATACGTGCGTGTTCAAAGTGTTTGCGATTTACCATATGCATACATATGCCGAGATGTTGGAAATAATCATGTTGCTTTACAAGCCTTCAACTTGTGCTGATCATATCATATTATGTTCTCCAGCACATCTTTCACGACATCAACAGTTATGGCAAATGGATGAGTGTTTAGCTGATTGACAGACTATGTCATAATATTTTAGTAGTATATAGTAAGCAGAAGCCTTTTGAATAAATATGGCTTACCATAGGTCTCAACAAGTGCTGTTGCATTTCCAGCTGAAGGAGAAAATTTTGAAATTCCTACACAACATAGATAATCTTTCAAATTTCATGTAAATGAAACAACACAAATGAATGCATTTGCATACTTCTAACAGTCTCAAGCACACAAATACAGCTGCACTGAAATTGTTTCACAGGATTTCACTCATTCCTGATACGTGCGTGTCAAAAGTGTGATGGACAATTTTAGAGAGATTATTTGTCTTGTGATAAGCAAGGTGCAAATGCAGATTTCATTTGGTGAGACGGACACTGGCGGTGAGAGCAGTGATAGTCAAGGCCAAGCTAACATTTAGTAAAGTGGCAAGTTGTGAAGAAGAATTCTGAGTGTACTTTCTTATTAATAAAGTAACGCTTTCTGATAGAATCGCAAGTCAGTAAAATCAATATATGCGTAAGTGAGCTACGAAAACCAGGTCTTCTTCATACAATCTACTCTGACGAATTCATTTCATTTCCGATAGAGAAGGCTTCGTAAGGAACTGGTCGGCTGAGCGGTGGAATGACCACCATCCATTCAAGCGGTAGGGGTTCCTTATTCTCGACTGACGCACTCCTGATTCGCGCTCAACTAGTTCACTATCAGGTGTTGTGAAGACTGGAGGTTGGGTGAACGGCTTGCAACTCCAACTCGTCAAACTAACAACGCAAAGCAACTGAAACTTCAAATCTGGAAGTCTGGAAATCATCAAGTGACTGCTGTCACCAAATTAGTAATACGCTCAACCATGTGATAATATCAAGCTTGCGAAGAATGACTACTTGCTTGATTGAGAGAACATGTCATAACATTTTAGTGATAGCTAGTCTACAGAAACTCATTGAATAAATATGGCTTACCTAAGCTGTCAACAAGTGCTGTCGCATTTCCATCTGAATGAGAAGATTAGAAAATTCGTTCACAATATCTCTCAATTTGCATGTGAATGAAGCAACACAAATGCACGCAGTTGCATATTTCTAACCACCTTAAACAAACGAATACCGATGCATTGTTCTTGTTTCACAGAAGTACAGTCATCCTTGATACGTGCGTGTTCAATGTGTGTGTGATATACAATATGCATGTACATACCGAGATGTTGGAAAGCATCGTGTTGCCTAACAAGCACTTAACTTGTGCTCATCATATCATATTGTTTTCACTGGCACATCTTTCACTCACGACATCAACAGTTATGGCAAATGGATGATTGCTTAGCTGATTGACAGAATATGTTATAACATATTGGTGTGGATATATTCCATTGAACCCTAATGAATATATATGGCTTACCATAGGTGTCCACAAGTGCAGTCGCATTTGCAGCTGAATGAGAAAATTTTGAAATTCGTACACAACATAGATAATCTTTCAAATTTCATGTAAATGAAACAACACAAATAAATGCATTTGCATATATCTAACCATCTAATACAAACGAATACCGATGCACTGATCTCGTTTCACAGGAGTACACCCATCCTTGATACGTGCGTGTTCAAATTGTGATGGACAACTGAAGAGAAATTGGTCATCTTGTGACAGGCAGGTTGCAAAGGCAGATTTCGTTCGGTGAGACGGACACTGATGGTGAGAGTAATGACAGTCAAGGCCAAGCTAACATCTAGTAAGGTCGCAAGTTGTGAATAATAATTCTGAGTGTATTTTCGTATCTACTTTGACGAATTCATTTGATTTTCGATAGAGAATGCTTCCTAACCAAGTGGTTGACTGAGCCGTAGAATGACTAACATCCACTCAAGTGAAAGAGGTTTCATTCCAGAATGACGCACTCCTGACACTTCAAATAATTCACTATCTCGCGATGAAGACTGTAGGTTGAGCGTACTGCTAGAAACTCCACCTCGTCGAAATAAACAATGCAACTGAAACTTCGAATCCGAAAGTCTGGAAATCATCAAGTGACTGCTGTCACCAAATCAGTAATTCGCTCAACCATGTGGTAATATCGAGCTTGCGAAGAATTACTACTTGCTTAATTGAGAGAACATGTCATAACATTTTAGTGACAGATAGTCTACAGAAACTCATTGAATAAATATGCCTTACCTAAGCTGTCCACAAGCGCTGTCGCATTTCCAACTAAATAAGAAAATTTTGAAAATCCTATACAAAACAGATGATCTCTCAAATTTCATGTAAATGAAAAAACACAAATGCATGCTGTTGCATATATCTAACCACCCCAAACATACAAATACCGCTTTAGCAAACTTGCTTCAGAGGAGTACACCCATCCTTGATACGTGCGTGTTCAATGTGTGTGTGATTTACAATATGCATATATATGCCGAGAAGTTGGAAAGAATCGTGTTGCTTTACAAGCCTTCAACTTGTGCTCATCATAACATATTATTCTCACCGGGATATCTCTCATTAAAAAACGTCAACAGTTGTGGCGAATGGATGAGTGTTAAGCTAATTGACAGACTATGTCATAATATATTAGCAATATATAGTGGGCAGAAACTTATTGAATAAATATGGCTTACCATAGCTGTCAACAAGCGCTGTTGCATTTCCAACTGCACAAGAAAATTTTGAAATTCGTAAACATTACTGAATAGCTCTCAGAATGCATGTAAATGGAGCAACACAAATGCATGCAGTTGCATAGTTCTAACAGTCTCAAAAATATAAATACCACTGCACCAAACTTGTTTCACAGGAGTACACCCATTCTTGAAACGTGCGTGTTCAAAGTGTGATGGAAAACTGTAGAGAGATTATTTATCTTGGGATAAGCAGGGTGCAAATGCAGATCTCGTTCGGTGAGACGGACACTGATGGTGAGAGCAGTGATAGTCAAGGTCAAGCTAACACTTAGTAAAGTCGCAAGTTGTGAAGAAGAATTCTGAGTGTACTTTCTTATTAATAAAGAAACGCCTTTTGATAGAATCGCAATTCATCGAAGTCAATATATGCGTAAGTGAGCTACGATAGCCAGGTCTTCTTCATACAATCAGCTCTGACGAATTCATTTGATTTCCGATAGAGAAGGCTTCCTAAGGAACTAGTTGGCTGAGCGGTAGAATGACTAACATCCACTCAAGTGGTAGATGTTTCATTCCCGACTGACGCACTCCTGACTCTTCAAATAATTCACTATCTCGTGGTGAAGACTGCAGGTTGAGTGTACTGCTAGAAACTCCACCTCGTCGAAATAAACAATGCAACTCAAACTTCAAAGCTAGATGCCTGAAAAGTGACTGTCACTAAATCAGCAATACGCTCAAACATGTGAAAATATGGAGCTTTAGAAGAATGACTGCTTGCCAGATTAAAAGAACCTGTCGTAACATTTAGTGACACATAGTCTACAGAAACTCATCGAATAAATATCGCTTACCTAAGCTGTCCACAAGTGCTAACGTATTTCCAGCTGAATGGAAATTTTTTCAAATTCGTAAACATTATTGAATATCTTTCAGAATGCATACAAACGAATCAACACAAATGCATGCAATTGCATATATCTTATCATCTCAAACATACAAATAACACTGCACCGAACTTGTTTCAAAGGAGTACACTCATCCTTGATACGTGACTGTTCAAATTTTCATTCACCATATGCATAAATATGACTAGATATCGGAAAGAGTCGCGTTGACTTAACAAGCTTTTAACTTGTGCTCATCATATCATATTATTCTCACCGGCACATATCTCAATATAGAAAAAACATCAACAGTTGTGGCAAATGGATGAGTGCTTATTTGACTGCTTGATTACGTCAAAATATTTTTGTAATGCATAATATAAAGATTAACATAGTATAAAAATACTTTTTGAATATATTTGACTTACTATAGCTGCCCCAAAGTGCTGTCATTTTTGCAGCTGAATGAGAAAATATTGAAATTCGTTCACAAATTTGATTATCTCACGAATTGCGTGTAAATTAATTAACACAAATGCATTTGGATTTTGCTAACCGTCTCAAAAATACGAATACCGATGCATCGAAATTGTTTCACAGCTGTCCTCTTATCCTTGATACGTGCGTGTTCAAAGTGCGTGTGATTTACCATAAGCATATATATGCCGAGATGTCTGAAAGAATCGTGTTGCCTTGCAATCACTTAACATGTGCTCATCATATCATATTATTCTCACCAGGGCATCTCACATTAGATAACATCAACAGCTGTGGCAAATGGATGGGTGCTAAGCTGATTACCAGTATATGTCATTACATATTGGCGATATATATATTCTACGAGAACGTATTCAATACATATGACCTACCAAAGATGTCCATAAGATTCATTGCATTTGCAGCTTAATAAAAGTTTTTGAAGAACGTACACAATATTAATTATCTCTCAAATTTCATGTGAATGAAGCAACACAAATGCATACAGTTGTTTATTTTTTAGACCATCTTAAACATACAAATACCGCTGCACCAAACTTGTTTCACAGGAGTGCACGCTTCTTTGATACGTGCGTGTTCAACGTGTCTGTGATTTACCATGTGCATATATATCCCGAGATGTTGGAAAGAATCGTGTTGCATTACAAGCATTCGACTTGTGCTCATCATATCATATTACGTTCTCCGGCACATATTTCATTAAGAAAAAACGTCAAGAGTTGTGGAAAATGGATGAGTGTTTAGCTGATTGACAAACAATGTCATAACGTCTTAGTAGTATATCATATACAGCAACTTATTGAATAAAAATGGCTTACCAAAGTTGTCTAAACGTGTCGTAGTATTTTCACCTGATGGGAAAATATTGAAATTCGTACATGATATTAACATTTGACATTGAAATTCTCGTTTGCAGTGCAAATGCAGCAGCATTGAAATTGATAAGAACGAAAAGCCTCAGAAAAGCCTCATATACAAACACACCTATGATTTTATCAAGGTTCTCCCGAAACAAATTAACTGCAACATAGAAAGAGGAGAAAACAAGAATGCACAGCAGTGGATAAATAAAATATGTATATACGAAATCATGTGAAAATATGGAGCCTGATAAGAATGAACGTGGAGCTGTGTTGAGTGAAAACACCATAACATTTTGGTGAGATATATCCTGAAAATATTTTATTCATAATTCAGTCTCACCATAGCCACTCAATGAATTTCGCATATTTTCAACTAAATGAGGAAAGAAATGAAGTTCGTACAAACTATTGATTAGCTCTGAGAATGTATGTAAATGAAGCAACACAAACGCATGCAGTTGCATATTTGTAACCATCTCAAACATACGAATACAGATGCGCTGGATGTGTTTCACCGCATTGCACACATCCTTGATACATGCGTGTTCAATATGTCACTTACCACCCTCGCTCATCCAAGTTTCTTCCGTTTCACCTACTGAAAACATAAAAGAGACACAAATTGTGTTGAACAAGTAAAAGATCACGCGAATGCTACGTTAAACTTTGTGAATGTATGCTGTGGGCATACGCACTGTTATATAATGTGGGGTTTTACTCGTTCACGGCAATATGTACACTGTGAGGTTCAAAATCTCACATAGTAAACGTATTACACTGAAGACAATATATTTCACTCGCAAACGTAGATCGAATGCACATCTCAAAGAGCAATGCATTTCACACATTTGATAAACACCAGGGACAAACAATGCAACTGCCAAGTTTATACCCTCACTCACCAACATTTCCAAAGACAACCAACGATACAATGCAGATCAAGTGAATAATCTTGTTCATCTTGCAGACTGACTTGCTTCTCAACTGTCTCATCTTTTATAGTCTTGACATGTGAGTCTACAGCAAATGAGAAGCATTGTGGGCGGTAGGACCACACCATTCGTGGGTTTCCATTTTCTCAGACAACTGGAATGTCATTGTTTCTCTTGTGATAGGCAGGTTGCAAAAGCAGATTTATTTTGGTGAGACGGACACTGATGGTGACAGTCAAGGCCAAGCTAAACTTTAGTGAAGTCGCGAGTTGTGAAGAAATATTCTGAATGTATTTTGTTATCAATAAACAAACGCCTTCTGATAAAATTACTTGTCATTGGAATCATTCTATGTGTAAGTGAACCTTAATATCTATGACTTCTTTCCTAGATTATATTTTCCTTTTTGATAAATATTCCTGAATACGCTTTTTTGTTGTGTTATCATTTCAGTTTCCTTTTCTCTGCTGGTATTCTTTTTGCATGTTATTTTGCGTAGATTTGTTTTCCTTCTGTAATCTAGCGACTTCCTATTTTCTTTCAGAGCACCTGTGACGTCATTGAGTACTGGACATCTGTTTCATTCTAGTTTTTGTGGTCACCGTCAGTATGCACATATTTCGTTTGATTCACAGGGGCTTCCAGTTAGAATGCAGGTTCGTTTTCCATTCAGTCACTGGGTCTAGATTCAATGACTTTCTCCTGAATTCTAACTTCTGGCAATTTGTAATTCTTATTGTGACCAACGACCAGCGTCACTTCCGCCTATTTCGCCCTCAGGGATAACATCATCTTACAAATTGCCTTTGCTCACCAGTGACTTGTTACAGCACGGAGATTGCTGGAGTTTTATTGAGACGTCTAAACCACTGATTTCCCGCCGATGACAATGGTTGTATGTCATGCTTAAATTCATGAATGGTAAGAAGTTAGAATTCAGGAGCTTGCCATTGAATCAAGTCCCAGTGGTTAAATGGTATGTGGACTTGACTTGTAACCAGAAGGTACTGAATGCTCATTGCCGATGAGTCCCAAAATAGGATGAAGCAGCTATCCGGTATTCTGTGGTTTTCAACGGACCTCCAACTGGCATCAACATTATTATTGTCATTATTTCCACTCTTGAATCTATGTCTAGTCAACACCATTCGTTGGTCTGTTTTCTGAAGTATTCATGTTGTCTCACAAACCACTTAATACACTCACACTCAAAACCTGCAGTTTTGTTGACTATTTCGCATTGACATATCTACACCATCAAATTATTTCATCTCGTTTTATCTCATGTTCTCATTGACCAGGCGTATTTAAAACTAGGTGACTATTGATCCATCCTATCTTATACTCGTTTCACAGTAAATTTGTTTTATGATTCTGATCTGCATTGAATGAATGTTGTATGCATAAACAAATGAATCAATAAGTGAGGAGCATGTAGGATAAATGGATTAATTTAATATTCACTGACATATAACAGACGAATGTCTTTGACTCCAGTATGCATTACCAGCATATCACTTGGAAGCGATGAAACCATGAGAAATATGCGGTATCCAAAACCAGCCAGTCGACGAGCTATTCACTTCCATAGTTCACTGACATCGAGGCTACATGAAGCATATCAGTTTCAAGGTACATTTTGTTTTACGCAGAGGTACATATATTCACCAAGTTGCTAGATCCACTATGTCTCCCTGAGTGAGATGTGCACATATCCGTATGACATCACCCTAACATAACAAAATGCAAGTCATGAATTCCATCGATTACCACCACAACCACCATGCAATAAACTAATATTCAGTTTAGCTGGAAAAGCGTGTCAGGAATTTAAGCTGCACTGAATAGGAATTGGGGAGCACTGGAATAATTCAGTGATAATTTGATGCTCATCAATGATTAACCAGTGAATGCATTTCCTTGTCTTTTGATCAGAAATCCACATTGTTCGGATTTAGTGCTTAAATTGGATTGCAGTCGCTAAGCCATGATACACAATGCTGCTGGGTGTTTTCCGCTTACTGTGACGGAAGTTACAGATAAAGGTGCGTGCGTGTAATAAGCAGAGGTTAGTTGATTATGTGCTCACTTTGTAGGCTGGTTGTGCACACTTTGCTATGTGATGAATTTGTGGGTGCTTCTACATGGAAGAAAAGGCCAGCATGGAGGAATTCTGTACAACTCCTTGACAGTATTCATCATGAAGCCAAACGAGCATATATCCAAAAGTAAGTAGGCAGGCTAAAGACGAGCGAAACCTCCATGAAGTCATGAAATGGCTTTCAGGTGCATGGAAATCCTAATTTTTTAACTCCCTTGTCGCCAATGATTTTATTGAATTTGATGTCAGTGACAATTGTGACGCATACAAATGTCAATCGCATATCGGGTGTAGTGAACAGTGGGAGGCATCAGAGGTTCCAAAGTAAATAGATGTTAAGTTGTGATTTATTGTTTCTGTAGGGTCTTTACTTGTTTATGGATGAGACTGCAGCAATTTATGGACGTTTCCACTTCCCTCACTTTGCGTGCGCGATCAACAAAGACATGCTGTTTTCAACTCATCTTACAGGCAACAGGGTATGAGACTGGCTATATTAGTATGCCACTCCATTCATTGCTGCTGAACATGTTGAAAGCACCTCGAGTGGATGTCGTTTCGACTGTAATATAGTCCCTTTAGCACAAAATAACCAACTAAGGAAGTTTTCATATCCCCCATGTTTCGTTAGGGAAATCATAAAGATGAGTGAGACCGGGTTGTTATTCGCTCAGTTACCCAGATAGTTGAGTCCAATGACACACTCAGCTATTCAACCACGCATTCACTCACTCTTGTCAGTCTGGCACATACCTGTAATATCGTAGGCTGTCTTCATAAACTCATGCATTATCTTGAAGACCCCACCAACTATTAGAGACTTAGAGCGAGCGATTTCGGTCGCATTGCCCTAGATATCACAGAATTCAATCGAGCTAAGGAGAGTTATCGTTGAACACAGTTAAGCTATTGTAACTTTTATCTGATAGGTGCATGTGTGGTTAACTTCGGCTGCCATGGGTATCTACGCTTTGATCACTTGTGTCTGCAAAATCTGGGAACTGCTTCCTTCGCGCTTCCAGACACGACATTATCTATGCGGCATCCAAGTGAAGTGTTTCACAGACCATAATCCCTGTGAGCAGTGCCACTGCAGTAGATGTAGTTGTAGCATTACTTAGACACTTACAGACATAACGTGTCATTTCACTGAGGTTTTCAAAACAAGTCCCTATAAATTGCTGATGATTTTAAAAATCGTCTCAATATTCTCCTCGAATATTGCGTTACAATTGTTTCGGCAATCAAAATATTTCGGAATATACTCTCTCATCACGTGGACCATGGAATCCATGAGTCTTACACATGAGGTGTGTATGTGGGTTCAAATCACTGTTAAACCCACAACAAACACGATTGGTGATAATATGCAAAATGTGACACAGACATGACCGGAAGATATCAAAGTGTAAATTTCGTGTCAGAATCATCGTTCTAGGTGATTACACCTAAAATATACTTCCCAGAATAAATGATTTCAATGATTTGAAGTGGTGAAAAAGCTAGTGATGATGTTAACAGAACTTATTATTCAACTTGCAGTGATATTTCATTGCACAGTTGTTTATTCTGCAGAATCATGTAGGTTGCTGACAAAATATGTAAGAACTTCACAAAGAGCCTTCAATTTAAAAAAAGCTGTTGTGAAATGGCTATTCTGGTCTTCACCTGACGCTATCCATTCTGCTTCACAATTATCTCTATTCCTCTCTTTGCAACTAAGTCCACCTCTCCACTATTCAAGATTTATTCTTGCCAAGAAGAAAGCATTATATCTTAGTAGAATCAATGTAAACTTTGTCTCCCAGCCTTCCGTATTTGAGGTCGAAAGTTCCTTCAGTGTTCGGTTGGTTTTCCCTGTCAAACCACTAGCTTGTGAATGATGTGATCCCTTTTAATTCCCCTTAAAGCTTAGCTGCTGCACGCTGGATGTGAATACTTTGCTATCCGAATGAGGGCACTGATGTGTTGATGTCGTCTTCCGTACAGCATGGTCTGTGACGACATGTGGAAGCGCCCTGCCAGCACTGTCTTTGCTCGCCTGTAGCGACCCATTGCTCAATGTACCACGTCATCATCACCAGGCACCGATTGCTAATAGTTGTCTGTGCGCCAATTTCACTAAATATAGAAGACAAATAATTTACAGTGCTTGTTAATTATTCCCACATATTCTCGTTAGAATCAAAGTAAAAGGAAGTGTACGGTTAATTAGAAATTGACTGGGTCACGAATTCTTGTGTGGGTTTCTACATCTATCTATATGCTTATCTCTGATCACTAATCAATAGATTATACGCATCTATCTAACTCCCTTCTGATCTCTTGTCGGCAGCAGACACACAAAAGCAATCGGTCTTTCTCGTTAGCAATGCATTCCGCTCAGAATGTGCACTCTCGTAATGAGACTAGTGGTATTTTGTTGTGACAGCTCAGTGTGAATGACCTTCACCTGCATGAATTCAATAGTTGTTTGTGCGCTAACAAAATTTATTCAATATTTATTCTATTCCTGATGGTGAATAAACAGCACATAAATTGTGATTATGTTAAGTCAGGCATTTTAAGGTTTCCATCTTGCGTTATACTCGCGTTGATAATAAGTCAGGTAGAACTCTGTTTGAGACTTTTCTCTTGATCACCACTTGCTTCTCTAAATATAGTAGGAGCTTATAAGTGACTTATATATGAATAATACTACTAGGATTATGACAACTGTAGTGCCTAATTGTTTGCTTGTTATGTGGATTGAGAATTGAAAGATTTCAGATAGGTTGAATAATTGTTTTGCCGACATTGGTGCACGTTGAGGATGGTAAATGGCGAGTTGGGCGTTGGTCTGAAGCTGAAATGCAGGGAATGCCAGTTGACTGTGAATCACTTAGCCAGAGAAGGATAACCGTCTGGAACACAATGAAGTGCAGATGTGTTGCCGAAATAGTATATTCCACTCGGAACCAAACAAAATCAATGATAATAATTACCATCATCGCATGCTCTTCAACGCCACTGACAAAGTAGAGAATGGAAAGTCTAGAATTTCACGGATGGAATGATGAAAATCCAACGATTTAATGAATCAGTATTCTCTATTCCACATGACATCACAGACCATGTTGTACGAAAGAAGACATCAACACATCATTGCCCTCATTCGGACGTCAAAGTATTCACATCCAACATGCAACAGCTAAGCTTTAAGATGAATAAAAAGGGATCACATCATCCACAAGCTAGTGATTTGACAGAGAAAACCAAGCGAACACTAAAGGAGCTTTTGGCCTGAAATATGGGAAGCTGGGAGTCAAAGTTTACATTGATTCTACTAAGATATAATGCTTTCTTCTTGGCAAGAATAAATCTTGAATAGTGGAGAGGTGGATTTAGTTGCAAAGAGGGAAATGGAGATAATTTTGAAGCGGAATAGAGAGCGTCAGGTGAAGACCAGAATAGCCATTTCACGAAATCTTTTTTAAACTGAAGGCTTTTTGTGAAGTTCTTACATATTTTGTCATCAACCTACATGATTTTGCCGAATGAACAACTGTGCAATGAAATATCACTGCATGTTGAATAATAAGTTCTTTTAACACCACCACTAGCTCTTTCGAAACTTGCAATCAGTAAGATCAGATAAGGCCAGAAGTACATTTTACGTGAATTTGTTTAAATTGTTAGTAGACCAGTCGTTTGTGAGACTGTTGGATAACAGGTTCTACTTGATTCGAGGTGATATTCCAAATGATGTTCATTACGGAAACCATTTTGCTTTACTCGTGTAGGCACATTTTTCGTTTTTGATATCACTCAACGTCTTATTTATAGAAAATATACTGAGACCATCCTGTTTTTGAGTTAGCACCCTATATTTGTATTGAAGAAGAGTGTCAAGGAACTTAACCGTAAGTTCCTATTGTTCAGAAGACGCTCCGAATCGATAATTACTACGACTGATTCTTGACTTTAACTCCAAAATACCAGTGGCTGTATTATTAGGCAATTAGAATCGAGGTTAGTACATAGTCTGTAAACAAATGTTTTACAATAATTATGTTGTTCTTTTATTCGTATTCTTTCGTCTTCTTCCAGCTTGTACACGATTGAACCATTCATGCCTTCGAGTTGCCCGCCAGTGCCGATCAAGGCCGATGAACCAACGTTCAATGTTAACTTCCACTGACAAAGAGTATGCGATGAAATGGTAATGCTGGAGGTTATATGTGGAAAGCGGTAATCAGCCAGACATTCTCTGGTGGCATACAATTATTTCTCGGATGATTTATGCCTAACCCACCAACTATCCTACAAACCACCACCAACAACAACATTAACAAAAACGGTAACATCGAACAACATTTATGAATGGAATAAATTTGAAAGTGGGTGCTTTCCTTAACTATTTGGCTGAGCAGCGTCGTTTTTTAACTACTGAAACACGGATGAGGATGTGAAGACCAGTCTGGATCTGAAAGACGAGACCGATTTTCGTCACTCTCAAATCAGTTTGGAAATCTGCCACAGTGCACACAGTAAGGAACAATGTCTGAGAACAGACCAATCAAGAAGATAATGGCTCATAACATCCAGAATTTACTGGAGATGGATGGAGGATACGCTGAGGAAGCGGTTGATTGACGTCGCGCAACACGCCATCATCTAACTTGTTCCCGAATCGGAAAGATGTGTTTTGCACCGGTTTGATGTGAGGGCAGAGGAGGTTTCTGCGGAAGAGAAGAGAACTAGTCGGCAGTTGATGTGTCAGCTGGAGATTACTGTACGCAACAGGACGAAATGTAAATGTGTTGATGCGACTCTTCTATCCATTTCTGAAGATGACGTAACAAGAATTATATTAATAATAAAAGATACCCAGACATTTTATCCATCCGTAATTTGAAATGGTGTTCATATGCAGAAATTCACTTCGGAACATAATGTTCTGTGCGCATCGTGATTCGAAATACTCAGAGAATAAATTCGCTTAACCACAATGTAGGCTCCTTTAGGAAAATGCTTACATGGAAGATTCCGGAAATACAAGACAGTGTTTCCGAAGTCACCATTGCATGTGTTACCAACAGGCGTTATATATCTCTATTGCTTTTAATACAAATTCGATAATTATGAGACATTTCGCCTTACGTGACACACTACACAGAATCTCCTGTCTCTTCTTGCCTCTCATACTCTCATTTTACTTCTTTGCTTTGCAGATCATAACGCCATGCATATCGATCAGTTAGAGTAGACAATATGAACTTCATTCAACTTTCTTTATCAACATTATTCATTACTTTTAATTAAATGTTTTTCTCTTAATAATAATAATTATATTGACAATTGTTTGACGATCTCTTCATTGTTGTTATTTTGCAATTCGACAAGTACTCAGGCAGATTTGAATGGGATGTGAAATGTTAGGCGTCAATTACTGGTCATTTGTGAAGACAGTTAATAAATGTACATCTCGAGAGATTTAGTCGCACACGTTAGTAATAGTGAATATGCCTCAAAATGGAACTGCACATTATCTCTTTAAACAGTCAGTGTGAAAAGAAATTCTTGTTGAATTGAACTCAGTCGCACATCATACTATCCGTAGTCACACGAATCAAGTATTCCAGACAATGGAGGAAGGAGAGATGAAGTACTGAGATAGATCCCTAGTTGATAATAATAATAATCTACTTCACAACAATGCAGTACTTGTTTTGCGAAGCCAAGCAAATATTAGAATGCACAGGTGATGTTGGCACATATGAGAATACAAACAAGGTACAATGAGACGAGTGGTATTACAAGAATAGTAATAAAAGTGAAGCTTGATGTTATAAGTGTGGAGAAGATTGTTCATTAACCAGTGGTAAGGAGGTAAGTTAATTAGTTCGCGTCTGACACTATTTGCACCACAGAACTTACGGTCCAAATTTGGTATGTTAGAATCTTTTACTTAGATGTGCGCGCACAGTCTTATGAAATGATTACTTGTTCTACCTGACAAGATAGAAGGTGAAAGCTGTGAGTAACTAGGATGCTCACAGACCGATTAAATCCCTTTTGCAAATATGATGCATGAAATCAAGTGTCTATCAATGACAACGTAAAGTATATTACCCAATGGGATAACACTGGGTCCACTGACAATCTTCAGAGTTCTACGAAACATTACATATCCTTTTTCAAGCAGGCCAGCGAAGGAATAAGGTTGAAAAATAAGAGAATAGTAGGTTAGTTGCTAGAGTTGACAAACTGTGAGGGGAGAAGCGGTTCAGCTGTACCGAAGTGACTTAACTTAATAATGTCGATAGTCGAGAGAAGATCAGGGTCGATCAGACGAAAGACTTAGTCCAAGATTCCTAATGTCACAGTTGAATTCTTCCTGTATCAGTATCATGAACTTCACAACGGTCATGTGAATCCACAGCTTCATTTAACTTTCGCCACACCGTAAAATGAAATTAACCGTCCCATGTTAGAAAAGATTTAGTTTGAAATAATTATTTGAAGACCGTTCGCTGACTCCTGTTAGAAATTCGGTCATCGCACTGCAGTCCAAATATAAGTTAACAGCCACTGGATAGGTAAGATCGTTCGCATACTTAACAAAGTAGTTTTCGTTAGATGGAAGCAAGACATGCAAGACGAAAACGACAGAAAACCGTATAGAACATCATATTGAGGGATCCCAGTAAGCAGTAAATTAGATGACTTCTCGTTCAATACACCGTAAAGATTTTTTCCTGAAAACCTACAATGCAGTAATTTGAGAACTCAACATTCAATTTGAGTTCTGCCAAGCTCGTCTAGCGAACCGATGACTTAGATACTGGTGCACTTTAATTGTCTTTCTCAAAAGTTGTCCCAGCATTTCTTGAAAGAGATTCATTGAATATGTCAGTGAGAGGATTACATAGGAAATCCGCATATTCAATAGACATTTTAAAGCGTTATTGGTGTGTGAGAAGGTTGTCTTGTGTTAATTTCCATTGCTTTCAAGTAATCTGCATACAATACAATGGTCAAAGTCACACAGTACGGCTCTTTTATGAGCTTCGTATATTCCATAGTCATTTATAAATACAAGTTCAAACGAAGTATCCAATAGAGTTTTAAAGTTAACAACATTTTCACGACCAAACTTTGTGAGAAAATCAACTCCATATCAACACACGGTGATGTTCGTTTCAGCCTGAAATAATTCAAACCTGCTGCATCAGTTGCTCATATTGCTTTCCCGTCTGGTCAACTTAAACAAATGAAGACCAACACGTTGAGCGTCATATTATGGTATCATCGTTTCATTTCTGAAGTTCATGCCAGTTGAACTAAACCAAAAACAGAATCAATACACTCACTTCACAAAAAATTCACATAATTTAGTCACTCGAAAAGTAGATGGAAGCGATTACATGAGGCAATATTGATGGCTTGGGAGCACTGCAAGGAAGTAAGTTGGTCATCTTTATTTCAACCAGTTACATCAGTTTGAAGCAACTCTCCAAAATCAATCTGATTCCCACTGCTGGCTGACCCCAGAATGAAAGGGCCAAGAGATTCAGTGAGATGTTGACATCATTGGAGCAGACCAAGTCTAGACTGAGGACAGATCCTCGCTGATGACATTCACTCGCGGTGACAGTATATATGCAGAATTCTTGGAAGTTAGAACTGATGAGTTGGCAACCAGATTACGTTCCAGTGAATAAGTGATCGACAGCCACACTTCCTGAAACGATAGTCCTGGGTTCTATCGCTTGCGGTGAGTGCTGCAGTGTCAGACTAGGATTCAGTATTACCTGCTCCACAAAGTGCTTCTCTCACTGATGTCATCGTATGCACGCACATAATGACTAAATATTATTTAAACACAGAAGGTCAAATAGCATAGAGCATACTGATGATGGAAGGGCGCGAATAACATCAATTTGTTTCTGAATGCAAATGTTCAGCCATCTAATGGCCTTTCAATGATTACGACATCAGACAAATGTAGTAGGCTTGCAGTAACCTCAACTTTAGTTATCTCAAATGAGTTTTGATACCATCGTCTGACATCTGGCTGGTATTCTTAGATTAAGACACCTCAAAATTGAAGTCAAAATCAGATTGTGCAAACAAAGATACAGGATTCAGTTCACCTAGGTAATATATCTCATTTATGATCTACGACTTTGATTCTCATTCAATAGAATAGGTTGGTGGTAACGAATATGATGCTACAGTATATCACATGACTGCCTATCATCAAGGTGAATGTACATGGAATAGGGTTCCGGTCGTTTCTACCAGTTCCATTTTCCAAATGCTTGCAGTTCAGAGCAATATGAAGGTGTACCATTGCCTCAAATATAAATTGATATCATGCACTTTAATTTCATTTATGCTGCTACCAATGTAAATTAGAGTGTGTCACTCTATCCAACTGAATATAAATAATACTACTACTACAATCGTCACGGTCATTTACATACTACAGACTATACATTCATGGATAGGTGGGAACACACACCGATTGAAACGCTCACCCAAACCCCAAAGGTATGATGAAGGTATTTAGATGACACATTCACTATACTTAGAACGCAGGATATATACAGATTTTTCAAACACATTAAATCAAAGGTGGAGGCGATTCAATTCACTTAAGAATTGGAAGGAAAGGAAACAAGATAGGTAGTTAAACACTAGTGTTTACAGGAAACCCACACATTCAAATATATATTTGGTTTTCCGATCATTCCATTCTGTGTCAGTAGAAATAGGATTGGAGAAATATTTGAATGATAGTGCACAAAAACTAAGTAGTACCAAAAAAATCTAAGACAAGAAGTGATACATATAAAAGAAGCCTTGAACCTAATAATTACCCTTATAAATTAGTCAGGAAATATGCAAGGAAACGTAAAAATAAAATAAATAATGATACTAGTGATAGTGGTAATAATAATAATAATGACGATATGCATGTCAAACATCCACAAGATAATGGTAACACCAACAATATGGAATCTAAATCATCAGTATTAATTCAATACAAGGAAGGAACCTTGAAAACCGTACGCAGAATTTTACACACGGCAGGAATAAAAGTTGAATTCAAACCCACAAACTCAATTAGTAACAAGCTTAGTAGGTTAAATGATCCTGCCAGTGAGGTTTTTAAAACAAAACAATTTAGTTTATTTAATACCCTGCCGAAATGATTTTCAGGTCAAATACGTAGATCAAACTTGTAGAACAGGGGCATTCAGACTAGCCAAGCATCAAAACCTAGCAAAATCCAGATTGCTTGACCTGAATAAGATTAGAAATCTAGAGATTAGTTCAGCTGTAGCATTACATGCAGTTACACACAACCATACAATAGGGTGGAATAGCATGACAGTTTTAAAATCTGATGTCACACAATGGAGGGAGAGATTGATAACAGAAGCTTTGTTTATCGAGTCAACTACAAATACATGTAATAGGAATGATTCATCACCTGTCCCCGATATCTGGAAAATTCTACAACCCAACGACGACAAATAGGAGAGAAAAAAGAAAACTATAAAACTCAAGTTTCAAAGTCGTGTGATTGTAATTGATATGATTATGAACAATAAGCTTTGTTTGAAACGTCATCCGGTAAATAATACTATTTCACTGTGTGATACACCTAATAAACAAACTAATATGGAATTTCTTACTACCACAATGCCCAAGGTTTACACCAATATTAGTGTGTAACAACCAACAGATAACATGCTACCTCTTCACCAATGACACCTTATTCCCGAATCACACATCTTGGCAAAAGCGAGGCAGTCAGCGGATGTTTTGACTTAGCGTACAGCTTAGTACAAGTGGTTGCCCAGGAATCAAGCCAATTTTGATGCATACTTGGTAACTACGATGGATCGTATGAAAACATATGTGAGGAGAAGAGGACATCATTGTGAAAAGAGCGTTCCTCACTAGATGGTTCGTGTGTTGAAAGGAAAGCCGATCAGTGAACAGGCACACCTTTTCCTAGCCTCGAGCTGCCAGTATCAAAATGCAATGAGAAATTCCTTATGTCTAACTTTCGACCATTGCTTTTAATATTATTAATTTGTCGTAACTGTCTTCGATATATTCATCATTATCAGGATTATCATGAAGTAAATATCCCCTTTAGGCAGCCATAAATTAGATAAGAGAAGAGACAATGGCCGGGGAAACGGTTTAAAATTCGATCCTGGAAGCTTGACCCGAACGCTACCCAAAGCTGAAAGCACAGCAGAATTTGAACAAAGAAATCACTCTCCGCTCGAATCGAAGAAGGGAAATGACGTGGTTTGGTCAAAACCTCCGAGAACCTAGACAGTAGATCTGTCTCCTTCCTTTGAAAGGCATGGAATATTCGTTGGCTGCTCACATTGAAAAAGTGTGTCAATAATCTTGAAGGAGCTAGCTGAAAACAAGCGATTCCGAGATGAAACCAACAAAGAATTCATTGCTAAACAAACATCCCGAATGAATTAAGGATGCATTGAACAAAAACTGGAGAGAAAACTGAATGACATCGGGCATCGCACCATCAAAATATTGGTTTCCGAATGGTCAATGACAAGTCGGGTTAGGGTTCAAGGCTGACATGTGGTAGCAGAAAGCCTATTGTGAATCGTGGTGCTAAGTGAAGATGACCATATAGAACACCATGAAATAAAACTACGTTGGTGAGGAACAGTAGAAATTAATATTATTTTTATTGTTTCCTTTAATTCCTAGAGGAACATAGGGCTTCAGCCGTGCGTCTCCATTGCATTTGGTTCTCCGCTAGAGTAAAAGGGGTAGGTAAAAGAGGTTGTTTCTTTCAGGTTCTTTCCATTTATGCTTAATGTTGTCTGTTGTTGTTGGTGGTGGTGTTGCTAAGGGATCTTCATCACCTCTGTTTTCTCTATGTTCACCTGAAGTCCTATCTTTGATGCTTCTTCTGCCAACTTGTTGCTTTTCGCTTGCATATCTTCCAATTTGTGGGAAATCAGACATATATCATCGGCGAAGTCTAGATCCTTCAAGTTTTTGTGTAAACAGTAGAAATAAGTATCATCATCTCATTCTCCTCTTCATCTTTATGTTTAAAATTTAGAGTAAGACGTCCAATTTTCAACTGAGTGCCTGCTACACATTCCAAGATTCCTAGATCTCAAACCAACTATGTGAACTGATGCGAGATAACAGTTATTCAGCACATTCGATATGTTGCAATAATCTCTACTCATTGGAAGGAAATGCACAATGATTACTGTTTTGTTATAACTAAAAGGGGACACAAGTAATTCACTTATTAGCTGCTACTTTATTAACGGAAGCAAGTTGTGACGAAGAGAAAAGTCCGAAACAGAGTTCTACCTGACTTATTATAAACACGAGTATAACGCATGATGGAAACCGTAAAATGCTTGAGTTAACATAATCACACTTTATTCACCGAGAGCAATAGAATAAATATTGAATACATTTTGTTGGCACACAAACAACCATTGCATTTTTTTGTAGGTGTAGGTCACTCACACTGAACTGTCACAACAAAATACCACTAGTCTCATTACGACAGTGTACATTCTGAACGCAGTGGATAGTAGAGAAGAGATATGGATTACTTTCATCTGTCTGAAACCAACAAAAGATGAAAGAGAGATAAGATGAATCTTTAAAACCATCAGGAGAAGACTCAAAACTGTGATAATTTTATTCTGCGACTGGGTGAAATTATTCTCAACAAATTTTACTACTGATACTACTCGAATAAGATGAGTTGGCGATCAGCTATTTCAATCAATGCAAGGGAAAAACGCGATCAGTTTAGTCTTTAGTCTAGGTAATGTAGGAAGCTACATTCAGTGACAGACAGAGGTATTTATTGGGTTATTTTGACGTGATTGTTTGATAGACCATTTAGGAAAACGGATTGAATGACAGAAACTTGGCAGGAAATCCGTATTTGTCTCTTCACCTTTCTGACAAAATTGTTAATATCTATAGTATCAGCAATTTTATCCATTCTACAAACAACCGGGATGAGTGAAATAGTACTATTGTTGATAATCAGTTGGATGGAGAGATACACTCTAATTTGCATTGGCGGAAGCATAAATGAAATCAGAGTGTATGGTGTCAATCTACATGTGAGTCAACGTTACATCTACATATTTCTCTGAACTGCAAGCATTTGTGAAAATGAAGCGTGCAGAATCGACCGGAATCCTATTCTATATACATTCCTTTGATGATAGGCAGTCACGTGATATACTGCAGCATCACATTCGTCACCACCAACCTATTCTATTGAATGAGAGTCAAAGTCGTAAATCGATGAGATATATTAATTGGGTGAATTGAGTCTTGTGTCTTGCTTTGCACATTTTGATTTTGATTTCAATTTTGAGGTGCCTGTACCTAAGAATACCAGCCAGTTGTCAGACGACGGTCTGAAAACTCATTTGAGATAACTGAAGTTAAGGTTAGTGCAAGCTTACTACATATGTCTGATGTCGTAATCATTGAAAGGCCATTAGATGACTGAACACTTGCACACGGAAACAAATTGATGTTATTCGCGCCCTTCCATCATCAATATGCTCTATAATATTTGACCTTCTTTGTTTAAATAATATTAAGTCATTATGTGCGTGCACTAGGTGATATCAGTGAGAGAAGCACTTTGGGGAGCAGGACGTTTCGGATAAGCATTGGTGACTGCAGCACTGCAGCACTCACACATGACACCACCGCTAGCGACAGAACCCAGGACTTTCGTTTCACGAGGTGTGCCTGTCGATCATTTATTCACTCTAACGTAGTCTGGTGGCCAACCAATCAATTCTAACTTCCATCAATTCTTGAAGTATGCTGTCACCACGAGTTGATGTCATCAGCAACTATCTGTCCCCAGTCAAGACTTGGTATACCCAATGATGACAACATCTCACTGAATCTCTAGGCCTTTTGATTCTGTGGTCAGCCACCAGTGAGTTGCTTCAATTTGACGTAACTGGTTGAAATAAAGATGACCAACTAACTTCTCTCCACTTCTCCCCAGCCATCAATGGTGCCTCATGGGATAGCTTCCATTTCTTTTCCGAGTGACTAAATTATGTGAATATTTCGTGAATAGAGTCTGTTGAGTCCGTTTTCCGTTTCGTGAACTTAAGAAATGAAACGATGATATCAAAATATCATGCTCAACATGTTGGTCGTCATTTGTTTAAGTTAACCAGACGGAAATGTAATATGAGCCACTGATGCAGCAGGTTTGAATCATTTCAGGCTGACACGAACATCACCGTGTGTTGATATGGAGCTGATTTTCTTACAAAGTTGGGTCGTGAAAATGTTGTTAACTTTCAAACTCTATTGAATACTTCGTTTGAACTTGTATTTATAAATGACTATGAAATATACCAAGCTCATAAAGGAGCCTTACACTAGAATTCTGATCAATGCATTGTATGCAGGTTACCTGAGGACAATGGAAATAGGCACAAGACAGCCTTCTCACACACTGTTAACGCTTTAAGATATGTATTAAATATGCGTATTTCCTATGTAATCCTCTCACTTACATTTTCAATGGATCTGTTTCAACTGATGTTGGGACAGCTGTTGAGGAAGACAATAAAATTTAACCAATATCTAAGTCATCCACTGGCTAAACGTGCTTCTCCAGAACTCGAACTGAGTGTTGTGTTGTCAAATTACTGCATTCTTATTTCCCACACACATTTTTTTACATGCTGTTCAATTCTGTGTTATTCCTTTTATCTTTTCTACAGTAGACAATAATTAAGCAGGAAGAATTCTGCTTATCATTATAGTTGCGATATGAGTGTCAACGAAGAGAATCTAACTGAAATTTAAGCCAGACTGATGAAGTGGTTGAGTAATGTTACGCAACTCCATGGGTTGATTATAATCCAACCAAAACTGAACAAGCGTCAGTGTAACAACAGTGATAATTGGGGATAGAAATTCAAAATGAGAGTGCTAGGAGACAATCATGTTATCAAGAGACAAACATCTCAAGTCGCCTATCCAGTGTTTAGAAATATCAGGCGGATTGAAGTTTGTTAAACCTATTTTGCATGCAGAGTTCAGGATTCACCAAGTGAACTGCCTTTGCTTCTAGGGTTTGAAGAAGTTTCATGCTTACTCTTACAGCGATATTTCCACGCCATCTGTAGTTAACTGTGAAGCTGTTCCATGGGTTAACTTTGTGTGGTGATTCAGTCAATTGTTCCAGAAGAGAGCTGTGTTGATTGTGTCTTTTTCCACTTTTATATTACCTTGAGGGTGAGTTTTGGGTGACATGTTCGAAGAGCGTGTGAGGAGTGAGACTGATATATACCTAGTTCTACACGATCAGGTAATGTAATGTGTGTTTACAGATGGGGCCAGCTGTCGTGGCTTATCCTTCACATTTATGTGTTGTTCTTGAACGCATCCAATCAATTCGTAAAGATAATTCCATATATTACAACAATACACCTCATCTACTTCAATCCGAAATCAGTAGCTCACTCATTGTTCGTGAATATTTTGATAAACACGAATGTAATGACTTGCCAACAATGAAACGTGTTTAAGTGCAACGAGGTTTCTCAGCTCAATATCCACAGTCATTTGATGTTTCTAATATTCGTGTGAACTTTTATTCCAAATCCCGGCTTATTGATTGAAATGGAATCAAGTATACAATCCATCTTCATATAAAGACATTTATAACTACCTGAGGTTAACTTATAGTCATTTTGGTTGCTATTGGCGGCTAACACTGGAATCCAGACACTTCGTTTTGGCCCCTTCAGTGCTCATCATTGAAATTCATCCATTACTTAGTGGATGATGATCTGACCACAGAGATTGGAACAAATTACACGACATTTCAGTTGGCAAATCTACATCCACTAGGCTGCAAATAACAACAAATATCCATCGCATTAGTGATCACTTAACGACTTTATATTGATTCATGATTTCAAAAAGATGACTGGTGAGTTGAGGCTTCATTTGGAAAAGCATCACTGACTGGAATGCAGTTACATCTGGCTAATACGTTTGAGTGCATGCCAATCGGAGCACTTCACCCACTGAATCGGATCTGCTCCAGTGATACAGAAACGTTTTCAGCATTTGAATCTAGTATTGAATTTCTCATCAACTGAAATGCGATATGTGGCTGTCGCACATTTCATACGAGATTACACATATTTCGTGATATCACTTGGTTTATTTATGGGTATCTTTACTCGAAGAATTTTTCATACTTTTGTGCTCATGATATGCACATGCAAGGACATCGTTAATCACAATCACTGAATCATGACAAGAATAGTATTAGGATGCAGTTAAACAGGTAACTGGATTGTCAGTTATCAAGTCATCACACCCCATCAGCGCTAAGATTTCAATTGTTTCAAGTCTTCATAGACGTGCACACTCTCTGATAACCGACGAGAAAGAAAAAGAAGAAGAAATATCAAACATTACTGCAACTCTCAAGCCAAACAACTTCCCATGGAACTTCATCAACAAAATCAACACAGACATTAAAATTAAATTTAAAATTCTTATTACAGCTTGATGCCACACCGTATTTTGAGTACAAGTATGGAGTTTTCAGCATGGATATCGGTAGCCCAAATTTCGCAGGCCGACCATAGATATCGGGTGTGCGTCGGCAGCGGATCGAACCCCGGATCATGTGCATGGTCGGCGAGAGTCCTAACCACTGTGCCACCGACGCCGTATGCCCGGAAACGCATTCCGAAAACATGGACCTCAACAGTCGTCATTCCATATAGAGAAGAGACGTCAGACGATATCAGAAGAGTACTCAATCAGCTCGACATTAGTGTTTTCTTCAAAACATCAGACACACTTCAAAGCAACTTTGTCCACATAAAAGACCAAATCCTTAAAGATTCTCTATCTAATTGTGTCTTTAAAAAAATGCTTGGAATGTGATGCAATATACATCGGACAAACATCTCGAGAAATCAAAATTTGAAGAAATGAACACCTTAGAGTGTCTGTTCGACCACCGAGAAATCCGGTTGAACTAGAAAAGCTTGGAAAATCATCAGTCATAGCTCGTCTACACGCCATAGAATCAGGCCACAAATCTGATTTTGACAATATTGAAATAATCCAGAGAAACTCCAGAAATCACAAAGAACGTCTAATATCATCAGAAGCACTACATATCAAGTGGAATCCAAATTGCCTGAATAGGAATGATGGACTTAAACAAAATCTGACCTGGTTACAACACCTCTCTCCCCCATGAAGTGACAAAATCAATACGAATGTGATAAGCAAGTTCACTATGTAAACACACACTACTTTTATAATTTTACACACCGATCAAATTCAACAATCCACACTTGATTTTGTTATCTTTACCGATTGACCAACTTGACAACTAAAAATGCCCCCAGATAGACGAGCGATGATCAAGTTAGTAAACTTTATTTTGATGTCATAACAGACGTACTATTACTTTTGTTATTTGGTTGAATGGTCTTCATCTCTTTTTACTTTCAATATGTCCCTTTAACTTGATCAAAATCTATTTTCTCACCCCCTAACTGTTTGATACATATATATATGCTGAGATTTTGTAAATTCCGGTTTAATAATACTTTGATAAAGCTATTAGCAGCAGCATTAAATAGCGAAACGTCAGTAAAAACAACAATATCGTTTTGTTTTTCATTCATTAGGAAATACAAAAACCTTTATTATAATGAATATCATTCGAAAACACTAAAATAAAGAATGAAAAGACTTGTAGAAGTCAATGTGATCAGATGACTGAATACTTTTTAGAGATATTAGTAGCGCTCATCATGTGACAGCCATAATCGTTATAGTCCACAGTTAGCTTGATGTTGCATGGGTTTCTGATATGATTCAGTATATTGATTAATGTGTTTTATGTATGCCAAGATAGCAGCAAGTGTTATGTTGTGTTTTCAGAAACGCTTACTATATGATTAATGCGAAATCAGTAAAAAGAATTTGGAATTAATTATTACGAATATAATAAAACGATAAGAAATGATGAAGCTACTTGAACAAAATCTCAACACTTTGTGAACATGTCGACATGATATGAGTAGGAAACTTTTGCTTGAATCGTTTTCAGTATTAACGGAGTCAGCGCATCATGGTTAAATGTCAAAAACGTGATATACTGTCTACGAGGAGACGGTCAATAATTTTAACTCCTAAAAGAGTGGAAGTGGAGGCGCAGCCTGCTGGACACAAAAGTAAGAAGAGGAGCAGACATTGGCTCAGACCACTATCTCGTACAAGGGACAATCCAAATCAAATTAAAAGCTTTCAGAGAATCAGGAGCTGCAGACAGACCACAAACTGGGAGATATGCAAGCGAAAAGCAACAAGTTAGCAGAAGAAGCATCAAAGATAGGACTTCAGGTGAACATAGAGAAAACAGAGGTGATGAAGATTCCTGGCCAACACCACCAACAGCAACAACAACAACCGACAACAATCAGCATAAATGGGAGGAACCTGAAAGAAACAACCTCCTTTACCTATCTGGGAAGCATCGTTTCAACTACAGGCGGAACTGACGAAGATATCAAAGCAAGAATCGGAAAAGCAAGACAAGCTTTCACTACTCTCAAGTCTGTGTGGAGGTCAACAACACTCAGCATCAAAAATAAGATCCAGATTTTCAACTCCAATGTGAAGTCAGTGCTACTATACGGATCAGAGACTTGGCCAGCGAGTCATAAAGACCATCTCAAACAAACTACAGACCTTCATTAACAGAAAAGATCGGCGACAGAGATCTCTGGCAATGAGCGAACCAACCAGGAACCGATTGTGAAACAAATATGCAGGAAGAAATGGAGATGGATTGGCCATATTCTGAGGAAACCATCAAGTGACATCACTAGACAAGCCCTCGTGTGGAACCCGGAAGGGAAGCTGCGAGTCGGTCGTCCAAGAGTGACTTGGAGGAGGTCATGTGAAGAGGAGATGAAAACGTGTGGGCAGACATGGAGCCACGTGAAGACTCTAGCAGAGAACCGAACGCAATGGAGACGCACGGCTGAAGCTCTATGTTCCTCTAGGAATTAAAGGATATAATAATAATAATAATAAAAGAGTGCTTATATTGTTGTAATTTGATAGCTCACCAGGGGATTTTTCAGACAATTATTCACTAACACTGCTTGTGCTTCGTTGTGCATCCTCCCAGACTCTGTGCGTCGTCAGTGAGACCTTCTTATAATTAGCATATATTGGTAGGTCCACAAGAGATCACACATCCATTAAAAACACCGTTTGATAGGATGACGAACCTCGGGTAATAATTAAAGTGTACACTGATTGTGTGTGTGCGTGTAATGCGCAATCACCAATTATTTCGCTACAAGCACTCCTTGAGATCACTATGCTTTGTAAACAGAAATCAGTCAGTCACAATTTAAGCTGATTTGACAACATGAATATGCGAAATCCCTAGTAACCGCGTGACGTACGTACGTAAATGCGTGATAAGTAGCACTGAGTCAGAATACCTTATTGAATGCACGTTAAAGATTAGGATCAGCAAAGATTTAATTAATCTGTATCGCGTTCATCAAATAAGAGTTTCATTCATTGTGAAATATAAAATATCATTGTTTTCAATATGCTTGTGTGAAATACAGAGTCAGAAATACAGTTCAGATAATGAAGACGCATTGTTGGTTATGAACATTTGTCATAAAGACACAACTACGGTTTCCAAGAATTGACGCAGAATCAAACAGCGAGCTAGAATTCGGAAAATCACCTAATCTGAAAGTGACAGTTGTAGTTATCGACTATATTATATGAGTTCTAATAAATATCCGTGTCACTCTCAGACGCACTACTCCTCATATGACCCATCTGGCTTCAGGATCTAATGCGTTATGTGTTTCCACTGTGTCTTCGCTTTTTTTCAGTCCATCTACATTTCCTTCGGAAAAGTGTTTGGGTGATCAATTGTTGTTTGCTCCGTTGCTTCAGATCCTTAATCCTATTTGTATGTAGCCACCTGATGGTTTGTATGGAGCTACAGAAAGAAGGTGTTGATTAATTTACACACTGACGTGTTCTGAGTACTTCTCATGACGCGCGCGTCAACAACCACTTGATGTTTTCGTCTCAGTTGGGTTCACGATATCAAAGTAAAATGTGGTTGCTAACAAATTTCGATTGGTATGTAATTGAGATATCACTATTGAAGTTAACCTCTCCTCACCTAGAACATGAAAGTGAAGGGTTTCTTGAACAATGACTCAATATCTGCTTCTAACATTTGAGTGATTACTCAGTATAATGCGTCTTAATTCTTGATGAATTCCACTAACTTAACTATTGACTAGTGGAAGAAAGCTTACTTGTTACTGGTCTATAAGGATACGCATAACCGCCATCCAGCAATAATGCTAACTTCTCCGTGATGGTGAGTCACCTAGCCTTTGTGATCACATTCCGAGGAAAACCGACACGCACACCTCATTCGATATCAGACGAGGGACCACTACCCATTTTCTAGTCAATGGAAACAAATGATCTATGAAAGTCTACCAACATGTTGTATTGTTATGAATACTCTCATTTGGGCAGCTTCCTTATTCGTTTTGCTTCAAAATATCTCAATGTATGCTCATTGGCTGAACACTATGCTACTCAGTGAAGGGAGCTCTGAAGAGATGCACACCATTTAATTGCGAGTCTAACCCGAAACTTTTACTCATTGACTGATTCATGAATAAACGACATTCTTTTCAATGAATTCGTCATCAAATTCTACGCTTGCACGACAGTAATAATTAGGGATATATTGTTATTCACTGCTCCTCCTGTGCAGTCAAACCCACAGGTCATTATTTGTCTTAGGAATCTAATGTGTCGTGTTCGCGAACATCTAATAGAGCTGTTAAATAACGGCAGTATGAAAAAACCTGTTAACACTTCTTTATGGAACCTCCTTGTACCAACAAGCCATACAGCCCAACATTGAACAATCTTCCTCTTTCATCTTTAATGTATCAAATATCAAATTATCAAAGGCCTCTTAACACCGAATTCTTTGAACCGTAGAGGTCATTGCAGTTCGTTTCAATCAATCAGAGTCTTGAATGCAAAAGATAAAGGTACAGCAAAAGAGGTTCAATCCGACGAAAATGATCTGGCGTTAATGGACTGTTTAGTAAAAAGAAAAGTAGGTGGCAAATTTAATATAAATATTTTCAGAAAGCTGACATATTCGGATAGATACCTAGACTACTATTCAGCACAACCCTTTACCACCAAAGTAACTGTAGTCAAGAATCTTATTAACAGAGTCAGACGTCTAGTTATTGAGGATGAAGAGATTAGCAAGGGATTAAAATTGGTTCAGTCCACTCTTGAATAAAACAACTGTCCTAATGCCTTCATAAAAAGACATTTAAATTGTTTAGATAAGGATAGATCGAAGCCTGTTGCTAAGAATTGGGTAAGTACAGCGGTGATTGTTTACCGCATCCTTAACGATCATAACATAAGAGTGCATTTTTGTGAAACTAACACCATACACTCATCACTGGTGTAGGTTAAGGATAAAGTAGACGAAGAAAACCAACCTAATTGTGTGTAGCAGATCAGTTGTGGGGACTGTGACGGTACATTTTCGGAAATAGAATTCGTCTTTGAAACAGTGGAGTGTGTGACGTGATGTTGTGAATCTGGTTGATTTGAGTGATTTGTGCAAGGTTGATTTAAAGAACCTATTCTTCTAATAATTAGTTTAGAGAATTGAGATTTCTGGATATATATAAACCTGATTGTCAAAAGTGTGATGAGGAACTATATCCCCGTGTTACCTCTGTATAGAAATGAAGTAACTTCGGCTATTGAAAAGATACTTAATTAACAAATATCCATGAATTAGCTGCAAATCCAGGTAGCGCAGATGTAGTATTATATCATCAAAGTGTTCATCGATATCCCTGTGAGATCCTTATTTTGTATGGGCTCAAAATGTCGTGAATAGAGTTCAATAATTCTCATTTGATTCATTTTCGTTGGTAATAATTTAGAGAAAATATGTATTTCTAAGTGAAACACCAATTTTCAATGATCATCTGGCATTTGTCTTTCTTGTAGGTTGTGAATGTATGGTTTCTAGGAAACGGTTCACTTATTTACAAATCAAAGTGAACACCAAGAATAGAAGTGGTTTTTAGTCAGTCCACTTCGCAAAATTACCATTCGGTGCCAACCATAATGGAACAACTAGTCACCCAGAATTTAATTTTCTCGTCTTCGAATATGCATGGGGTCGTGCGTTGTCTAGTAAGGTTCTTCCAGGTGACTTGCCAATGGAATTTGCTTTGCTGCAGGGAGGAGGTATTTCAAACCATCTGAGAAGGATAGAATTACCAATATGATTATAATTACCCAGAACACACCTGTGTACACTTAGCTTTGAAAAATGTCATAATATCGAAGGCCGGATAGCTTAGAAGTAAGCAACATCATGTTTTGCTTAACTGTTTTGCTCGTGATCTCTGATTAGGATTTGAGTTAAGTATGTAGAAACTGAGTAATATTGAAACATTATACTCTGTCAACAAGCATTTTTAATTTATAACGCTTATTTAGGTGAAAAAGATATTTCTTGCACTTACTTTTTTTCCCTTCACATTCCCCAGTGGAACATAGGGCTTCAAGCTAGCGACTTGAAGTTTCTGTAGCAGTGTTTATTTTACAGGATGAGGTTGCTAGCCTTCATGCCCAACCTTTCTTCTTCACCAGCATTATTTCTGGCTTAGCGAGGTAGAGGAATGCGTCGGCCGGTGATCGAACCCCGGACCATGTGCATGGTTGGCGAGCGTCCTAACCGCTATGCCACCGACGCACTCTTGCACTTATTTTTCAGGCATTTTGGGATTCAGACATAGCTAATCTGTTGGTCGTTTCTTCTTCCGACTAGAAGGTGTTTCTCAATATCTTGATGAACTCTGTCTTTCATAAAAATACGCTGTCTTTCATAAATAATAGCCATGAGGGATTAAATATAGCTAAGATTCGTGGAATCAAACTCTAACTGGTTACTTCAAAATACGTTCGTTAAAGCTGTTGAGACGTGGAAAATGGATTATGGCCGCATAATATAGAATTTATCATCGTGTGCACTCCTTCAGTAACGAATTTTCGAAACCTCACAGTTACGACAGTGAAAATGAAAAAGATCAAGCGAAAAAAAGCGCCAGACAATGACGGTTCACAAGTGAGAAGTGCAGAAATGTGGTGTTGCGTTATTCGAGTACGCCTAGAGCCTGTCTGTTACTTAATATTATTTGGTGACCCTAAAATTTCTATATTATACATATTTATTCATGAGTAGCAAATTGTACATTCGAATACAATTGAGACGGTGAATGCGAATTGAATCTGTAATTGTGCATATTGTAAATCTGAAAGAGAGTACTAAGCATTCCTCTGTGTTCCACATCTCCAGTAGTCCATATTTAACATGAATTGCCTGAAGAAAACACAATGACTTATAATATTCTGATGGAGAAGGTGTACCACAGCAGATAGTTAGGCATACGAGATGCATTACAATCAGATCGCACCGTGATCATCAACCGATGGTATTTTCACATTTGGATCCATGAATTTTGCAACACCAAACATATCATAAAAGCGGGCAAAAACGTCTATTGATATGTGAATAACTGGGACCAACAGCAGTGCATTTCCCGGTTAACGAGATGCGCATACAAAACTCAGATTCTCAAGGCAACGAATATTCCAACCATCAGAGGCTAGTGAAATTCGCCATAAACGACCGGTCATCTATGTACAAACGAAATAGTTCAGCTAATAATACCTCTCTGGCCTTCTCTGATATCCAAACATGCAGTAATACTGTGTATGTCGGCCTTTTAGTTATCTCACTCCATTTTATGTACTATGTCGTTACCTCATAACCATTACTCTTGTTTCCCAATAAAGTTTAACTCACATGATGGATAACAAGTGTTTACTTTAGTTTACCTCCGCATGTTTATTCCCTATCGCATATTTTATATTCTAAATCCATTTATTCTCGAATTGAACACTTGCACATTGCTGTATTTGCCACGCGAATTACCTTTCACACACTGTCGTGCTTTTCCACCTATTGACCCACACTGACAGTACACTTTATGACACAGAGCACAGAAACTTCACAATAAGATATTTATAAATTCCATCTGTTCAATTTATATGAAACACAGAGTACTGTATTTTGTAGAAATCCTCGGATTTGAACTTTAAACATAGCTAAGACGATTATTGTATTCGGTCGAAAGTTTCACAAAAAATTATCGTTCCGAATCTATCACAGAGGAAATCCACAAATTTGGCATGCCAGCATTCAATTTTGTCAGGAAAGCTGAATATGTAAGAAACGTGAATAACCTGACTGAACTGAAATGATCTCTGTCCCTGAAAGATCTTTACACCATTAATAGCATATATACCATTTGAAAAAAAATCTGTTAAATTTCCAATTAGGCTATGGATCGTTTTTTGTATGGTGACATTTTACTTTGATGTGCTTAAACATTTCGTAAATAATATACAGAATCTAAGACAGAAAGGAATTTGATCACTCAGTAAACTCCATTGCGAATTCGTTAACCATGAAAACAGTCAAATTATGTGCATATATGAATACACGAGAATACTTGTATGTTTTCTGAGGCCTATACATCTGAAGTCAGAATTCAATTAAATTGAGTCAGTTGTCACTATATCTCATCAAATGGTTGTAATTTTATTCGTCCATTCCTGAGATGGTATCCATTGTAGCCTGATGTTGATCACATCTGAATGGGCTTTACTCCATGTATGACAGGCAGTTCAACCTAGTAAAGAGGGATTTGATGAATTCATCCAATTTGTGGAGAACTCTGAAATTACATTGGGAGATAAAATGAGTGATAAGTGATGGTCAGATTGAAAAGTAAACATTTCTTCAGTCAGTCATCCGGCTTTCTAAATTGCCTCCTGATTCACTTCATATCAAACAGTTAAGGTCGTGCTCATGAAGTAAAAGTTGAAAGTACTGAGACAAATGGATTTCAAGTCTCTTCCAAGATTAAATCTCACTCCATGTGACATAACATTAAATTTCCCTACAGTAATTCCCCTAAAAACATTCTTTGACTGACCTAGCACTAATGACTGAGAATGAATCATTTGACATGGTGTGTTTTCACCACCATATGTACCATTGAAGATTCCGGAATGATTAACGGAACCTCACTGTTAAACTGTCCTGAACTACAGATCCCCTACATCATTTGTGTAATTGAGTTGGAGTTCACTTGCTCACTGGTGTTTGTTTCTACTGAAAGGAAGCTGTTTTCGTGACCCACTGTTCCGCTTGAATCAGTCGTTGAGAACTGTTTCATCATCCTACACGAACCCTCTTCATCAGTAGTGGAAAACAATTTTATAAACAAGGCAACACATATGATTACTTAAATAAACATGCATATCCCATACGCAACACACCTCACTGCCCAGCTTAGTTTATTGAAAATGCTGATCGACTGAGATCCTTAAGGTTTTTCTTAACATGCTGGACTGTAATTCGAGTGATACTTCTCAAGGTATGAATTCAAATTGACGTCAACTTTTATCATGGAAGCTTCTTTACAAACTGACAGGGTGCTATTTGTGCTGAGAATTAGAAATTAGCATTTAACTTCTGGTTGCATCATCAGAAGTTATTCTGAAATATGCATCATTTTAGCACACAAACATTTGAAAAACAGTCAGAAATAAGTGCAGATTTGTCGCTGATAATTTCGCTTATATTTGTTCAATTAATGTTAACGAAAATTACTTTGTTCATGTAAAATCGAAAGAAAACTTCGATACAAATAATTGGAAATTTGGACACAATCATAAAATGATGATGCATGCTCAACGAAAATTACTCGACAACCAATTCACAAATAAGTGTTATTTTAACATGTTGCAAAATCCGCTCTCACAAAATGTTAGGCTGGAATATATTTGTGCGAATAAGGTTATCATATGACACCAAACAATGAAGGCAAGAATAAAACCCATGGAGTTGGGCGGAAACCACTGCATAATCAACCTTCGGATATTGACAAAAATAAACATCACCTAAAGTGTAAAGAAGCAAAGCAAATTCAGACACAAACATCAGCATAAATTTTACGGAAATTCATATTCCATAGGGAGAAAAACTGTTAATTTTTTTATGATTGCAATGTCACTACAATAAGGTGAAGTCTACGCGCCTCAACTACTGTTGAATTATTCCAAAATTCATTATCAGCTTCCATGTTATGCTTGATATGATCTCTGTTAGACTTACGTCAGCACTTATCAGAAACTGTCACTGAAGTGGAGTACATTTTTGAATAATTCACTTTTGTTGCATATCTCTGTAAATGTAGGCTTCTGATAACAGCCTGTGCTTCGTTTTGACGGACTATTCCAGGCTACTTACTTAGTGTGATCTTTTTTATGTATCTTATTTGACAAATGCTCACCAACAGCATTTCTGGAACATTATGTTTGCACCACTTGCTATATTAAAGCGACTCTGATGGATGGCCGCTCAAAATGAACATGCATACTTTGTTGCTGTTGTTGTGATGGTAAGATTTCGCATGAGATTTTCGTCTCAGATTTACGGGTGGATTATATCGTTATCTGTCTTTATGGCTGAGAAAACGCGTCAGTATGTTGAAATCCTTAGTCATCCTTAAGCAGTCATTGAAACCATTTATTTCCCGATACGAAAAATAAAACAAGCAATAAAGGTTAATGAAGCAGGATTTAATGAATTCATCAAATTTTGGTAGAACTCGTCAGCTGAATACTCTACATACGCGGATATATATATGTATATATATATATGAAATTACATTGGGAGATATAAGACTGATAGGTAAAGAAACTACATTGAATTAGTCATGCAGAAACACAGGTGCGAATGTTTTCCAGGTCATGCTCAAATAGATAAGGGGAGAGAGAGTATGAGAGATCACAATTGAGATAAATTGCATTACACTTCAATTACATCACTTAGATAAACAATTAGTCATTAGAGAATATAACAAGAATTGCAAACAGAGTATTATCAATAGTAATGGTTATAATGACAATAATAATAGTTTTGAAGTGAGTTAAGATAATGCCACTGATAAAGCATAGTTTTAAATGAATCAAGAATAATAATAATAAGAGACAGAATAATAGGTAATAAGCATCAGCCGACAAGGAAAAAAGAAGATGCTTGCAATTGCAGAGGCTTGTTCAAATCGAGTCTATAAACCAGGTCTCTGTGTACAAAAAGGAGATGGTCGTGACTCTGAATCTACCATGGTAATGCGTTTTACTTATTATTCTACCTCTTCTTCTTATTTCTGATTCATTTAAAATTATGCTTTATCAGTAGCATTATCTTAACTCACTTCAACACTATTATTATTGTCATTATAACCATTACTATTGATATTACTCTGCTTGCAATTCTTGTTATATTCTCTAATGACTAATTGTCTATCTAAGTGATGTAATTGAGGTGTAATGCAATTTATGTTAATTTTGACCTCTCATACTCTCTATCCTCTTATCTATTTAAACATGACCTGGAAAACATTCATACCTGTGTTTCTGCATGACTAATTCAATGTAGTTTGTTAACCTATCAGTTTTATATCTCAAAATGTAATTTCAAAAATATATATATCCGCGTATGTAGAGTATTCAGCTGACGAGGTATACCGAAATTTGATGAATTCATTAATTCCTGCTTCATTTAACTTTATTGCTTGTCTTAAGCAATCGATTTGGTTGAATGGCTTGTTTGTGTAGGATGCTTCTTCGTCGCCATCCAACAGTTTCACCTGGGGACATCAAACGTCTATATTCTCCATCAGATGTATGTTACATGTATTCTTATAGAAATCTTGTTGAAATTTACCAGTCAGTGTAATTTTCCCCGTCTACGAACAGTAGGAATCAGGAGAATTAAGAATCACCGTCAAATAAAAAATTGACAGGATTTATGAAAATTTTTAATAATTTACTCTTATAGTTAAACAATTCAGGAAAATCATAAAGAGGTGTTTAGCTTAGTGATAATGTTTCACTGAATGCTTGATTCTGTTTAATTGACTTTCATTATAATTCAGGTTTTAGATGCCATAGTATTTCAAGCATTGCTCTGACTGATGGTTTAACATCACTTAAACTTTTATTCGACTGTCAATTGGCACTTTGTAACAAAGTGGAAATTTATTTAATATGAACATATAACGACTGATTTATGCTGCATACTAGTGATATCACGCACCAAATGTGCTGTGAGCAATTTAACGGCAAAATTTCATTGATTTAATGAAAAACTCACATAGAGTATAAATAACGCGACTGGAACCGCTAGCAGTGTGCAGAATATCCAATTCTAAGAAATGCAAAAAGAATGTGGCATATTCTTAAAGAAAAAAGACAAGATTTGTTGCAGCATGTAAATTATTATACCAGCATATATACCGAAGTAAACACTGGGGACATGTAAACATTGATAATAATTAAAATATCCCACAAAATGTCCTCCGTTGAACACAGTGACTTCACATTAAAATGTATCTGAACTACTTAGCATCATTTTGAATCGGAGCTGGATAAGTTCGACCGAAAAAGCAGTGATGGCAGTGAAAGGTAGAAGGTGCATGAATGTCACTCAACATACATACATACCAAAATTACTAGGCTGTTTCATAAATCCTCTTCTAATCATTGTCACTCAGTGGATAACCAGCTACTTAGACTGAGAACAGCGTTCCTATCATGAGTATGGCATCTATCGAATTTCAGTGGTGAAGAGAAAATTCCTAGCGAAACGAATCCTTCAAAATTCATAAAATTGCCAAAGAAATCGAAAGTTATTAAAGTAAACTGCTCATGAGTCTGATTTATTTTACTCAGCTGATATTTCATTGTCTATTGCACTTAGCGTTATTACGAAATAAATCATAAGCAACAAGGCATTTTAAATTGGCGTTGAGATATTATCCTATTTCATAATTATGATACATAAATTAATGTAACTTACACCTTTTATCTGAGGAATCAACTGATAACAGATCCTTAAAACAGCAGCTGAAACCCCAAGGACGTCGGATATTGCCAAAAATATGATGAACCCCTTTTCACTTAATTGGGGCAGTTTAAAAGCCACCGAGACCACGCCAACTGTAACCGTAATTGTAACGGCTAAAGTTATTAAAGCACATTTCCACTGAACTGGTGAGAACACCGCAGCAAAGATCACAGACCATAATATAACCTATATCAAGAAAACAATAATAGTGATAATTTAGTAACTATTATACGAAGATATGTGATATGATGTATGTGAAGACGTAGTAAGAAATTAGACACATGTCAAATGCAACATCACGCTGATTTCTTTTGATGGTTGGCGATGTTACTGTTACCAGTACGAAATGCAGAAAATAACCATTCGTTTCACGAACAAGCAGTCTTTGTGTTGGATGGTGCAAGTGAGACATTCCTCACTTGTGCACAATATTATTTCGAATGATATGGTTTGACTGAAGTGATAAATTCAGTAAGCTGTGGAGTTTTGTAATAATGTAGATAACAATTACCATTGTAAATTGGGAATGGATGGTTGAGTCAGCCTGTCAGTGCCCTGAGGACGGAATAACATAGACATAGACATTTTTGAAATGACACAGCAGTCATTTCATTCTCCACAATAAATAATGCCAATCCTCATGGTTTCATAAAGGGTAACGTAGTACTGATACTTACCATAATCCAAATAAGTATGGAAACAGCGTTAACATTCGATCGAATTTTTCCCACTAATGCAATTAGAAGTAATAGAATGGCAACGGCTGACCTAAAATGAATTTGGAAACAATCAAAAACCAAATAATAAGTTTATGATAGAATATACTTGAAGATCGTCCTCATTTCAATCAACATTAATGCGTGTGAATTAAATAAACTAAACGTATAGTCAAAAACATTTTGTGAGGAGTAATTAGGATGTCTTTCAAGCTGCTCATGAAATGCCCAGCAACCAAACAAGTTTTCCAGCTACTCAATTCTTAATCAACTCACTATTTAACCTTGTCTTGTTCAACAGCTAGTAGTAGGCGTGGTACAGAGGAGTGTTGTGTCTGAGGCTAGCGAACTCATCACTTAGAAGACAACACGAATGCTACTGGAGTTTTAGGGCCTCAAACATGTAGTCTAATATTTCAGTCGGAATAAAAGGGACGAAGAAATCAGAAACTCTACAGCAGTAATTAAAACAAGAGTCAAGAAGAAAAGGGATTTATTTATTATCTATTCAGATATTTCGACATAACTATTTGATAAATGGTTATTTTTTATTTGGTTCTTTTAAGGTTTGATTCCACACAGTATTTTTGTGCAAGTATGGAATTCTCAGCAAGTGATGTTGATAGCCTAAATTTATCAGGTCGACCATTGAGTCGGACCGAGATTGAATCCCGGACGATGCACATGATCGTAGGGCGTCAAGCCAACGTGTCAACAGCGCATTGGGTGGCATAGCCGTTGTTGTATTTTTTTATAACTAACAGTATTATTTCTGAATTGGCATGAACGCCAGCTTATTTTCTAGAGGTTCTTTCAAGCAAAGTAATCGAATAATATACTTCATGAAATGCAATGAAATAAAAGAAATATTTTGTGAATTCATTTCCCCAGGCTTATTCATCTTAATCAAGGAGATTATCGGCATGTAACAGATTGGAACAATAGACAATGGCTACATAGTATAAGTGAATTACACTCGTCATATATTAGACGAATAATTAAATCAATGAATAAATAATAATGTTCAATGGATAACTAACATCATGATATACACCAGATAGACGTGTCCTTTGAAAAACTTCTGAATATCTGACCTGCAAAGCAAGGTGAGATTTTATTATCTCTTTTAATCCAATCTTACATAATAGTAAACAGGACGACCAAACCGACAGTGACCAACACCATAAGCGCTATATTGATTAGGAACTAAGAATAAATTAGCTCATTGAACAAATCATGCTAATCTTACTGAAACATAGTTGGCGAAAATTGGCTTTTGTGTTTCCTGACTCTTAATCTTCGGACTGACATAAGGTGTAATGTAACCTGCCATCACGTATTGCACTGAAATCTGTGAATAAAATGTAAAATGACAACAGCATGAAAACAATCTTATAATGTGCGAGAAGAGGTGACGAATTTAAGTCTCGTGAGGTTGAATTTTAGAATATTTAAAACACTACTATTCCTGAGTGTACCTGAACATATTTTTCGAAATGATTTTTTTTAGAACTGTGAACTGATGGTTCAATTAAATTCGTTATTTACACTTGTTTGTGGATATTTACAGTGAGAAATCCATCATGTGTGAAACCTGAATAAAACTTTGAAAACATTTTGGATACACGAAAGTATTCATGAGAAACTAACACAATTAAATGCATTTTCTAAAAGAGTGAGTTAATTTCAATTTATTTAAATACAATGTGTGAATCACAAAGCCTTATATGATGACGCATTGCTACAAGATTACAGATTTGAAATGTGAACATCCGTCTCCTCGATAATGAGCTACTGGAGAGTTAGTTTAGATGACATCCAGCCATTACTGCTATTTGCTTCATTCATACAACTGAATAAAAAAATTTACTGAAACATAATTTCTATTTTCTTCCTGACTAAAGTGTTGATCATTTAACTGGAAATAAACTGACTCGATGAAGCTATAAGGAGAATTTGTGATGTTGCTAATTTCGTGTTCCTCTGTATCATGAAACGACTGCTTCAACAATCTGAGAGAGACCAGTTGACATCTATCGACAATGCAAACTGAGTATATTCAGTCGGATATTGTTTGTAGAAAAGAACGTTTGGGTGGGACGGAAAGGTGATTTTCTGCTCGAATGATAGCGAATTTGCAAAAGTCGCTGAAAACGGTTAAAGTCATCTTAACAAAAAGATCGACAACGAGATATCTTATATACTGCAGACATGAAAGTGATGCTGTCAAGCCATTCACTATTGTCAGTCAACAAATTACAAACAGTAAGTTCAGGGCATTAGTTGAGGCATGTTCAATTAGAATTTATAAACCAGCTATCTGTGTGAAGAATGAGATTGTAATTACGCCTAATCAACCATAGTGAAATCTTTCACTTATTATCCGTAATTATTATTATCAATACATTATATTATTAAAATTCTTATCATTATCATTCCTGATTCATTTAAAAATATCTTTATCAGTAACACTATCTTGACTCGCTTTCACATTACCATTATTATTATTACTACCAATTTCATCATTATCAAAATTATTTAGTTGACGATTCTCGATATATTCAAATTCTTTCTCTGATGACTTATTGTTCATTCGTTTGATGTACCTGAGTTGCTAGTGATTATCAGCCTACTTTCAATATTTGAAAATCCCTTCCACTTGTCGATATGAACATAGCCTAAAGAATAATCAAAATTATGTTTTTGCACGATTGGTTCGATGGAGTTCACTGACATATCAATTTTAGGTCTCCTAACGTAATTCTGATGATGTAAATGTCTCTGTGTGTAGAATATTTAACTGAACCGTTCTTCCGTCAACTGATGGAGTCGATAGATCCTGGCTTTTTGAGCTTCGTCGCTTGTTTAAATGGAGTAAACCTCTCAGCTGTAATCAACAATAAACTATAATCGATAACACCTATTCATTCATATTCATGTAAACACAAGAATAAATTAATTCAAACATAACTAGCAGAGAGAACATGACAAGAGTTCACTCACCTGAAGTAAGTCTTGTCTTCTGATGTATGCGTCTGCGAAAACGTTGTTTCGTATATATATATATATATATATATAATTTGACTTTGTTCACGTTAAATGAAATCAAAGCATCCAAAGTGATCGAATTCTCTTTTGAATCTCAACGTTATTCATGAATTTTTTATACACATTAAAGTGTCGGTATGGATTACAAAATCATAACCAGCTAGTTTAATTATTGGCGAATGTTTTTCAAACGAGTATAGTCTATCGATAGCTCAAAGGTTTACAGAGTACAAAGATAACTTCAAATCGAACAACTTATTTGTCTGTCTCATATATATTTGGATTTCATAATTAAACGAAAAATTGGGGTGAAAAATAAAAATGTATATAATTCTTTGAAGAAATCCGTTATGATCATTTGTAATCAACTTTCCGACTTATTAAACCAAACGTCTGAGTTACGCGTAAAATCGAAATAAAACGATCTTGATTAAATACGATGCTATTTAACATTAATTTAATAGATAGAATACAGGAAGCTCACAATGTGAAGTGTCTGTATTGTGCATCCTCAAATGCACTTCCAGTATGAGTCAAAATGGAAAAAATGCAACGCTGTGTAAGGTAATTCGATTTGGAGAATAAACTGTTCACGGCAAGAATAAATGGATTAGAATACAAATTATGCAACAGAGAATGCAACATTATGAAGCAACATGTAGCAAATACATCATGTGAGATGAATTTTATTGGAAGACAGTAGTTACACGAGGGAAGTAACGACACGGTAAAGAAATATAACTCGTCATTATTGTAGTTAATAAGACGTATAATGGTACTCTGAGTGAAAAGTTGATAATGACTTGCTAAGAATGAAGTCAACAACAACAACCATGCAACACAAAGTGAATTCATTTTACTCAAGGAAAAACCATCATGTGCATACATCTGGGTAAATCTAGTGGAAAAATTCTTCCTCACTGTTTGATTCTCTACAGTCACTATTCGTCTAAATCTTCAATCACAGAATATTTAATTGAATCGACCTGTCCACGAAATAACTGTGTCTAAGCTATGTTTGACGGAATAATCATCAAGTAAACTGACATACTCCAAGTCTCAATGACGAGTGAATTTCTTCGTTTAAGTAGATCGAATGAGAAAAAAATTTCAGTTGGGTTATTTGAAATCTGGTGAATTTCATGATTGACCTTAATAATTCCTAACATAAAGGATCAGTTAAAATTCCAACGTGTTGCGGGAAACTCGGATGCCAATGAAGTAAGCCGCTCACATATCTGATGCGGTTTGCTCAGCTAATATTTCCCTATCTATTGCATTTATCACTAAACGATGAAAATCGTAGGTAGTAGAACATTTCAGAATGGTGTGGGGATTTTATTCTATTTCCTAAACATTGTGTGCAAATCTTTACAACGTGAATTGGTGTGATTTACAGTAATTTTTCCATCGGACAATTAATTTCAAATCCCTGCAACGATAGCTGAAACCACAAGGAGGTTTGATATAATACAGTTGAAGCCCTATGTTCCACTAGGAACCCAAGGGAACAATAATAATAATAACGCCCCTAAAATAACTCAGAACAATGGAGAAAGGAGGATATCAATAAAAAGTTCGAACAGTATTTGACAGCAATTACAGCGGTGGCATCGAAATCCCAATAGGCGATATGAATTCTAGCTGAAACTGGAGGAGACAGTAGGGAAAGATAACTGATCATGGGTCGCGAAGCTCTGAGTGAAATGAATAACAATGAAGAACTCTTCTCTTGTTTCCATGCCTTTGATGATTTGGCTGTATGAGTCAATGCTTACAAACAGAAGTAATACACACATCTGATACAACACAGGGGTTTTATGCGACGGATACACCGAAAATCAGACAGACTTCATCTCACAATTGCAGATAGCCTGCTGAACACAAAGTGGAGACGGGGAGCAAATGCATGCTCAGACAATCATCTAATTCCAAGAAGCTTCAAGGTTAACCTGAGAGCATTCAGAACCACTAGTACCGTACCACGCTGTTTCTGGAATCGGAGACACACTGTAACTCATGTTCAACACTCTTAAACTAAAGGAGAAAACTAAAAAGGATATCTCCACTGCACTTATCAGATCAAAGTCAGAGACACTACGTTGAGTCAATGAGGAGACCTGAGTGGAACTTTCCGAAGGTATTTTTGAAAGAAACATTTACAACCGTTTTAAGAGAGAGGAAGAGACAGGAAAATTTATAGCACTTACAGATACTTGGAAGTTATCAGAGTCAAGTAGAATGGTGAAAGATAAGATGAACGAATGAAAAGATGAACAACGAAAAGAGAAGCGAAGTTCATCATATACTGCACTGAATGGACAGTTGAAGAATGCTAAGCTAGACATACACATTTCTACGACACACTGACTGACAACTGAAGCAAAACAGGTTGGCTCTAGGTAAAAAAGTCCTCAGGACACTATATCAGACAACTAGATCTCTATCCACGAGGAAGATCAATGCAAGTTAGTCCTAGGAAACCTATCGTTAAAATGACGTACCGTGAACGGAGTGTTTAACAGCGTACTACTTAGGCACTCTGATTATCAGAATGAAACAAGTCTGTATTCCGTGTGGAATACAAGAGTTTAGTTTGTGGAATGTGATATCAAAACATATTGAGAATCACTGTCTATACAAAACATGATGTGATGTATAAATATTCCAGAATCATTTTTGAGAAATTTGAGAGCTACGGAGAGCTTTCTCATTCTATTTTGAGATACTTCAGGTGTTTGCATAAGTGAAGAGAGGAAGCAGAAGGGTTGAGCCACCTATTGTGGGATAATTCCATATGTAATTCAATTATGACTTCGATTCGCTCTATCACTCAGAAACTCATCACTTAGAAGCAGGTTCGTATAAGACGTTGATAGGCAAAAATGAGTTTTGAGTGCATAATATGGACTTCATCAAATCACCCATCACTGAAGAATTCACCTTCTGAAATCTCACAGGGTAAATAAAAAGCATGAATTGGAAGTAGCAACAGACAGTAACTGTTGTTCATAAGTAAGATAAGTAGACACGTGGTACTGTATTGTTTGAGTAAGCCTACAGCCTTTCTGATATTGAATAATATGAAGATGATCCAAAGATAACTATATCACACATGTGTATTCAAATGTAGCAAACTGTACATTCCGACACAGTCGAGATGGTGAATTGGAATGAAGCCAGCGAATATGCGGAATAATATTCTGAATTCCTTTTTGTTCCATTTGTCTTGCAATGCATATTTAGCATAAATAGCATACAGGAAATACAACGGTCTGTAAAACCCAGATCAGCAGGATGTACTTCATCAGACAGAAAAGCAGACAGAACAAGCAGCAACCTATCTGAAGAGAAAAAAACTAAATGGAAAATTATTTAGAAGGTTCATTGTTTTCAAGTACTAATTTTCGAGGTCGGCCAAAGGTTCTACATTCCACATAACCGAGGCTTACTCTCATTTCGCACCACAGGAAACTCTAAATAGTAGGTATGAATAACACATCTGGGATATGAATATCATTACCATTTACACACAGTAGAAGACTTTGCTGATAATTTATATATCTCCTTCGGCTCTCCCTCCATATTGCATGGGTTTTCATCAACACGTCTAAGTCGTCAATATGTAGTCCGTCTTCATTCGTCTCCGTGAACTTCACAGCACCAAGAAGTGTTCTGAAAGTACACATGAATACTTATTCAAATCCGGAGAACGCAGATGTGCGTGAAATACCTTAATTGTCAAGGTGTGAAGATATTACGGTCGTGTACAGACATCGAAAAGAGCAAATTATCATCTCAAAAATGAACGGAAAATAGCTGTCCAAGCCAGTCGTAATCACAGAGGAGAGGAAAGGTGTGTATGTGTGTGTTTATGAAGAGTAACAATGACATGTTGAAGGATCTAACTACCGTTGGAAATACGATTGCTGATATATTTCCACGAAAATGTCATCAGACGAATAATAAGCGAACGGAACTACCACTAACTGTCGAGCTGACTGAGACACCAAAAATGAAAATATAATGCTAATTATGCCATATTACAACAACTTCCATAAACATCTGCACAATTCGAAACTAGTTGGTGTAGTAATAAACACACCTCCGCTCTGATTGTCGTCACAGTGTGCTCGTGATTCTTAAACGCGGTGACGTTTCTAGCCCCATCCCTAGGTTCCCCAATTTTCCTATCCTACACCCCTGACAAATGAGGTTTAGGCGTGCTTCGGCTGGGTTACAATCCCGAAATACATGCCCGTTCGGCGAGGGTGCTGCAAACTCAATATCTTGTGCTGGCTAACATTATTAAAGTGATTATTGATCCTCGACGAAGCCTGGTCAGATGCATTACAACGCAAACAGATAATAACTCAAATCACTTATTAGTTATAAACAATATCAGGGATTATTTGGATGGGATATTAATATAAAGTAATTACAAACTTATTTCCATTTTACAATAACAATCTGTTTGCATCTCGTTATTTTTGTACTTCAATAATGTATGTTTAATACAGACCTCCGAGGCTAGTTCACGGTCTTCGTGATTCTATGACTTCATCATAATATTTGATGCCATTGTCCTTCAAATATGTAATCCGAAAATCATGATAACTGTTGTCCTGATGTAAAAGAGGTGGTTACCTATCTTACCACATCTATGAATTGACTGTATTCATGTTTACACTTGAGCATTGAGTTGCATTCAAGCTCATGTAAAGTGAATTTGCAGTGCATATGGAGTCAAAAGGAGACAAATTGAAGTCAACTGATGAAAAGTGAAAATATAAGGCGAGTTTATGATGGAAAAAATTTCTAACTGAGGAGTCACAAAATATTTCAAGCATGGAATTTATCCATCATGAATTCGAATCATGTTACTTATCTCATCGAATTGTTCGTTCACGCACTGTGAGAGCGAATTTTTAACTCCGTTGATTCTACTGATTTTGGATACTTGGGCATTTTAATAATAAAGAAAGGACTATAGTGATGTCTGAGATTTTCATACCTGATAATGTGACCTAGTGGACTAATTACAGGTGCAATAAGCACAACAAAAACAATGTCAACTCACGGTCAATAAGATAGACGATACATTGGCGAAAATGTTCACTGAATCAACTAATACTTGTAACTAGCGTATAATGCTGCCATATATATATATATAAAACATATCGAATATGGATCTAATCTCGTGATATTAACCTTATGGTTTTCTTATTCAAATTTTACATTTACCTCTGAGATTAGTAAGACCACTTCTTGCCTACTTGTTTAATGCCCCCCTAGGCAGCTACTCTGCCAATAACTAGGTATTCTTTAGATTTCTTGATAAGTGCACAGTTGTGGTGAACAAAACAAAATCAGTTTAGCTTGCATTATGTTGTAGGTGGCTTGATTCATTTAAATACCTTTTGTTATGAGAATACAAATGGAAATGAGGCGTGATGAAGAATTTTATTTAATTTTCTACTGGATTTACTAGATTTTCCAAGATGTATGCACATGATGGCAACCCTTTCAGAAACATCAATTCACTTTCAGTTGGTTGGTCATTGTTGATTTCTTCCCAATATAATGTTTGTCAGACTTCAGTATATAATGTGAGTAATTGTTTTTTACCTCATTAGCAAATTCCGTTTACCAGTAACTTTTCATCAGTCAGTGTACAGTCAATATTGGCTGCATAATACTTGCAGAGGAAAACCAACAAACTGGCTGGAGAAGGAGCCGGAGAAGACAAAACTGCGAATGAACATATTAAGATGGAGGTGATGAAGATAAGCAAATACCACTGGCAACAGAAACCAGCTCCAATCACCAACAAAAAGAGAGATTCGATAGAGATGACTTTCTTCACTTATTAAGGAAGTGCGGTTTCAATCGCAGGCTGAAAGGATGAATATGTCAGTCAGAATCAGAAAGGCGATATACGCCTTTATCAGCCTGAAACCAGTATGAAAATCTGCACTCAGCAAGCGAAAAGAACAAGATAATGATTTTCAACACAAATGTGAAGTGAGTCAATTCTGCAAGACGAGTCGGAAACTTTTCCAGCGCTAAATGAAAAGAATTTCCAACAGGTTGCAGACTTTTATCAACAGCTAGCTGCCTTCGCTGTCTCCGTACTGAAGGTGAAATAGCAGACCATAAAGAATTAGCAACAGAAAACTGTGAAAACAAGACAACCAATAGCCGACTGCTCAACAAATATGTAAGAGAAAATGGAGAGGAATGAACCATACTTTGTGGTTGCCATCAAATGAATTCGCGAGCCGACCATCGCTTTAGTTGAATCCCACTGTAAAGCGACGAGCAGGTCATCTGAGGGTGACATGGGGGAGATTGCATGATAATGAGATCAAAGATTAAGGGCAATTGTGGACCCAGCTGAAGAAGGCAGCACCAAATAAAAAGGTAGAAAAGTATTGTTGAAGCCCTCTATTCCACTAGAAACCTAAGGGAATAATAATACCTGGTGTTTCATTCTGTTTTGAATGTTGTTTATTCTAATCCATTTCAATTTCACCTGAGCAGCTATGCGAATCACGCTTGACAATGTTATATTTTGTCCATCTTGACCCGTATTGACAGAGCATTTGACTAAATACAGTATAGACACCTTACAGTGTGAGGTTTACAAATTGTTCGTAGTACATTTTTATGATTTAAAGCATATTTTGGATATGTCGTTTGATAGGGGTTTTATGAATGACTTAAACGTTCGCCTTAATAAATCAAAAAATTGATTACAAAATATCGTTCGGTATCCGCTAAAATAAATTCACTGTCTTTTCTTCACAGGATTTGGTTTATTTCGGAAAGTCAGATATATGAGAAACACAAATAACTTCTTCGACTTGAAGTTATCATTGTACTTCGTTAGCCTTTGAGCCATCGATAGCTTATATTCCGCTTGAAAAACTTCAGCAATACTTAAACTATGATGTTGTGGTCCATTCCAACGTTTCACTTTAATGTAAATAAAGACTTTATGAAAATCGTTCAGAATCTAATCGGAATTTGATCCCTGGTATACTCAATATTGATTTCTATAATCATAAGCAAAGCCAGTATATGTATATACACTTATATGCGAAACAATCTTAATCATTTCTAAGACTCAAACGTGTGAAGCTACACATTACTTCAGGTGAGTGAATTACTTTCATGTCCCCTCTGCTTGTTATGTTTGAATCAATCGATTCTTGAGTTTATTTGAGTATGGTTGAATAGATGGTATCGATTATAGTCTAATTTTGATCACAGATGACGGGTTTTATTTCCTTTATGACAAGCACCAACATCTTATTTATGCGTATCGACTATTTCCAAAATGTGAATAGTCTCATTCTTAAGGGAAATGCATTGAGTTGTGCTAGTTTGTCATGGTTACTTTCGTGTTTTCAAAATGTAATCAAAATTGTATTCAGGTTTAACAATCTATTGAACCACATTCCTGTCAGAATTGACAATTAGGTGTAAATGACGAATTTTATTCGAACACTGTTTCAATGTTTTGAAAAGTGTAATGTCGGAAACAATAATGATATTCATTCACTTAAGAATAATACTGTTTTCAATATTTTAAAAGTTTAACATTATCAGCCTTATGTTCGACACTTACACTCGCACATTATTGAATGCTTTTAATTCTGTCGTCACATTTAGTTATATTTACAGATTTCAATTTGATCAAGAATGGAAGGTTTAGTTGCATCTTTTGTGAGTTCAAAAATAAGTTGTCTGGAACTAAAGAAATCTTTTTCCAGATTCTATATTTCGGTAAGAATAGCAGGACTTGTTAAATAAGCTGTTTTATTCTCAGTTAATAGTCAATATGGTGCTCTTGATACTGATTACAGTGAGTTTGGTCGTCTTGTCTGTGTTTGTGTAAGGTTTGGTTAAAGAAAAGAATAAAATCGTATCTTGCTTTGCAGGGAAAGTATTCCAGAGTTTTTAAAGAAACATTTCTACTTGGTCTTAACCATAATGTAAGTTATCTATTGAACCTTTTTAATTATAATTCAAATTAACTATTGTTGAAAAATATGAGGAGTGTGATTCGTTTATAAGCCACTGACTCACAAGATTTATCATTCACCTACAACTCACAACACCTTTCCGGCTATACAAATTTTTCATTGAACTCACCTCAACTAGTGTCAGTGAAATGAAGATGAGTATCATGAACCTTATATGTTAGGCTTTCAGTTTTATTTTGAAATCTGCCATCGCATATGCTACCTTAACATGTATCTTCAGTAAAGACATTTCTCTTGACTGCCAGAGACCTTGATTTCGTATAAATATGCACATTTGTAATTGATAAATACAGAAAGATAGTCTTCAACAAACTTCATATCTTCACGCTGAAACCATAGTCAATGCGTGTGAAGGAAACAGTGTATGATTGCGTTCTGTTTTCAATACAAAATCGGTACTGCGCTCTGTCACAATGATCAAATTAGACTGTTAGATCTATCTTCATAACCAAGGACTGATCTTATAAACCATGGTTCAAGCGTAGAGTATTCCACTTACCAAATAGGGGAGATTTCATAATTATGACTTCTATTGAAATTATCACGTAATGATTCATTTCAATTATGTGCTGGTTAGGATGAATATGTGATGTTTGTGAATTCATTTCAGGTCAGTCGTCACCATTCTATTTCTTGTATTTGTATCCATGATGAACATTCAGTGGAATAATGTCACCATTTGTATAGTGCTTTGGATTATAGTAAGTATCAGTATTACATTACCCTTTTTGATACCATGAGAATTGGTTAATGTTTTTGTATGGAAAATGAAATGATGACAGTGTCATTTCCAAAATTTCTATGGCAATTGTTATCTTGTCAATGAGATTGATTTTACAGTTTCTGATACATACCATTTCTATCTTCACAGCAGCCATAACAATAACTGATCTGTTTTATTAACAAAAGCTATGAGAAAATATATGACAGTTTAAGGGAAACCATCTCTCTAAACATTTGTGAACTCCTAAAGTAATAAAAATGATGCAAGCATAATAAACACTAGTTCAAATGCACATATGACTTCCACATTTACAATTGGAATCAATGTTTAACGACATCCGATGTACTGAAGAAGTTTAATAGGTGAACATGTGCAATTGAAACACTTGTATCACCAGTTTGCAGAAAATAAAAGTGGACATTCTCTGTCCAGGATGCACTGAAACCACTTTCATATATGTGGTTCGCTTAAATCGTGGATAAACTCGTCTGCTCAATTCAGATTCTAACCACACTCGGCTTCATTCCAATTAGTCATACATTCATGAAGTTATATAATATTCGCGTTGTTATTTCATCCTGATGCACCGAAGTGGTTATTCAAGCACCTTTTACCTCCAATATAATATGGTTACTTATAATGATTACAGTACTAAATTCCACAGCATGGTGAATCTTATGCTTCACTTTGCTTTCACTTCATAAATAGTATTTACACACAAGTCAGGAATATCTCACTAATGCAGTCAAACACGTAAAGTGATTTCGTGTGAAACGACTTGTTATTTTTTGATCTTTTCTGAGCTACGAGAATAATAGCGAATTTCTGTCATTATGAAAGTAGGGAACAATGCGTTTGAAATTAGCCTAATTTGCTTAATAATTTTTCATTTATCACACATTAATTCCTAATTAGTATTATTGCTAATTTCTATTTGAAGGCTATTTTGTCGTCTGCGGTTTTCGCCACTTTGGTCGCATACATTGAATGGAAATGTGCTCTAATATCATTGACTGTAACGATTGTGACTACAATGATGGTTGTCTTGTTGGCTTTCAACCTGCCGCCATTGAATACAAAGGGGTTCATCTTCTTCGGTACTATATCAGGCCTCCTTACAGTTTTAGATATCGTTGCAGACATTTGGAATTTATTGACCGGAGGAAAAATTACTGTAAATCACACCAATTTAAGTTGTAAATAATTGAACATTATGTTAATGGAATAGGATAAAATCCTCACACCATTCTGAAATACTCTGCTGCCTACCTGCGATTTACATCGTGATAATGATAAGTCCAATAGATAGTGAAATACCAGCTGAACAAAACAAATCGGATATGTAGGCTGCTCACTTTACTGAGATCCGAGTTCGCTGCCACATATGTGAATTTCGACTGACTCGTTTCGTAAAGAATTATTAAGCTTATTCATCAAATTCACACGTTTGTCGTCAGTCTAATAAGCTAACCCTTCACTGAGAAATGGTGATAAGAAGCCGTTTGAGAGAAGTGTTTAGTAACCTTTGTGCAATGCTGTAGCAGACGGTCATATACTTCCCATTCACCCATACAACTTGAGGTATTTTGATCTGCATTATTGGGCATGTAACACTAGCAGTTCCTATTAAATATCATATTTGACATTGAATATGGATTATAATTCCCCATCACTGTATCGAACAAAATTTTTAGCATATTTCGATAAATATTTTTGGCTACATCTTAGCATTAATTATTTTGTTAAATATTTCAATATGGGAATTCGTAAACAGTAACTAAACTTGTGTATATTTTCCTGAATTTGTCATTTTTTACTGCATTTCTCAAACTCAGGTACTCTGCATACTGACAGCAGTTTCAGTCGGATTAGTTATACTCACCGTAAGTTTTTGATTTATTCGGTGTGTACAATAAAATTACTCTTGCAATTGAATCACGCTTAGAACATCAGGTGATTGGTGGTGGTAGAACGACAACGAAAATCATTCATTTTACATGTCTAGATGTGTTCTCATTATCTAAATTGACACTTTAACGCAAAAGAAGTTGTTGAAAGCTGATTCAAACTGTATTTGACGTTGAAATCTCACTCAGAGAATTGATGAACTTATTGTGGAATTTGTAGACGTGAATTATGAAGAAAGTCAGGCGGGTGTAATCCAGAGTATAAATGAAGGATTGCCGCTAATTGTTATTAGTCTTGAATGATTTTTGTGAATGCGACCAGACCATGAGTAAATAGAGTTTATGCCATTACAAAATGTTTCTAAATCAATGCTAGTTTTATTTCATGTTGAATTCAAACATCTGTGATCCTTGCAGTTGATGCAAAGTGCAAAAATATGCTGATATGCAAATTTCAATAAGAATTACACTAATTATTATTAAACGTTTTTATTGTAATTTGATTCCACACCATATTTTGGTACAAGTGTGGAATTTTCAGCATGTGATATGGGTAGCTAAAATTATGCAGTCTGGCTATAGATATCAGATTTTGAGTCGGCAGGGCGTCGAATCCCCGACAATGTGCATGGTCGGCGAGCGTTCTAATTTCTATGCCACATTTGAAAATTTATTGTGAAACTGTTGAATGGCGATGGGGAAGCTTTGTTAAATAGTTAGACATTCAGCCATACTGGTCACCTAATTATGCTTCATTATCCGATAATCACATGTGTTGTCTTGCCTCAGAAGGGATACCGACACATCTGATCAATAAATCTTAACAGAAATCCTTGTGCAATATGTGTGAGCTGTATTCGTAGTATCCCGAAATGAGACGGGCTTGAGGATTTTAGCCGATATCGTTCAGAGTCATTTACGATACAGTGGCTGGTGCAATGTTGATTTTTTTGAAACGCGTTTGGTGAATACATGTCAAACAGATTAAACGACAATCTACAACACTAGCTAACTGAAATCTGATAATCTGTCTGATTGACAGGCTCACTGTGTTCATGTACATTCATTTCGAGATGCATGCAAAAAGTGTGAATTATTCAAAGAATCATTCGCCTCTAACTATGGTCTATGTTAACTGACTCTATCGTGAAGTGAAATTTGATTATGAATTTGTAGAATATTTCATCAGTAGTTGAGTAGTGTAGACTGCGTTCTAGAGAATGCATCTAATTGGTATTTTGTGATCAGAACAATAAACTCTAGTTTCACTATGGAATGTGAATTTCTGCAAAATAATTGCTAATGAATGGTTATCCTCTACCACTTAAAGCTTATTGTTGCTTTACATTTTAAGTGATGTTTATCTGTGTCGATATCGGAGGATGGATAATGAGGCGGTTTCCACCCTACAACACAGAACTTTTTCTTGGTTTCATCATTTGGTTTCTAATGGTAAACCTCTTCACACACATATGACAGCTTAAAATCATGTGGATTAAAGCTGTGTGCAGTTGAAGACATCAAACAGTTACTTGTGGAATGATTTCTGAAATAATTTTTTTGAACATTCATTCAGATAACGTGTCGAAAATTCCACTTATTCACAACGTAGTTTGTTGTTGATTATATCTGCGTTTTGCTCTTTTGTGTTCTGCAAAACTGCTTACTTCATAAACTTTAAATGCACAAATGCAACAAATCTGCTTCTATTTCTGATTGTTTTACAAACGTTTTATATGCTACATGGATGTGTGATACAAAATTTCTCCAAAAAACAACCAAAATTTCAAATCTGATTTGTTTCTTATCAGAACACATGTCCAGTCAATTTGATGAGGTGATTTTATGGTAGAAAATCGTTTGATTGTCAGACTAAGATGCTGAAGGATTTATTGAATATCCTATTCGATGGACATGAAGGAAGGAAGGAGGTCAACATCGAGAAATGGTGCGTGCAATGTTTTGAAGAGGAACAACAAGGAGTGCTGTTTTCCAGCCAAACTCTTGTGGAGAGCTTTTGCATTTCTCTTGGGGACACTTCAAGAGTATGCTTAAGTGGAGACAGGAAGTAGGTGTGTTGAGCCACTTATTATGGAATAGTTCTGTAGATAATAGCCATGAGAGATCAAACATAGCTTAGATTCGTGTAATCACTCTTTAACTGGTTACTTCAAATATGTTGAGATGTGAAAAATGAATTATGAGTGCTTAATATAGAATTCATCATAGTGTGCACTTCTACAGTAACCAATTAACGAAACCTCATAAACGCGACATCGAAAATGAAAATGGAAAGTGGAAATAGCGCCTGACAATGACGGTTCACAATTAGGAAAGGTAGATATGTGGTGTTGAGTTATTCGAGTACGCCTAGAGCCTGTCTGTTACACTATATTATTCTGATGACTTCAAGATCTCTAAATCATGCAAATGTATTCATATGTAGCGAAGTGTATATCCCAACACAATCGAGATGGTGAATCCAAATCGAACATGTGAGTATGCATATAGTAAATTTGAAAGAGAGTGCGAAGAATTTCTCTGTGTTCCATGTGTGCAGTAGAAGTTATCTAACACGAATCACCTGAAGAAGACAAAGATACTTATAAAATTCTGATTAGGAGGGTGCACTATAGTGGATAGACAGTCAGACGAGCTACATAGCAGTCACTTTGCAACAGAAAACGAATAAATCCAATACTCATTGATAACTTACATACATACATACAATTACATACATACTTACAATTATGGTTCTAGATCTATCAAAGAGAAGAAAATTTTACGTCCCAGTATTCAGTGTTGTCAGGGAAGCTAAATGTTTAGGAAACATGAATAACTCGACTGAACTGAAATTATCTCTGTCCTTCAAAGACCTTTACACCATTACCAGCATATATTCGATTTGAAAAAACCTGTTAATTTATCAATTAACCTTTTACTTTTTTTGTGTGACGACATTTTACTTTGATGTGTTTCAGCATTTCATGAATATTATACACAACTTGAGGTAGAACGGAATTCGATCACTTATTATACTCAAAGTTTAATTCGATATTCATGAAAAAAGTCAAATTATGTATTTTTCACAGGTTGGTTTGTAAGGGTTAGTTTTATTTTTACGAGTTGATCACGGATTGATATCAGTTAGAGAACCACTGAAAACCAGGAAATACTAGACAGCTGTTGCATTCTAGTTTGAGAATCACCCACAGTAAGTACCCACTGGGCTTCGAATCAAGGACCTTCCGGTTACAAGGCAAGCTCGTAAACCATTCAGCCACTGGAACACGATTCGATGGCTCGTGAATTTGAACTTCTATGAATTCGTAATTTAGCACGACTCAAACCATTGTCGTCGGTGGGACATCCATTCTCAAACATGACATCTGGATGAACCTAACTGGTCACGACTTCTCACTAGAACCCCAGGAAACTTTATCCTGTAGCACGTCGCTAGCGTGCATCAGAATAATTTTCTATAGTTTGGTTTGCAAGGGTTAGTTTTGTTTCGCCGATGATTCTTAAAACTATGATGAAACAGTTGTCCAGTACTTCCTGGTTTTCAATGGTTCTCTAGCTGGTAGCAATCCACTGTCAACTCGTAAAAACAAATTATATAAATATATATATAAATGTATATGCGTGTGACTTAAAGAATGTTTTCTAAAGCGCATATCTCTGAAGTCAGAAATAAACTCAAGTGAGTGAGTTATCGCTATATCTAATCTGGTGGTTGTAATTCGATTCGTTTATTCCTGAGTTTACTTTAATATGAATCAATAGATGGTGTGCATTATAGTCTGACGCTGGTCGCAGCTGGTGGGCTTTATTCTATTTAAGACAAGCAGTAAAGCTTAATAAAGAGGGATTGGATAAATTCATCAATTTTTTGTAGAACTCTTCAGTTGTATACTCTTCACACAGAAAAGTTCACACCACTTAAGTAACAGTGAAAGAAAAAATGATTGATAAGTGAATAAACTACACGGAATAAAGCACGCAAAACTATCGTTCTGAATGATTTTCAGCTCATATTCACATAGACAAAGTGATGTTGTTTGAGAGACTGATACTACGAAAATAAAGATTTATGGCTCAGCTTCATCACTTAAATGAATAATTCGTCATCAGAGAGAGAGGTCGGATATATCGAGAACTGCAAAATGGATGGTATTGAAAGTGATTTTAATCATAATGTTAAAACTGATTTAAGGAAATAGCATTGATAAAGGTAGTTTCAAATGAACCAGACAGAATATTATGAGGTAGAATAAAAATGTGTTAATAATAGCCATAACAGTTAACAAATAACACACGTTACTGTGGTAGATTCAGAGTGACCAGAATTTCCTTCTGTGCACAGAGACATGGTTTATAAACTCTAATCGCCAAAGCCTTCAGAATTACAGCCATTGTGTTTGTTGCTTTTTGCTGACAATGGTGAATGAATTCACAGCATCAATATCATGTCCAAAGTCTAAAAGATGCCTGTATATTGGACTTTTTCGTAATTTGACTCTGTCAAATTTCAACCGCTTTGGAGAATCCTCCATCATCCCAACAGACAATCGCCTTTCGATACGGCTTATTTTGAAGGAGCATAGTATTCACATTTAATCCACATCGTTTGACTTCTCATATTAACTTGCAGTATATTTAAATATATGCAAATAGGGTCACTCTTATGGAAATTGCAATAAGTTGTGGTAGTCTGTCATGATTACTCTCGTATTTTCAAAAAGTAATCAGAGATTTATTCAAATTTTATAAATTATTGAGGTATATTCGTTCATATAATAAGAACTTTCTCCCTGTCAAAATCCACAAGCAAACATAAATAACAAATTTTATCCAATATCATGATTCATTTCTGAAAAATGTAATGTCAGAAACAATAGATCATTTTCACCTAAGAATAATATTGGTTTAATTATTCTAAAAATCTAAATGTACCAGACTTCCGTTCATCACCTATATTCACACATAACCAAACTGTTTCCATTATTTTGTCACCGTTAATTATATTCACAGATTACGGTTTATTCACCAATGGTAGGTTTGATTACACCTTGTGTCAATGCGAAGATTAAGAGTCAGGAAACGCTAAAGCCCCTTTTCGCCATCAATGTTTCGGTGAGAGTAGAGTGATTTGTTAAAGAAGCTATAATGTTAATATCAGTAAAATGTTTGAGCACTGTAGATTAGATCAAATAAAGTATAATTATATTTCAATAGTTTACACACAATGATAAGTTTTGTTATTGATAATATTTCGAGCAAAATTACTGCCCGTGTTCACACCACCAATAACAAAACTTATCATTGTGTGTAAGCTATTGAAATATAATTATACCTTATTTAAGCTATAATGTTCTTAGTTATTAATCAGTATAGCGCTTATGATGTCAGGCACTGTCGCCTTGTTTACCACTGTGCAAGTTTGAATTAAGAAGGTTAATAAAATCTTGTCTTGCTTTGCATGCATCCTGAAGCTTTTCATGGGACAAGTCTATCTGCTGTATATTATGATGTTAGTTGTCTATTGAACATTATTTTTTTCAATAAATTAATTATTCTTCAAATAGATGAGAAGTTTAATTCATTAGCTATACAATACCTGTGGTGAGAGCTGTCTACTAGCCAAGTGGTGGACAGTAATTGAGGTCAATGTTTATGTATCAAATATTAGTCATGTTGTGGTGAGAGATGGTTGCTGGCCAAATTGGTTGACAGTAATTGAGGTCAAAGGTCAAGGTGGACAAGCGGTTACAGTTAACATATAGATGAACTGACACAGCCACAAGAGACGCAAGGTTAACTGTGTGTGAGAAACAACCAATCAACAGACTGTATTTTCTACTAACATTGACCTACAATAATGTACATAAAAATCTATAAATACGTGTTGATTTTTCGTAATAAACGATCTGTTGCCTGGCCCTCGTCTTCTGTTGTTACATTTGGTGTCGCTGCCTACCGACAAATGGAAAGCCTATGCCCTGCGGTTTTTGATGGAGACATATGGATCTTCGGGCAGGATTTCGAGGCTTCTTCGCAGTTGAGTGGCGTTCAAGATCTGTCAGCGATGAGGCTGCTACTTGGGACGCTGCTGGGAGGTCGGGAGAAAGCAGCATATGAAAGTGTGAGGCGAAAGACCTACGAATGTGCGACAGGGTCAGGCAAACAGTTTCCAAAGTGGGAAGAACCATATATGGTCACGTTGAGATGGGGTTACGCAAACACAATCGCAATGGTAAACACCGTTAAACAAGTGGACATCCGCAAGCGCCGAGATTCCAGACAGCAAGACAACAGAACAAAGCCCCAAGAACCGAGAAGACCGAGCCGACTTCAGTCCAAACTATTTGACGGGGGGACGAGTGTGGTGAGAGCTGTCTACTAGCCAAGTGGTGGACAGTAATTGAGGTCAATGTTTATGTATCAAATATTAGTCATGTTGTGGTGAGAGATGGTTGCTGGCCAAATTGGTTGACAGTAATTGAGGTCAAAGGTCAAGGTGGACAAGCGGTTACAGTTAACATATAGATGAACTGACACAGCCACAAGAGACGCAAGGTTAACTGTGTGTGAGAAACAACCAATCAACAGACTGTATTTTCTACTAACATTGACCTACAATAATGTACATAAAAATCTATAAATACGTGTTGATTTTTCGTAATAAACGATCTGTTGCCTGGCCCTCGTCTTCTGTTGTTACATACCTTTCTTTCTTTTTGAACTGTCACATTACAGCAACCATTGTGACTGAGGTCAGTTGTCGTGAGGAAATGAATTCGCATTGAATTCATTTGACAGCATTCAATCTATCTATTGATTTTCTAAAAATGTTTGAACATATGCTAAATAAGCAGCTATCTCTATGATTCTGGTATTGTTTGCTTGTTAAGAGATAATTTTGTCTTATGATTCGATTGAATCATTCGACTCCAGTTTTGAGGCAATAAAGTTTCAGTGTTATTCGTGTTGTTCTATAAGGGATAGACTTGCTGACCTAATACATACACAACATTCTTTTATCCCACTCTCGCTATTGGCTATTAAAATAGACGACGTTAATGAGTACGTTGGTCAGGACATCGAATACCAGGAAAACTTGCTTGGTTGCTTGGCATTTGGCAACCGGATCAAAATACTTACTGTTTACTGTTCATAAGACATCTTTGCCCACAGAAATATCTTTTTAATTTTATCTTCACTAATATTGCGTAAGATAAGGACGAATGCCATGTACATTAAATGATAAGCTTTCCATTCCACTTTTAAATCTGCCCCATTAAATGCTGCTCAGAGAGTTTTCGTTATGAAAGTGTGCTTGTTCCAACTAACAGAGATTTAATTTTAAATATGTATACATGCGTTTATTTGAGAAATACAAAAATAATATCCCTAGCAAACGTCTTCTTCTGGCCATACTGAAACAGTCGTCAGTGCATGTGAAGAAAACAGTGAATCACTGAATTCTCTTTTCAATAGGGTGTTTGTAATATCGTTATTATTGCCCTCTCCCAATGATCAAATTTGACCGTCTGGTGTGTTGTTAAATCGAAGACTGACAGAGATGTATATATGAATGCTTCTATTTGAGAGATGCAGAACAAACTTCTTCATATCTTCCCGCTCAAACCGTCGTCAGTGAGTGGGAAGGAATAAGCGCATCAATATGTTCTGTTTTCAATGGAATATGTATACTGTGCACTGTCACAATGATCAAATTATATTCTTAGGTCTGTTTTTAAAATCAGAGACTGATTTCCACTGTTAGGTCATCTCGACCTGACTAGAAATCACTTTTGACTGGACAAGGCAACTAATCAACTGCGTATGGTTTTATGATTTCCGACAGGAAATGACATTATGATAATGCTATTAATTCGGAAGATTCTGAAAACTAATACGTCATTCTTAGTCTACACACATTTTAATGTTTCGCATAAGCACACACTTGCGTTCCACTAAGCTTTATTCAAAAAATTCAATTAAGTTAGACAGCAAGATAAAGACCTTGACACAAGTATTTTACAGTGTATAGCAAAATACTACTTATAATAATTATATTTCAACGATTCTTTGAGTTCTGATGTGGCGTCCCATTAATATTTCGTTTTGCGATTTGATCATGTTCATAATGTTGAAGAATTTTAATCAATCTTCAGAAACAAAACTGAAAGTATTTTAATTTTAATATCACTCATGTTTATACAAATTTGATTGCTACATTTATCCACTTTTCAATAAATGCCAAATCTCTCTGGTCAAATTTTGATCAAGTTAACTAAAGTACTCCGTATCCATGAGTTATCTGGACATTGTGACCTGCTTACCTTTAGACGAACTCAGAAAGCTGGACAGAAATCCCTCCTTATCATAGAGTTGAAACCAAAAATGGATGTATACTTATGAAATCAGATGGAACTAAAGTCCACATGCGTATCGGTGCTGTTTTCGATCAGCTCACTGAGCACGTGCTGTCAACATTCTGAGTTTGAATTCATCTTATACAACCTGTTTATTATCAACTTGTAATCTTTGTCAGTATCATACTGTGTTTCAGTTACAAGCAGTAAGAGTTATATTTTGTTAAATATTTGGTCACTCCGAATTATTATTCAAATTTATATCATTTAATGTATTAGCCTAACAACTGATTTCTAAGAATTATTTTCTAATAACTAAACGTTATTTCCTGCAGGTTTCTTTATATTTCACTTTCTTTTGAACACTGTTTATCTGCACCCATATATTCTTCACGTATGCGTTCACTCCTTGTTTGTTTCTACACAATGATAACGCTGACACAGTTTTGCTTACTATTGATGTAAAGTGACAGTGCATTTAACTGCAGACAGTCTAGACAATTTTCAATATAAGGTTCGTAGATTCTTTAGAATAAATTTACGTGTAATTTAGTGACATATTGTAGAATAATCCTGTGTCTTAGAATTTAAGCGTAAATGAAACTTTTGTTCTATTTCATCTGAAGTTTGATTACAAAACATCTTTCTGGATCTCTAAGATGAAATCCTAAATTTTTTCACCATGTTTTTGAAAAGCTAAATATACTAGAATTACGAATATTTTGTTTGAATTGAAATATGAAGTGTATGAAACCTTTGAGCCACTAATATGATCTGTTTAGTGAGAAAAACCCTTTCATAGTCTAGTTAACTGATTATTCCTTTATGTTGCATACCGACATGTTGCTTGGATGTGTATCAAACTTCACAATTAATGTTTTTAATTTCATGATTTCGAAAAAAATTAATATCATATTAACTGTGATAACACTGAGACAAAGAACAGAATATGATCACTAAGTATACTCAACATAGATTTCAATAACCATCAAAAAAGTCAGGCTACATATATATATATATGTGAATTAACGTGAATGTTTCCTGAGGCGTATATTTCTGAAACCAGGATCGTTTTTAAGTGAGTGAGCTACGGTCGTATTCTCTATGGTATTAAAGTTTGGATTGATCAATTCTTGAGTTTACTCAACGATGGATGGATAGATAGTGTTAGTTCTGCTTATGTTATATTGGTCATGCCTAGAGTGATTTTTTTACATAATGAATACATGGGTTCATACGAAGGTGTACTTTAATGATTGGTAGTAGGTTTCATGAATCTAACCAAATAGGAAAGTACACGACCTTTCAACTCATTGTTCATGGACGTATTACGGATATACCTGCCATTCATAGTGAAATTCTCCGGTCTAGTTGCAATGGGTTATCTTTCAACATTTGATGTACGGATGATCGCTATCTTTCAAATTTTCACATATTTTGTCATTATTGAAATGAAATTTTCTGTGTTATTTTGTTACGACTGCTGCGGTATATTCGGAACGTAATGAAACTTTTATTCACGTTTCGCAATTTGTTGAAGTATATTCCTCCTCGTCGAAACTCACTAACAATTGCAAACGTGTAATTTTATTTCCCTGCCAACGTTTGCTTGTGAAAAGTATAATCATGAAATCAGTGACCCAATTTACATCATATGGCTGCTGCATATTTGTAAAATATAACCATAAAAGGCTGATGTTTAACTGCAGTCATTCTTTTCATTCGTTGTCATTTTTACGTTTGTTCACAGAGTTCAAAATATTCCATGATGGTAGCTTTTGTTGGGTCTTGTGTCCTTTCGAAAATTAAAAGTCCGGAACCGAGAAAAACACTTTTTAATTACTACATTTCGGTAAGAGTGGCATGATTTTTCAAATAAGTCATTTTATTATTAGTTATTAGTCAACACAGTGCTCATGATATTGATGACCGTCAGCTTGGTCGTGTTGTTTGCCTTTGAGTAAGGCTGCATTGAAGGAGATAATAAAATCTTATCTTGCATTTCAGAGCAAATATTCGCGGCATTTTCACGAAAAATAACTATGCAGTTACTATTGTTATGTAAGTTTTCTTCACAACATTAATGACGAATAAGTGAACTAATGATTCTTTGAATAAATGATAAATGTAATTCATTCACAGTTCAATGCCATTATTTATTTATCTGAGAGATGTGGTTTTTGGACTAATAGGAAACGTTCAATTTCACCAGGATTAAAACATACCAGTAAACCAGGCGAGGTTAGAGAGTGCATCAATTTGGAAATGATTCCCAGGTCAGAGATCTTTCCACCACTGAGGCACTGACTCACAAATTATTTGATTTACTGCTGATAAAAGGTGTTCGAATACGCCATTGTTTTATTTAACACATGCTATTAAGTCAATTGAGGACATTATTCGCTAAGCTTTTCGTTTTATTTTAAGGTCTAGCTTACCGAATGCTCCTCAGAAATTTTTTGTCATAGAAATTAATTTCTTCTAACTACTAGAGATCTTGATTCTACATTAGTATATATCCATGCAACTGAGAAATACAGAAAGACTGTCTTCAAATAACTACTTTGCATCTCCATGCTAAAAAATTCATCAGAGTGTGTAAAGAATACTATTTCACTATGTTCCGCATTAGATATAAAGCTGGTTATGATGCAACTGTAGTCTGTAACACTGATCAAACTCCACTGTATTATCTGTGAATGAAATCTCAGATTGATTTCATAAAAAATAGATCGAATGTAAAATGTTCCATTTAACAAATAGGAGATTTCAGTACTATTAGTTATATTGAACTTATCTTGTTGTGTGTCGTTTTAATTATCTACTGATTCAGATCAATTGTTGATATTTGTGAATTCATTTCAGATCGGTTGTTTCTATTCTATTACTTCTACTTATATTATTGGGGAGAATTCGTTCGTATTTTTACGGTGTTCGTGTACTACTTTGGATTATAGTAAGTTCTAGTATTACGTTTTCCCATATAAAACGATAATAGTTTGCATTACTCTGAGTGAATAATCAAATTAACGCTGTGTTGTTTGAAAAATGTCAGTGGCAACGGTTATCTTGCCGATGAGATTTCTTCTACAGATTCTGACACATGCTATTTGCGTCTCCATGACCGTCACATCCATAATCGCGTGAGGAGGAAGAGAACTGTCTCCATAGACAACTGCAGATTCGCAAAACAATGAGGTTGATGTGAGAGTAATAAACATTTACTCAGATTTACGTATGACCTGAACATACACAACTGGAATCAATGATTAACGGTATTCAATTCGATGAAGCAATTTAGTAGAGAGACATGTGTAACAAAAGAAATTCAGTCATCAGTTTGCATGAAGTCATACTGGGCACTTACTGAATATATTGCAGTAAAACCATTTTCATGTACGTGGTTCGCTGAAACGGCAGAAACACCCACCTGCTTAATTCAGATTTTAATAACACTAGGTTTCAAACCAATTCATCACAAATTCATGAGGTTTTTTAATATTTCTCAGTGGTATTTCGTTCTCACTGCACTGACTGGGTGACTCATGAGTAAATTTTCTATATACGAAGGTATTTGTTATTGACAATTTGACAAAATTCCACAGCTTACTGGATCTCATGCTTCACTTTGTTCTCACATTCGAATTGACATTTGCACACAACTGAGGAATGTCTCATTTTTGCTGTGAAACACCTAGGCTTCTTGCATGTGAAACAAACTCTTATTTTCTGTGGGTGACAACAATAAACTGAGGTGCAAAATATTGCCTTTGAAATGTATTTTGTTTGCTTTTCACGCCTTTATTTATCAGATGGTCACTAGTCAGTTATTGTTATTATTATTACTTTCTTCATGAAGGTCATATTATGGTCTGTGGTCTACGCCGCTGTAATTCAAAATATTCAGTGGAAATGTGCTTTGATATCGTTGGCTGTGACGATTCTGGCTACAGTGTTGGTTGTCGTGGCCGCTTTGAAACTGCCGTCATTGAGTGAAAAGGGGTTTATCTTTTTCTTTCAGATTTCAGTCGTTCTTGCAGTTTCAGCTATCGCTATGAGGATTTGCTTTCACTTAATCCCAGGACAAAAACGCGTAAATTACAGAAATTTCAGTTGAAAAGATTTACACATTTATTTATGAAATCTAACGAAATCTCAACATCATTTTAATGTGCTCTGTTGCCTACGATTTTCTTCGTAACAGGGCTATATACAAAAGACAATGGAATGTCAGCTGAGCACAGGAAATCAGACCTATTAGCTGTTTACCTTACTTCGATCCAAGTTCCCTTTCACATGTTGGTGATTAAATTTATTCGTATCTCTAGGAATGTTTAAGTTGATCACTGACAGTAAATTGATTCCGTGCGAACTATTGAAATTCGGTTCTCAGTCTAAGTAGTTATTTATTTACTGAGGATGTTTGATTAGAAGCAGGTTGGTAGATATGGCTAGTAAATTTTGTGCAGTTATTCGACAGACGGTGATATACTTCCCGATTCATTCATAAAATCAATGATTTTTGATCCACTCTATTCAGCATGAAAACGTTCACAGCACTTACTCGTAAGCATTCTTAGTATTTCATATGGATCACGAATCTCCATCAGTTTATCGAAAGATGTTTGAAGTTATTTTGATAGCTTTAATTGTCTACATGTGGGCAGTGAATATTTTGTTTAGTATCGCACTATTAAAATTCACACTCCTAAGCGAAACTTTTGTATATTCTTTGTGAATTTTCTCCTTGTTTTCTGTATTTCTGAAATTCACGTATTCTGCATACTCACAGTAGTTTTAATCGCAATACTCATACTCGCCGTAAGTCTTTGATTTCATCAATGTATTCAGCACAATAACTCTTGCAGTCCTATTGACATAAGTATGAGCGGTTGCGCTACAGAATGATCCTGCATGCCAGTTTCTTCTTGCAAGAGGCAGGGATGGGTGTGTTTGGTTCTCCTGAAAACGAATACCCAGTCAATGGGTGTATCATTTTGCAATCCTATCAAGCACAGCACATCATGTGCTTGATAATAATGGAGTGTATTTATGAAGCATTGCGACTAAGAATACTAGTGAATGCAATCAGACCATTAGTAAATAGGGTTTTGGTTATTAAGAAATTTTCCTAAATCATTTTTATTTACATTTAACGTTGATTTTCACATGTCATCATATCTGCTGTTGATGCAAAATGCGGAGACATGCTAATACGCTAATTTCAGTAGGAATTACATCACTCATTTATGCGGTATACATCTTATGAATACGGTAAACCTTAATTATCCAATGTGAGACGCTAGAATTGAAGCGTTGAAGCAACATTTGAGACTAAACTAATCAATTGAACTGGTTACTTGATGATAGCTAATGATCCTGATGTTCACATGTGTTTCCTTGGACCCGAAAAGGATAATAAAACATTCGATCTGCAGATTAGGACAAAAAATCTTGTGCAATATGAGTGTAGTGCAGTAATGCTATCAGAGAAGCAACGAGTACAAAGATATCTCATTGATTATATCAGTCAGAGTCATTTACGATAGAGTGATTGATGTGAAGTTGATGTTCTGGAAGTGTGTCAGGTGCAGATATATCAAACAAGTTAAATGACAAACAGACAACACTAACCAACCAAAATCTGAAACTCCGTCAAACTGACAAGCACAATGTAAAATGTTTACATTTCTAGGTGCAGGCGAAAAGTGTGGATTATTCAGACAATCATTCAACTCGAACTAGGGTACACATCAGTTGCTCCGAGCAGTCTGCGTGTTGATTATGATTTTGTGAAATGTTTTCGCAGGATATGAGGTGCGGTGAATGCTTTTTATAAAATATGTTTGATTGGTGTTATGTGGTTCAAACAGTTGACAGTAATTTACTGTGGAATGTGAATATCCTGAAACTTTATGGCAATGAAATGTTGTCTGTTTTCACTTACACGGTAATACTTCTTTCCACTTTAGGTGATGTTCATTTGTGTCAATATGCGAAGATGGATAACGTGGTGGTTCCCGCCTAACTCCACAGAATTCACTCTTGCCTTCATTCTTTGGTTCCTAATGGTAAACCTATTCACACAAACACATGAGAGCTTAGCGTCATGTGGATCGCAATTGTGTGTAAAATAATCCAGCGAACAGTAACTTATGAAATACTTTCCAGATTATTTTCGCTGAACATGCATCATCGTTTTACTCTTGTGCCTAAATGTCTACTTTTACATAAGCTAGTATATGCATGTATTCTCGTGTGTTCATGTCTCTTGTATTCTGAAGAACCGTCAAATTCATCAAATACAAATGAATCACATATGAGCTAGTTGCTTCTTTTTGCACTATTTTCTGTTGTGTATGTTTGAATGTGGTTTCCCGTACTGAAATCAACCATGTGTATGTGTGTGGAGTGATGAAATTGTTGTCAATATCCAAATCAAGAGAAATACGACGTAACCGAAGGATCTTCTTCTTGGTAAACGTATATACACGTGATCTGATTACATTATGTATAATTACAGAAACACACGTACACAGTCCTCTGTACCTGGTGGTGTAATTTCGAGTCTTCCGTTATTCAAGTAGGCTTCGACATATTCCACGTTGTGCTCAAAATATCCCCAGTCAACTGACATATTCTCTAGTCACAAAGATTATTTTGGTGTAATGTCCAAGGTTTCACATGAAGCCAGATTCAGTCAGAGGAGAGATTTCAAATTCATTTGAAGTCATAGAGTTTAGGTTTAATTTACAAGCATGGTATTAGTCGTTTAATGTGAAGTGACTGGACTGAAGTCATCGTTTTGTTTACCTGGTCATTTCACAATCATGAATATGTTCACTATGAGACGGTGGATTTAGTTGACTGAAGAATGGACACTGTAGAAATATGAAGTCGTTTTTAATGCCATGAATACTGTCTAACTTGAAGAAAGTGTTGAGTGGTACTGCAAAAGTAAAGTGCGATTTGTTAAAAATTTCAAAGATGATCTGATCACATGACGTCACTGTCCTCCACTAATCAGCACAATTTTTCTCTCTCCTGAATAGTCCAATGTGCCAACATTTATTTTCGGAATTCAACAATTATTGTCTCTTACTTGAATGAACATATGAGGACTAGGATTAGTGGGGGATTCAAGTGATGACATCAAGGCTGGAATGATTGTTCGTCCGACACCACTTTTGCACTTCACTGATGTCTTCTAAAGGACACGAAGAAGTTTATATATTCTGAAGTAAAGAATGAGGGTTAATTGATACAGTCTATGTCAACATTCGAATTAGGTGGAAGTACATATGAGTGCAGCTTATTTAAATTAACATGCGAGAATTACACAGAGTCTTCAGTAACGTACAAAAGTGACATAAACATATTCGAGATTCCGTTGAAAATGAATAAATTTATTCATGTCTTAACGACTATATAGCTCTTTTCCACCATAATGAGGTGAATGTGAAGAAATATTCAGTAGAAAATAATCAACTTCAAAAGAAGGTATTATGTGGTGGTGACTCAGCAGCGACTTTAGTGTTTCAGAGTTTGGTCACCGACTGATACACTCCTAAACCTTGCTTAGCTGGTAGTAAGCCGGATAAGGAGGGAAGAAGAATAGAGAAGCTCGAAACTCCCTCCGGAGAAGTAAGGAATGTGTATTTTTTACATCATAAAATTTCCTTCTTAGCAATATCTACTTATTAGTGAATAGTCCACATATGATTTACCACTTGAATTCGGTCATAACATCGTGGACTGAAATATTTTTACCGAACATTCCAAATCGTCCAATGCAGCTCAAGGGAATTCGCGTTTTAAGGTTTTCGTCCACTTTGAAATGAGATACTAAGATTCGATTTCGATTTTCAACTATTCGGAATCCTCACTTCTTTTATCCATGTACCCTAGTCTTCATATATTTATTGAAATAAGGGGAAGTAAGCGTTGAATTCATGAAGTAAAATTGCAGGCACATTATGATAAAAAGCATAATGTGCCAGGGTAATGATAAATCAAGGAATCCGACAGTAAGAAGAAATTCCTTTCCATGACAACAAAATGTCTGAGCAGCATTCGCTAAGGTAGACCACAAAATAAAATGAAAAGCTTAACATGCAATTAACATGATGCTCGTCCCCTCATCAGATAATTCCAGTGTAGGAGTGTTAAGTAACACAACTGCGTATTCAAACACTTCTAATCAGCAGTAAATCAAATATCTTGTGGGCCGGTGTCACAGTGGTGGAAAGATCTACGATCTCGGAATCAATTCCAAATTGACGTACTCTATAACCTTGACTAGTTTACTGGCAGGTTTCAATCCTGGTGAAAGTAACATTTGCTATTAGTTCAGAAGACACATCGCTTAGATAAATCGATAATGCCATTGTACTGTAAATGAATTACACTTGTCATTTATTGAAAGAATCATTAGTTCAGTTATGAATTAATACGGTTGTATAGGAAACTAACACAATAATACAACCCAGATAGTGGATCCCCGTGAAAAATCCAGAAACATTTTCTCTGAAATGCAAGATAAGATTTTGTTATCTTCTGTAATACAACCTTACTTAATGGCAAGCAACGCGACCAAACTGACTGTCACCAATATCATGCTGAATGTGTTGATCAGTAACTAATAGTAAAAGATGCTTTATTTGACAAATCATGCCATTCTTACCCAAATGTGGTAATTGTGAATTGCTCTCTTCAGTCCGCGGATTTTAAATTTCGAAAGGACACTGGACGCAGCTAAATCCACCATCATGAAATATTTCGAAATCTGTGAGCGAACGTGAAAATGACAACAGAATGAAAAGAATGTCATGATAAGCGAATGAAGCTGACGAAGGTAGCTCGACATAAGCCCTGTAAGGTTATATTTTCCAATTATGCAGCAGCAATATGATGACAATGGGGTCATTCATTTCCTGATTATATTTTTCCACAAGCAAACGTTGGTGGGTAAATAAGTTAGACGTTTCCAGTTGTTTGTGAGTTTCGACATGGACGGATAAATCTCAACAAATTGCGAAACGTGAATATAAGTTTTATTACATTCTGAATACACCGCAGCAGTCGTGACAAAATAACACATGATATTTGATTTCCGTAAGGACGAAATAAGTGAAATTTGGAAACATATCCACCATCAGTATATAAAACGTTAGAAGATAATGCATTACAATTACACGAATTATTACTAGGAATGCCGTATGCATCCATAATACGCCCGTCAATAATGAGTTGAAATGACGTGTTCTCCTTCTTTTGATCAATTGCACGAACTCTACTGCCTAACGATGAAAAACAACTTCTTCTGAACGATAGTATTCGTCAAGTAAAAAGAATAAATCACACTAGTATGATCAACATGACATAATGATAACCAACACCATCTATCCATCCATATTTGAGTAAACTCAAGAATTAATCAATTCAAGCATAAATGCAAAAGAGGATACGACAGTACCTCACTCACCTGAAGTAACACTGGTTTCAGAAATACACGCCTCAAAAACATTGACGTTAATTCGCTTATTTATAGCTAGACGTTTTCGATGGTTATCGAAATCTATATTGAATATACTTAGTCATCATATTCCGTTCTTTGTCTCAGTGATATCAGAGTTCATATGATAAATTTTTTTCGAAATCATGCGATTATATACGTAAATTGTGAAGTTTGATACACATTCGAGTAAGATGTTGGCATACAACATAAAGGAATAATCAACTAACTTGAATTCTCATGTAGTATTTCATATAAGAGGCTCAAAGGTTTCATATATTTCATATTTCAATTCAAACAAATTTTAGTATTTCTAATATATTCAGATTTTCAGAAGTGTGGTGAAAAAATTCAGGGTTTCATTTTAGAGATACAGAAAGATATTTTGTAATCAAACTTTCCATGAAATATAACAAAGGTTTCATTTACGCGTAAATTCAAAGACACAGGATAATTCTACAACATGGTACTATTTTACACGTCAACTGATTGTAAAGCATCTACGAACCAAATATGACGAAGTATCTAGACTGTTCGCAGTCAAATGCATGGTTACTGTGCATCAAAAGAAAGTAGAACTGTGTTAAGGGTTATCCTTTTGTAGAAACAAACGATGAATGAACACGAATGTCAAGAAAAAAGAGGGCCAGATAAACAACGTTCGAATAACAGTAGAATATAAAGAAGTAACTGGCAGGAAATAGCATTTGACTGTTCGAAGTCTATTCCAAAATTCAGTTAAAATGTTTATACATAAATGACATGAATCTGAATAATGGACGATAACGATAACGACGTATTCAACAAGATATTTCTCACACTTCTTATTATTGAGAAGCAGTATGATTTTTGCACAAATTACAAGTTGATAAAGAATAGATGAGAAATGATGAATTCATCCCTCTCAAAGGATTGCTACCATGTGCCTGCATCTCGGAAAATCTAGTGAAAACGAATATCCATCCTATAACGGTTTCTTACATGTTTCAGTCAAAATTCGTCACACAATATGTAAATCTTAATAGAGTGTGTCGGTGGTTCAGTGCCCGCAGCCTACGAATGAACCACTTTCGAGTCGCGGGTACTATACCTTTCTAACACGATGCCATGTATCTTTCAGAAGCATTAGTATTCCTTATAAAACCTTTATTGCTTTAGATGAAACATGCAATTTGGATAGAATCTAGACATGAAAATTAGTTGGTCAAGCGTATTTCAGTTTTCGAAGATATCTAGCAATTCAGTAACTGACGTGACGCGGTTTAGTTACTCAAAATGTTGAGTCATTCCTATCGCACGTTTTGAGTGTAGATTCTATGGACAACGATTCAGTTATCAACCTCTTTAGAATTTCATCTCTCTCCTGGCTTGTTGTATAGTTGTGTGGTAATGCATGCAGTGCAGTTGATGAGTTGTCTTCCAAATCACTTTTCTTTGCGAGGTCAATTATTCTACATTTAGCTTAATTCCGATGTTCTGATATTCTGACTACCTCGAATCTATTGTTATGACTGATGTAGATGACATCACAGTCAATGTAAAATATTTGTAATTCATACTATTTTGTCAAATTGAGTCAACCGACAGGGATCCTGAGTGAGTTTGTAAGTTCACATAGAGTACAAATGTGACAATTCGACATCTGACAGAGCGTCATCCCAGAATTAGGAACTCATAGAATCAACTAACTAATTGATAAAATCTAATATATTCTTGAATCTTGACAGGAAGAAAATCACTAAGAGCATCCACATCATCAAGAGTATGTTTGTGAAGTAGTGTAGATTTCAGACTTTCAAACCCAGCAAACAGACTTGAGAGTACTATTTTCACACGAAAAAATGCTATTTCCATTGGACGCTCTCCCCTTAGGAAATAATGATTATATTTTTCAAAGCAATTTGATCGTCAGTACTGAAGAGAATTTAGGCAATAATTTCATTCACTGAGCGCTAAATTGTCACTTACCGACTTGAGTTACTAATCATTTATAAGTAATGAAATGGTGCGTTTCAGAAATTAAGGGCATATTTGAGTGTCTGGTGCGATATAGAAGAACTAGGTGATATGAGTAAAGTGCAGAGCTCAGATTTCTGGAACCTATTCGTCTAAAACTCACTGTACGGAAATGAAATTGTGTCCTTATATATACATATATATATATATACATATGAATATCAAAAGTGTGACTGAAAATTATGAAACCTGTTCTATATCTGTGAAGATATGAAGGGTCTTCTGTGATTCTTACTATGGTTAATTAACATACATCCACTGCCTGTATGAAAAATATTCTGGTTGATGAAATCATGTGAAGTGTAATCAAAATCGCCATTGACATCTATCCGAGAGCATTAGTTTGTATGGACACACAAATGGGGAAAATCAAATCTTCTGAAGAATATCCCAACAGAAAGAATGCGACTCTACCTGAAAATTGTGATACATCTTAGCAGTACATCTCAGACAGTCTTGTCACATATCCACGTCTTTTTCAGTGTCACGGAGGATGAAAACAGACAAGAAATAGGGCTATATATGAGTAAAGTGAAACACCAATAAAAACACAAGGTAATCTAAAAGGGGCTAATAACTTTTAATAACTGATATTATTCTGGTTTTCTTTTATTCAAATACCAGTTAAAATGGTGATTCCGTCCTGTACTGCAGTGAGACATGCCAGCACGAAAACAGCTCTTCTGACAACATGCATTTCAAAACGATCAAGCGGAATGGTGAAGAATAACAATATGTAAAATCCTAAAAGTCATTGTTTTCTAAAGTTTCGATTTTTGAAATGAACCCTATGTTAAGGAGATAACTGGCTTTTTCTCTCCAATTTGTTGAAACATATCTGTCAGACAGTGAAATTTCGGTGTTGCTGCGTAAGATATAACTTGAAACGAACCTAATCAAGATTAAAAACAGCTACATATTTGTGAAGACATGGTAAATTTAGTTGTTTCCACCAGAATCGTGACTGTTTTCTGTTATTAATGTAGGTGATTATGCACGTTATGAAACGCATTTATGTATAAATACGTCTGTTTACTCAATCGCACCACTTCGATATCTACTTGCAGTTACTTCGAATGTTTACAACCACTGTATCATTCAACACACACTTTTATCATCATAATATATAAACGCTTCTGTGAGGTTCAGAAGACAGTTATAAAATGTACCAATTGATGCAAAATCATAGATAAACTGTGATTATTTTCATATCAATACATGAACTCTTCACACATGCTAGTCTTCATATGTTCATTCAAGTGAGGAATAATGAGTGTTCAGTTATGAAAACAACTATCGATTAAGCATACAATTTACCAGGCAGAATATTATGCTGATCAGTGAAGAACAATAAAGCTGTGTGATCAGATAATCTTCACAGAAATATAAATTTGTTTCTCATGACAAGAACACTGTCTAACTGGAAGAAAGCCTTTAGTGGTATAATGAAGTGAGCTGCAATCAGTAAGAACATTCAGTGTCCACTCTGCAGTCAACTTAATTCTGTCTCATGGTTATATCTTCACCGTTATGAGATTACCAGCTAAAATTAAGTAACATGTTCATTGCATTTGCTTCAAATTAAACGATTACAACCATGGTCTGCAGTTCAACAAGACTTAGATGTGTTCGATTCGCTTTTGAATATATGCTTTATGTGATATCATGGTTCATTTCATTACGTTTATTCAGCATAATTTGGATTATGTAGAGCCCTTGATTAATAATAAAATCCATACTGTTGAAATTCGTTACAGTTATTCGGTTGATAATGCTCTTTGACTGCTATAACGCAGCTGACAGAGGATATTTTCAGCATAACTTGCACTATGTGGAACTCTAGATGAATGATGAAAATCATACTGCTAAGCTACAGGGTTATGAGAACTGTCCACCTGAGCTACAGATCTTCTATACCATTTCTCTGATTTTGCATAATTTCACACGCCATCCAGTATTTGTGTTTTTTGAGAGAAAGATGTGCTGGCCGCATTAGATTTCCCTTCACTCAGAAGCTGACAACAATTTCATCAGTCTACACGCACGATCCATTTCAGTCAGTGAAACCACTTTTTATATGGAAGAAAATAGAAAATGGTGTGAAAAGAAACAGTTATCTCATGGGCAATTCATTCATTTCTTTGATATTTGACATGTAATCGATATCATCTAGTAATGAGTCCGTCTATGTTGGACAGATTTCTGAATGGCTCGGTAACATTTTCACGTGTTTACGAGGAACAAGCCATGTTTTAGTGTTCCTTTTACAGGCGGCATATCTCATGGTCGGGATTAATTCTCCGATTATGCTAATCTGTTGGAAAATCAATTATTCTTGTTACTGGATGACGTTTCGTGCATAAATCATATCAAATTAGTCACACGGTTTCATACTGTGTCTCATCTATTTTTCCCTCGTTCGCACTTCATGTTGTTGTTTACTGCCACTTTTCTAATCTCCAGTATATACGTTGCGTCAGCCACATTGCACGTGTGCCATGTTGAATCGATAAACAAAAAATAAATTCTCTCTCCACCTAACTATAATACTTTTTAATACTCTCACCGCGTCCCACCCTATTTCGTGATTACATGCAAGTGAATGCAGTACAATGGCTGAGCTTTTTTCTGAGTTATTTAATTTAGCGGAGTCAACTATTCTTGGTCTAGCTGAGTTTGATGTTGCAATAAACTAGTTGATCCTGACCTATTAGTTTGACCCAAGCAATTGACCTCACAGTCATTTTATGGTATTTAGAAAATTGTTTTATTTTTATTGATTACATCTGTTTGGTCCTTAAGCCGACAAAGTTTATCTCTGGAAGAGTTGGTTAGTTGGTTCACATATCACCCACATTTTAGCCTCATCAATTATCTTACATAAGGCTATTGACGTTCCTTCTTTATACGACAGTGCTACATGGATATTGGAGTCTATATTATTTTTGTCATTTGTATTGCTAGTCTTAGTTTCTGTGTGATTCTTCATATATTTTTGAGTGAATTCTGCTGAGCAGTTATTCACTGGTGACATAACCTTCATTCGCGTGATTTCATTATTTAATTCTTCTTGCCAATGGCCTAACTATGGAGTCGGAAATACATTTTACCACAATGCTAAGGTTCTACATTCACAACAAAAACACCGGACGGAAATTCGAATGAACATATAATGCTACGAATGCATATTCGCGTGCAGTCTCGCCAAGAAATCATCTTCATAATTCGGCAGGATATTTGCTGTACTGTGGGATCAGTGTTAGCACTTTTATTTTGATTGTATTTTTAAAAGGAATTTTCTGGCACACATCATTTTAGTATACAGACGTTTGAAAAGTTGTGACAAATAGATGTAGATTTGTCACCGATTTGTTTTTTATGCACTTACGTTTAATGGAGTTTCCGTATTTCCAAAACATAGAAGACGTGAACACAGGTGAAACGAACGATATACTTTGCTATGGATTAGTGCATAAATTTTGATACAATAATAAAGTAGTGATTCAAGTTCAGTCAAAATAATCCGACAATCATCCCACAAATAACTGTTTACTGCCTTTTGTTACTCAAAATTGAAGTCCAGATAATGCTATGCTCGTATATATTTGTGTAAATAGGTGCAGCATTAGGAACAAAAAAAGGGAAGGAAAGAAAGAATTCTGCGGAGTCAGGACAAAACCACCACGGTATCCACCTTCACCTTTTGACACAAATAAACATCATCTAAGCTGTAAAGAAATAAAACGTTTTAGGTGATAGAAGATTGCTTTTCATTACCACATATTTTGGAAAATTTCACATTCCATAGTAGAAATACTGTTAAATGTCATGATGGTAGAATTCCAATCAGATATGTATTATATAAGAGACAGTCTATGCGTCTCAACTACTTAGTAGACATTTTACAAATTCGAAATCAAACTCACATTTCGATAGAAGCGGTTATCCTAGACCAAATTTAGAGTAGAATGTTCCTCTGAATAATTCACACTTTCCGCATGCATTTAGGAATGTGTGCACCTGACTACAGTATGCTTGTCTGCTTGACAGACTATCACATTTTGGTCAGTTAGTGATGCTTTCTCTCATTTAATCTGTTTGACTTGTCAAATAAAGTAGAATTGCATTTCAGTGGTTTGCAAACAATGATAAGTTTTGTTTTTGGTAATTTCGCTTGAAATATTATCAGTAACAAAACAACAACAATAACAATTTGATCAATGTTTCCGACAGTGTATTTTTCAGAAATGAATAATGACGGTTGAATAAAATTTGTTATACATGCTTGTTTGTAGATTTTCATAGGGAGATAGTTTTTTATATGGACGAATATGAATCAATAAATATTAAATTCTGAATAAAACTCTAATTACATTTTGGCTACACTACAGTAATAGTGACAGACTACCACAACAAAATGCAATTTCTATAATAGTGACTTTCTTTGCATATGGTTTAATGTACAGTGTGAGTTTATATATAGAGATAAACAATGTAGATTAAATGTGAATACTTGGTGTCTCCATAATAAGACCCTGAAAAGTCAACTTGCATGGTATCCAACAACTACAGGTATCCAAATCTCTCACAAAATATAATAGGAACGATTAAAAGATAATACCATTTTTCTTAATTAAAATGTTCATCGTGCAGATGGAAAAATGGAGTTGACGAAACTGTGAGGAGAATTCATAATGCTGTGAAACTCGTCTTTCTTTGGTGTCAACAAACTAGTGGTTCAACAATCGGATAAGGAGATTTCATCGGTATTTAAGGCTTACATCTGTATATATCAATTTGAATGTATTTGTAGAAACAAATTCTTGGGTCTTACGCAAAGGCGTTTGTCTCCTTGGATCATGTAGTTGCTGCAGTAGTGGTTGGAACAGGCAAAGTCAAACTACCAAAGACTCCAGTGATAAGGTATCTCGTAGAATAAGCACAAGAAAGTGATTCCGTCAAGTCACTCACTGTTGTAAGACAACAGACAACAAACACGGTGATGCTTTTACTGTGCAGGGTGTGGTGATTAGAGTTTGTAAATCAGACCTCTATGTACAGAACGAAATACCAGTCATTTTCAATCTACCACAGTAATGTGTCTTACTTACTAACTGTTATTTTTAACAACAATACTTTTTTTATTCTACCTGTTGTTATTATTCCTGATTCTTTTTAAACTATCTTTGATTAGTAGCATAATCTGAACTTATTTTCAACTTGAAATAATAGAGAAGATTTGTAGCTCAGGTGGATGACTTGCATTTAAAAGTGTTCTCTAAGCTGGTTGGTTTAGTCGCGAAGCTTTCGTCGTCCTTCCGGACAATATCTTCAGCGCCAATTTTAGCACAAAGTGAAATGATTCAAATTTCTTCATGCGTGATGTAATTGCGTCTCCTGGTTACTATCTTCACATATGTATTGACCACTTTCTATTGACTAGGATTTTAAACTTTTTGGTCACCTGATTTACTTTTTATTAATTGGTATATTTCATCTACATTAACGTGTTTGTTAATCGCATTTTCACTTGAGTACCAAAGATTAGAATTAATAGCTCTATCTATAATTAAACCGAAAATCTGGATACGTTACGTTGATGATACATTTGTAATAATTAAGAGAAGTGATTTAGAATATACTCATAAATTATTAAACAACATATTTAAAGACATCAAATTCACGAGAAAAGAAGAATTAGATAACAAAATCCCATTTTTAGATGTCTTAATCAGGAGAACCAACACAGGAGATTTAGAGACACAAGTTTATAGAAAATCAACGCACACAGATCAAATACTCAACTATACTAGCAATAATCCAGTTACTCACTAGAGAAACTGTGTGCAGACATTGTTTAAAAGAGTTCAGACACATTGTAGCACTCCAGAGATGAAAAGGATGGAAGGAAAATACCTACTAACAGTCTTCAAAAAGAATGGTTATCCACAAAATCTCATCAAAAAGTGCTTAAAATCGAATCAAAACACCAACAAACAACCGTCATCAAAGACCACAAGAAAATTCATTCTACCATACATGAAAGATATCTCTGAAATAACAGCTAGAATACTGAAACCGTTTGAAATAAATATAGCACACAAACCAGTCAAGTCGCTTAGTTCGATATTATGCAAACTGAAAGATCCAACAGGAAAAGGGGATAAAATTAATACCATCTACAAAATAAATTGTATGAACTGTAACAAGCATTATATCGGCCAAAGTGGGCGTCCCCTTCGAATCAGAATCCAAGAACATAAATCAGCCCTGAAAAGACATGATATGTATTCTTTATTATCAATGCATGCAGACAACTATGGTCATCAGTTTGATTGGGATCATGTCAAAATCTTAAACAGAGGAAACACGAAAAGTGCCAGAGAATTCCTAGAAGCCTGGTACTCAAGCGAAAATGCGATTAACAAACACGTTAATGTAGATGAAATATACCAATTAATAAAAAGTAAATCAGGTGACCAAAAAGTTTAAAATCCTAGTCAATAGAAAGTGGTCAATACATATGTGAAGATAGTAACCAGGAGACGCAATTACATCACGCATGAAGAAATTTGAATCATTTCACTTTGTGCTAAAATTGGCGCTGAAGATATTGTCCGGAAGGACGACGAAAGCTTCGCGACTAAACCAACCAGCTCAGAGAACACTTTTAATTGCAAATTATTTTAAACTTGTTAGCATTACCACTAGTATTGTTATCAGTATGTAATTCTTGATATGTTCGGTTTCTTTCTCTGATGGCTAATTGTTCATTTGTGCGATGTAGCTGAGCCATAAATCATTATTGTCTAAATATTAGTCTCTCAAACTCCATTCCCCTTATCTACGTCAACCTGACCTGAAAAAATATTCACACCGATATTTTTGCATGCTTTTCTCAGTGTAGTTTATTCGCTTATCAGTCATTTTATCTTCCAGTTTAATTTTACTGGTGTGAACATCTCTGTGTGTAGATTATTCAAATGAAGAGTTTTACCAGTGTTTGATGAATTCATCAAATCTCGCTTTATTGAACTTTGCAGCTTGTCTTAAATGGAATATAGCCCATCAGCTGTGATCAGCGTCAGACTATAATGCACACCATCTATTCATTCATATTTGAGTAAACTCAGGAATAAATCAATCCATTTATAACCACTAGATTAGATGAAGCAATAACTCACTCAACTTAAGTGATTTCACACTTCAGATGTGTATGCCAATAGAAAAAATTCACGTAGTCTTGCGTATATATATATATATATAATTTGACTTCGTTCATAGTTATCGAAATCGCCATTGAGTATACTAAGAGATCAAATTCCGCTCTGTCTGGAATTGTGTTTTTATTTATGAAATCTTCAAATATAACAAAGTAATATGGTGCCTTTCGAAACACCATCGTAATGAGCTAACTGGTAAATGAAGAGATTTTTTTTGAAATTGAATATATGCTGTTAATGAGGCAAAGGCCTTTGAAGGAGAATGATTATTTCGAATGAAACAAATTATTTGTGTTTTGACTTCATTTGACTTTGGTAAGAAATCGAAATATTGAGGTGTAAAGTCTGTCAATTTCTTCCAAGAGATCCGAAACGATAATTTGTAGTTAAACTTTCTATTGAATGAAATCATAGTCTTATTTACGTTTGAAATCCAAATCACATGTTGTTTATTAATTAAAGTACTATGGTACACATAAAATGAACAGATGTAATTTACAAATATCAATTGGTGAAATGTCTGTGCAGTAATTCACCAAATGCACTGTCAGTGTTGATCGATATGGAAAAGAGCACGACAATGTGTGAAAGGTAAATCGCTTGTGATAAAAAGCAATAGAGAATAAAACATGAAGAAGTAATATGAAGTAAATACTGATTATACATTATGTGAGTTAAATTTCAGTGGAAAACCACAGCTTTGGTTCCGAGGTAACGACAATGTACAAAACTATGGAGGAACATAACTGAAAGGTTTACATAATGCCGAAATAATGAAACTGTAGATTCCACAGCAGGCTAGGGCAGCAACAGTAGCTAAACCTATTTCCTTTGCACAAAAAGCACCAGTTGTTTTAGGCGTTGCAGTAGCCTTTTTTGGTTAGAATGTTCACCAGCTGGAAGGTGTCGACGGTTAAATTAGCGCCCGATAGATAATAGAGAATATTCTTGATTGATAACTTTATGGCCGGTATCGGCAAGTCGATCTTATAACGAACTATTAATGGTTCTCACTGCACCTTTATTATGCTTAACTGGTAGGTGTTCCGAAGCATGAGAACTGGACTTCCTACGGCGATATCCAATGAAGAATTATAACCCGTCGTGTGGAAACTGAGACACGTAGTTCAAGTGCATTACAACTTCCCATCAGAAATATCATCTCTGAACTGAAATCATATATGTATATATATATATAAAGCCTTATTTAAAGATGTGGGACAGTTTTTTCGGCTTTCTTGGTCATGTGTTTCCCGATGAACCTTTCTGGATAGCTACTTTCATTTGAGGTGCTATTTACTATCCTAAGTTCATCTTCATTTACCTCTTCTGAGCATATAGTTTTGACCCTGTAGCTGTGGGTCCTTATTAAATTTCTTCTATACCGGAGAAGAACAAAGTTGTGCAAATGTGTTTATTTTCTTTTCTATGTACTTTACCTATGCAAGTTTCTCCTTATACTATCATCTGATTTTCTTATGATAAAGACATTAAGCATGCAATTCTTCTTTGGGATTCTTCCTCACAAATAAACATAATGGCTGAATGAACTTTATTCAAGTGAACTACCATTGTGAATCTGTCTAAGTCATTTTCACAATGGAAGGATGTGTCATCCATATAACCCCACTGAAAAGAGTTTTCTGATAATAACATTCAAAAGACTATTTTCTTGTTCACGTAGAAAGTAATCTTCTGATATGGGACTTAGAAGTAACCCACTGGCACCCTGTCGACTTGACTGTTGAGGGTGCCATGAAATGTAAAGTTCACATTTATAGTACACCTCGGTAACACTTTGAAGATTTCAACTGGAATCCCAATATTTACTGAATTGATGTACACTTGTTCATATATGTAGTATATTATTACATTTGCGAAAAAAGATTTTATAACCAAAGATATCGTAGTTTTATCCCTGTTATTAATATCTTTGTTTCTCTCCGCTAATTCATTCACATCTTATCCACTATATATTCACAAAGCGAAATCACCAGGTATCTAATGAACCTGCAATTTTCTATCATAATCTGCGAATTCTTCACGTTGTTGGATGTTCCGAGAGCACCTTCACACTTTTGCCAACTGAATTCTAACTTTGATTTCACCAATCACATAATCTTAGATATAAGTTGTTTCAAATCACTGGGTTACTTTCAGTCTAATGAACTAACATTTACCTGAGTTGTAATGTACCGACATGAGGAATCTGGAAATACTTGAATTTCATGTTAGTTAAATATTAGGTCTATCGTATTGCCGTTCTCATGTGACAGGGAACTACCACAGTACTAAACAAACCTGCCGAGAGAGATTATGAGGCTTCTGTAAACAGGTTTCAGGACAATTATTTGATTGATGAGTGGTTAAAACCAATTCTAATTCTCCGTGTTTTTGATCCGTCCGTAGTAACTGGAGGTTTGGATCTATATATCAGATTCCCAGCTACGGTAACTGACTATTCCATACTGAAGACCTGTGATTAGTGGATGTAATATGAACTCGGATTATATATATGTTTTCCTCTATGTCGTCTGCCATGTTTAGAAGCATATTACTGTTTCATATGAATGGTACTCACTCTACGTTATGCGAACTATTACATTTCCATCCTATTTCTAGTGAAACTTTGTGTCAACCAAGAAATTTTGAATTTATTCTGAAGATTACTGAACTAATTATCCAATAAATAGTCATTGTTTTTATTTCCTAATAAGTTAACTACTTACATCATTCTGAAGTTATGTTATTCTTAGTTCCAACCAGTTCCTCCTTGTTATCGTGACAAAAGTTATGTTCAAATCTCTGCTGTATTTTACATGACTGTATTTAAAAAGACATTTTTGAAAAATTATTAACTGTGCAGAAATTGAATTAATGGATATATATATATATATAAATATATATCAGACAATTCGTTCTTTTTATGAATTTAGACAAACCTATTAGAATACCTCATTTGTCTGAATCGTGTAATGCATTTGCACAACACATTTCGAACAATCTGATCACAAACGGACTTGTCATAGGAATATATATGAAATTAATAAAGCGTTGGAAGGTGAGAAAATAGACTTAGGTCAAGCAAACAGGACGTATTGTAGGTCAAAATAAAAATGGAGACCATTAAATCATGTAACAGAGGTAATAGTACATCTGCTATGGTATCAAAACGAAGCTTTCGAAGGAAGAGTAAGTGTGATGACGAAATGTTGCTTTGAACTCATAGAGGTGGTTTAAACTTTCTGATCCCCGAAATATCTATCTAAGCTCTCTGAACATGCGAGAAATGATGTCACATCACACTGTAGTTATCAGTTTCAATGTACGCGTCTACACACTTACGTTGTCGATATCTGCACGTAAGGGTTGGTTTCAGAGAATATTCATAAATGGCTCCAGAAGGAAATAGAATATTCAGAAACCATTATTGGTGAGAACACGATACTTAGTTCCTCTATTGCGAAACATATTATAGAAACAAGACATACAATTGACGTTAACACATCTTTTTAACCTATATATCTAACGTGTGTGAGGCGTATCCTTAAGTTTGTGAAAGCCCTAACTGGTAATTAGGAAGATCAAACCATCTTTATTAGTCCAAAGCAACAATTCGTCATCACACTTACTCTTCCTTCGAAAACTTCGTTTTGATACCATAGCAGATGTACTATTACTTCTCTTACTTGATTTAGTGGTCTTCATTGTTATTGTGACCTACAATATGTCCTTTTTCTTTGAGCAAAGTCTATTTTCTCATCTTCTAACGCTTTATTAATTTCAAATATATTCCTATGACAAGTCCGTTTGTGATCAGATTGTTCGAAATGTGTTGTGCAAATGCATTACACGATTCAGACAAACTACGTGTTCGTATTTCTTATAATAAAGGTTTTTGTATTTCTCAATGAATGAAAAACAAAACGATATTGTTTTCCATTCATTAGGAAATAAAAAACCCTCATTATAATGAATATCATATACCCAATGCCCAAATTTTTTCAAACTGTTAAAAGTGAACTTGGTTTGGACATATACAACTTAATTAAAAATTCGTATTTCTTAGTCTATATATATATATATATATATATGAATATGAATATGAAATGTGTGATTACTAATTATTTTACCTCTGCTATTTCTCTAAAGAAACAGGTGCACTCCATTGCTGGAATGATTGTTAACAGTTATCTACTGGTTGACTGTAACTTTAGGTTAAGCAATCATCAACACCTATGTGAGGTGGTTTGTTCGTTTTGAATCAAAAAAGTATATATCGAGCTCAGTAATTTTCATTTGTTTCGTCTACAATTTCATTAGAATTATAAGGATAACCTGTTTCCATCATTAATACAAAGTTTTTCTTTCTCATTAATTGAGAGTGCATAGCTTTCAAAGAAAGTTTTGTGTCTTCAGAAATCTCAATGAAGCTCACGTATGACTAAGGATTTCATTTACACCAAGTTGCAAAATCCCTATTCAGAGAATTTCACAATATACTTGATTGACGGAAAGTGTTTATCGTCTTTAAATACGCATGAGGTCATCCTATTTTAGTAAACTTCCTTAGAGTGATTTGCAAACAGAACGAATTTTGCTGTAGGCCATCTTTATCTCTAGAAAGCGAATATTTCAAATGTGAAAGGATACAACAATTAATGTTATTATGCAGAATGAATCTGTGTCTGGGTCTGAGATCAACAGCTTCTCTATATATAAAAATAAAGTCTAGTTAGCCAAAATCATGGCACTCAGTGTGATCAGCCCAGAGGGACATAAGTATAACATGAAAGCATTCATGAGGGAAGTTGAAGGTGTCCCTCATAAGAAAAGATACAACAAATGTATCACAGTATTTGTAGTGTAAGAATTCAACTGAGTTGTCAGTGTAACTGCAGTGTCACTTTCCATGGCAGTCAATGCTTTGGGACTTGATGTGTACGCATTTGAGGTCTAAATGTTTTCGGTGTGCGCTTGTTTGAAGAATCATGTCTCGTGAGAACTCCTTTCAACAATATATACAATAAAGTCGGAGTTGTAAAGTCATCCTTAGTTGAAACGGAAGACTACGTTCAAAAATTGAAAACGTGTATCATGCAGTAAATGTGAAGAACAGTCAAAAAATGAAGACAGCAAGGAGATGAGTGGCTTTCATCCGAAGAACTTGCTGTTCCAGAAAGTTTGCACATGGACAATTTGTAACTCGCTCTAAGGGGATTCTTCTTTTTATTATACACTCCACTTATGTTTTCAGTTTTTCATCATTTGGCTTCAGTCAGACTCGATCTAACTCCATATGCACTGCAAATTTGCTTTACACTAGCCTAAATTCAACTCAATGCTCAGATGTGATAGTGAATGCAGATCAACTGACAGACGGATCATGGCAACACGGCGTTATATTCGAAAGGCCATAGCAATGAATTTTACAAAGAAGTTATAATCATATGATGACTGTAAATGAGCCAAAGCGAACTTCTGTAAACATGAATTTTTCAAATAGAAATTAAACGCAATGAGAATAGATTCTTATAGTAAATCAAAACTTGAATTTCAATGTATTGGTATTCCTATTACTGCCAAAATAATTTCCAGTATTGTTTTTTATGAATAATTTATTTGAGTTATTATCGACCTGCCTTGCACTGAATCTGATCATGTTCTGTTGGAGATTAATAACCACTACAAAAATATTAGTTGGTGTGATGTGATTCAGTGTTGAGAAACTTGCCAACCAACATGTGGCTGATGCATACATAAATCTCGTAAGACCAGAGAAGTGGATAGCCAGGGAACGAAGCTACAAACTTCATCCCTTATACGAAAATCATCACTACTGAACGATAATCAAAGCTCAAAATTATAGCGTTGTGTTCTTCTCGGAACGCAAAGGAATACGATCATAATAACTAATAAGTTTGGAACAGAAATATCAAGATTCATTCTGAATGACATCAACCCAAATGCATTTATGTGTATGGGTATTTCACCAATGAAGTATTCCAATGCCCGATTAATTTTTCTTTCAAATACATAGCACGAAAATGATTTAACGACAATTGAAGTAGGGAAAGGGGTAACTATCTAAGTAAGTATCTCACAGTAAGTGGCCCAGAACCCTGCATCGTCGCTCCCCTTATGCATACTCTGTAGGCACCCCAAAGGAGAATGAGGAAATTCTCCAGATCTCTCTTGCTTAACGGGAACAATTTTCAGGTATTTACATATCATGTTATGGTTGCTTTGAGCAGTGATTCTCAAGTTGTTTTGTTGTCATATTTCAAAATTAAACTCTACCGTTTCATAAGGATTACAGAGTTGTTTCATTCCAACAATCAGTGAATTTATTCTTCAAATCATAAAAAAATGACGTTATTTGCTTTAGTCAGTGTGTGAGTAACGGACAGATGATCTAAACTCGCTTTATCTGGGATGTTTGCGTGAATATCAGGTTTATGGGCGTTGTTGCATACCTGAATATGTTTTCACTTTCCTAAGTATTCTTTTCATATTGTTTATCAAGTTGACTATAAAACACTCTGTATGGTGTTTGTCTGTTTGTGGAAATAAGATATCTAGCTATGAAGGAATGTGTTGTGTGGTTTGTGTTCTCTGGGAAGCACATTATTGCGTATTGATGTGGTTGACTGTGAGCTTTCTTTGATTTCATTGTCATCAGTGTGGGATTGCTGCTTCATCCATCCGTTCATTGTTGGAATCTTGGCTGTATAAATTGATTGGTTGCTTTTCTGAATTCTATGGAGAATAACGTTATGTCGGTAGCACAGCTGTTAGGACGCTCGCCGACCATACACAGAACTACAGATTCCCTACATCATTTGGGCAATTAAATTGGACATCACAATCTCTCTACTGTTTCTCTTAACTACAAGAAAGCTATTTTGGTGGCCTATTGATCAGCCTGAATCGGTCGTTGAGAATTGTTTCATCATCCTGTACTAACGCTCTTCATGAGTTGCTGAAACTAACTTTATAATGAAGAACACACATATTATTACTAAAATAAACACTCAACACACCTCACTGTCCAGCTTAGTTTATTGAAAATGCTGATCGACTGAGATCCTTAAGTATTTTCTCAACATATTAGACCGTAATTCGAATGATACTTCTCAAGGTATGGATTCAAAAATGCACACTCGTTTACCATGGAATCATCTTTACAGAGCGTTTGCTGTGCTGAGAATTAGAAATAAGCATTTCACTTTTGATTGCATCATGAGAAGACATTTTGAAATATGCATCATTTTAGCACACAAACATCTGAAAAATAATCAGAAATGGGTGCAGATTCTTTGCTGTTAATTTCGTTTATATTTGTGCAATTAATGTTTACGAAAATGACTTTGTTCACCAGTATACAAAGGACGTAAACACAGATGAAATCGAAAGCAGACTTCCATATGAATAATTGGAAATTTGGGCACAAAAATAAAACGATGACGCATGCTCAACGAAAATAATTTGACAACCAATCAACAAATAAGTGTTATTTGAACATCTTGCAAAATCCGGCCTCACATAATATTAGGCTGGAATAAATTTGTGCAAATAGGCTTATCATGTGACACCAAATGACGAAGGCAAGAATAAAACCCATCGATTTGGGCGTGAACCACCACATTATCCACGTTCGGATATTGACATAAATAAACATCACCTAAATTGTGAAGAAGCAAAACAAATTCAGAAACAAATGACTACTTTATATGGGCATAAATTTTACGGAAATTCGAATTTCATTGTGAGAAAATCTGTTGACTTTGATGATCGCGATGTCAGTAAAATAAGGTGAAGTCTACGCGCCTCAATCACTGTTGAATTATTCAGAAATAGACTATCAGCTTCCATGTTATGCTTGATATGATATCTGTTAGACTTACGTCAGCACTTAACAGAAACTGTCGCTGAAATGCAGTGATTTTTTGAATAATTCATTTTTGTCGCATATTTCTGGAAATGTATGCATCTGATAACAGCTTGTGCTTCGTTTTGACGGACGATTACAGACTACTTACTTACTGCGATCTTTTCCATTTATCAAATTTGAAAGATGTTCACTAACAGAATTTCCAGAACATTATGTTTGCACCACTTGCTATATTAAAGCGACTCTGATGGATGGCCGCTCAAAACAAACATGCATATTTTGTTGCAGTTGTTGTGATTGTTAGATTTTGCATGAGGTTTTCGCCTCAGATTTATAGGTGGAATATATCATTATCTGTCTTTATGGTTTAGGGAACGCGTGCGTGGCTACTTTATGAAAGATGCTTCTTCGTAGAAATCAAACAGTTTCACATGGGATTATCAAAGTCTATATTCTCCATCAGACGTATGTTACATGCATTAGTAATAGAAATCTTGTTGAAATTTACCAATTGGCGTATTTGTACACCATCTAAGAACAGTAGGAATCAGAAGAATTAAGGATCACTGTCAAATGAAAATGACAGTGATTGGTGGAAATCTTTTATAACCAAATTCTAAATTGCTCTTTTACTCACAGCATTCAGGAAAATCACAAAAGGGTATTAGGCTTAGTGATAATGTTTCACAGTTTCTATAGTATTTCCATTATTGCTTTGACCGAGGGTTTAACATCTTTTACAGTTTTAATTCGTCTATTAGCTGGTAAAGCGCAAATTTATTTAATATGAAAATATAACAACTGATTTACGCTGCATACTGGTGATATCCCGCACCTGATGTTCTGTGAGCAATTTAACAGCAAAATTGAACTGTAGTGAATACACTGATTTAATGAAAAACTTACGAGGAGTATGAATAACGCGACTGGAATAGGTGGCAGAATGCAAAATATCGAACTCTAAGAAATGGAGAAACAAAGTGGCATATTCACAAAGAGAAACACAAGATTTGTTGCTGCATGTAAATTATTATAACAGTAAATATACCGAAGTAAACACTGCTGACCTGTTTACATTGATAATAATTAAAACACACTAAAATGTTTTCCATTGAACACAGTGATGTCAAATTAAACTGTATCTGAACTACTTAGCATCGTTTTGAATCAGAGATAGATAAGTTTTACCAAAATTGCAGTGATGGCAGTAGAAGGTAGAAATGCCGGAATGTGCATGAATGTCACTCAACATACTTTACAAAAATAACTAGGCTATTATATGAATCCTCTTCTAATCATTAACACTCAGTGGATAACCAGCTACTTAGACTAAGAACAACGTTTCTATCATGAGTGTGGCATCTATAAACACTTCACTGATGAGGTGAAAATTTCTCACGAAACGAATCCTTCAAAACTTAAATATGTGCTGAAGAAATCGAATGTTTGTAAGGTAAACAGCTCATGTGTCTGATTTATTTTGCTCAGTTGATATTTGTTTGTCTATTGCACTTAGCGTTATTGCGAAAGAAATCATAAGCAACAGGGCATTTTAAAATGACTTTGAGATATTATCCCATTTCATAATTATAAGACATAAATTAATGTAACTTACCATTTTTAGTTCACTTATCAAGTGATAACAGATGCTTAAAACAGCAGCTGAAACCATAAGGACTGCTGATATTGACAAAAATAAGATGAACCTTTTTGTACTCAATGGTGGTAATTTCATAGCCACCAAGACCACCCCAGCTGTAAGCGTAATTGTCACGGCTAACGCTATCAAAGCACATTTCCACTCGACTGGTGAGAACACAGCAGCAAAGATCACAGACCATAATATAACCTATATCAAGAAAGCAATAGCAGTGATAATTAAGTAATTATTATCTGATAATTGAAAGCGTACTGAGAAAACTAGGCACATATCAAATGCAACATTCCCCTCATCGCTTTTCGTATGTGCGCGATGTTGCTGTCACCATCACGAAATGAAGAAAATAACTATTTGTTTCACGAATAAGCAGTCTACGTGTTGGACGGTGCAAGTGAGACATTCCTCAGTTGCGCACAATATTAATTCGAATGTGATAGTCAAACTGAAGTAATAAATTCAGTAACCTGTGGAGTTTTGTAATATTGTAGATAACAATTACCAGTGTAATTTGGGAATGGATGCTTCAGTCACCCTGTCTGTGCTCTGAGATCGAAATATCACTGTGAAATATTAAATAACCTGATGAATTTATGATGAAGTGAAATGAAACCGAGTGAAATTTAAATCTGAATTCAGTAATACCACTAGAGACTGTCCAGGAATTATTCACATTGCTTTTATTAAATTACTTCAGTGAATTGAATATCGTTAAAAACTGATCCCAGTTTCGCATAGGGTTTTCAATACTCATGTCATTCGTACATTTCGACTAGTGTTTATTATGCTTGTATCACTTCTATTTGTACACGAATTAACAAGTATCTACGATGATGATTTCCTTCTTTCCCACATATTTTCTGATAATTTTGTATATTGTTATGGCTCCCAATGAATGATGGAAGTAGCATGCGTCAGAAATAATAGGAGAAATCTCATTGACGAGACAACCACTGCCATAGACATTTTTGAAATTCACAGCAGTCATTTTATTTACCACAAATAATAATGCCAATTCTCATGGTAACGTAATACTGACACTTACCATAATCCAAAGTAGTATTGGAACAGCGTAAACGTTCAATCGAATTTTTCCCACTAATGCAATTAGAAGTAATGGAATAATGGCGACAGACCTAAAATGAATTCGGAAACACTCAAAACTCATTCTCATCGGCAAATAATTGAAATGACTCATCACATAATAACCCCTGTATAAAATATAGTAATGCCATCTGATACTTGGTAAATGGAACGTTCTACACGCGATCCATGCCTTACAAGATAAATCATTCTATTTAGTCCTAGATGTCATGGTCAATTTTGATCACTGTCATGAAGGCTAGGAAACTCATCGCTTAGAAAACAACACGAATGTTACTGAATTTTCAGGACCTCAACCATGTAGTCTAATATTTCAGTCGGAATACAAGGAATGAAGGAAACAGTTAATCTACAGCAGTAAACAATACAAGAGTCAAAAAGAGAAGTTACTTATTATCTGTTCAGATATTTTGACATAACTAATCAATAAATCGTTATTTTTTATTTATTCTGTTTTATTATAGCTTGATTCCACACAGTATTTTGGTGCAAGTATGGAATTCTCAGCATGCGATGTCATTAGCCCAAATTAATCTGCCCAACTATTGATATCAGGTGTGAGTTGGCAGGGGATCGAAGCCCGGTCCATGTGCAGCATCGAAGAGCGTCCTAACCAACTTGTCAACAACGCATTTGGTGGCATCGCCATTGTTGTATTGTTTATTCCTGACAGTAATATTTCCAAATTGGCATAAACGCCAGGTTATTTGGTTCAGGTTCCTTCAAGCAAAGTAATCGAATAATATACTCCATGAAATGCAATGAAATGAAGGCTTTGTGAACTGATTTCCTCGCGCTTGCTTATCCTAATGACGGAAGTTATCGGCATGTAAGAGATTAAACAGATAGAGAATGGCAATGTACAATAAATGAATTGCACTAGCTAACTATTAGAGGAATAATTAATTCAATGAATAAATAATAATATTCAATGGATAACTAACATCATAATATACACCAGATAGACGCGTCCCATTAAAAACGTCGGAATATTTGACCTGCAAAGCAAGATGAGATTTTATTATCTCCTTTAATCCAATCTTACGCAGCAGTAAACAAAGCGACCAAACCGACAGTGACCGACACCATCAGCGTCATATTGATTAGGAACTAAGAATAAATTAGCTTATTCCCCGTATCCTGCTAATCTTACCGAAACATACTTGGCAGAAGTAAGGTTTTGTGCTTTCTGACTCTTAATCTTCGGATTCACATAAGGTGCAATGTAACCTATCATCACGGTTTGCAATGAAATCTTTGAATAAAATTTAAAAAGACAACAGAATGAAAACGTTTTAGCAATGTGCGAGTATAGGTAAGGCTCGTAAGGTTAAATTTTGAAATATTCAAACACTATTATTCCTAAGTGAACCTGATCATATTTCTGAAGTAATGTTTCTCAGAACTGTGAACTGATGGTTTGATTTAATTCGTTATTTACACTTGTTTGTGAATTTTGACAGAGAAAAATTAATCATAATGTGGAGAAATATACTTAAATAAACTGTGAAAATTGAATAAAACGTCGAAGATATTTTGGATACACGATAGTATTCATGTGAAACTAACACAACTAAATGCATTTTCTAAAAGAATGAGTTAACTTCCATTTGGTGGAATATGGTGTGTGAATCAGTAAGGCTTTAAACGGTGACGCGTTGCTACAAGATTGGGGATTCGAAATAAGAACAACTGTCTCGTCGATAATGAGCTACTAAAGATTGACTTTAGATGAAATCCAGCCATAACTGCTATTTGCTTCATTCATACTACTAACTAAAATTTACTGAAACAATTTCTGTTTTCTTCCTAACAAAAGTGTAGAATATTTAACGGGAGATAATGAACTCGATAAAACTGTGAGTAGAATTTATGATGCTGTATCACCAAACGACTGCTTCAACAGTCTGGGAGAGACCAGTCGACATCTATCGACAATTGAAACTGAATATATTAATTTGGAGTGTGTTTGAAGAAATAAACGTATTGGTAGGACGGAAAGGTGATTTTCTGCTCGTATGATGGAGAATTTGCAAAAGTGGCTGAAAACAGTTGAAGTCATCTTACCAAAAAATCAATAACAAGGGATCGTGTATACTGTAGACATGAAAGTGATTCTCTCAATACATTCACTATTGTCAACCTACAAACACCGGACAAGAAGATGGTGGCAATTGTTGACGCTTGCGCAATCAGAATTAATAAACCAGGTCTCAGTGTAGAGAAGGCGATGGTAGTTACACCTAATCAACCATGGTGAAGTGTTTTACTTATTAACCAAAATTATTATTATTCAACATCTTCTTATTATCATTGTTGATTCATTTAGAAATATCTTTATCAGTATCATTATCTGGACCTCTGTTAACATTATTATTGTCATTACCTATAACATCATTATCGGTATTACTCAGTTTCCAATTCCTAATATACTCAAGGTCTTTTTCTGATGACTTATTGTTCATTCGTATGATGTAGCTGAGTTGTTAGTGATTATCAGCCTGATTTCAGTCTTGGAAACTCACTTCCACTTGTCTATTTGAACATGGCCTGGAGGACAATCAAACCTTGGTTTCTGCACGATTGGTTCAATGAAGTTTAATCACATATCAGTCTTAGATCTCCCATTGTAATTCTGATGGTGTAAATGTCTCTGTGTGTAGAACATATACCTGAAGATTCTTACTGACAACTGATGGAGTCAATAGATCCCGGTTTATCAACCTTTGTCGCTTGTCTTAAATAGAATAAAACCTGTTAGCTGTGATCAACAATAAACTATAATCGATAACACCTATTCATTTATATTTTAAAAAACTGAAGAACAAATTAATTCAAACAAAACTTGCAGAGAGAACATGACAAGAGTTCACTCACCTGAAATAACTCCTGTCTTCTAATGTATGCGTCTGCGAAAAAGTTGTTTCGTACATATATATATATATATATAATTTGACTTTGCTCATGTTTAATGAAATCAAAGCATGCAAAGTGATCGAATTTTATTTTGAATCTCAACGTTATTCATGAATTTTTAATACACATTAAATTGTCGTTATGGATCACAACATCATAGCCAGCTAGCTTAATTATTGACGAATTTTTGTCAAACGAGTATAGGCTATCGATAGCTCAAAGGTTTACAAAGTACAAAGATAACTTCAAATCGAAAAACGTATTTATATGTCTCGTATATTTGTATTTCCTAATTAAACAAAAAATTGGGGTGAAAAATAAAATTGTAGATTTCTTTTAAGAAATCCGTTATGACCATTCGCAATCAACTTTCCGACTGATTAAACCGAACGTCTGAGTTACGCGTGAAGTCGAGATCACAGGATGCTATTTAACATGAATTTAATAAATAGAATATAGGAAGCTCACAATGTGAAGTGTCTGTGTTGTGCATCCTCAAATGCACTTTCAGTATTAGTCAATATAGAAAAAGGGCGATGTTGTGTATGATAGTTCGAGTTGTAGAATAAACAAGGCGCAACTATTCAGGGCAAGAATAAATGGATTGGAATACAAAATATGCAACAGAGAATGCAAAATTATGAAGTTACATTTAGCAAATACATAATGTGAGATGAATTTTATTGAAAAACAGTAGTTACACGAGGGAAGTAACGTCAATGTAAAGAAGTATATCTCGTCATTATTGTTGTTAATAAGACGTATAATGGTACTCTAAGTGAAAAGTTGATAAGGAATCGGTAAGAAAGAAGTCAATAACAACAAACATGCAACAGAAAAAGAAATCATGTTTCTCAAGGAATAGCCGCCATGTGCAAATATCTGGGTAAATCTGGTAGAAATATTCTTCCTCACTGTTTGATTCTCTACAGTCAAAATTCGTCTTTATTTTCAATCACAGAGTATTTAATTGAATCGACCTGTCCACGACATAACTATGTCTAAGCTATTTTTGACGGATTAAACATCAAGTAAACTGACATACTCCATGTCTCAATGACGACTTAATTTCTCTGTTTATGTAGATCGAATGGGAACAAAATTTCAATTGGGGTAATTTGTAATCTGGTGAATTTCATGATTGAGCCTAATAATTCCTAAGGAAAACGATCAGTCAAAATTCATACGTGTTGCGGGAAACTCTGATGCCAATAAAGTAAGCAGCTCACATATCTGATGCGGTTTGCTCAGCTGATATTTCACTATCTATTGCGTTTATCATTATACGATGAAAATCATAGGTAGCAGAACATTACAGAATGGTGTGGGGATTTTATCCTATTTCATAAACATAGTGTGCAAATCTGCAAAACTTAAATTGGTGTAATTCACAGTAATTTTCCCATCGGGCAATTAATTTCAAATCCCTGCAACGATAGCTGAAACCACAAGGAGGTTTGATAAAGTACAAAAATCGATGAACCACATTTCACTTAATGTCAGTAGTTTCAAAGCAATCACGACAACTATAACAGTAGCCGGAACTGTGACAACCGACGATATCAAAGCGCATTTCCACTCATTAGATTGGATCGCAGTGGCTAAGATCACAGACCACAAAATGACCTGCATCAAGAAAACAATAATAATAATGACTTTCTGTTTAATGAAGATATAGAAAGCAAACTAAACAAATTTCAAACGCAATACTTCCAACTTTCATTGTGGCAGGTGGTCAGTGTTACCATTGTCCTTCAGAAAAATGCAGAAAATAACAACGCTTCTCACATACAACCAGTCTGCGTGTTTCACGACATAAGGGAGATATTCCACAATTGTCCAACAGTATTAATTTGAATATGAAAGCAAAGTGAAGCGTGCGATTCTGTACCTTGTGGAATTGTGGAATAACATCGGTTACCCTTGTATGCTGGAAAAAGACGCTAAAATTGACCTATCAGTGAGTCAAGAATGAAATAATGGTGAAAATACTGAAATACCTCATGAATTTATGATGAATTCATTCGAAGGCGTATAGTTAAAATCTGAATTGATCAGGTGGGTTTATCTGCAGTTTCTGTAAACCCCATATATGAAAGTGATATTGTGGTGAGAGATGGTTGTTGGCCAAATTGGTTGACAGTAATTGAGGTCAATGCTAGTCATGTGAAAACAAGGTCAAGATGGACAGGCGGATACAGTTAACATATTGATGAACTGACACAGCCACAAGAGATGCAAGATTAACTTTGTGTGAGAAACAACCAATCAACAGACTGTATTTTCTGCTAACATTAACCTACAATAATGTACATAAAAATCTTTAAATATGGGTTGATTTTCCGTAATAAACGTTCTGTTGCCTGGCCCTTGTCTTCTGTTGTTACAATATCAATGCAGGATGTCCAGAAAATAGTCAGTTTTATTTGACGCTTTATAGTGAATCACATTTTTCTACTATGCATGTCTCTGTATAAAAATGGTTAAGTATATCAAATGCCGTTGAACATTGATTCAACTTGTGAATGTTGAAGTCATACGTACGTCAAAACCAGCGTTTATTATGCTAAAATCAGCCTTGTTACATTACGACTTCACAAGTATCTATTGAGATTGTTTCCTATCCTCATCATATCTTTTCGCATACCTTTCATTATAAAAAGAAGCAAAATTATTGCTATGATGCTCAGGTAGATGAAAATGGCATTTAATATCGATTGAAGGAGCAATCTGATTTACAAGATAACCAGTACCATAGATATCTTTACTTAATACAATAGTCGTTTTTTTCATACAGTATTCATACCACTTGTGATGGATTCAAAAAACTAACGTTCTACTGATACTTATTATAGTCCGAAGTAGTATACAAACAAAGAAAACATTTGACCGAATTTTCTTCACGAGTGAAAGTAGAATTAATAGAATACCAATGACTGACACCGTGGATTCATCTCAGCGAACAGATAATTCAAATGTTTCAGATGTATATCACTTGGTTTCACTGTATTGTTCAGTACCTGCTAAAATCTAAGGTATACAATGTGAAGAGGTGAAAAATGTAATTGAAGTGAAGTTGTTCAGTCCCTGAGTAAGTTGTTGGTGCTGAAAATAGAGAAACATAACGGAATAATTATATCGTAATTTGAAACGATTTAGTAAAACTGGAAAATATGTGTTTAGTTCGCGTTTGAGCAGCAAAAGTCGATGTTCGTTAGGGATTCGGTCTTTTTCTAAAATGTTCGGTTAGCAGAACTACCTTGTAAATAGGAAGATGACAGATGCAATGCTCAGGCGTGACAAAAATTGTTTACATTTTTGACACTCTGATGAACAAGTTGCCGTACTTCATTGAATTTTGAGCTCAGATATTGGTGTTGGGCTTCCTCATCCGAATTATTGATGAGGTTGCCATCATGGATACTGATAAACCACTTTAAAATCGTCGAATATGTCGTGGACTAAGTGCGGAAAAACTCGCATTTCATTCACACGATCAATTGGCTTGCCTAGGGATTGAGAAAATACAAAAGTTGTAATAGTCGCCCTTTTCGTAATGTCATTTGAGGCCACAGAGATTCCCTTTCACATTTAAGTTTATATTTAAATCATGGCCGTCAGTATTAGGTGATGAGTGCCGATTCAAGTATCATGAGTTCATGTTTACTGAAGTGTGAATTAGCAAATTCTCCATGTATACCATTCGAATTGTAGAAGCTTTTTCATTTATTGATGGTAGAATAATACGAAGACTAAGCATATGATCGAAGTCTTTCTCACTCATTCTAGCGTCATTTAAAGATTATTTTCAAGCTTTGGAGGTTAAAGATCGTTCCATGGTTGATATTTGATGCAATTGTTTACAGAACACTTCATAAGTATTGTCAAAAATACCCTGCATTGGCATCAACTTCAATGAAACTCCCTTCAAAGGTTAATTCTGATGAAAAAATGTATCAACAGACCCAGGGAGCCTTTAGAAGATATATGTATTTGTGAGTCAGGAGTTTGATGGAAGTGAGTGAAATACTAATAAGCTGTTTATCTAGAAATGGCATGATCAACAACTCTGAGACTGTCTGTATTTACAAGCTTCACTGGTGTCTTATACAGAAAGCACCCTAAAAACAGTATCATTCGAGAGATCGTTAGAGCAATGCCTTATGTCCTAAAACTTTGTCACAGATTGTAAACTGTAGTTCTAACTGCAATTTTGTGTAAGAAGGTGAGATATACAACTCTCAATAGCATTTGATAAGCATCACTACAATTGTTTCATTGATTTCACGAACATTATCAGATATGTTAAACAGCTAATATAATCTCTAACACACATTATGATCTCAGGTTCAGGCAAATACATTAACCCGAAATGAATCAGTAGCTTTGATATTTCGCCATTGCTTTTGAAGAAATCCTCTCCGTGGAATGGATAGACTGTCCAGGTTTAGAGATCGTCTTCAGGTCTTATGATGGCAAATATTTAACTTAAGCCCTTCATTTATTATGTGTGTTAAATTGGTGATCATGCACGAAAAAGATCACCTATTGTATTGCCCGACCCCCATTGTGAAAACCACACCTATCTGTCCTGTTGTATGAAGACTATACGACCGATTAATGCAGTGAACGGTCTTTGCATCATGAAGTTATCAACAACTTATGGCATGGACAGTGTTCACTAGTGCACTGAAATGTACACCTTTACTTGATTTTCAAACGAAACACATCATGATCCTAGCAGAGAGACATCAGTGCTAATATATTCGCTAGTCTAGCACAACAGATACATCAAGAGTAACGAAACAATGATATTAATTCATTTTCGATTGGATATTCAAACAGGCAGACTGGCAAAGGTGACTTTGAATATTATGTGCTTACATTTCAAGTATTTGTGAATTATGAAACACATAACTATTTGTGAATATACATGCTGTTTGAAAAAAATGACATATGATCGACAACGCGTACGATGTCAGACTAAAGTGTTAAATATATACTTCAAGCATTTCGGAGAAAACCTATTCATGTTAGCTTACTTTGGAGACTTGATTTCATAAATTTCCAAACATTTCCATTGTTAACGTTACTACAGATTTGTTTCCTAACTACTTTTGAAAGTGAACATGCATGAAATAATAAAAATATGTGTATATATTTTCCAAAGTTTTATCAGTGGAATTCAAAGAATGGAGCGATGTCTGTGAGATGGTGTATTATAAGGGAAGGAATGCTAATGTTATAATTAACAGCAATTATCTAAGTTCATCATCTGTTTGTTTACAATGATTGCAACAACAATGATCACCACGTTGTTGGTGGTTAACAGCTAAGCTTAATAAGTAAATAATTGTATTCAAATCTCTCAATTAGAGAAGGACTCAAGTATACGGTTTATGGATTTGCTCATATACCAATTGCTCGTATATGAGTCTTCAAAAGATAAAGTTATAACAAATATTTCATCATATAATTAGGCAGATAATATATTGCGATCATCACAAAGGTGCAACCAATAAAAACTATCAATAAATGTATAACGGAAAATGCTTACTGCTTTTCTTATAATGAATGCGCTTGCAGAGTCTGAATTGAAGCTTATTGAGGAGTTGGTACGAACACCAAGCGGCTGTTTCGTGCTACTCAGCAACCATACAGCAGTGGCGCTACAGCCAATAAATGCCATTCGTCATTATTTGTTTTCACCCGTAAAAAGTGGGCTGGTGACAAACTGGCAGTAGCTAGAATTCGCGGGTCACTTGATTTCTTCCCAGGTGATGAGTAGTCAGCAAGCTCACCTCATAACCTTAAGGCCATGTGGCTTGGCTCATAGGGGTAGTGTTTGCATTCTGTTGGAGTCCTATACCAGGACAAAACAACTATTCTATACACACTTATTACAAGTGTTCTCTAGCTGATGTCACTTCGTGAATGAACTCTGAACTACATATTCAGCTTATGTTGATTTAATGACTGCAACAGTCAAATTAATTTCAGGTTCATTGCATCAATCCTTAAATTGGTGTTGCTTCTTGCTCTCAATCTCGAAAACTCATTCCCAGTGAACTATTTATTGGCTGCTTTGAGTGTAAGTGAATCAATTTATCATGTATTTCTATTTGTGTTCGTGGGTTTGATCCTTATTACCAGGGACTACAACAAATATTCACTCGACAACAGCTTATACTCAAATACACAGTTTATATCAGTGTGTCAAGTGTGAATATGGCGATTAATGTAACACTGTTTCAGCATTTATTAGATGTTTTGAATACTGTTTGTTACATCAAACTCCGAGTATGAATGCTGATATAATGACTGCTTTTCTAATATACTATTGTGTAATATGTTCCAATACTTGAATCATTTCCTTCGAAAATACGCCGTCAAAAACATGTATGCTACATGGATGTGTACACAAGTCCATGGGTTAGGGGTGACTGAGACCTACCATCGAGGATTGTGGTCCCCTAAATGTGTTGGATTTAGTGATATCTTGGAAGAATGTTGTGGCCACTTGCTTCGTCACCGGACGCTGATGGAAACCTGCAGGTTTTCAGAATATGATGAATGGTAGCTGGATTTCTCCGATAATTAGGAATTAAGAGAATACTAGCAAATGTTAGGCACAATTGGTAGTATGAATTCATTTAAAACCATGTTGTATCATAACAGTATTTAGTATACAGCGTGATGAGGTAAATGTTTCTTCAGACAACAAATTATTTTAACTTTGAATACTCCGTTTTAGTAATTACTGAGTTTACCGTTTATCATAATGGTTTTCTGCACTCCACAATTGCTCATTGTAGATGTGTGACACTCGGAAATTTAGAATAAAATTTGCAACATCATTACAATAAGTTGACAGAAAATTTGTCATGAATTCTACTTCCCCAAAATTTACTTCAACTTGTCATATAACTTCAGTAATTCTACCGAACATCAACAGTGAAATCTTTGTTTGCTTTCCTAAATACGTTGGAGTAATTTAAAATAATATGAGGATGCTTATGTTTAAATTTTTTTTTTAAGAGAAACCACATGTTTCCAATAAATCACCTCTACTTTGATGATAATTATCTATTACGAATCTCAGTGAGATAATCACTATTTGACTTAATTTTTATCGTCTTCTCATACTACAGGTATTAACTTCGTCTTCTGGTCTCTCAGTTGCTAAGCAAAGTTGGAAATATGGACTCCTCTTTAAATGGTCTTTATTACACATTTATTTGTGACAGCGATGATACCTGAGTCGAAAAGGGAGCGTCTTCACCTGAAGGGGAACTATGTCATGTATCATGTCATACACAGATTAATGATTTAAGGTGGCATTCCGTTTGTTGTTCTCTTCTTTCTTCGCTTTGAGGTAAGTAGAGTTTTAGTGAAACAACCTGTTGTACTGATCAGTGGCAATATTTATCTCTTGTAAAACAGATATAGTTTCGAAATTATTACTGCTCGAACTGTTGCAGATAAATAGCTAAGCATTGTTATTTGTGTGTGTAAAAGTCAGTTGTAGAATGAAGTTGTGGAAGTGCATATCGTTATCACTGGAGTAACCAGCATGACTATTCATATCATCCTCTGTGATCATCGGAGTGATTACTTATGTCTTTATCGGGTACTCATTCTGAATTGATGCTTTCAAGTATATATGAGTTAAGATAATCAGTTGCCACTGTTATTTCAGTATTTAGGGCAAACTACTTTTCAATTTTATATTCAGGATGAGGTAAATACAGTTTTTGGCACATCTTTGGTACTCTGCTGGATCGTGGTAAGTTAGACTGTCGAAAACGATAGTGTCAATTTCACATTAACTTCAAACTCTATTAGCCTATCCTTATTGTTTTGGCTGTTTCTTAACATACAATTAGAAAACATCTGATATAGTGATAGCCTCACATTGTATGAGAATCAGCAGGTTGTAAATGTTTTAAATACTCTCCAGAATGAACGTTACTTCTGAAGATCATCATTTATTAGTCCTTCACAAGCTGATTGAGAGAAATTGTGTGAAATATGGCAATGGAGGTTTTCGGCAGCCTGAGTTTTAGGCAGGCCTCAGAAAGATTAAGCTACAAAGACCATATTAAACACGATTGAATGCCACCCACTAGGTATACAGTTTAAGTTGGATATCATTACCTACCCAAATGTCTTATAGTCACTTCAGAATACAAGAGTAATCTATCACTGATATATGCGCACACGTCTCTTTGAATATGAGGTTGAAAGTTACATGTAGTGAGAATTGCTGGCGATATGCTTCACTGTTGTTTTGATTTCATTTTGTCTCTGTGTAACAGGCTTTATATTTTACTGGACAAGGTTTAAAACGTTGCCATGATATGCTGACCAATTCTTTCTTAACAGTTAGACAGGCCCTAATCAGCTGTGTGTTAGTATGCATGATTTATGTTACCCTTTGACGTGCCATTATAATTATTGCTGATTATATTAGGAACAAGAAGAATGCGTTCTTCTTTGAAACCGAAATTTTGTTCTCTGCACAACTTACTAGTTGACTGTCAAGTGTTATTACTTTCGTTGTTTCAATGGATGCTGTGTGAAATATGTTTCAGAATCACATTTACTTACCTATTACAAATACATTTGCACGTATATTTAGGCTTTGAAGTAGCAGCATTTTAGTGTATTCATTAAACATGTTAGCCTTGAGGAATTTTTGCGTTATGAATTTGTGCTTGAGAGTAGAATATGACGTAATAATGTGGCGGAATTGTGAGAAATGTTCATCGTCGTGCAGTGTGCAGGATCAGTATTTAGTAGATCATGTTTGACATAAATTATTTACGTATCAAGAGTGCAGTGGACTTATTTCTAACTTGGTATGACTATTTCATATGTGACTGCGTTGGACATTTTAATTACTGGGAATATTTAATAGGAATAAATGTCAATCGATACAATCCCCACTATTTCACCGCACATATTTTTACTGAAAATAGTGTTACACTATTTTTACTTCATTGACACTCAAGCCTTAACATTCAACAACAATGACACATCTGCATTTCTATGTTGTGACGTCTTCTTTATTTAATTTATTTGCAACACACTCAAGGTACTTATAATCTTCCACTGTTTGAGCATTTCTAGAATTCCGAACTCTTTGTTACAGTTCCGCCTGCCTAGAATTGAAATGGAGTTGTTTTCACTTCACCGCCATTCTTTTTCTACCTGACATGCAGATTCAAACTACAAAGGCACAATGAATCAAACGTAACAATTCTGAAATCAAATTCATTTCGCTAACGGACTCATCCGTCTTAAGCAACATCGTTTCAGCTAGAGGCAGCGCGGACAAAATTGGTAAAGTCAGGCTGGATTTGAAGAGAAAGACAGACCTTCATTGTTGTGAGATAAGTGTGGAAATCCGCTGACTCGGGATGAGTAACCTGATTCAGATTTTCGACACTAGTATCAAATTAGTGAGTGTTACTATATCTCTTGACCATATATGAGCAGTGACTTAAAATTAGTGTTAGAAAGTGAGACAGTGTCAGTTCCTACTAGGTTTTCTGTGTCTTCACATGCAGCTTGAAGCTCACGCCTTACACTTTTTTCACTATTTTCAGAATTTAGCTTACAGCCGAACATGACTCCACACCTTTTCTCGCATCGGCTTGGTTTTTGTTTGTGAAACTGTGTCTTACTCACTGCAAGTTTCATATGATGAAATTATTAAAGTCATTAGCAGCAGGCAAACTTTTTCTCGTCGATATAGCACGATGTCAGCCTACATCTAGCGTTGGTTGCCCCAGAGGAGCTTACATTCACATGGGAATCACGATCATATACATCATAAACACCAGAAAATCTCTGAACGTCAAATCTTGAATCGGACTCAAAAATCTTCAACCTTCAGGCGTCACACTCAATAACAAAAGTAGCAAGGTGAGATATGAACTCAATTGTCAGAGTAAACCTCGATCCGAATGGTAGGCGAGTTCTGTAAATTATATCCCTTTCAATTTTCAAGATATACTTGAATTTCTCAGTGAGTGTGCCTGTATATGGAAAAGACTATCCCCATGTGTTTAGTTTTTACTAACATTTTGTCACGTACTTGAATAAATTAAGAAGTCAAAAAATCTCAGAAACAAAACGATAGCAAATTCGTATTTTATGTTTGCATCTTATTATTCCTGTCCATTGGAATAATTATCTTTATCTTCCACCTTTATCAAATGGGTTGCGTGCAGACGCACAGTTTCAATTTACAATAGTTAGGCATAACTGCACAGGCTTTGATGCCACCACATAATCTGAACTGTTTAAAACATGGCGAGGTGTTGCGCATCCGTCTAAGAGTTGCCTTCCAGCGTCATTCAGCCGATTCCCTGATTTTAGAAATTCTATTCTAAATGATGTGCATCTGAACAGGCTTAAATGACATTCTACTCTTCTCTTTTGAGCTAGTACCACGCACATTTGCATAGTCCATTGATTTGCTTCACCAGCTATATAAGTCCTGTAATCTCCTCTCCGTATAACGATTAATAGCTGCTCTCAGTTAAGTTAATGGGTTATCAGGTACACTGTGTTTCGTAAGGCTTGTTGATTCTACGTATTACCATCTAGACCAGTAGTCTACACACACGACTTGAGCACAAAAGGAATACTACAAAAAATTTCATTAAAAAAATTAGTAAGTCAATGGGCATATCCTTCTTCGACGCCGGAATGATTCAGTTGCATGACGTAAGATGCCCGAAACGAGCTGAACCTTCGACTAGCTCAAAAAAATCAGCTCGATTCTACCACTCCTCGACTTGAGTTGATACAAAGCGCCCATATTAGTCAGCAGTATAAATAAACTTATAACAAAGCCTCAATATTTATGTGCTTATCCGTGATATGAGTGTTTCGCGTTTACGCGGGAAACTACTTTTAATTTTCACCTGGAACTGTGTAACGTTTGACTGGATTATTGACATTGAACTCGTTCATCAGAATGAAATAAATGGGTTTCAGAGAAAATTCATCCAACTACGTGACCAAATTAGGACCTACCATGATAACTTCAACTCTGTAAGTACAATTAAGGAGTCTGTTGGTAAACGGTGAACAACCAATCAATATTTACACAGCTTTCACTGAAGGAAACCACGTTTTGGCACATTAGTTTTCGAATGAACAGCTTGAGCCTCCTTCATGAAAGCAGATGCGATTGTTATTGTACTGCACATGTTATAGTTTACTTATAAGTCAAAGTCATCGTAGAATCGTAGAGCTTTCTCTGTTTTCATTTCACATGGTAGGATAATCATAATAATGGAGTCGAATTCTCACCCCGATGAATGTCGAACGAAAGATGATTCATGAATTGCAAGACTGATTTTTCTTTTAATTTTGTGACTCTCATGTTTGTTAAACTACCAAGAAAAGTTTTGAGAGCTCCATTGTAGATACTATAGAACTGAACGTTAAGTTACTGATGAGACAAAACAGGTGGGTACGGTCTTTTTCCTGCTTAGGAGAGACAGTGAAAACAGACGCTTCAGCAACAGATACAGATTAATACGGAGGAAACAAATTAGATTAGTCATACATTGATAGTGTTGATAAAAAGCCTCAGAGTTTACAGCAATTGGTTCAGTGGTCTCAAATAGATTTAACTGAATTGAAATGTGCGTGAATTGAAAACCAGACTTAAATCGGTGATATTTTCTGAAAATACAAAATGATGAAAGGAAGAGAGCATATGCAAAGAACGTCGAAGATAATGAACTACGTTTATCAGATCTACTGTACTAATGTTATCAGATGATGAGTTGTCATGTGAATAAGTTTACTATAGGATACTTCATCGTAAACCATAATAACCGAAACCCGAAGAGACGAAGCTTGACATCACAGAAGCTTCAAAAGTCATCAATCAACTTTTTATTCTACTGTAAATAGAAGCAGCGCGTTAAACAATAAATGTTGTATAGAAAAAACAGCTGAAATCATATTATGCATAATACTATGTTGTTAAACTTCTATTGCGAAGATTATGTTATCTCACCTTGAGCGGAATCAAAGAAAGCACGAATACTTGTAGAACCTCGAAATATAAACCAAAGTGCATTTATTTGACACATGAACATCAACGTGATTTACGGCTGCTTGTGATGAATCCATTCATTGTCAAGCTATTGAGAAGAAGTATCATGACTGAAGCGTGAAGACGTGATTCGAAGAAGAAATACCCTCGTGAAACGCAATCCACTTTAAGCTTTAAATGATGAGAAATGTAGGGGTTTCTGACCAGTTTTCTGAGCTCGTCTAGAGGTAAGCAGGTGTTCACAGGCCACAATGTCCAGATAGCTCATGGATACGGAGTACTTCAGTTAATCTCACCAATGTTTCACAAGACAGATTTGGCACTTATTGAAAAGTGGATACATTCAGCAATCACGTTAGGATAAACATGAATGATTTCAAAAATGAAATGCTTTCAAAGTTGTGTTCACGAAACTTGCCCAAACGTCTTCATCATTATAAACAAGATAAAATCTCAAAGCTATGGATATGTGCGATTATATATGTTGCATTCAGAACTCAAACCCAATCATGACTTAGTTACGAATAGTCGTTGAAACATAATTATCATAATTTTTATTTTGCCAGGCAATGTACACATTTTGTGTCCAGGTCTTTATCTTTTCTTCGACCGTAATTCAATATTTTAGAATCAAGATTATATGGGCACAAGTGTGTGTAACTGAAAAAGTAAGATGTATGTAACTTAAGGATGACGTATTACTTATCAGAAAATTTCGAATTAAAAACATGACCATAATGTTGTTTCCTGTTGGAAATCTTCAATATAATGCTTGAATAAAACCATACGCCACTGTTTGGTTGAGTTGTCTAGCTGTATACCATTCCTACTAAACCGGGATCACGCATCGGCATTATTTGATCGCTTAAATGAGACTCATCCTAACATCAAATTCACCATAGAATATGAACTTAATAACGAGTTCAATTTCCTGGATCTAAATGAAAAAGAACAAACGAAGGCACGATCGAAAAGTCCATCTATAGAAAAGAAACCTGGACTGGACATTATCTTCACTTTAACAGCTTTTCTCCCATAAGCTATAAATGTGGATTAATGGAGACTTTGTATGACAGAGCCAGGAAGCTGCACTCACCAAACAAGGTTGAAGAAAAATTAGATTTCGTCGAGAAACGCTTAAGGGAAAATGGGTACTCTAAGGGACTTATACAGAAATATAGCAGAGAAAAAGATGAGTAAGATAAACACCCAACTGTAGAAAAGAAGAAAGTGTTTTTATTTTTATCCAATTCAAAAGAGATGCAGTGTCACAAAAGGATGACAAAAATAAGCTTCCCGTCAGCAAATCTCATAACATTATACAGCACCACTTTTTCTTTAACAAACTCAAATCTGGATAAATATCCTGCTGATGTCACCCCCAACTGAGTTTATGAATTTACGTGCACTTGCGGGAGCAAGTACATTGGAAGGACAGAAAGAAGGGCTTCTATCAGGTTTTCTGAACATATTCCAAGAAACCTATGCCTGAAAGGAAGCAAATATTCTGAGAGTGCAATTACCAGATATATTGTTGATATCGGACATCTCGTAGAGATTTCTTAGTCCTTCAAAATATTAAATAGAAAAAGGACAGCCAATTTACTACGATTTGCCGAAGCGATAGCGATCAAACGATATAAACCAAACATATGCATACAGAAAGAGAGTGTGATTAACCTCTCACTCCCTTGGTAACTGAATTTTGCTTTTTTTACATTAATTAGTCGTCTAATTCAGTGATCTCAACTCACTGAAGAAATCTTAATATCATAAACTGTAACCGCTTTGGTTTTTTGAGTTGCTATGTGAACCTACAAGCTAACACTGTTCTGTTTATTATTTTTTTGTGTTTTCTCTTACCCCTTCTCTCTCTTTTTTAATTGTGAATGCGTATAAATTGATAATGAAAACTTAAACTAAAAATTATAATGCTTTCATTTTGGATGCGTCAATTTCGTAGTATCTCTTCTCTACTACCACGCAAACATTAAAGTATGATATTATCACCTACATAACCATTGTAATTTCAGGTAGCCTGCAGCTGATGAGAACCTGTGAAATAGAATGACATCATTATATACAGCAAATTCCGTCTTCCTTTCTTCATCGAAATTTATCATGGGAACCAAATGTATAAACCAGGAGTCCTTACTAGTCAGGCTGAGCTGATCTAAACACTGGGAAGCATTTCCGCTTGTCTGTGGTGGAGATCACCAGCAACCTGACTGGTTTGACTCAGCTCAGGGAGAAGATTCAGTCCAAATCACCCTGTTTATGGTATCAAGCTGGTCACATATTGTGATGTGAATAGTTTCGTTCCCTAAGATAACTGCATGGAAATGTCATCATCAAAGACACGCGTACATTTCAACCTGCTAACTGTTTTGTGAATTCTGGGTTTCATTAACATGTTTGTTGATATTTCGACTACACACAACTATGAAGAGAAGCATTAGGAGTCTTAATATAACGTTTATTCCTTTAGATGATACACGTAATTTGGCTAGAAACTAGACATGAAAATTGGTTGGTCAAATGTATTTCATTTTTTCCAGAGATTTAGCCATTCAGTTACTAACTTGACGCGGTTCAAAATGATGAGTCATTTCTATTGCACGTGTTGGGTGTAGATTCTATGGGAAAAGATTCAGGAGTCAATCTCTCTCTCCAAATACCTAAGTTCCTCTTTAGAATTTCATCTTTCTCCCACCATAGTGTGTTGTTGTGTGTTAATGCATGCAGTGCAATTGCTGAGCTTTCTTCTAAATCACTTTACTTCGCGGAGGCAATTGTTCTACATTTAGCTTAATTCTTATGTTCTGATAATCTGACTACCCCTTATCTAATCATATCAAGGTATGAGCAATGATTATAAGTAATAAATTGTTCTCGAAACGTCATCAGTATATATTACTGTATAACACAGTGAGAGTTTATCAAAATAAATTTTGCCTATAATGGAGTTGTACTCTACCACAGTGCACAAGTTTTACTCTTATATCAGTAAAACAGATTAAAATAACAAACGGTTCGAAATAATAGATGAGATCATGTAGGAAACCGAATATATATATATATATATATGTATATATATACATAATAACATTGAACAGACTGTGTTCACTGTAAACATAACAATCTATAGGATACATATGGAAAGTATTCACATTAAGTACAACTGAGACTACTATACATTTCAAAGAATCCATCGAATCAACTACTAACTGGATGAATTCTAATATCTTCTTGAACATTTACATAAAGAGAATCACTAAAAGTATTCACATCATCAAGAAATTGTTTGTGGACTAGTGTTGATATTAGATATTCATACCTTTTCTATAGTTTGGTTTGTTAGGGTTTATTTTACGAGTTGATCACGGACTGGTATCAGTCAGAGAAACATTGAAAACCAGGGAGTACTGAACAGCTGCTGTTTCATCCTAGTTTGGGAATCATTGGCAGTACGCACCCACTGGGATTCGAACCCAGGACCTTCCGGTTACAAGGCAAGCTCGTATACCTTTCAGCCACTGGGAACCGATTCAATGGCTCATGAATTCTAACTTCTACCAATTCGTGATTTAGCGCGACCCCAACCACTGTCGTTGGTGGGACATCCATCCACACACGTGACATCTAATTGGACCTCACTGGTCACGACTTCTCACTAGAACTCTAGGAAACTTCGTCCTGTAGAAAGTCTCTAGCGAGCAGCAGAATAATTTTCTATAGTTTTGTTTGTAAGGGTTTGTTGTGTTTTATGGTTCTCTAACTGATATCAGTCCGTGATTAACTCGTAAAAATATTCATACTTACCAAAAAGAGTTAGGATCACTATTTTCACGTGAAAAATGCTATTTCCGCTAGACATTGTCCCCTAGGGAATTAATGATTATATATTAAAAGCTATTAGATGGTTAGTAGTGAAGACATCTTAGGCTCTAAATTGTTGCTTATCTACTTAAGCTACTTATTATTTGTAAGTAACAAAATGATTATTTCCAGAAATACAAGTGGTATTTTACAAGATGGAGTGTGTGACGTGACATCGTAACATTGGTTGATATGAGTGAAGTGTACAGCGTGGATTTAGAAAGCAATCCTTCTAAAACTCACTGTTCAGAAATAGTATTTGTGGATACATTGATATATATATATAAATATCAAAAGTGTGACTGAAAATAATAAAACCTCTTCTACTTCTGCAAAGAATTAAAGCGCCTTCGGTTATAGGAACGGTGGTTAATTAACAAATATCCACTGTCTAACTGTAGCTTCAAGCATATCGAATTTTATGTGTTTATAAGAGAAGGCGGTAGATCTCATTGTTGACGGTGTCTCTGAATTCATTTCAAACTTACATGATGTAAATATAAATGAGAAGTGAACGCAGTCCTTTCATGTTGCATCACTGTTCACCGATGCATCACTTGTGAATAGTGTCGAATTCATACTCCAACAAATACACGAGAAGCAGTTTGATATCACTATTTTGGGTATCATATTCGAACAGCTGTCTCCAAAATGCACTGTTATTGTACGCCTCTCAGTTAACAACCTTTTTCAGACAAATAGACGTTATTGCTATGGGTTCTCCGTTTGCCTCAATTTCTGCACATCTTTTTCTTTCTGTTTAGAGGAGGCCCGTTGGAGCAAGCAAATGTTAAAGTAGATTGTTATTTTAGTTATATTGATGATGCATTTACTATTTTTAGTAAGGCCACTAACTACAACGACATTTTAGTAAAATTTAACGATCTACAGCCATTGCTTAAGTCTGTTGGTAACATTTTCTCGACGTCCAGTTGAGCAGAACAGAGAATGAGTCACTGAAGACGGAATTACATAGAAAAGCTATTGCGAGAAAAACTCATTTTGATGAGATGCCTGACAAATAAAGCATGAAGTATCTGCACAGATTACATCCTTGAAATAGAATTAGGATACATGCGAAGTACGCCGGTCCCAATATACCTTCCCTGTAAATTTTCGAGGAGACACATGAATACCGTGTACAACAAAGAGGGGCTGACCACGGGTAAACAGAAACAGTTGTTTTCGAAACCATGGTTTATTAGCTAAGTGGCTGGTGAAGTACTACATCAAAGATTGTTCGTGGCGATAAAACCGACCTATATTACCTCTATCGTGTGTTTGTCATTTTGCAACCGTAGAGTTAAGATCACTCAAGAAGAAGATACGCTATCTGGCTATGCGACTTAATAGTTTTAGCTGTGGAGGTAGGTTTGTAGGGTAAAATACTAAAAAAGCTCAAAAAACGCATCACTGCTCAAATTCCTTCATTGCACGGTAAGAGCGGAATGAAATGTCTAAGAAGTTATTTTTTGTCTTGTTTGATTGAAAGCGATTAACAAGTCACCACATGAATTACCTTCAAATTTATCTATCGCATTCCATAGAACCGACAGCAAAGATTTCGATTTCAACTTCTGAGCAGAGCCGACTCCATAGGAATTAGAGATAAAAATTCAGTGCTTGTTACACAAGAGAAGTTTATTCTTCCTACCCTTCGCCTAGGTAAATTCTAATTGAAACTTCCTATTCGTTTGCATTCTTTATTCCTTTCTTATTTTTATGATATTTAATTAAATTCTCATTATCTATCCACTTCATCTTAAGTATTACGTAAATTTAAAGATTTTACCTGGCCTATTTATTGAAATTTTATTGTTAACATACCAGATTTGTTATTTTTATAGCCGCCCATGTGAACGTCTTGTGATTTGGTTATCAGTGAGGTTTTTATTTCTCCTATCACTATAATAGTTGCTTTTACTGACGTTCAGAACATTTAGTGCTTATTGTCTTCATCCACATAATAACCGTCATTCGTTCACATTGAGTTTTGTACCTTAGAGTAATTCAATGAGAAGATCTAGTTGAAAACATCATTATTCGCTAATACGTCCTGTTTTATTTTCAACAGTTGGACTGTTCAATGATTAGAAGTGAAACAAACATTTCACACTGTTAGAAAATCAATCTTGGTCATTTGTTGTTGAAATCTCAAATCGGTAATAAGATTGTTTATATGGACGACGAAATTCTCCCACATAACTCCAAGAAAATGGAGAGTCGATAAAAAATCGATTTCTCACATATTATGTTTTCCATAACAAGCTAACCTATGTATATAAATGAATTAGCCTGTCAACGCAACTTAAGCCTCTGTGCATTATTCCACCATTAGTTAAGTGGTTGACGCTCGTTGTAGTCTTCAGCATAAAGGAATAAAATTTCTGTGCTGAGGCAGAATGTAACTCCATACTATATATGATTGTCTGAAAGAACGTATTGATGTTATACGAATAACTGGATAGCGTTTCAGACAAAGCCAAATAATGATAATCATATCGTACCTTCACATGTTTCCTCAGTTTGATGTATACAATCTTAAACTCTCTTGGTTTTCAAATTGGTTTTCCATATATCCAAAACATCCACGGTAGATAGAACATGTTTAATACTGAATGTAAGGACTAACTTCACGCCAAATCTGACTATAATAGGAGTCAATGCTTTCACTGTATCCAAATCTCTAGGTGAATGATGTGGAAAAATATGGCTAGCAATGCCTTAGGTTTTCTCTAATCTACTTCGCTCACCAAGAGGAATCTTTCCTTATCTAGTTACATTCCAATCCTTTTGATATCCTAGTCATCCTGGATTTACCAGTGTGATGTGTGAAATCTGTTTTATGGTCGGTGCATGGAACTTCATAATTTCAGAACTGATTCTGCTTGACATGCAGTTTATCTCAGTGATTCACTATCCGATCAGGCACTTGTATGTTGAGACTTTGAGAAGGAAATACATAATCCTACCATTGTGATAAGAGTTAGTGCATATGAATTGTAATAGGTCTGGTAAACACATCGGACTATGATTGCTCAGTAAATATAATCGCTTGTATAGTTATGAAACAAACATATATTCGAATTTTTTAAAACTCACACATGTTGAGACAAAATATGTCTCACGTGAGTGAACCATTATCGCCCGTATTTCATCAGTTATGGTTGATTTGATTTATTCGTTGGTCTACTTTAAGATAAATTACAAGCTGATTCTTTGATATGCCGATTCTAGATGTAAATCCCAGTCAAAAAAAGTAGTTTTCATGTTTTGATAATTGAGGATATAATGAGAAAAGGAAAGTCAGGTCAAGTGTTTAAAGTGAAGACATGAGTTAGAAAAAACTGACTACTAACAACGAGCATTTTCCTGGTGGTGGTGATGAACTGGGTCTTGAGACAGACCATGAAGAATAACCTGGGAGGCAATTGGAGAATAACTAAAGACCTTAATGGATCTGAAGTTCATAGAGGACTAGTGTCTCATTCCCAAAATGACCAAGGACTAATCAGTGAAAAGAAATGAGCACACGACTTCGTGCAAACATAATTAATCACCATCAACAAGCACTAACCACCTTCCATGGTGGAAAGTATTATATGCATCTTTATTTCGCTCACCTGGGCAGCATCTTTCAACTAGAGGTGGAACCGATCAGGATGACAAAGGCAGTCAGGATACTGAAATCAAAACAGGAGTTCATTAATCTGAACTGAATGTGAAAATTTTCTAAGGTAAGCAACACGGAGAAGATTCGGATTTGAACACTAGTCTCCAGCTAGTGCCTCTAGATGGTTCAAATAATATCACTGAAAGCGTTCCCAACAGAATTCTATCTACAGCCGTTCGCCCAAGTCAAAATTAAAGAAATCCTTGGCAAACAGCGTGGCGATTGAAGTAAACGCAGGTCGGCTGCTTATGATAACCTTTGATATTCCTAGTTGTCGTGGACTGGATTATGTGTCAGACTATTTGGAAAGCGAGAAGATGGAATAAGGCTGGACCACAGATAAGAAGACCAGTGGATCTGGATTTCGCAGATGAAAAATGTCTAGTGTCAAACAAACTTTAAGGACCTTCAGGCGAATAGCAACAGACAGGCTGGAGAAGCAGCGAAGACAGGACTCCAAGTGAACGTAGACAGGATGGAAGCGATGAAGGCAACCAAATGCTCACAACAATAACCAGCACCAACCCTCATCAACGGGAGACATTTAACGGAAGGTAATTCTTTCACCTATCACGAAGGATCGTTGCAACCACAGGTAGTTGGAATGGGTGAAGATATCAAAACAGTTGAGAATTAAAAGGGCGAGATGAGCCATCACTAAAGTGAAACCATTTTACCAATCTTCTGCACTCAGCCATCATAAACAACAATATTGGGATTTCTAACACATATGTGATGTCAGACTGTGAGCTGTCTTTTACGCGTCAGAAGCTAGTATTGTATGTTACAACAAGCATTTCCAACAAGTAACAGATCTTTGTCAATAGCTGTCTTCGATGGCTCCACACTGAAGATCGAATCTCTGCCTGGAAATAACAAGTAACAAGAAGCTCTGGCAACAAAGCAAGCAAGAGCCGACTGCTCATAAAATATGTGGTAGAAAATGGAGGTAGATGGGACATGGTTTATGGAGGCCGTCGAATGACATTGCGCACCAGGCCATCGAATGTTTTTCAAATAGAAAGCAACGACTTAATCGTCTTATGACAAGGATGAGAATGTGTGAGTAGGAGGAGGAGATGAGAGATTATGAGCAATCGTGGACCCAGCTGAAGATGATGGCAGAAAATACAACAAAAAGGAGATATGTTGCTGAAGCACTAGGTTCCACTCGGAACCTAAAGAAATAATAACGATCATAGTTGAACTGAACTGAATGTATTTACTGCAGCTCATCAGTAAATGTGTCGCTAGTGCGAATTTAATAAGCTTTTCAGAACAGTCGTTTCAATATGTAGCATTTGCATTGGATAGGAACAAAACTTCTGAAACGAAAGCATTGTACACATCATGCGTTCTTGTGGAATATAGATTTCACCTAGCAATATTTGTCTAACTAATGTCTTCTTAAATTTCACATATGTCCTTGGGATAAGTTAGACTGGCCTTTCACCATTTGCCTTAATCATAACTGCGTTCTCCATGTGTTGACAAACATACCTCATTTTACCCGATATTTACACATTTCTTACGATCCAAACAAACTTAGCCCAGGCACAAATACATCGATGATAGCTGACTTTATTTAAGTACTTTTTATTATGCGATTACAAATGGAAATGAATATGGATAGTAGAGAATCAAACCGTGAAGGGCAAATTCGTCCACTTGGTTTTCGAAGACGTGCTCGTGTGAAGGTGATACTTTGAGAAACATGAATTCGCCTAGTGCTGCACAGTCATTGTTGATTTCTTTCTAATATAACGTTTATCAGTCTTTCATTTGGAATGAGTTTAAACTATCAATGGCACAGCGTTTAAGACACTACGCGACCATGCACATGGTCTGGGCTTCAACGCACACCTGATATCAATGGTCGACCTTCGAAATTTCGGCTACCGAAATCACATGCTGATGATTCCATGCTTGTACCAAAAATACTGGGTGGAGTCAAGCTATAATCAAGAAGAATATTTTGTGTGGGCAATCTTTAATCATTATGTTGTGACTGCCAAAGCATCAACATGATTTATGATCAGTATTTACTTTATGTTATTTCTTCATCTTCAATTCTTTGTGGCTTATTTTGTATTCCAGACCATTTATTCTTGACTTGAACAGTTGCAATCTGTTCAATACCCAATGCAGATATTCTTACGTGACATCGTGCTTTTTATTAACCTATAGTGACAGTGTATTTGACGACATACAGAGTGGATACCTCACAATGTGAGCTTTGTAAATTCTATATACTAAATGTATGTGTAAAATGGCATTGTAATTTATATAAATACAGTGATTTGGATTTTACACGTAACTCAAAAAATCGGTATAACTGATTGAAAATTGCTTACAAATTATCGTTCCGAATTTCTTCAAAGAAATTTATTTTTTACACCAATATTCGGTTTTTTTCGGAAATCGAAATATATGAGAAATTTTTTTCAATTTGAAGTTACCTTTGTACTTCGTATACCTCTCAGCTATTGACAGCATATTTTTTATTTGAAAAAAATTCACCAATAGTAAAGCCAATTTGTTGTACCTTTGCAATCCATCCCGAAATTTTACTTTAATGTGTATAAAAACTTCATGAATAGCGCTGAGATTTAAAACGGAATATGATCACTTTGTGTACTCAATATTGATTTCGACAACCATGAACAAAGTCAAATTATATGTATATGTATATACATATATAGGCGAAACTATATGAATATTTTCAAGAGAGTATATATCTCAAAACATCAGTTACTTCAGGCGAGTGAGTTATTGCCATGTCCTCTTTGCTAGTTATGTTTCAATCAGTTTATTCCTGAGTCGAGTTAAATATGAATAAATAGATGATATTGATTATAGTTTATTGTTGATCACAGTTGACGAGCTTTATTCCATTTAAGACAAGCAACAAAGGATTATATTGCCGAGATTTATCGATGTCATCGATTGTCAGTAGCACTTTTCAACTAAACACCTTGGATGAAGGCATATTTACATCATTAGAATTACATTGGGAGATTTCAGTCCGAAAAGCTGGTAAAGTGCATTGAACCAGTCATGCAACACGACAGGCGTGAATGTGTTTCAGGTCATGTTCACATAGACAAGTGGAAAAGAGTTATGGCTTCGGTACGTCACTTTAATGAACAATTAGTCATCAGAAAAAGAACTTGAATGTATCAAAAATTACAAACTGAATAATATAGATAATGATAGTATTGGTAGTAATAATAATAATAAAAACGTTGAAACGAGTTACGATAGGGCCTCTGATGAAAGATGGTTTAAAACGAATCATAATGAGCTAGAATAAAAGAAAGTACTATTAATATTAGTAACTGTTAATGAGTAGAACATATCGCCATTGTAGATCCAGAGTGACAACCATTCTCTTATATATTTCGAGACCGGGTATATAAACTATAACTGCACAAGCCCTCACAATCACAAGCATTTTCCTGTTTGTTGTTTGTTGGCTGACAGCAGTGAATGACTTGAGGTAGTCATTATAATGTCCATGGTCTACAAGTTCGCTTGTTATTGAACCTTTTGGTATACTAACTTTAACTGTTTTCAACTTGCTTGTCAAATAATCCATCATTGTAGTACTGAGTCGCTTTTCCTTCTTATTCATAAATATAATTCAAAACACACTCCAATTGAATATACTCTGTTTTAAATTTTGATGGATGGCCACTGGACTCTCTTAGATTGTTGAACCACCTGTGTGGTGATAGTGGAGAACACGAGTTTTGTAGGAGCATAAATTCTCCTCACAGTTGTGTCAAGTCCACTTATTCCATTACACGACGAATATTTACGTTAAGAAGAAAACGGAGATCATATCTTCAGGAATTATCAGTAAGTTGCATGAATGAAGCAGACAGATAGATGTAAATCTACACTTCAGTGAAATAGTATCAAGACGAAAGTTATTGAAATTTCTGATCTCCAATCTAGTAGAAGCGAGTCATAGTTAATCGCTTTATTTACACAAAAAATTCAATTAAACTCATTGTAAGATCAATTCAATTCCTTTCCTTGAATCAAGTCAACCTGTCCCGACTCAGCCTAGCGTTGTCGCAACCCAATTATCCATGCCCGACGTGTCTATCCCACCTTGTTTAATGAACTGTGTGTGTTTTTACTTCGATCTGTTTAGTCAGATAGTTGAACTCATGACCCAATCAGAGTATTTTTGTGAACTGTTATTTTGCTGACCCATGTCTTATTTTGTAGTCAAGGGAACCCAATTACCAAAGAAGAAAGACAGATTAAACAATGGGCGGAACACTTCAAAGGACTCTTGAACCGACCACCACCTACAACCCGTCCAGAAATACCAACAACAGCGCACACACAACTGCAAGTTGACACCAATCCTCCAACGAAACCTGAGGTCTTGAATGCAATCAACCTTCTGAAAGATGGAAAAGCAGCTGGACCGGATGGAATACCCCCGGAAGCACTGAAAACGGACCCAGAAACGACAGCAGATATGCTGACTGCACTACTGCAAAAGATCTGGAAGGACGGAAAGGTGCCTACTGACTGGGGGAAAGGTTACCTAGTGAAACTACCAAAGAAGGGCAACTTAGGACTCTGCAAGAACTGGCGAGGAATCATGCTCCTATCGACACCAAGTAAACTTTTGGGTTGCATTATCCTGGAGAGAATAAAGGACGCACTGGATACAGAACTCCGACCAGAACAAACTGGATTCAGGAAAGGCAAATCATGTTCTGACGAAATTGCAACTCTACACATCATCATCGAAAAAAGCATGGAATGGCAATCAAACCTCTACCTCAACTTTATAGGCTTTGAGAAGGCCTTCAACAGCGTTGACCGCGAAGTAATTTGGAAACTACTCAAGTACTATGGCGGACCCCAAATATTCATCAACCTTATTCAACAACTGTACGACAACGGCACATGTCAAATGATCCACAACGGAAAACTCAGCGAGGCGTTTCGAGTAAACACAGGAGTGAGACAAGGGTGCTTATTATCACCAATGATATTCCTAATTGTGGTGGACTGGATTATGCGTCAGACAGTGAGAAACGAGAAGACAGGGATATCATGGACCGACGTGAAGAACCTAGAAGACCTGGATTTCGCGCGTGGATGATTTATGTTTGATGTCACACAAAATCGAAGACTTACCATCGAAAACCGACAAACTGGTCGAAGAAGCAGCAAAGACAGGACTCCAGGTGAACATAGACAAGACGGAGGTTATGAAAATAACCAACCAACAACAGCAGCAACATCCAGCGACAATCACTTCTTTCACTCATCTAGGGAGCATTGTCTCAACTACAGGAGGAACGGACAAGGATGTCAAATTTAGAATCGAGAAGGCGAGAAACACATTCATCAACCTCAAACCAATCTGGAAATCTTCGTCACTCAGCATCAACAACAAAATTCGGATTTTCAATTCTAACGTCAAGTCACTTCTTCTTTACGGATCAGAAACTTGGCGGGTCACCAAGAATATTTTCAACAGGTTGCAGACCTTCATCAACAACTGCCTTCGTTCTATACTGAAGATTAGATGGCCGGAAAGAATCACAAAAAAGAAGCTATGGAAACAAACAAAACAGGAACCAATCGCCCAACAAATATGCAGGAGAAAGTGGAGATGGATTGGACACTCGCTGTGGAGGCCGTTGGGTGACATCGCGCTTCAGGCCAGTGCTCGAGTGGAACCCGAAAAGGAAGCGGCAAGTGGGACGTCCAAGGGTGACATGGAGGAGATCGTGTGAGGAGGAGATGAAACAGTATGAGTAACATGGACGCAAGTGAAAAGAACAGCAGAAGACAGAAGCAAGTGGAGGCGTGCAGTTGAAGCCCTATGTTCCACTAGGTACCCAAGGGAACAAGAATAATAATAATGTCTTATTTTGTACTATTCTGTCGAGTTTATCTTATTTATTGATTGGTTAAGTAGCCAATTAAATTCTATCTTTGTGCCTATGCTCTGTCTACCTCTTACTTGGATTCATTCTTCTACTGACTGCTTACATTAACGGTCGTGTCTGATCCGGCTTGTTCGCAATTTCGGCTTTAACGTTATTCCGCTCTGATATCGGTACCTTGATTTCTGTTAAGCGTTGTGTTTTGTACTCTTAAAACCGTTAAGGTATGTTAATTATATAATTATTGATTTGTTTATTAATAGTATCGTAGAAACAGTGACCGGCTTCTTGTTTGTTCTGGACCGGAATAGCCTTTATCTACGCGTGACTTATTTTCAAGCAATATTGCGCTTACACTCATTCATATAGAAAACACACTTCGTTTTATTGTTTAATCGTGATTATGAGCCTAACGTTTGTCACTTTCACTCATTCATTGTAAAACGCTTTTCATACTCTTATCACATTCACTTTTATTCACAGATTCCAGAAAATTCCATCATGGTAGATTTAGTTGCATCTTATGATAGTCCAAAGAAAAAGAGAAAGGAGCCACAAAAACCCATTTTTGACAACCCTGTTTCGGTGAGAGAAGCATGATTTGTTAAATAAGTTATTTTTTGCATAGGTTTTTCTCTATATGTTAATTATGGTGACGGTGACAGTTGGCCTGGTCGTCTTGTTTACTGCTTTGTAAGATTGGACTACTGGAGATAATAAAATCTTATCTTGCTTTTCAGGCCAATGATACCCGATTATTTCATGGTACACGTCTATCTGGTGTACATTATGATGTTAGTTATCTAATGAATATTATTATTTAATCCTTGAATATTATTGTTCATTCATTGAGTTAGTTATTCTTCCAATAGATAAGAAGTGTAATTCACCCATAGTACATTACCATTTTTGATTTATCTAAAGTGCAATATGCCGATGACCATTGTGATCGTTTAGCATGAAGAAAGGAATTCGCATTAAATTTATTTCACAGCATTTTATAAAGTGGATCATTTGGTCAACTTGTCTGAAAGAATCTGTGATAGGCGATTCAGTGTTCACACAAACTTAGGAATCCTATGGTTCAGCATACACAATGTGACAACGGGTGTGCCACTCACTGTCAATCTATTCATTGATTTCGTTAAAATATCTGGAAAGGTAATGAATGAGCAGCTACCTTCTTGACTCTGGTACTGTTTTCTGATTTAGATCAGCTCTTTTCTGTGTTCCTTGCATTCCGACTGAAATATTGGAGTTCAGATTTGAGTCCCTGAAGTCTCAGCAACACTTGAGATGTTTTATAAGAGATCAGTTTCCTAGACTCTAATACAACATTCTTCCTTTCCACGCCTACTGCTAGGTGTTAAACTGGGAAAGGTTAAGGGGTAGGTTGATCGCGAATTCAATACCAGTGCACCTGCTTGGTTGGTGGACATTTAAAAATCGGCTCAAAAGACCTACTATTTATTTTTCATATAAAGTGTTCGACTATACAGTTAGTTGGTTTACATAACTCACGCCCACTTATATTGTGTGAAACAGGGACGATTTTGTTGCCTATTGTATCATAAGCTCTCCGGTTTATTTTGAAACCTGACATGACGTATGTTGGTTAAACACTTTTCGTCATGAAAATGAATTTGTCCCGAATACCAGAAACCAGGATTTGAAATAGGTATGCATGTATGTAATTGACGAATGCAGGAAGATTGTCTTCAGTAAATGTGCACTGTAACTGAGATCAAATTTGATAGTGATGTCTGTGAATAAACTGAAGGATTTATCTTATTTATCCTGGATTGAGTGCAGAATGTTCCATTCACTGAAGATGAGGTTGCATTGTTACGATTTGTGTTGAACTTATCACATAATCAATCATTCCAATTATGTGTTGGTTAACATGAATTCTTGATGTTTGCAAATTCATTTCAGACTACTTGTGGCCATTCTATTACTTCTTACATTATTTGTGAAGAATATCCGTTTGAGTTTTTCCGGTGTTCAAATAACGCTTTGGAGTGTAGTAAGTATCGGTATTACGTTGTCTTACAATAAATTGTTAGAATTCATGATAATGTGTGTGGAAAATAAAATGACGTTTGCGTTAGTTCAAAATTCTCTGTTCTTTAATACTATGAAATTGTAAGGAAAAGGTGTGAGGAAGAAAGAGACCATTACTCCAGCCACTTGTGGATTTACAGATAAATAAAGCGGAAGTAAGCATAATGAACACTAGTCTGCACGTAAATATGACCTGAAGATTCACAACATCTCAACTCATGCCGCGATGATAACACTTTTATATATGCGGTTTACTTAGAAGGTAGAAAAGTTGAACTCATTATTTCATTATACTCAACTTGTGAATTCATTAAAAATTCATCAGGTTATTGAATATTCGCACTGTTATTCCAATCTCGTTACGCTGACATGTTGACTCGAACGTAAATTGCCATTTAACAAAGGTAACTGTTATTGACGACAATGCGAAATTACACACCTTTTTGAATTACATACTCTAATGCGCTTTCGCATTCTAATGATTATTGTCTCATTTATGCTCCCCAGCACAAACAATTGTTTCATGTAAAACGAGTAGTTGTTTTCTGTATTCCATGATGGTAACAATATCACTGCACATATATCATAACGAAGGAGGGAAATATTACATGTGAAATGTGCCTAATTTTTTCCTTCCAGCTTTATTTATCAGACTATAATTACCTTATTATAATTATCAGTGTTTTCTTCATACAGGTCACATTGTGGTCTGTGGTCTTCGCCGCTGTTTTCTCTCCAGTTAAGTTAATATGTGCTCTGACAGCGTTAGCCAGTACAATAATGGTCACGCTTGTGATTGTCGTGGTGGCTTCGATTCTGCCAACCTTGAGTCAAAAAGGGCTTATCATTTTCTATGTAATATCAGCCGTCCTTGGAGTTTTAGCTATCGTTGCAAGGATCTGTAATTACTTGATCCCTCAAATAAAAGAAGTAAGTTACATAAATGTTTGTCTCAAGGTTTTACATATTATATATATGAAATGGGATGAAATCTCCACATCATTTAAAAGTAGCCTTTTGCCTAAGACTTACCTCTAAATGAAATAGACCTGAGCGAAATAAATCGGATACAGGATCTGATGAATTTACTAAAATCCAAGTTTCTCGACACATAAGTGAATTTTCATTGATTCGTTTCAATGGGGATTTTTAAGCTCACAACTGAAATTACATAGATGTCTTACTTGTAATAGAAGCGTTGTCCTCAGTCTAAGGATCTGATTATCCACTGAGTGCTAATGATTAGAAGCGGATTCATAAGACAACTTCATAATTTTGCAAAGTTTGTTGACCGACATTAATAAACCTTCTGCCAATGCTAATTTCCACTGCCATTATTGATATTTTGGTCAAACTTATTCAATCAAGTAGTTCAGATACATTTAATTTGACGTCACTATGTTCAACGGAGGACATTTTGGGGAGTATTTTATTTATTATCAGTGTTTACATGTTAGCAGTGTTTACTTAGGTAAATTTGCTGGTATAATAATTTACATGCAGCAACCAATCTTGTGTTTGTCTTTGTGAATGTCCCCCTTCTTTTTGTATTTCATAGAAAACAATAATCTGCATTCTGCTAGCAGTTCCAGTCGCCTTGTTCATACTCCTCGTAAGTTTTCCATTAAATCAATGTAAACAGTACAATTCAATATTGCCGTTAAATTCCGCGCAGCACATAGAGTGCTTGATATTACTAGTATGCAGTGTAAATCAGTCGTTACATATTCATATGAAATAAATTGGGACCTTGTTTCAAAGTGCCAACTGAAAGCAAATTCAATTTGTATGGGAAGTTAAAAGCTCACTTCAAGTAGTGTTGAACATATTACAGAAGGTGAAAACCTGAAATATGAAGAGAGTCAATCAAACAGCATCACCCTTTCTGTGAAGTATAGTCCCTAAGCTTAAAACTTGCTAATGATCTTCTTGGATCTTGTATGTATAAGAGCAAATAAGCCTCTGGAATTTTCCAAATTTTCTGTTAATCATGGTTAATTTCATTTGACCGTGATTCATAATTCCCATTACTACGTCTGAAAGAGATTATAGACGTTTGATAATCCCTTGTGAAACTGTCGGACTGAGCTTCAGAAACTAGCTATTCATTAAATCGGGTTGCTTAAGGTTGACTAATGGTTTCAGTATGCACATGTGATATTTTCTCAACCATAAAGAAAGATAAAGACACATTTGACCTGTAGGTTTGAAATGGAAAGCTTGTATGAATTCTCATTATGAAAAAAACAACAACACCTCAGGCATGTTTATTCCAATCAGATATCAGTCAGAGCCACCTGTAATAGATGAGGTGATGAAAACGTATGGCTATGGAAATTCTGTTGTCTGATACTTGTGAGACAAGATAAATCACAAGGGAACGCACACACAAACAACCTAAGTAAACTGTGAAAGTTCATCAAGTAGAAAGATAGGCTGTTATCACAAGCATACATTGCCAGATATATGGGAAAAATTTGAAGTACTCGAAATACTATCAATTTTAGTCAAAGTCCATGCTAACTGCTCACCCTCGTCTTACAAGAGTCATTTCAAACATGACATGGAAGCTGATAGCGAATTCCTGAAAAATTCAACAGTTGCTGAGGCGCGTAGACTTCACCTTATTTTACTGTCACTGGGGTCATAAACATTAGGAGCTTTTATTACTACAGAATAAGCATTTCCGGAAAATGTATGTCGATTTTAGGTGGTCTTCTGTGTCTGAATCCATTTTCTTTTCATTGCACTTTAGGTGATGTTTATTTTTGTGAACATGCGAAAAGAGATAATATGGTGGTTTTCGCCCGACTCAATGGATTTCATTCTTACCTTCGGCATTTGGTGTCAAATGATAAGCCTATTTGCACAAATTTATTCCAGCCTAGAATTCTGTGAAGCTAAATTTTGTGTCACGGTAAAAAAGGAACAGTTATTTGTGGAATGGTTGTCGAAATATTTGCGTTGAGCATTCCTCATCATATAATAATTGTGTCAAAATTGTCACTCAATCATATCGATGTTTGTTTCCAATTTACCATGTAATTGTACACTGACGATTAACGTAATCTTCATAAAGAATAAATGCACAAGTATAAACGCACTCATCAGAGACAAATCTCCGTCCATTTGTGATGTCTGTATGTTAGTATGATGAATGTTGCAACATTTGTTTGAGGAATACAATCGAAATTTAAATTCTATTTTCATTTATTAAGAGCAACAAATGCCTTGTCCATATGCGGTTATGGTTACCTGTTAAGCTTGTGCACATATCTGAATTTATGCTATGAGAAGTGCCATTCAAATTTCAGTCTTGCATGTCAAAATATTGCTGGATGAATTCAGTCGATCCGCATTTTCCAAAAGCAAAGCCCAACTGTGTATAAGATTGACATGCTTATTTTAGTAATAATATGTGATGTCTTGTGTTTAAAATTGGTTTCAATTACTGAGGAAGAGCGTAGGTGTAGGATAATGAAACAATTCTTAACGACCGATTCAAGTGGAAGACAAGGTCACCAAAATAGCTTCTTTTCAGTAGAAACAAACACCGCTGATCTTGTGAAGTCACACTCAATTACACAGATGATGTAGATAATCTGCAGTTCAGGTGGAGTATTCTCTAAACAAGACAGTTTAATATTGAGGTTCATTTATTCATCCAGAATGTTAAATAATCCAAGTTGTGGTGAGAATTTACCACGTCAAATGACTCATTCTCAGTCATTAGTGTTATGTCAGTCAAAGAATGTTTTCAGTGGAATTAGTGCGAGGGAATTTAATGTGATGTCACATTGGGTGAGATTTAGTGATAGTGAAGTTGTGTGATACAGACAGTGTGTTCCAACGGATTATTATTCTCACATATTCTCACAGTTCCATACAGCATCAGCAAAAGAACATGATATATATATATATATATACATTCGAACATTCCGTTTGTTGCTAGAGTGAGAATATTATCCCACAGTTAAACACTGCGTTGGCAACAGAATACTATGTGTGCATTTGAACATTCTATTTCATGTCGTTTAGTGTGAACCAAAATCACACGCTCAATGATTGTCTAGAGAATATAAACCATATATATATATAAATGGCAGTTTGATCGCCTGAAAATATATTTTGGCTTCCGTGTCTTGCCATCAGTACTCACAATAGGAGAGACTTAAAATAATTTGTCTTCATACTTTCAAGTTTTACTTCATGAGGACACCTTCACTCGTTTAATATGAAGTCAATGAGGTGCTAATTTAGAATGACGGGCGACTGAAGAAAGGAATGTTTACTTTACTCACATATTTCCTACAGTTCTATACTGTGTTAGCAACAGAACACTAGTTGTGCGTATGACCATTCTATTTCATGTCGTTTAATGTAGGCCAAAATCGCAATCTCAACGATTGTTTAAGGAATATAAACTACATATATATATATTCAAAAATATATAAATGGCAGTTTTGATCATCAGAAAATATACCTTGGCCTCCGTGTATTGCCTTCTCTATTCACAAAAGATTAGACCTTAATCCATTTGTTCTCATACCTTCAACGTTTACTTTATGAAAAAGCCTTTAATCTTTTAATGTGAAATAAATGAGAGGGTAATTAAGATGGCCAGACGGCTGATCGAAGAAATGTTTGCTTTTCAACCAGGCGTTCATCTTTTTGCTTCAATACATACTACCTTTTCAGAACACTACAAACAGTTCAACCAATCTATTGGCAACAACAATTAGCCAGTATCATCATGTGAATGGAGTTATAATTGACGATGGAAGTGAATGCAATCAGTAAAAGTTGAGAAATGGTTACTACGACTGAATTATGTAGAGCATGATTTCGAGAAAAATCAAGGAAAATTGAGTGATCAAGTAAGTCGCATGATGGATAATTAAGGAAATGTAGACTAGTTGGGCAACGGTAAAGCAATACATATCAGTGCGAGAGATGAAGATCTCTCCCAGTATTATGACAGTCATATTCAAATCAAAATGAAGGAAGTGGGTTTTCAATAACAAAGTGTTACACACCTAAATTAACTCAGAACATTGGAAGGAGTGTTTTGATAAAAATTATCCAAACAGTATTGGACAGGAATTACAATGGTGGCATCGAAATCCTAATAAGCGATATTAATTCCACCCGAACCTGGAGCAGAGAGTAGGGAAAGAGAACTCACCATGGATCGCGAATCTCTGAGCGAAAAAAGTGACATTGGAGAACTCTTTTCTTGCTTCCTTACCTTTAATGATTTGGTTATTTGTGTCAATGCATACAAACAGAAGTAATGCAACATATAGCGACGGGGATGTCACCCGACGGACACATCGAAAAACAGACAGACTTCATCTCACAATAGCAGCTAGCCTGCTGGACACAAAGTGGAGACGGGAGCATATGCATGCTCAGATAAACATCTAATTCTAGGAAATTTCATGGTGAGCCTTAAAGCATTCAGGGCCACTGAAGACACACTACAACTCAACTTTTACACTCAGAAACTGAAGGAGAAAACTAAAACGGACCCGTTTACTGCAGCAATCGGGCAAAAGTCAAAGACACTACATGGCATCAAAGAGAAGACCTGGGTGGATCTGTCTGAAAGTCTTTTTGAAGGAAACGTTCACAACCGCTTTAGGAGAGAAGAAGTGACTGGAAAATTTAAAGCACTCACAGACACCCGGAAGTTATAATAGTCTAGTGAGATGGTGAAAAATATGATGAACAAATGAAATGGTGAACAACGGAAGGATAAGCTAAGTTCAATATTTACTGCACTGAATAAGTAGTTGAAGAGTGCTAGGAAGGACAAACTGAAGCAGAACAGGTTGACTCTATATAAATTGGTCCTCAAGAGACTATATCGGATAACAAGGTCTCTTTCCGCGAAAATTTCAATGCAGGTGAGTCCTATGTAATTATTGAAGAGTAGGGAACAACAAAACAATGCGGAGACCAATTCTAAAGTTTCATAAATCCATCATCACCTGCTACTCGTTCAGAAATGCCACCATCAGTAGGCACGGAACTACCAGCGGACAACAATAATCCAAGGAAAGCAGGAATGTTAACATGAACTGACATCGGTTAGAGAGCGATTGAAGAAACTGGAAGTAGTGGATTGCTGTCTCTTCCTTGCAAACCAACATATGCATATCAATTTGATGTTTGCTGATGACTGGTGCTATTCAGATAGTTAGTTACCTGGGTTCTAGTGAAAAGTCGTGACTGTTGAATTACAGCAATTTGGTTGCGAGGACGTATACTCGCAAAGGATATTGTATAGTGGTCGCACTAAAGCATGGATTAGGAGAAGATGTAATTCATGAGCTGTCCACTGGATGGTATACCAGCTCGCCTTGTGATTTCAAGGCGCTGGCTTTCAATCCCGGTGGGTGCGCGCTATCGAAGGGTCAGAAACAATGAAGAAATAACTGGCTGTCACAGGTTTACCAGTGGTTGTCTAACCAACATCTACGCGTGACGATATCCTGTAACTTCTTGTTTTTTGACTTTCTATCTATCCAATCTTGTATACAGTAAAATTGGCAGGTCCATATGCTGCCAGATTGTCTGACATAGATCGCTAAACTATGTAACATTTTTCAAATTAGGTCGATCCTACGCAGCATCAGAACTACATATGAGACGAAAGAGAGTGCTAAGTAATCACAGAATGGTTATCTTGGACAGCTGTAGGAGTTTGTTCGTTGACTATTCTATGACTGTTTTCTATAAATTGATTTCGTCAGAATTCTCTGATTCCTCCTTAATAAATTCACAACAAGAACATAAATGACAGACCCAAAATTGTAAGTTTCACTACCTGTTGGCAATCAATCAATGAATTCCATATATAAATTATTCAAACCATAACAATCACCATGGATAATAATAGAGTTATCTGATTCTCTTTTCTAAAACTGTCTTCATGGAATAGTTTTTCGCGTAAGTGAAAAGGAAAGTTCTGATATCCAGCGATTATAAGCTGACTGGTTTACACGCTAGTCTATGTAGAGGGAGCTGAGAAATCCTGATTGAAAACTTGTGCTGTGGCTAGGCTATGTAGACTGAGTAAAACAAATGGCATAATAACCTGCTTCGGTGACCATGAGTGATGGCCACGTGATTCCTAATGTTATTGCATTCTCGTGTGAACCAGACCTCAAGTCTTTGGCCTGAAGTCTTAAGACACCTTCCTGCTTTGTTCTGGTAGTCCGGTTGGCCTTTAGCTCTCGCTGAAACCATGAGATTCCGTGAGGCACATCTCATGGTGTCAATAATGTATCGAGTTTTTAATTAATTATAATTAGTTCATTTGAATGGAAGAACTGCATTGCTAAATTCGGCTGACTGCTTTTGAACTAATCAATGGCTCCTAACGAAGTTTAATGAATATAATAGAATATTGGTTGGAATACTGATTTTGTCCACTGGAATAAGTAAATTCACTTAGAGTGAGCCGAAACTAGTGTTCCTTCGTCCTAATGTTTCTTTCGCGGAGAAAACATTTCACTTAATACGTTCGGTTAAAAATTAACTACTCAACATGCAGTGGAATGTAGATTATGAAGGAATTCGATAAAATGAAGTCAACAGAAAGAAGAGAAATGTTTACAGTACTCTGAAGCACACACTCACGAATTCCTTTGAACAATCTTTCAAATGACAGTAGCCTGTAGTTCCCTTGGAGAGAAGCATGTGAGGAGGATATGAAGGCATTCAGGTTTTCATTAAATCGAGTAAAATCATGATAGATAACAAAGAAACTCTTGCACACAATCGTGGTGTAACGAACGAAAAATGAAATAATGATAATGATCACAGAAATAGTTTACATTCATCGATCGTACAGTAATACCCTCAAAAGACTTGTATGGTTCCCATCAGCATACTACAAACCATCTTTATTCGTGAAACAACTTAACAATCAGCCACATAAATACGAAACACTAAGCACTCTACAGATTATATATTTTACGAAATAATCTTTGCAGATTATTCAAGTAATTTCCTCCAAATGAAGTATAGCATACTTAGTGTTCCACTGTGAACTTGGCAGACAATGTAATTGTAAGAATAAAGCAACTTTGTATTCCGTATGAAACACAAAAGTTCAGTCTCTGGAATGTGACAACAAAAGATATTGAGAATCACTGTTTATACGAAACATGATGTGATGTATAAATATGTGAAAAGTGTTACTGCTGAATGAGAGAGCGCTTGAGATTTATTTCATTATACTTTCGGACTCTTCAGGTGTATGCATAATTGAAGGGGGGAAACAGGTGTTTTCCACCACTTATTGTGGGATTGAACGATTGAATCAGTTACAAACTAGGCACTTTGAACCATGTTCCTGTCAGATGTTCACAGGTGATAAAGTGATACGAATAATATGTAAATATATATATATATATATATATATATATATACGTGATAACAAAAGCCAAGGGCCATGTAACACATCGCTCATTGAGGAATTCAACGGTTATTTATAGATTTTTATATACATTGTTATTCGTTATTGTTAACAGAGAAACAACGTTTTCTGAATGGTTTTGTTCCTGCTGAAAGTTATTCCGTCATCTCTTTGTGGTCATTCTTTAAACAGTCCGTTGATATATCTGCTAATCGTATCTGTCCACGCTAAATCTGCTGCGATTGGCTGTTGAGTTCCTCAAGGTTAGGTTTTGTTCTTGTTTTTTCTCACGACCGCGATTTGAGACGGAAACACTGACGTAAATTGTTGTCGACAATTTCGTCTTGCAGACTGCTCTCACCACATATATAAATTACATGCATCACTGGAGAAATCAATTTTCTGAATTCTACGAGTTTCACAAAGACGATGCAACTCATGAAATGTAAATAGCACCAGATAATGGCTGTTCAGTAAATATGTAGAGACGTCGGATTGCACTATCGGCGTAGGTCTACGGTCTGTCTGATATCGAAACTTATTCCGGTGTTTGAATGATTCTAAATTATAAGTATGTACTCAGATGTAGCGACATGACCAGAACGGTGAATGCCATTTGGTTCTAAACCTATGCAAATAATGCATACGATAGACAGTACGAAGAATTCTTCCATGTTACATGTGTCCAGTAGTCCTTATTCAGAGTAAGGAAAACACTTATGGTAACCTGATCAATAAAAGGCAATACATCAGACAGAAAGGCAGATGAGACGCATTACATGGACATAATACGCGGCTATTTTGTTGAAATAAATCGTTTTAACTTTTTCTCTAAACTGGAGTTGATAGCAACAGTGTATGTTGGTGGGCGCGTATGATCCGTCTCAACGAATGTTCAGCTGGACTTCTCTTATGTTTAAACAGTTTCGCTGTTGCGGTATACAGAGAGCAGTTGTTGAATTACTTCCGGTGTAGGTGTACTACAACTATTTTCTACCAGAGTGCTTTCAAAAGTATACATGAATCTTTCTGTTAAACCATTCGACTATATGCTGAAATGGAAGCATCCTAACAAGTAATATACCGTTTCTTTAACAAGATTCTTCAAATACGTGTGGTGTAAACTGACTACGATTTCCAGATACTATGTGCTCTGATATGACATAACCAGCAACAAATTTCGTGAGGGACGTTGTGGTGTCATTACAGGTGAGTAGGATAATTGCTAATAACTCAGAATTAGCGTGTACCAGAATTAAGTAGCTGTATAATTCCTGCAGAGGAAAACCAACAAACTGGCTGGAGAAGCAGCCGAAGAAGACAAAACTGCAAGTGAACAAGGTAAGATGGAGGTGACGAAGATAAGAAAATACCACCGGCAACAAAAACCAGCACCAATCACCACCGACAGAAGAGATTCGACAGAGATGACTTTCTTCACTTATCTAGGAAGTGCGGTTTCCACCGCATGCTAAAAGGATTAGTATGTCGGCGTCAGAATCAGAAAAGGTGATATACGCATTTATCAGCCTGAAATGTGTTTGAAAATCTGCACTCAGCAAGCAAAAAGAACGAGATAATGATTTTCAAAACAAATGTGAAGTCAGTCAGTTCTGCTGGACGAGTCGGAAACTTGTACAGCGCAAAATGAAAAGAATTTCCAACAGGTTGCAGACTTTTATCAACAGCTAGCTACCTTCGCTGTCTCTATACTGAAGACGAAATAGCAGACCGTAAAGAATTAGCAACAGAAAACTGTGAAAACAAGCCAAACAATAGCCGACTGCTCAACAAATATGTAGGACAAAATGGAAATGAATCAAACAGACTTTGTGGTTGCCATCAAATGAAATCTCGCGCCGACCATCACTTGAGTGGAATCCCACTGTGAAGCAACGAGCGGGTCATCTGAGGGTGACATGGAAGAGGTTGCGTGATAAAGAGATCAGAGATTAAGGGCGATTGTGGACCCAGCTGAAGAGGACAGCACCAAATAAAAAAGTACAGATGTATTGTTGAAGCCCTGTATTCCACTAGGAAGCTAAGGAAATAATAATACCTGGTGTTTCATTTTCCTTTGAATGTTGTTTATTCTAATCTAGTTCAATTTCACCTGTGTAGCTATGCGAATCACGCTTGACAATGTCATATTTTGTCCATCTTGACCCGTATTGACAGAGCATTTGACTAAATACAGGATAGACACCTTACAGTGTGAGGTTTACAAATTGTACGTAGTACATTTTTATGATTTATAGCATATTTTGGATATATCGTTTGATAGGGGTTTTACGAATGACTTAAACGTTCGCCTTAATAAATCAAAAAATTGATTACAAAATATCGTTCGGTATCCGCTAAAATAAATTCACTGATTTTTCTTCCCAGGATTTAGTTTAGTTTGAAAAGTCAAATATATGAAAAACACAAATAACTTCTTCGATTTGAAGTTATCATTGTACTTCGTAAACCTTTGAGCCATCGATAGCTTATATTCCGTTTGAAAAACCTCAGCAATACTTAAACTATGATGTTGTGGTCCATTCCAACGTTTCACTTTAATCTAAATAAAGACTTTATGAAAATCGTTGAGATTCTAATCGGAATTTGATCCCTGGTATACTCAATATTGATTTCTATAATCATAAACAAAGCCAGTATATGTATATACATATATATGCCAAACAATCTTAATCATTTTTAAGACTCAAACGTGTGAAGCTGCACATTACTTCAGGTGAGTGAATTACTTTCATGTCCTCTTTGCTTGTTATGTTTGAATCAATTGATTCTTGAGTTAATTTGAGTATGGTTGAATAGATGCTATCGATTATAGTCTAATTTTGATCACAGATGATGGGCTTTATTCCCTTTAAGACAAGCACCAACATCTTATTTATACGTATCGACTATTTCCAAAATGTGAATAGTCTCATTCTTATGGGAAATGCATTGAGTTGTATCAGTTTCTGATGATTACTTTCGTGTTTTCAAAATGTAATCAAAGTTGTATTCAGGTTTCACAATCTATTGAAGCACATTCCTGTCAGAATTGACAATTAGATGTTAATGACGAAGTTAATCCAAGCACAGTTCCAATGTTTTGAAAAGTGTAATGTCCGAAACAATAATGATATTCATTCACTTAAGAAGAATACTGTTTTCAATAAATATTTAAAGTTTAACATTACCAGCCTTATGTTCGACATCTAAACTCGCACATTATTAAACGCTTTTTTTTCTGTCGTCACAGTTATATTTACAGATTTCAATTTATTCAAGAATGAAGGGTTTCGTTGCATCTTTTGTGAGTTCAAAAATAAGGACCCAGAAACTGAAGAAATCTTTTCCCAGATTCTATATTTCGGTAAGAATAGCAGGACTTGTGAAATAAGCTGTTTTATTCTCAGTTAATAATCAATATGGTGCTCTTAATACTGATGACAGTGAATTTGGTCGTCTTGTTTGTGTTTGTGTAAGGTTTGGTTAAAGGAAAGAATAAAATCGTACCTTGCTTTGCAGGAAAAGTATTCCAGAGTCTCTAAAGAAACATTTCTACTTGGTTTTAACCATAATGTAAGTTATCTATTGAACTTTTTAATTATAATTCAAATTAACTATTGTTGAAAAAGATGAGGAGTGTAATTCATTTATAAGCCATTGACTCACAAGATTTATCATTCACCTACAACTCACAACACCTTTTCGGCTATACAATTTTTCCATTGAACTCACCTCAACTAGTGTTAAGTGAAATGAGGATGAGTATCATGAACCTTATATGTTGGGCTTTCAGTTTTATTTTGAAATCTGCCTGCGCATATGCTACCGTAACAGATATCTGTGGAAAGCACATTTCTCTCGATCATCAGAGACCTTGATGTCGCATAAATATGCACATTTGTAATTGATAAATACAGAAAGATAGTCTTCAAAAGACTTCTTCATATCTTCACGCTGAAACCATAGTCAATGCGTGTGAAGGAAACAGTGTATCATTGCGTTCTGTTTTCAATACAAAATCGGTACTGCGCTCTGTCACAATGATCAAATTAGACTGTTAGATCTGTCTTCATAACCAAGGACTGATCTAATAAACCATGGTTCAAGTGTAGAGTATTCCATTAACCAAGTAGGGGAGATTTCAATATGGTGACTGCTTTTGATATTATCACTTAATGATTCATTTCAATTATGTGCTGGTTAGGATGAATATGTGATGTTTGTGAATTCATTTCAGGTCAGTCGTCACCATTCTATTTCTTGTATTTGCATCCATGATGAACATTCAGTGGAATAATGTCACCGTTTGTATAGTGCTTTGGATAATAGTAAGTATCAGTATTACATTACCCTTTTTGATACCATGAGAATTGGTTTCAGTTTTTGTATGGAAAATGAAATGATGACAGTGTCATTTCAAAAATGTCTATGGCAATGGTTATCTTGTCAATGAGATTGATTTAACAGTTTCTGATACATACCATTTCCATCCTCACAGCAGCCATAACAATAACTGATCTTTTTTATTAAAAAAAGCTATGAGAAAATATATGGCAATTAAAGGAAAACCATCTCTCTAAACATTTGTGAACTCCTAAAGTAAAATATGATGCAACCATAATAAACACTAGTTCAAATGCACGTATGACTTCCACATTTACAATTGGAATCAATGTTTAACGACATCCGATGTACTGAAGAAGTTTAATGGGTGAACATGTGCAGTTGAAACACCATGATCACCAGTCTGCAGAAAATAAAAGTTGACTTTCTCTGTCCAGGATGCACTCAAACCACTTTCATATATGTGGTTCGCTTAAATGGCGGATAAACTCGTCTGCTCAATTCAGATTCTAACCACACTCAGCTTCATTCCAGTTAGTCATACATTCATGAGGTTATTTAATATTCGCGTTGTTATTTCATCCTGATGCACCGAAAAGGTGATTCAAGCACCTTTTACCTCCAATATAATATGGTTACTGATAATGGTTACAGTACGAAACTCCACAGCATGGTGAATCTTATGGTTCACTTTGCTTTCACTTCATAAATAGTATTTACACACAAGTGAGGAATATTTCACTAATACTGTCAAACACGTAAACTGCTTTCGTGTGAAACGACTTGTTATTTTCTGAATTTTCTGGACTTCGATAATAATAGCGACCATCTATCATAATGAAAGTAAGAAATATTTCATCTGAAATTTGCCTAATTTGCTTAATACGTTTCCATTTATCACACATCAATTCCTAATTTGTATTATTGTTAATTTCTTTTTGAAGGCCATTTTGTCGTCTGCGGTTTTCGCCACTGTGGTCGCATACATTGAATGGAAATGTGCTCTAATATCATTGGCTGTAACGATTGTTACTACAATGATGGTTTTCTTGTTGGCTTTCAACCTGCCACCATTGAATACAAAGGGGTTCATCTTCTTCAGTTCTATATCAGGCCTCCTTACAGTTTTAGACATCGTAGCAGATCTTTGGAATTTATTGACCGGAGGAAAAATTACTGTAAATCACACCAATTTATGTTGTAAAGATATGCGCATTATGTTTATGGAATAGGATAAAATCCTCACATCATTCTGAAATATTCTGCTACCTACCTGCGATTTACATCGTGATAATGATAAATGCAATAGATAGTGAAATACCAGCTGAACGAAACAAATCAGATATGTTGGGTGCTCACTTTACTGAGATCCAAGTTCGCTACGACATATATGAATTTCGGCTGACTCGTTTCGTTAGGAATTATTAAGCTTATTCATCAAATTCACACGTTAGTCCTCAGTCTAATTAGCTAACCCTTCGCTGAGGGTCGGTGATAAGCAGGTTGACAGAAATGTTTAGTTACTTTTGTGCCATACTCGGACAGACGATAATATACTTCCCATTCACCCATAAAACTAGTGGCATTTTGATCTGCACTTTTGAGCATGTAACACTAGCAGTTCCTATTTAATATCATATTTGGCATTGAATATGGATTATAATTCCCAATCACTGTATCGAACAAAATTTATAGCATATTTCGATAAATATTTTTGGCTACATCTTATCATTCATTATTTTGTTAAATATTTCAGCATGATAATTCGTAAACAGTAACAAAACTTTTGTATATTTTTCTGAATTTTCCATTGTTAACTGCATTTCTAAAATTCAGCTACTCTGCATACTGAGAGCAGTTTCAGTCGCATTAGTTATACTCACCGTAAGTGTTTGATTTATTCAGTGTGTACAATACAATTACTCTTGCAATTAAATCACGCACAGAACATCAGGTAATTGGTGGTGGTAGAATGACAACGGAAATCATTCATTTTACCTGTCTTGATGTGTTCTTATTATCTAAATTGACACTTTAACGCAAAAGAAGTTGTTAAAAGCAGATTAAAACTGTATTTGACGTTGAAATCTCACTCAGAGAATTGTTGAACTTACTGTGGAATTTGTAGACGTGAATTATGAAGAAAGTCAGGCGGGTGTAATCCAGAGTATAAATGAAGGATTGCCGCTAATTGTTATTAGTCTTGAATGATTTTTGTGAATGCGACCAGACCATGAGTAAATAGAGTTTAGGCCATTACAAAATGTTTCTAAATCAATGCTAGTTTTACTTTATGCTGACTTCTAGCAGCTGTGATCCCTGCAGTTGATGCAAAGTGCAAAAATATGCTGATATGCAAATTTCAATAAGAATTACACTAATTATTATTAAACGTTTTTATTGTAATTTGATTCCACACAATATTTCGGTACAAATATGGAATTTTTAACATGTGATATGGGTAGCCCAAACTATGCAGTACGACTATAAATATCAGATTTGAGTTGGCAGGGCGTCGAATCCCCGACAATGTGCATGGTCGGCGAGCGTTCTTATTTCTATGCCATATCTGAAAATTTGTTGCGATACCGTTGAATGGCGATGCGGAAGCTTTGTTAAATAGTTAGGCATTCATCCAAACTGGCCACCTAATTTTGCTTCATTATCCGATAATCTCATGTGTTCTCTTACCTCAGCAGGGACATAGACACATTTGATCAGTAGATCTAAGCAGAAATCCTTGTGCAATATGCGTGAGCTGTATTCGTAGTATCCCGAAATGAGATGGGCTTGAGGATTTTAGCCGATATCGGTCAGAGTCACTTACGATACAGTGGCTGGTGTAATGTTGATTTTTTTGAAGCGTGTTTGGTGAAGACTTGTCAAACATATTAAATGACAAAAGACAACGCTAGCTAACCGAAATCTGATAATCTGTCCAATTGACAGACACACTGTGAGCATGTACATTCATTTCGAGATGCATGCGAAAAGTGTGAATTATTCAAAGAATCATTCATCTCTAACTATGGTCTATGTTAACTGCCTCAATCGTTACATGAAATTTGGTTATGAATTTGTAAAATATTTCATCAGTAGTTGAGTAGTGTAGACTGCGTTCTAGAGAATGCATCTAATTGGTATTTTGTGATCAGAACAATAAACTCTAGTTTCACTGTGGAATGTGAATTTCTGCAAAATAATTGCTAATGAATGGTTATCCTCTACCACTTAAAGCTTATTGTTGCTTTACATTTTAGGTGATGTTTATCTGTGTCGATATCGGAGGATGGATAATGAGAAGGTTTCCACCCTTCAACACAGAACTTTTTCTTGGTTTCATCATTTGGTTTCTAATGGTAAACCTCTTCACACAAACATATGACAGCTTAAAATCATGTGGATTCAAGCTGTGTGCAGTTAAAGACATCAAACAGTTACTTGTGGAATGATTTCTGAAATAATTTTTTTGAACATTCATTCAGATAACGTATCGAAATTTCCACTTATTCACAACGTAGTATGTTGTTGACTATATCTGCGTTTACATCTTCTGTGTTCAGCAAAATTTCAAACTTGATAAACTTTAAATGCACAAATGCAACAAATCTGCTTATATTTCTGATTGTTTTACAGACGTTTTATATGCTACATTGATGTGTGATACAAAATTTCTCCAAAAAACACAACCAAAATTTCAAATCTGATTTGTTTCTTAGCAGAACATATGTCCAGTCAGTTTATTTAGGTGGTTTCATGGTAGAAAATCATTCGATTGTCAGACTAAGATGCTTCAGGATTAATTAAAGATCCTATTCGATGGACATGAAGGAATGAAGGAGGTCAACATTGAGACATTAGCGCGAGCAATTTGTTGACGGGGAAACCCTAGGAGTGGTGTTTTCCAGTTAAACACTTGAAGACGTTGTTGACACATTCAGAAATCCCTCGAAAGTAGGAGGATTGCTTGGTCTTTAAATATCAGTGAAATGAATGAGTTGCATATGAGATTACTGTTTCTTTTAACGTTCCTATGTCTGCTCTTGTATGTAAAGTCTGTTTCAGTAATGAAACTAGATACATGGAATTTTCTTCAGCGTCCCAATCGGGTGTTACATGATGCTAACGTAACAGCTTTTTCTCACTAAATTCAAACACTGATGAGCTTATGAAATCATTCGTGATTTCAAAAATGATATAGAAGGATTGCTGCTCAGGTGGACAGTTTACTAAACTGGGTGTTATGATGACCAAGCTCACATTGTCGTTTAGAGTTCGACACAACCTGAGTTATGATGAAAATATTGTCAGTCATGAGGCTTGTTCTCGGTGATTAGTGTTCTCAGTGAAAAAATATTTTCGGCCGGATGCAAGTAATGAAATTAAGGTTGGCGACACTTCGGGTGAGACTTAGTCAGAGGAAAGATTGAGAACACATTTTACTTTATAAATTTTGAGTTTACATCAATATCACAGTTGTAATCCTTTACTATGAAGAGAATACAGTGAAGTAATTTTTATCTTTTAGGTAATTATCTCAGACTGATGAATATGTTCACAAGGAGACAGTTATTTCAGTTGACTGCAGAAATATAGGGTCGCTTCTCATTCCATGATTTTTGTCTACCTGGACAATCGTGTCAAGTTGTACTGTAGAAGTGAACTGGAATTAGTTACAAATATTCAAATGCAATTTGCTCACATGATTTTACTGTTTCCACAATGACCAAAATAATGTTTCTGTCTTGTGAGTAGAACACTGAATCGACAATTATTTTTGGAATTCAACACTTATTCTCCTTCATTTGAACAAAAATTAGAAGGCTAAGATGAGTGAATGATTCAAGTAACGATATGACATTGAACATACATGATGCTGATTTCACTGCTCGTTTCACATCACTGTTTACACTTTACTGCTGTCTTCTGAAACAGACAAAGGTGTTTATATATTCGGAAGTAATGAGTGGGTGTCTAGTGACACAGTCGTTCTTAACATTCGATGTAAGTGCGAGTAGACATCAATGTGGCATATGATTTTTTCTACCATTAGGAGGTGGATTTGATGGAACGTCTTTTACAAAAAAACCAACTTTGCGATGGGTGGCTGATTACTGTCAGCAGTTCAGATAAAAATAAGCAAAGTCTCATCCATTCTATTCGATAAAGCTTCAAAACTTTAAACTTTCGAAAACCGGGACTATTCTCAAGTTTGAGTTTTGTTATCCTTATGTCTTTTCTGAAAAGTAGATATTAATAAAGCGGTACATCATTTTGTTTTCTTCCTTTAGTGTTTGAAATATGAGTGATTAAATGTTGTCACGTGCTCTTTTTGTTTCGAGACAACCGATTGTATGTATCAAAGCTAACTTCCAAATATTTATAGATACATCTAATTTTGAATTCACGGAAGCGTACCTAGAAATCCACAGCTAGCATTCGACATATTTCAGACAGATTGGCTCGTGTATACCTTGATACTCCTCCTTACTCACATTTGTCCTAGTTTCTTCTTTGACTTCAATCTCCAATAAACAAGAACAAATGTGATCCCACTACCCAAAATGTTTTGCTGAAGTGTACCACGCTGTTTGAGTAAGGTTGGTCTTTTCTGACTAGGATTTTATAAAACGTTTTGGCTCTTCCACAGATATAATGATTATAAAAAGGCAAAGGCGAGTGGTAAACAATCGCATTATGCTTTTCTTCACAAGATGCAGACATTTGTTACCTGACTATTCAATGACTGTTTTAAATAAATTGATTTCTTCAGAGTTCCATCACTCCTCCTCAATAAATTCACATCAAGAAAATGAATGATACGCTAGCTCTACTTTGCAATTTTCATTTTTATCTCGGCATAACAACCATCGGATTTTTTTAAATTTATAGCTTGATTCCACAAATATTTCTTAACAACTATGAAATTTTCAGCATGTAATATAGGCAACCCAAATTTAGCAGGCCGACCATTGATATCAGGTGTACGTGGGCCAGAAAGCGAACCCCGGTCCATGTGCAAGATCAGCGATTATCCTAATCGCTATGCCATCGTTGCACAGTATATCATTCAAACTATAACCATAATCACGGATAATAACCGAGGGATTCACATAACTTGTATATGTGAAAAAATTGCCGTCAGGAATTCATCACAAAAGTGAAAAGGTAAATTCGAACGTTAACCGATTATAACCTGACTTAAGGACATGGTAGTCTACATAGTGGGAGCTGCAATACCTTGATTAAAATCTGTGTCGTATTTGAGATCAAGAATTCGAATAAATCGAATGGCGTCTTTATATGTTTCAGTCAGCAGAAACCATGGGAAATGCCTCTTCCTGAACGCTTCTCCACTGTTTTGTGGATCAGATTTCAAGTTGAAGTTTCGAAATGTGAACCCTTAAGATAACTGAGTGCTTCGATCCAATTGTCCATTCAGGATATCGGCTTTCGCAAAATCTATGAAATTTTGTATAGCACTTCTCCTGGGGTCTGTGGTATATTGAGTGTTTTATATTACGATGATACTAATGAATTTATACAACTTAAAGTTTTGGTTCGCTGATTTCAGCTGACTGTCTTCTAAAAGGATTTGATGATAAAAAAATCAAAACGTGGTTTTGAAATTTGATTTTGTCAATGGAAAAGGTAAACAATTATTGGACATGAAAGATATGACCACTGGTAAAATCAAAAGATAAGAAATAAAGCACCTGAATAAACAACGCTTGAGATGTCTTCATATGGTTATGAGCAATACATTCGACTGAAAATATCACCAGTAAATCATGCCGTGTCACTGAAAGTTTAGACAGCAAACAAACGTATTCTATGATGGAGCCACAGTCAGTGAAAACAAAGAAGCATTGCCGCATGTCATGCAGACAACTGATAAGACGACCATCATAGAATAATCACTCCTACTGAAATAGTCTTCAAATAAGTGATCATATTTAGAAGGATGGCGAATAATTGATTTTACGAGTGTGATGGAATTTCAAGTAAACACACAGAGTAAGTTCATCCAAAGAAATACACGAAAGAATGCCGGTAACAATATATCCATCTCAAGAATATATGTATGAAGAATTGCCCGTGATGTTCTGTAGGAATACCTCATTAGATTATTCTCTGTAGGATAAGTAAAAGCAGCCAATGAATTTATCACGTTAAGGTCCCATCCATGAACTAATGTGTAATGCAGCAATCCCACACTGATGACAATGAAATTCACGGAAGCTCACAGTCAACCACATCAATGTGAAATAATGAGCTCTCCACAAAAAACCAACCATACAACACATTCCTTCATAGCTATACATCCTTATGCTTAGAAACAGACAAACACCATACAAAGTGTTGCATGGTCAACTTGAAATGCAACTGAAACGAATACTTGTAAAAGTGCAAGCATATTCAGGTATATAACAACACCTACACTTACACATCACCAAAATATTCCAGATAAAGAAAGTGCAGATCACCTCTCCGTTACTCACAAGATGACACAAATAAGTAACGTTATTTATCAAATGATAAGTAGAATAACTGCAATAATTATAGGAATAAAACAACTCTGTATTCCATAGGAAACATAAGAGTTTATTAAGTGTTATATCACAATAAACCATCTTTAGAATCACTGCTTATACTAAGCATATTATGATGTGAAATTATCTGGAAAAATGTAAGCGTTAATTAAGACATGTGTGGAAATCCTCATCATCATTCTTAGGGACACCTCAAGAGTATGCATAAGTGGAGCGAAGAATTATGTGTGTTGAATATAGCAGTATGAGAATCCACATACAGAAACAAAACTTGTGTATATTATTTGTGAATATTCCACTTTTTTCTGCATCTCTCAAACTCAGGTAATCTGCATATTTACACTACTTTTGATCGCTTTGTTTACACTCTTCGTAAGTTGTTGATTATATCAGCGTACTCAGTACAATTAATTTTTCAGTTAAATTATTTGCAGCACATCGGGTGTGATAATAACAAAATAAGAACAAGAATCATTCAGTTTATCAGTCTTTGTGTTCACGTTCAATAAATTAGAACTGTGTTACGAAGAGGTTAACGAAAATAGATTTAAACTGCAAGCGCAAAATAGTGTTACGCCTGTAAGAGACTCATTATCAAATCATTCTGTAAAAAGTTCATTTGATCTGACAGATATGCTAGACACCTTGAACATTAAGGAAAAGGTTATGTGTTCAACTGACATAGAATGTTTATTCATCAATGTTCCCCTCAATGAAACTGTTGATTTCATTTGCGATTACATCACAAGCAGTGGGATAAACTTACCTATTCCTGTAACTTACATCAGAGACATCATCTTAATGTGTACAGAAAATATTAGATTCACCTTCCAAGAAAAGACATATAAACAAACCGACAAGGTTGCGATGGGGAGCCCTCTTGGTCCCTTGTCAGAAGATATATTCATGTCGAAATTGGAAAAACAAATGCAAAGTATGCATCGAGAATTTATGCCACATAAACGTTATGTAGATGATACTCTCATTATTGGTAATAATATTAAATCTATTGAAAACTTTATTACCCTATTTAATCGTATTCATCCAAATATCCGAGTGACTTCCGAACTCGAATCGAGTAACAAACTTGGTTTTCTCGATAATACAATGACCAGGAGAGATGATGGAACGATTCAGAAGTCTATTTTTCGTAAACAGACATGGAGTGGACAATATCTTCATTTTACCAGTTTTGTTCCTATCCAGTATAAACGTTCCCTAGTGAAATGTTTGTTCTCAAGGGCCCGAAAAATATGCATGAGTGACACAGTGATGGATGAGCTTCGACATATACATTCAGTTTTATTAGCTAATGGTTATCCGGAAAAGTTTATTAATTGTCACAGCAAGGATAGACTGCATCTCGAAAAGAAAGCATCTGTACCAAAGAAAGCTATCTTTATTAACCTACCATTCAAGGGTGACCAGATTATGCAGTTGACAGCTCAAAGACTTCAGTCAGCCATCAAACGCACATTCTACGCCGCATCTCTTTTTCTCACTTGCCGAACATTTTTGATCCCTGTACCTACGATTAAAGGACGAAATTCTGTGGACTCTACCTCACACTGTATCTACAAGTTCACCAGCAGCTGAGGTGACACCTATATAGGTAGAACCAATAGAATGTTCCAATGTCGTCGGAAAGAACATGTTTCAAAATGGCTACCAAATCATATAGAAAATCCCAATGCCAGTAATCTGAATAGAAATCCAGCATCATCCATTGCGAAACACTTATTAATGTCAGGTCACAAAATCAATATTAATGACTATTTCACAATTATTTCACATAACTCTAATCTAAGGTTATTGAAGGTGTTGGAAGCACTTTGGATTAATCCATACAGCCTAAACTGTGTGTAAAAAAACAATAGACTTCAATCTTACGCCTACCATGGACTACTTGACCTATCTTAATATTATTGGTCATCAGTATATACTTTTGTTTTTTATTTAACTGAGTAATTATCATGAACTTTAATTTATTGTTGTTAACCATGTTAGTTGTAAAGCGGTTGTAAAGAAACTACAGAATGATATCATCTCGCGAAATTTGTCTTTTAAATGCCTTATTCGAATACATTTTTATTAGAAATTAGTCAGTGGTTCTCACCAAATATTCTTAAGCTTATTCACTCCAAACGTCAGGTGGTTAGCTTCATTTTCAGACGCATGATTTCAGTATCACTGAAATTCGATACAATGTCGAATGTTAAGGAATTCGGACTATGAATTTCGGCTCATCTTTCCCGGTCTTCGCACATCACGTTAGTTTTCAGAATGGTATTTCGTTTGACGTTCTACGTAAAGAAGTTAAGACGATCTGGTATCATTAATCCACATCCCTGCAAAACCCAATAATCTTAATATCAATCTCCAGGTCATCCATGACTACTGGACGGTGGTCTTGAAGCTGTACTGAAAAGTCATTTTCAGTAGTTGCCATCATGTCAAATTGAAGCAGATACCCATCAAACGCCAAGATTTCATGTGGCGTTGTACAACGAATAGACAAAAAGAGAATTCACGGATTATTGAATCGTGGCCTTAATGGTTGAGTGGTCTCGTAATCTAGAGGTCTCACAATTTAACTACATGTCTGTTAATGTAGACTAATTTTTGAATTCTTTAATCAGTTGGGAGTAATTATTATCCTTTACCTCACTGCTGACTGAATGAAACCAATCAGGCTCGGATTATCCTTACCAGCCCAAGTGACTTGCTATCAAATTAAAGTTTGAAAAGTGGCTAAATATTTTAAAGTTGAGTATTTCATGACTATTGGACATGAATGGTTTCATTTTTGTGATTGAATTCGTAAGGTTTCCATCCAGCTGTGGCATTCTCTACACAGGGAACTGCACTTTTAACATAATAAAGGAAAGTGATAGTCTTAAATCACTGTTGATAACGAAAGCAGACTGTTGTAAGTGAACGAGTGCAAACCACAGCATATTAGGTTTGTTTTTCTGGTTACCAGTTCAGCATATCAGACTACATTGGTAACATTAAAACAGTGAGTGACATGGTTTATATATATAAATGCATATATCCTTCATTTGAAAAGACCAATGTGATTCATTAATGTTTAATAAATGATGTAGGTCTGCCATCATCTTTCAATATTATTCAGGAAGGCAAACAAACAATGACATTTATTTGGTTATTTTTTGTGAGCCCACATGTCTAATCCACTCCTCGCACGATCAACTCCATGACCCAATCGTCATTTCCTATCCGTATTCCACTCGATAGCCTGGCGCATAATGCAATTTGACAATCTCCTCAGCGTAGGCCCAATCCAATTCCATTTTCGCCTACATATTTGTTGAACGATAGGCTCTTTGTTAGTTTGTCACCGACGGCTAGAATTCTTCGTTATTTCAAAACAATGATTTTCTTCATTACCTGATTTAAAACGAAATCACAGTGACACAAGGAAATTGCTGAGTTACTTTCATCATCATACATAATTTCCAGCACTTGCGTCTTTTCTTAACTATTACCACTGATTGACTCAAATCTCTTTCCATTGAAAATTATTTCAGAGTAAGAAACTGAGCAAGCTCACTTGTAATTAACCGATGATTAAGAGACTGTGTTCAGTGAAAAATAAGCGATAACATTGTACAGACTCCAACAGAACAATTGACTGAAGATGACCTTGACGAATTCCAAAAGACTGACCACTGAACTACGAATAATCTTTTAGATAATTTCTTCATCAGCTTGTACATTTCTATGTGTCTATATTGATAAAATAATTATTGTGAATGATAAAAATAGTTTCTTTTTAAAATAACACTGAATCATCGACTACAAACATCCAAGAGACATAGACTGTGTTGTAAATAGATTAAAGTTCTAGACATACTTGCATGATAATCTTGATAAAAGCAGCACCTAAACGGAACATCTGATTTCAAGAGTTCTTTGGATTGATTTCCTTAACTCGTTTATTGTTTTTTTACTTAATATGTCCAAGTTGGGTGAGGAGGACATCGAGGAAGGATGCACCTGTAATCAATAAGAGCTTTCGATTACTGTCAGTAATATTCACCGAGAACATTCTCTTCAGCTGAACTGGTATTCAATTTCTACACCAAGCCAGTAGTAAATCAAGTATAAAGTATCAGTGATGGCCCTATCAATGTACACCTATGCATTTTTACTTTTCGTGTGGAGCTAGTTACATGCGACGTACTTAAATGGTGATAAGAAGCGGTTTAAAATAGTAGTCAACTTGTGATTCATCATATGATTCATCGTGTGATCGGATGACTGTAAATTTTTATCATCTTGGTACTATTCACGTTCCATTAACCTAACTGAACCACCTATCAATGGAAATACTCTATTTTCCACTTCCCTGGGTAGATTTTACGTCACTGCCCCAGCATTGGAATGCCCGCCAATCACGCAGGTGGTTCAGGTTTCGACCATCGTCTGACGCAATTCTTTACCTCGCTAAGCCAGTAGTAAGACCAGTTAAGACGGAAGGTTAGGCATGAGACTAGGAACCATATCCCTTAAAAGCAAACATCACTGCAACCAAAAAGTCAAGCCTACAGCATGAAGCCTTATGATCTACTGGGAAATATAGGAAATAAGAGAAATTTTGTTATGTTTAAAAATGTATAAATATGATGTGCTTCTTCTTGATGAAATTTTATACTCACACTTTCACGCCAGTCTTTGTCTTTTGATATGTACGTGGCTCAGTAATGCGTAAGGTATGATGTGCGAATAGGCGTATTTAGCATGTCAGTTGCGTCAGTATTGTTATACCCACGCATAAGTCCACTTAGTCATTTTAGCTGTCGATGAGGTCATATCCATTGGCGACAAGTCCACAACAGAGATATTTATCCATGCCAGCACATGAACTTGTACCTATGTGGTTGAGGAAAAAAGAAATCAAAGATGTATATGGTGTGGTTTTAGCTCATTTGATAGACACTAAACATTCATTGAAACTAAAGCAGGTATTCTTGTTTATACACAAAGTTCCTGGTAATCTATCTAGACGGACTCAACTTCGTCTTCTGTCAGTAGCTGAAGCAGTAGTAATGAATACCTGAGCACCTAATCCCAGTATAGATTACCTCGGCCTACATTGAGGTCAACGAATGCTTCGAAAAATTGATAATTAATACTTTAAATCCTTGTCCCGTTATTCGATATCTTTTTCCCCTTGTTACAGACGTTTTACGAGTTCATGACCTTTCACATTATGTCTATTCCTTTGAATTAGAGTAACGCTTTCAAAAATCTCCGATGTAATTAGACAATCCTTTTCGTTTCACTGTCAAACAAGAAAACGAGGGGGCGCGAGAAAAGACAGAATACAGAATGATATAATAAATATTGTCAGCGTATGACTCAAGAGAGTTATAGCTCATAAAAATGAAATTTGCCCAGTGAGCTGAAATCACTAATATTGTTCTTTGAAATCTTTAAATATTCCCATTTATAATATTAGAACAAGACATATAAGCGAACAATATTGTTTTCAATTAGATCCTCTTCAGGCTTTACTCTAATTTACAAAGATTTATATATAAAATTTTAACCAATGACGGTGATTTTGGGAATAGAATAATAATAATAATGTGGTAAATGTTTTGAACGTAGTTAATAACGATGATTATAATGATAACAAAATATTGATAATAAGGTTTATGCAGGTGATAAGAATAAAAAAGATAGTATATGTATATAAGTGCATAAATAAATTGGGTCAAATCTAAAAAGGTGAAGTGGAACGATAATCAGAGTTTAAATAAATATTATAAAAGTACGAAGGAGGTGGAAAATAAGAAAGGGTGGGAGGGTTTTGAATACAGTTCACCTAGGCCAAGGGAGAGACAAAGGTAGAACAAACTTCTTTTGTATGCAAAGACTAGGATTGTTCTCTCGAATTCCCATAGCTTCGGCTAGGTGTAAAAGACGGTTTCTGATTCCATTCTAAAGACTCGATGGAATACGATAGATAACATTGAAAGCACTACTTTTGTCCACTTGGTGACCGCTATCAATCAAATGAGCCAAAATAGAACTTCGGATGGATTTTATTTGACCTTCTCCGAACCAAATTATTATTATTATTAAGACTAATGTTGTTGACAAGTCATTGTAATCAAGAGCGAACTGCATATAAAAAGACAGTAGGGTAATAATCGCATTCTATTTCTGTAGACATAAGTTCTCTAGAAATCGTTCGACCCCAATTGTTTCAAAAATCATGGTAAATTCGATGCATTAGATATTTCGAATGATTTGGAAAACTCGACGAACTGTCTCATGTCCATTTCAAGTGTCTGGTAGTTGCACTTTGCGAATATCTGCCTCATTTCAGGCATACGTTTCTTCTTCCATCCTTTCAAAGTGCTTTCTCCCGAAAAGGCATATAAATCTAGAGACGCAGTTGGAATTGACATCATCAGGGTACTTATCCAGTTTGGATTCACTTATTGAGGATATCGTAATTTTCATTACTATTACCTCCGTGAGTGTCTGCATAATCTTATGAGGTAATATTGTCTATTGTGGTCTATTTTCCGTCTTCTCCTCCTCTCTCGAGATTTCTACTTTGACAGGCTTATTAGTTGATTATGAGCAATAAATTGTACTCGACACGTCATCAGTAAACATTACTGTATAACACTGTGAGACTTTATCAAAACAAAATTTACCCATAATGGAATTATTAGTTGATAATTACTTAGGCTAAAAATTATAGTGCTTACATTTCGGATGCGTTATTTTTCATAACATTTCCATTTCTACCAGTCAAACACTGAGGTTTGCGTTACTTTCATCTTTATAAAACCACTGTAATTTTAGACAGTCTGTGGATGTTGAGCACTTGTCAATTATTATGGCATCGTTTTGTACTGCGATTTTAGTCTTTTTCCTCATTTATCCATATTAATCAAGTCGCCTATGTGCATGAATTAAGTAACAGCAAACAGAACATGAGTAATAATCGCTTGAGTCTTACCCTTTGTATTTAGAGTTCCTGCTGTAGCGCGTGACTGGTGTGTTTCTACTGATACGAGCATTCACTAATTGATGACTTCTGGCATTTCGTTTGATAGGCTGTAGACAACATGAATGGATTCTACAATGCTGGCCTCATGGTCACTTCAGATTAGGTTTATCAGTATCGAAACACTTAGTCCTACTTGTAGGTGTTCTCGAGCACGAAACATTATTTACCTTAACTTACAGCCGACATAATATATGAATATAATTATCTGTTTTAGTTTCGAGTTCAAGGCATTTCTTTCGTTTTGTATGACTATGATAGGCGTGTTGTGTGACATGATTCTGAAAGCTGTCAGTGAATTAATCAGGGAAAATAACCTTATGCTTACGGCGTGGTTGAAATGTGTGTTGCAGAAGTTGACAGAAAAGACCATATTGTAGTCCCAATGACGGACCTGGTTCTAAATAAACCTACTATAGATTGATCATAAAAGGAAGAAATGTTCAATGTACACTAAAAACAATCTAATGGTTATCAAGTGTTTTTTTGTAGGAATTTGACTGATTGGTTACAGGATTACATCATGGGGTGACATCAGTTAGAGAACCACTGGAAAACCTGGGAATACTAGACAGCTCTTTCGTCCTGGTTTGGGACTCTTCGTCAGTACATACTTAGTGGGGTTCCAGCCCGGAATCATCTGGTCAGAAGTCAAGCTATCTCGTAGACCATTAAGCCACTGAGATCCGATCCAATGGCCAGGCCATGAATTTCATCTTCTGCCAATTCACGAAATAATAAGACCTCTGTCCAATGTCTTCGGCGAGCATTTCTCCTCACACTCGACCTGCTGTACAATACTGGTCACGAAGTCCAACCAGAACCTCAAGCAAATTATTACCTGAATAGGGAAGTCACTGGTGAGCATTTCACTGATATTCAGGTATTGGTTTCCAAGAATTTGATTGATTGATTGATTACAGGATTTCAACCAAACAGGAGAGCGTTCGTGCAAACTCTCACTATTTTAAACAAAGTTGACGTTTCCACGTGCTTCTGCTTCTCAATATATTCACCTTTTCTCATGACTTATTTTTCCGAGATAACGTGATTCATCATTTTTCTGTGCATGTATTTTGACCTATTTCATTGTTGGCTGGAATGAACGGTTAACCTCATCGGCATTTCTCTGAGCAGTAGAAGGTCAATAGATAACTGACTGCACAACATTTACCTAAGTCTACAGTAAGAATTATTTCTTCTGACCTATATTGTTCAATTTGTTCATTTTGACAAGCTTATTCACGTTCATCTGAATGGTTGCGCTGACAAAATATTATGGAAAGCTTAATATTTTTGCAATCTCCTTAATATTTATATAAGCTGATATAAATAACAATTAACAAGGACGCATTTTTCTGGATGTACTTTAAATGACCTCTTGACTAAGTGTGCTTTCACGAGAAGTGTGAACAGATAATAAACAATAAATCAATTTATCTATTAAGAAAGAAAACAACGTGAAGGTTATTTCTGCAGTGAACAACTAAGTGCGATGTCAACAGCTTCTGTTTACTTCATACAGTGAGTAAGCCATATGTGAAAATTTGGCTAATAGACCACTTGAAATCTCTGACTTGCTGTACACGTGAAGTGCTAGTGTTAGACTTGTTTCATGTCGATACGCGAAACCGATATCTATCACTAAAATGTTTATCAGCATCGTGTTAATCTGTTGCTACATTTAATGAGATTATCATGCACGTATATCGAGAACTTTAATCTATTTACAACACAGTCTATGTCTCTTGGATGTTTGTAGTCGATGATTCAGTGTTATTTAAAAAAGAAACTATTTTTATCATTCACAATAATTATTTTATCAATATAGACACATAGAAATGTACAAGCTGATGAAGAAATTATCTAAAAGATTATTCGTAGTTCAGTGGTCAGTCTTTTGGAATTCGTCAAGGTCATCTTCAGTCAATTGTTCTGTTGGAGTCTGTACAATGTTATCGCTTATTTTTCACTGAACACAGTCTCTTAATCATCGGTTAATTACAAGTGAGCTTGCTCAGTTTCTTACTCTGAAATAATTTTCAATGGAAAGAGATTTGAGTCAATCAGTGGTAATAGTTAAGAAAAGACGCAAGTGCTGGAAATTATGTATGATGATGAAAGTAACACAGCAATTTTCTTGTGTCACTGTGATTTTGTTTTAAATCAGGTAATGAAGAAAATCATTGTTTTGAAATAACGAAGAAGATTTCTAGCCCACGGGGACAAACTAACAAAGAGCCTATCGTTCAACAAATATGTAGGCGAAAATGGAATTGGATTGGGCATACGCTGAGGAGATTGTCAAATTGCATTATGCGTCAGGCTGTCGAGTTTAATACGAATGAGAAATGACGATTGGGTCATCCTAGGTTTGTTTGGAGGAGATCGCTCAAGGGAACTCGGGCATGTGCGAGAATACTTGAAATAATTATGATATGGTGAAATGCAATTACATTTAAAATTTTTTTGATTATTATAACAGTTCAATTTGAAGTGTGGAAACAATTAATGCAACATATATATTAATTGGTAGTATGTATTGATCTTGAGGATGGTGTGCAGTTGAAGGATTAGTAGGCAGATAGAACAAGAATACAAATATTACACAACACTGTGTTGTTTGATGAAATAGAATTAGACCTTTAAAACGATAAGTGGGACGAGTGAGATAATAGGGTGAACAGTTCAAAGTGAGAAAAGCATTACTAACGAATGAAGAAGCAGCTGACCGGACTCGTTAGGTAAACTGTTATCTGTCATTTTTGTTTCGATGGCCGAAGCTTCGTGCCTGCAGACGAGCCTGATACACAGTGATTTGAGCAAGCTAGTTTTAGAATCGTAGATGACTTTAAAGGAGGAGGATGTAGAGATATTGTGATCAGTATCGACCGGATATTCATTAGTGGCCCCTGTTATCACTCCAATTCCACCTCTTCGTAACCATAAAGTATGATGATCTTGCACCCTCTTGAACACAACTCTAGTCGAACGACCAACATACCTAGCTCCACACGAGCAATTGAACTGACAAACGCACATGCAAGTTAGAGAAGTCTGACTGTTGATGTGAAGTGCCTTTACTGCTTCCAATCAACAGTGAAGGTTACTGACAGCGCATGCATTTGTGCATGCTTCAAAATGACTATTGATAATTTGAAACTGTCAACAACCGCTAGGATTTCAGAGGTGATGAATGAGGTGAGCGAACTACGAACAGTATGTTAACTCACATGTGGAAAATAAGTTACAAATATCAGAGGGATGTGAAATTTGGTTGCCTCAGTGTTTCTTCTACCACAGATAAATGTAAAATGACGTAACAATGTTTTGTTAACAGAAAACGGAATTCTTGTGAATTGAACTGTATTCATTTTATTTTTTAACCTTTGACGAATGTGATAGATTTAGATTCTAACAAGTGGAGATATCAAAGTAAGAATCGTTGAATTATTCCATGTAAATGCCACCGTATGTGGATGCAAATGAAGACGAAATCTCCGTTATATGTATATGTATATATCAATTTGGATGACTATTTTCATTTAAAATAATCCAACAAGGAGGGCAATACGAATCGACAATTGTTTGTTTGCTGGAATTCTATCGATTTTCAGTTTGACAGGAGATTGAATTCGGTCAGAGAAAGCCTAAAATCCAAGGAGTACTGAAAAGCTCCTTTTTCCTTGCTTTTGATTGTCAACTTCTAAGTCAGAACATTCTGTTTACAAAACGAGCTTAAAATCACAGCAAGCAAACATGTGAAAATAAGTCTAATTCTCACTAGCGACTGGATATAGGATAACGTTTTCTGGTGTCTGTGACGCGAGCAGTGTATCACGTCAGGTTTAACTATAGTTATTCATTGATAACATTGGCTGGTGGTCGGTCGTGCTATGTATGGGCCACTGGTCGAAGGTCCTGCTGGAGCCATGAGTGCTAAATGACTGTTGAGTACTTTGATCAGCCTTTAAATTTGAATTGCATTTTTCACAAGAATACAGATAAAAGAGTTTTAACATTAGAATCCCTTCGTCTAAACAACTTCTCGTTGTCACACACGGTAGTCAACTACACAGTAACAACGAAGGTTCTTCAGATACGTGCATTCATTTGTAGACTTTTATCGAGTAATTTTCGAATTTGCCTACAAATGTGTACTGAGAGAACAATTTGCGTTACTTTTTTTACACGTATAACAGTGGAAGCCGCCTCTCATTAACTGTCGGCCATGATAAATGGACTATATATGATACTACCTTGGCCTAATAGAATCATTATCGTTTCAAAGAACATTTGTAACTGCACATGTTAAAATTAAATCAAATTTTAGATTTCGTAGTTAATTTGAGCGGGTGATTGATTTAGCAACACTTCATAATCGCCTTACTGGATATTTTCATGTTACAGCCTGCACACTTCCCTGCTGTGTCGCATCCTGTTATTCACCCTGCTTTTGATGAGTGCTGATAGTGGTCATTACATCATAGTCATCATCAGGTGTGAGAGATTGAAACACTTAGTCTGTCATAAATGGCACAACAGCTAACCGATTGCACGTGACTGTGTGAGGTGGTAATCGACTTTGTGCCCTTATCAGTAAGAGTACCTAAATCCAAAGGCATTTTCACAACAAAACTCAGCTGGTACAATGTTGATTAGCAGGAAAACGATGATTATTGAGAAGAGTATGAATGATAAGCAGATACGTGAAATCTGTTTCGGGATTAATGGTATGGAGAATATTCGACTAGCGATACATTCTTTTCAGACATCAGGTGTTGAATCTGTGTAACACATGATATACCTTTTAGGAATACTTTTCGTGACGCGAATTTCGGCATTATGGTTTGAAATTGCACAATGTCAGTCTAGTGATGACACCCAGTTTAAGATATTTTAGGAACTACAGCAACTTTAAATCAACTTCAGTCAGTAAGAAAATCGTGTTCACTTCGCATAGATATTTCATGTTCACTTTATTGGAATCGATCAAACTGACGTGGATGCTTTTTTTGATCCTTCAATTCACTGGATGATTATAACGCTATTGTTTACTCTTAGACTGATGTTATCACTAGAAAGTGTAATAAAAATGGACGTATAAATTATCTGTTTTCCGTTTGTATACATCGGAAAATGTGATTGATTGTTTGCACCACCGAAGAATCAAGAGAAACCTAAGGAGACCGCGTATGTCTATCGACTTAAAGGGCGAACGATTTGTTAACCAAATTTAAAGGGCCCAATTTACTCTTAGAATTACAATACACGACAAACCGTATGCAGGAGGTACTTTGTGGAGTACTTCCAATAAATATGATGAAACTGAAGTAGTAGGGGTAAAGATGAAAGTAAAAGTGTTTCACCATTGTCACAGTGAAGCGGATGCAGTTAACTATGTTTCCCATAGATGCAAACAAAGTTTGGGCGTACATAGCAGAAAAATTTTCCTGGAGAAAGACATTAAACCCTGATTTGCGTGAATCACTTTGACGAAATTTGTGTCAACGGTTCATAAATTCTGGAGTCCGTGGAACTACAGAAATTTGTCTACATGAAGTGAGTGGAATCAGTGCAAAATATTCCTAACGATGTTTAATGAGATAAGCCTAAATGACGACTGACTCAGGTGTACGGTTCACACGTACTCTGCACAAAGAATAATACAGAATTTGCGAATTCGGGCAATGACATGGGTGATTACATCTATGACAATGTGGACAATTTTCAGGTGTTTCGCCATGAATTGAATTTTAGGCATCTCAATGACACCAAAACACAAAATTTGCTACCCCTTACATGGCTTTCACCAACATTAGCTGGCTTCTGTGTTTGTCGAAATATATCAGTCCTATATTTTTTACTATTCTTCAGTCTGATGTTATTTCAGCTGGTAATGCTCTCTTAATAAGATCGTATGTGTCAGAATGAGAAAGAATTCGCGGCCCATAGAATCGAAATAGCTACTAATGGTCACGCAAGTATCCCACTAATTTCATTATTACTCTTCATGTTGTACAGTCCCGATGGACACCAGTGGTGTCATTTTCATGAAAGCTTATGTTGCTGCTTGAGTTCACAGTGCGTGACGAGAAAGACGAGTAACGATAGGGGTACACTGTTTGTCAGATATGTTACTCTCTATCACATTCATTTTATATTGCCCTTTTGAGACAAATTCTTTAACAAAGAAGGGTTTCGACCTAGTTGTAATTTTCTGAATTCCACTCGTTGTCAGAATATAATTCTGTGAGGCTCTGTAGTTCATGGTTTCAACAATAATGAAAATAACCATAATAATAATTAATGGGTTGATTGTCATTTGAAAGAAGGCTGAAAAGACAATTGGAACACATAGACAGCTTCAGACAATATGCTCGAACTTGTCGCCGAATTTTTCAAGCCGTTGAGGTGTAAGCACTAAGCATTTAAAACAATGTGGTTATAATTCTCAAAATTACAAGAACAATTACTGTGGTGTTTCCTTTCACTACGTAGGAGAGTTGGAGTTATAAAAATATTTGGAGAAATAAGTAAATATTTTCCGTGTAATTTGTATCATTTTTTTCAGCTTCCATGGATTTTACCAGCAAGAAACATTTCAAAAACGCTGTAACTAATTTCTCCATGTTAAAACTGTCATTTCCTATTGCTGTTCATGCTGAGTTAGATAATGAGTAGTAAGTAGCCCTATTGAAAACCTCTTGTGAAAAAATGAAACATCTCTTTCTCTTAATGAAGGCACTTTGAATGATGAAATACAATTGTAACTCAAGCCGTTCATCGTTTTTAGTAACCTATTATGCCTACTATCATGTTATGATTCGATCTAAATAACAACACTAGGCTGATAGATTGTGCATTGACAGAAACAAGATAAATTCATGGAAATGTTTGCCTCATACATATTGAGATACGCGACAGTCGACATTACTTCTTCAGCAGTCAGGATGTCTATTTCGGGTTTGCATTACATTTCAGAACTCGTTTGAATAGTGCTGTTAACTACTGCTGAAGTGTAGATATAGGAAAGTATTGGATTATTCTACCTCTCATCCTGCAACAAGTTGATTTCTTTAGCAAGTGAAATTGAACGAAATAATCACATAAGTTGAGAACTGTGAATCAGTAGTTTGACAGTGGAGAGCTCGCCAGCCAAACAAGTGGTCCAGCTTCTGTTTCTAAACCTTGACCATCCGGAAGCAAGCTTGTATAAGATGGAAGGTTAGGAACTCCGACTGCTGGTAAAATTTTATTACTTGGAGCCCTGTGTTTCGATCGGTTTGCATTTCAAGGAAATAGTTAGGTGATCATAGCAACATGAAACACTGGAAGCATATTGTATTTGGATGGTCGGAAAATTAGACAGTCTTGTGATTGACAATAAGGCACCCAAATTGACTGTACAGCTTTTCAGTTTGCGGAATCCACTTCCGAATTCTCTGGTAGGATTCAACAAGCTGAAATATCCTAAAGAACACTAACTCCATCGTTTCGGGAATTCATATTTCATTCTTCATCTAAATAGCGTAAGTAATGTGATACTGAAAAGCAAAACTGCTACTCACCTCTACGCATTAATTTGATGACACCACAACGATGATGCAAAAATACGAATTCACTAACTGAACTCAGTGTGCACAGCTATGAGACACCCGTAACGAGTAATTCATCCTTGAACAGTTGATAAAAGCACTAAACAAATCGCCAGGTCAAATAATTCGTTGGTATTCTTTCTGACTGCAACACGTTGATAAAAAGCAGAGTTGATTTCAGTTCATTTTACGGCAGGCGGTAGTGCTGTTTCATGGCTTCCTGCCGATTACCATCAGCCATCCTGCAGTCAGAAATCGATAGATATCCTTCTCATGTGAACTCCAACTGTATATACAAATTTACATGTATCTGCGGGAGCAGTTACATTAGAAGGACAGAAAGAAGGGCATATCTACTATTGACATCATACAGGTCTGTTCTGGATACTAGTGCTTTGTTTGGTGCAAACAGAATTCTGCCAGTTAGGTTTTGCGATGTGTCCACCATGCTACGTGGCTCGCCATCGGAGTGTACTATGAACTGTCGTTAATGTATATTTGGAGGCGATCATCAGTAAGCCTCAGCAATTCCAACCATCTAACAACACTTCACAGTGAACCACGCTGGTAAGCCACTTAATACAGCGGTCAGATAGCAAAGCTTGACTGAAAGAGTTCGGTCTGTACTAAACAAAGGACTAGGCGCATGATACGAGTTCCTACCTGTTGTCCAATCAACTAAATGGACATGTATCAGATGTTCGCTAATGAAACCTCTAGGAGACATCGCACTCCAGGCTATTGTTCCTGCGTAAGAGGAATGAAAAACGACAAATTAGAGGTGGCTGCGTGGCTGACATGGAGTAGACGTCAGCTTACGTACAAGAGTATTCACTTCGATCTGATTATTTTGCTGCCATTAACAAAATTAGACTGAGAAGTTGATCAACTCTTGTGTGTTTAAGTGAGATTCAGTCATTTGAAATGTCTTGAACTCACAGAGACCATTGGAGTAATGAAGAGACAGTTTTGACGTGTAACGAATGCCTAGAACAAAACATGATTTTGAGGGAAATTATTAGTATAATATTTGCTGGAAGGGAATATCTCAAAGGATTATCTGCTTCTTCAAGGATGACTCAATCAAGTATCCTGAGGTGATTGGAATTGTGTTTTATGATGACATTTCCAACAAAAGTATAATAATCAGTTTGAACAAGTTACACTTAAGTGTGTAATAGGTGACGGTTAACAGGTATACATCACATGTTCAGATTAATAATGATTTAAAGGTAATACATTGGAAGGCTAGAGCATTTTATGATGTTTATTTTCTAACATGTTTAAAGAAAATGATCTGGGATTCATTGTCTTGGCGTTCAAATAATGATTGTGCTGTTTTCCAAGATATGATTTATGAAAACGCATTCCCATGTCATTCTCTTGGATTATCCCTGAAATGAGTATTCACTCCTATTGAAATCCTTTTTATGCCCTTGCTTCCGTCGATTAATTTTGATAAAGAAAGAAAGAAAGACTATATTTGCAGTATAAAATGAAATCAGCGTATTTCACCCGTTCTCACTAGATGAACAGACTACCTGAAATTACAATTGTTGTATAAAAATAGCAATAACATACTTCGTCCATGCATGAACGACAGTAGAGAAGATATAATGAAATCAACGCATCTGAAATGTAAGCATTATACGCACTGAGTCAGCATCAACTTACGTGGTTTCAAGTAGAAAACGGCAAAACAAATGGGCGGAGGCGGCAAGGCAAAGGACAGAAAAATTCTAATAAACAGTGTTTGTTTATACGTTCACATACCGACTCAAGGTTATACCTCGTAAGATAATTTAGTCTAATGAACCTTAACATTCTTGAGTTCCTGTGTGAACTTATAAGCAAACACAGTTTATTATTGTATTTTTATCTGTCCATTGTCTCACCCACCCCGCATTTCTCGTTTTCTACTTGAAAGTATATATAAACTTATGCTGACTTGAACTAAAAGTAGTCACAGTGCTTGCCTTCTGGATACGTTAATCATTCAAGCATAGAAGTATGTTATTATCATTTTTATTTAACCGTTGTGATTTCAATTATCCGGTGGGAATCTGTGGAATAGTATGATCTCATTTTATGCTGTAAATCTGGTCTTTGTATATTGAAATACTTTACCACATTATTTGGCTTAACTCAGACTAGTATTGAGTACTGTGCAGAAGATTTTTAGGAAGATGATTGAGTCACACAGCAAACCTGAGATTTTAAATTCGTCCACATTGACTTTCATGATAATGCGATCTAACTCACAGGGGAGACGGAGAGGAGAGAGTCGTTTCAATGACAGTCATCACCACTAACAGTGGCCACATTGATGAAAGATATTAGAGGTTTTCTTAAAATAGTTTCATGAGGATTGAAGATAGGCGTTTAACCATGGGTTGTTTAACATTGCAGGAATTTATTTTCAATTCAGTATGTACTTTGGAATGGTTATTTCGCAGTAATAAGCACAGTTTACATTTATGTGAATGAAAAAGATGAACCAGAGTGGAAATCAATCCTGACGTGGTGCAAAATTTCCTGCTCACTAGTTTCACTTTTGTATTGAAAGCTTATATATTTAAGGAAGTTTTGTAATAGACAATTAACACTTTGAGGAGAAGATTCACACTAGCTACCCAAAACAGTTTTGTTTTTCAAACACCTGGTTCCCTTGATAAATTTCGATCAAGAAACAAAAACTATATTTGCAGTATAAAGTGATATCATTCTATTTCGGAGGCTCCCATCCGCTGCAAACTATCTAGCTACTTCTTTACTCGGTTGTAATTCTGTTTAATCCGATAAGTAGCTTTGAAGACCACTATGTAGTTTCTGAAGTTATTTCCAATTTGCATTTTCTGATGTTTATGGAGGCATATATCCAGTTATCCCTTACTGAATAATTTATATAGTCACCTCATAAAAAGCTGTTCAATGTAGCTCTATTAAACAACAATGTCTTGATTCAATCAGTTTCACTGAATAGTCGGAACAGAGTATCAAGATGATATGTCCTTCTGGTTGTCATGAGCAATAGAATATCGACCAAATCAGCTAGTAATATTCTATGAACAGATCAATTTGATCTAAACATTAGATGGCACATTCAAATAGGTTGACTACATGAGACTGCATTGTGAATGTTTATTCATCCTCCGCAAGACTACGTATAATTGTTTGTTGTAGATGCTAAGGAAAGCTAATCAAACTACTAAAAATAAACCCAGTGATGGACCATAAACTCCAGTTTCTTCCTCCAATTTAATTTATATCAAATGGAAGTAAAGTGGATGGTTGGTCACTGAAAAAACTCTCAGGATTTTTTATTCATAGTGTTTGGAGTAAATCACAGATATGCATCTTCTCTGCCGGTCAAATTTTATTCGTTGAGTTTGTTATAAGAATTACATGTGGTCACACAATAAAAAGTATTAAAATAAAAATTTAGAAGAAATATTTATACGATTAAACATAAATAATTTCATCTGTTCTATTAGGACATGCTCATGATAGATGCAACTATTCTGGTTATTTTGGTGCTACTCTTTCAATTAGCCTCTGGCTCACCTTCAACCGAAGATGAGATCAACTTGCTAAAATGTCATAACAACTTCAGACAATCCCTGGGCAACTGCGAAATAGGTGGACAACCTCCTAGTGTAACTCCACTCCCTGAATTGGTAAGCTTTCTATTCCTCATTTTTGGTTAAAGTCAGAGTTGCAGTTGATTTCTTTCTGAATCTGCATGAGATTTGCATTATTATTTATGCCTAATGATGGTTTATGTAACAGTTTACATTTTGGATGTGAATTTATTCTCCTTCTTCTTCTCATATGTGACTTGGAGTTGTAAAGTCAAACAATAAATATTCAGAAAAGCTTTATCTTCCTGTAAATGATTGCTTTTATTTCAGAAATGGGACGATGAAATTGCAGGTTATGCCAAGAAACTAGCTAAACGATGCGTATTCGAGCCTGATTACAGAAATCTTCAAAAGCACACTTTCACTTACATACGACAAAACATTGCGAGATCGTCGTCTGTAGCACGGTAAATAAATTTAATTGACAAGTATTTATTATGCGTAAACCTTTAGAGCTATGACAGCGTGGACAGATGAACACAAGGATTACAATTATTGGAATCAAAGTTGCACACCAGGGAAAGTTTGTGGACATTATACTCAGGTACAATAATTTTAGACTTAATTACTTGAATTTTAGTGTTTTAACCACTTTATTCATGTATACATGTCTAATAGGCTGATCTGTTAACACATTAGTTATTCAGTAGTTAGAAATGTCTCTGTTACCTAACAGAACACTCCAATTTTGGTTAACTTTCAAAAGATGTCCTACATATTATTACATTGGTGAATGGATGTGGTTGGGAAGTAAATTCAATCCAGAAACAGATTTTAAACAGTCAGGATATTTTTAACGCGCGATGCGAATATACGTAAATTTATCACATGTGTGCAAATTATCATCATTATTCCCTCTGGTTCCAAGTGGAACATAGGCTCTCCTTTGTCTGCCAATCCTTTATCGTTATCTGATCTTCAATGAGGACCTAGTGAAGGTATCATTTGATTAAAGTATGCAGCCTGTGTGTATGTAATAGAATCTGTTTACTGCCAAAGGAAATCCAACTTATGCAGAAATTTTATTTCGGTGAAGCAAATACTTATGATGACGGTTTGTATCGAAGAAGGTCATTGCAACAATATTTCATCAAACAAGAATTTAATCAGACAGAGTTTTCAGAAATTGCTTGAGTGCGATTTTTACTGTAACCTCAACGTTTATCATTCATGCATGATCAAGTTGGCGAAACTCATTGATCCATTGAGGATAGACTTCTTAGTCGTCGTTCTTATAAGACAATTTCTGCCTGTGAATTTGTGGGCATTAATGATATCTATGCCACAACATTCGATATTTTGCATCACATATTGAGTCATCTTATTTTACGGTAACTTGTTCTAAAAATTACTTCAACTGATAACTGTTCACTTTCGTTTGTCATTTAGATTGTTTCCAACCATACTGCGTATATAGGGTGTGCAGTCAACAACTGCACGGGGAGTAAGACATTCACACATGGAATATATGTTGTATGCAATTACGCAATGAGGTGAGTTGAAATTGCATATCAGACTTTCGTTTACTGCATATGCTGTCCAAATACGTATAATTTTTCAGCGTTTAACCTCTCTTTTAACTCTTTTCTTTATTTAAAGGGGAAACGTTGGACATGAGAAGCCATATGAAGCTAAGCGTGTTAATTGCCAAGGTGATGGAAAGGATCGTAGTGTTGTTACCACTGATCAATCAAAAGACAAACCACAAAGTACCAAACAGCGGTCTTCAAAAAAACCTCAAAATCCGAACACCAATGTTAAGCGACCTAGTGTTCATAGCGGATCACCAAGAAACAACAGGATACCAACAAGTACAAAGAACAGACCTACCATCGTGGTTAGCAAACCTAATGATGGTAAAAAGCAAACAAATTACAACAGTGGTTCATCTACCAAAGTAGAATACACCCATAAACAACCACCGACAAACAGACGTACGAAGAAGGTTTCCAAGGGAAAATGAAGATGAAACCAAGTGGATGAGTAATAACATACCAGAGTGAATAAACCTTTTTAAACATTTAATCTTTTTCCGTCCAGTTTGATTAGAGTAATAAGTTTAATACAAAATTTTGTTAATTACAATAAAAATTATAATTCAATAATAAAATACTTATAAAAGCAATTCTCTTACCAAAAATTCAAATGTATTCTTAATTGTTTCTTGCATACCATTCATCAGTGGGAGGCGACATTAATCATATTTCTTCACTTAAATTGATATCTAAACAGCTTTTCTACTATGAGGAGCAGCATTTCACCACCAAGTGAAGCGAGAAACAGTGGTCATGATTTCCACTTTAAGTCATTCGCGAAAATCATTGTTATACACGTTGGTGACAGAAACCGGTTTTGCACATTGGTCAAAAAACATAGTCGAATACTGTGATCTTAGGTGTGCACGGAATCAGAGGTTTCATATGGTTACTTATGGTCAAGTTTCTATAGCTGTCTCAATCACCGTGTCATTTGAACAATAGGCTAATTGTATGGCTGTAAATTCATCTTAGTTTCTTCTCTTATAAAAGTGAACAGTTCAGTGCTTAAATTCCATTCACCTATCTCATGGAAAGTCATTTAGCGTCAAGTGGCTATTTAAAGCATGTTAAGGCTAATGCGTCAAGTGTGATTAATATTATTACTAGTGAATGTGATGAGAAAATGTGGCTACATAGATGTCCACCTTTCCAGCATATATTTTCAAATAGTGAACTCATTTAATATACTTATCAGCTTATAGTCTAATTGGAACGAGATTATGATAACCAAGTTATAAAATCGCACAGCCGGTTCTCCTTATTAGTTTGAGCATCAAAAAAGCGAACATGTTTGTAGGATAATAAGAGGTCGTTTTTATTGTGTAGATTCTCTTCAACTACCGACATCCTAATTTAATCAATTAAAATATACTAAAAAATTCCAGAACATACTTTTCACAATGATTTCAAGTTTTTGATAGAAAGCATAAGCAACATAATTTCAAAGATGATGTAAGTAGACAATTATTTAGTAATAATAATAGTAATAATAATTAATACATAAATATTTACACTTTTAACAGTAAATATTTGTCTACTTACATCATCTTTGAAATTATGTTTCTTATACTTTCTATCTATAACTTGAAATCATTGTAAATAGTATGTTCAAGAATTTTGTAATATATTATAATTGATTAAATTGGAATGTAGGCTGTTGAAGAGAATCCACGCAATTAAACGAACTCATATTATCTTGCAAATGTATCCGTTCTTTCTTCAATCAAAGTAATACAACACATGTAGAAGCTCATAAGATTCGAACATGGAACTTACGATGGAAAACACGACAAATTTAACTGGCTCGAGAATGTCGGCTTACTGAAATTTGACTGATGTCAATTGTAATCATGAATTCAGTCTAATTAGAAAACTTTCGAGAAGCAGGGAGTTTTGGACAGCTGTTTCGTCCTTTTTTTCCATCCACGATCACATGAGGGATCGAACCGAAGTTCGTCAGGTTACTAGACGAAATCAAATAACACTGGATGCCATCAGACTGCATCCCAGTAGCTGTTGATGAATCAATATTAATTTGAAAACAGCTGTCCAGTACGCACTTCTTTCCAATGGCTTTCTTCGTCAAGTCGTTTCGTGATCCACAACCAGTCCGCAAATGATAGAATTCTCACTCTTGAAGTATAACGTAAACCAATTTATTCTGCCCTGCGGAAATGAGCTACCTCTATTTTCCGTGGCAATTACAAGCTTTTGAGAATGACATGAAATTAAATTTCATTTGGAAGATGGAATTATTCAGTTCATATTTCCAGTATCTTTCTTGCCTACTTTATGTGAACGGATCATTTGCCTTTAATTTTATATTTCTTAGAACTGGTAGGTTATATGAGTTCATATTTTGCTTATTATGTCGTGACTCCTTGACCATTATCTCAGATGTTCATTTCAATCTGTCTCACTCAACTTATCAACAATCTATTACGTCTGTCTTCCTATAATTAAATGGTGATTGCGATGGCTGTTTTCTCTGTCCCACTCTTGGCTGAACACTGTTTAATAAAAGATCTCCTTTTCTTTGACCTGGATATTTCAAGTAAAATGAGTTCCTTGACGTGATTAGCTGGAAGTTGGATGGTTTGAATTGTTTGGCCATTTTGACCTTAAGGAGGATCTGGTACATCTTTAGCGAGCTCGACCACGAAATGTACGAAACTGTAGTCCAGCATCTGGATCACTTCGATCTAGCTAGCAAGTACACTCAGTTGATGCGAGTGATATCCATCTGATTTATCACTAACTAGTAAATCCTGTGACTTATTCAATAGTGAATAGCATACTGTGTGGTTGACCAAGCTTCCTCGCTTCACCCAATCAAAGAGGTTTACGAATTGCACGTTCATAATCACCTGCTGCACTCTCACTTTACACACGCCATTTATCAGTTGCTTCCAATTGTTTTGATACAAGTTTTCGTTGATAAGGGCAAATAAGGAATGTTTAATAGTTTTCAGAAACAACATCACCATCATCACTTTAGTCTTCCAAACCAGACTTTGAAATGCACTCAGGTATTGCATGTCTTTTAGTCTAAAAGAATTGTTGTCCAGCTACGAGAAAGATTTATCGACCATGTTGTCGTTTAGCATGTTGAGAAGTGTCAGACACCGGATGCTAAGCTTGCACAATGCGCCGTACGTGAATATATATGTATGATTTCGAAATCTTTCAATCATCACAATAGTATTTAGTATTAGACTGATTGTAGGCTTGCCCAGTCATTGTGTGGTGTTATTTCCACTTCATGGATTTCCTTTTATTTGTGAAACTTGTGGGGCTTCAAAAGCTGGTTATGAATTCTATATCAAACAGTTATCACCTTGTTGAAGTCTGCTTTAAACTGCTCAGGTGGCTCAAAACAACTCATTCCTCGATTCACTTTTGCATACTCTGGAAGTTTATGAAGAAGAATGAGCGAACTCTTAACACATCTCTTGTCTAACGATAACATTTCCAGATAATTACATAGCACATGTTTCGTGTTAGCAGGGATTTTTAATATGTATGGTCATCACATTCTACATCTGGAACTCTTGTGCTTCTCACTGAATGCAGAGTTGTTTTATTCTGAAAATTAGCGAAGTTATTCTGTTTATCATATAATAGCTGAATATACTAATTGTTGGCAGTCTGTAGGTAGCGGATAGATAATCTTTCCTGTCTTGATCTCAAATATGTTGATGGATATTAGGTATTTCGGTGTAGGAATCGCTGTGTTCTTCAAAATGTTCTCACTCCTCTTAGTATTCTTTTCATAGTGTGCATCAAGCTCACTGTGGAACACTACATACTGTTTGTCTATTTGTGGAAATAAGATATATACTCATGAAGGAATATGTTGCATATTTTGTTTCCTGTGAGGTGCTTATTATTCCACATTGATGTGGCTAACTGTGGGCTTTTGTGAATTTCATCGTCATCAGCGTAGGATTGCTGTTTTACCCATCCCGTCATGGGGGGGGATCTAGGCATGGTAATACTGAGGAAAATAATCCTGAGCAATTAGTAAATGAAGTATTTCTGCAGAATACCGCGAGATATTCTTCATACATATATTCTTGAGACAGACACATACGTCGTTACTGTGATTTTCTTAGGTTTCTCCCTGTATGTACTTATTCTGAGTATTTAGTTGAAATTCTGTTTCATTTAATTGTATGAGATCACATTCACATGAAAACGGAAAATATTGCACTGATGAAATAAATTGTCCTCCCTGCATCTACATCTATTCAGTAATCTGAAGACTATTTCAGTAGTAGTGATTATTTCATAATGTATATATCGGTTTCTGCACAGACAATAGTCAACACAATTTATGGTAATGCTTCTATGTTTCATTGAACATGATCCCATTGTAGAATAATTTCACTTGATAAATAAACACGGTATTTAACTGGCACAGAGTTCATCCAGCAGTTGAATAGTGGCTGTATGTAATAATTTCATGTTAATTTTTTGCGTCTGTTACAGATATTCATGTGCGATAATAGAATGCTGAGTATTCGAGTGATAATTATTAGTCTGCTTCTTCTTTGCGGTTATAGCGGTCATTATTTTTTCGCTCGCCCCTACTATCACTTATCCGGCTTCATGTTAGCCAAAAATATTTTATCTGATGCATCAGTGATGTTCTATAACTGAAGTACGGGCTTTTAGCATTAGGAGGATCGTGTAGGGTGCTTCGTGAAAATGTCTACAAACGTGCTCTCAATATGTTCTTTCCCTACACTGATTGATTTCATCAGATGCTTTTATATCGTGAATTCCACTGCATTTTGATCAGTTTTATTTTACCGAAGGCATTATGAAAAATCATTTCTCAGCGGAAAATAATTAGGAAAATTGGACACTTGATTCTCTGCATATATTTTGAGTAATTCTAGGTACATTGTCTATGGACAAATCAGTTTTCTGTGTATGTTTGTAATATATCCATCGAATGTATTGGTAGCAAATGGCGTTTCTAATTCAGAGTGTATAAAACAGTCAGCTGAAGTGAAGAACTGAAGGTTTCCAGTTTTATAAAATGATTAATAATATAGCACGCACTCGATGAATAGTTTGTGTGAGGGCTTTAGTGTACAACAAGATTGATGAAGGTAGTTGTCTTTATAGGCCGCACTTCAAGTCTATGGCTCTACCAACTTCAGGAACGGATTTTCCATGCTTGTCAGTGGCTGGAAAAGTTGTTATTCCATTCAAATCTCCCAGGTTACAGTGACATAGCACTCCATAAGTTTGAAATGCAGCTTTTAATATTCCCTACGTAGGTAGACCAGTCAGGTTTTAAACGCCACACTTTCAAACTAGCCTCTTCAATTCTGTGACTGATTAATGCGAGAAGGAAGCCTAATGAATGGCACGGAGATGATGCTCCTAGTATTCGCGATGATTTTCATGGTTTCAAGAATATATGAAATGCAGTTAGTAATTGCCATCCAACCATAAAATTCACATTTGAGTTAGTGTAAGATGAATTTTTCTGATGTGGAGACATCGTATAGGAGTCACTGGACTCTGTATAAGTCAGTGTACAAAAACCAACAAAGTAATGGTTAGCCGGGAAATTCTTACAGCTGGCAGAAAACGAAACGTGGTCCGATTATTTACCAGTCGATTTCATCTCAAAGAATGGTGGGACGGGAGGGCCAAATCTTCTGCGTAACAGAAAATCTAGAAAAAACGACTTTGCCCGAGAAAATGCTTACTTGTCTTAGCAATATATTTCCCACTCTCTGATCATACGTGGACTTATGGATTCATCATGCAAGCGACTGAAAATTAGAAGGCCAAATGAGAGAAAGTTGAAGTTAGTGAATTCATGAGAAAGGAAGATTATAGACAGAATCACCTCGTGATAACTAACGTATTCTGGCGTGCTCTGCACAATTTTTCAACAACACAATCCAGCTGGAGTCCACACTCAGCTCTTTAGTTCAGAGGGACTTGTGAAGACAAAAACTACTCATTGGAATCTATGCGTTCCAAGGTAATTAGCAAAGAATATTAGATCACAAATTGTAATAGCAGTCGCAATTGCAAATACTCGTCATCATTCAATGAATTCTTCAACGATTACGTCGTAATCACTGCACTATTTTTCAGTTAAGCTACTCTGAATTTGAAATTCAATGATTTCACAAATTTACCAATGACAGTTTTGATAGAATAACACGATAACCAATTCATGTAAGGTGACAATTAACCAGCGGTTAGTTATTAAATTTGATTCTTACGGTCATTAGTCGTAATACAGAAAGACAGAGTGGCTCAGAATGTTGAATCACTCATTCATCACACACCAAAGAGTGCGCACAAAATTATGTGGCGTTTTAAGAAGAAAGGCGGCAATAACAAAATACAAATTCGCAAATAATCTTTGTTTTCGAAAACACATTGCTGAATCTGTGTCGAATAAAATGACGGATAACGAGCTTTTCTTTCGAACTGATGAAATTTTTAAAGCCATTATCAAAATTTTTTTTAATTTGTAAGAGATTGTTGTTTGAATTCATCTTATAGTCATGGGAAATAGCTAAACATTCGTGAATACAGGGTACATTTCATTCCCCATAATTACAAATGATTTCTGTCACTGATATGAGTAATTATACACTCTATCAGACGGATTGTTGTATAACTCCTGTATTTTTATGCAATTACTCCATTTTGATATCAACTTTCACTCTTTTGAAATGACGTAAACAATTGCATCATTCAACACTTATTGTTGGCTGCAGAATATATGGATGCCGTCATGTGTTTCAGCAGGCAGCTCTGAAATGTAAGCAGTGATATGAGACGAACAATGATATTAACGTTGATGGATACACTGGGTTCATCATAGCATTACTGGAATACTCCAGTCACTCCATCTCCATTTGGACGTTTGGAAGTTAAAAGGTTTTGGCGAAGAAATATTCACTTTCACTGAGATCTTCATCTCTCACTTTAATAAATATTACTTTTCCATTTTCTAAACTATTCTACATTTCCTTAATTATCTATGATGCGACCAACTTGATCACTCGGTTTTCTTTAATTTTTCTCGAAATTGTGCATTATGTAATTCAGTCGCAGTAACCATTTCTAAACTTTTATTGTTTGTATTCACTTCCTTCGTTAATTATCTCTCCCTTCACATGTTGATACTGACTTCTTGTTGTTAACAAGCACATCTTGACTAGATTGGTAAACTGTTTGTATTGTTTTGAAAAAGTAGTATGTATTGGAGTAAAGATAAAGGTCAGATTGAAAAGTAAACATTTCTTCGTTCAGTCTTTCCACCATTGTAAATAACCACCTCATTCACTTCATAAAAACGATTGAAGAAGTGCTTGGCGGCCTGCCTAAATCTTGGACTACCAAATAACTTATACATTACAAATCATATTGCATCTAATTGCTCATTTCCAATTCATTTTATATAATTAAATCTTATTCAAATATGTCCTCTAATCGGATTATTTATTCTAGTGAGTATTTATATTCCTAAAACCTACTGATCGTAAATGCCATAAAAGAGACAAAAAAGGCATCATGCCGGGTTCCAAAGAGCCTTAAAAAAATACCCCTATTGAATTTATGACTGTTCCTGCAATTATGAGTACTAATTGTCGCTCCCTGTCAGCCAAGATTAACTGTCTTCAATCACTCGTGTCTTCCATTATATATCGAAATACTGGGATCATATCACTTCAAGAAACATGGCTAGATGATCTATACGATGACAATCTAGTGTATCTGCATGATTTCAAATTATTCAGACAAGATCGCTGTAGTTCTAGGAAGAAACGTGGTGGCGGTGTCGCCAACTTTATCAATTCACAATGGTGTACATGTAATAAAGTATGTTTCAAATGCCCTAGTGGCAATATTGACAGCCTCACCGTTAAATGTCAACCTAAACATTTGTCAAAATATAACTACATATACATCTCGAACATTTATATTGCGCCTGGATGCAATTCCACCGAATTGTCTTTATTTGTGAATGAATTTACCTCCCTTGCTTCCACCTGCTTCGGAAACTCCTTGTCTATAGTTACTGGAGATTTCAATTCTAGTGATCACAGCTTCCTTATTTCACTTGGTCATGACAACATTGTCAACTTCCCGACTCGAATGGATAATATTCTAGATCTTGTGTTCACAAATGACATTGGAATATTTGAAGCTCGGAAAAGAGCCCCACTACTTAATTCTGATCACTGCATCATAAGAATATTGTTCAAAGAATATGGAAAGCAGCCCAAAAGGGTCTTCTCCCACCTTGGAAAGAAAACACAACATAGATGTTATTCACATGACAACATACATAATCTAAGGACAATGTTACAAGACACAAACTGGGACTTGTTTACTGAACAAGCTCTCGATAACACAATTAGTAACATAACACATTATCTCAATTTCTGTCTTGATGTTTGTTGTCCAAAAGAGACAATCTTCTTAAAATTCGACCGCTTCTCCTCTTCTCAACTCAAAAAGCTTCGCCATGGAAAAGAGAGGAGGTACAAAATGAGAAATAAATCTGGTGTTAAGAGAATGAACACTTTGATTAAAGCCTAATTACAAAGACTAAATGCTCTCTATAACCAGAAGTTTCTTTCATGTAAATCCTCATCTTATATGTGGAAGCTATTAAAGGAAATCACAGGTGGTAAGCGTATAATGTATGATACTTCTGTTGGTGTTGATATGTTTAATAAATCCTTCATATGCATCCCTGCAGATGTTATGATTCTTAAGTCTAATAGTATAAATAATAACTGCTTCTCATGTTTTAACATGAATGATGTCCTTAAGTGTCTTCAATCTCAAACCTACTCAGTCCCTTGGTCCTGATGGAGTTCCTGCTGCTATCCTTAAGAAGTGTGCTGACATCTTATGTTACCCATTAATCGACATTTTCAATGAATCTTTTTCCAAAAGTATTATTCCTGACTCATGGAAAAATATCAAGGTTGTTCCAGTGCCTAAATCAACAAGTGGACCTACTGTTAAGTTTCGACCCATTGCTATTACCTCACCTTTTTTAAAAGTTATGGAAAGACTTATTTTACTTAATCTTGAACCCTCTTTAAAGCCTTTTAATGACCCCAACCAGTTTGCCTATAAACATAGTAGGTGTACCTTAGATGCTGCTGTAGTTCTATATCATAATATAGTCTCTAGTTTAGAGAGAGGAGCCAAATATGTTCGGTGTGCCTTCCTTGATTACACATCTGCATTTGACTCTGTACCTAGGTCTCTCTTGCTAAGCAAGCTTGCTGCAACACAAAGTGAGAGCTGGACAAATAAGTAGTTGCATTCCTATTTTTCTGATAGAAAGCAGTACACCGTCTACAATGGAAAGTCCTCCACTACCTCACTTACTTTAGCTGGTGTTCCTCAAGGTGTTGTTCTTTCTCCTTTTCTGTTTTCTTTTTTCTTACATGACTTACCACATTCTGGTGTAGCCACTTTTGTCAAGTATGCTGTTGACCTCTCTGTCTCCATGCGTGTCAACTCTCAGTCAGACTGTTCCAAATTAAATAACTTTCTCTCGGAAATTAGTCAGTGGTCCTCTTCAAATGGTCTTAAGCTGAATCCGTCTAAATGTCAGGTAGTAAATTTTACTTTCAGACGAAAACGTGACCTACAACAACTAGCTAGCTCACATGGTCCCACTATCATTGATGGCATAGAGGTTGAAACTACATCTGATGTCAAGTACCTTGGACTGAGTATTTCCTCCGATCTTTCCTGGTCCTCCCACATCTTGCTAGTTACTAGAAAGATGTTTCGCTTAACGTTCTACGTTAGGAAGTTTAGGCAGTCTGGTATAAAGCAGTCCTTGCTTTTTCAGTTTGTCAACTCTTGTATTCTAACCATCCCTCTTTACTGCTCCCCATTAATCTTTCCTGGACTACTTAAGAAAGACTTTGCTTTGCTGCGTAGGGCACTAAAAGCTGTTAGTAGGGCAAGTGGGATTTCGTTAAACCAACTGGTTAACACCATAGTGGATAGACATATAATGTCATGTAAGAAACTAGCGAATTCTTTATTGTAAAACGCCGAACACCCTCTCTATACGCAACTCTCTCCTTGCATTTCATCTGGTAGAACTAGAAGCAACTATACGAGGCTATATGCCAGGATTACCAAGTACAAAAACTCCACAATACCTTATCCGGCACAGCTGTTATGTGATGAGAAATCCGTTAGGTATGACACGATCAACTTACTGCGGCACTCTAACAAATAGTTCCCATTAACTTTTGTTCTCCTTTCTTTGTTACTATTATATTGTTGCTCAAATATTCTATTACACACTAATTTTATATATCATATCTTGTGGTGCATTGTTTAAATATGTGAATGCAATGCTGTTCTTTTTTATTTCTTTTATTTCTCTTTTTTTCTTTTTGTTGTTGTTGCTTTTTATTTTTAAAATCTTATAAAATTTATGGGGTAATTAGATGCAATATTATTGCAATGCACTCTGAAAATTCCATACTTGTACCACAAATACCGTTTATAATAAAGCTATTATTATTATTATGATAAAGTAAAAGTTGAAAGTATGAAGACAGATGGATTTTAAGTCTCTCCTATTGTGAGTACGCACGACAAGACCCGGAAACGAAGGCATATTTTAAAGTGATCAAACCGCTATTTATATATACATATAAATATATATTACTATATAGTTTATATTCTCTAATCAATCATTGAGCTTGTCATTTTGGTTCACACTTAATATTATGAAATAGTTTGTTCAAATGCACACATATTATTCTGTTGCCAACGCAGTATTGAACTGTGGGAATAATACTCTCACTCTAGCAACAAACTGAATGTTCAAAAACAGATATCGTGTTCTGTTCTTGATGCTGTATTGAACTGTGGAATATGTGAGCATGATATACCATTGAAACACATTGTCTGTATCACACCACCACACTATCACTAAATCTCAATCCATGTGATATCACGCTAAATGTCCTAACGTTAATTCCGCTGAAAATATTCTTTGACTGACGTAACACTAACGACTGAGGATAAGTCATTTGACGTGGTGTATTTTCACCACAATATAGACCATTTATGATTCTGCATGAATAACGGAACCTAAGTGTTAAACTATCTTGTTTGTAGAATAGTTTATCTAAAATGCAGATCCCCTGCATAATCTGTGTAATTAAGTGTGACTTCACAAGCTCACCGGTGTTTGTTTCCACTGAAAGGAAGCTGTTTCGCTGACACACTGTTCCGTTTCAATCTTTCGTTGAAAATTGTTTCATCATCCTTCACTTACGCTCTTCATCAGTAACTTAAATCGATTCTATACACAAGACAACACATGTTATAACTAAAGTAAACAAGCCACTGTTAAGACAATCTTATACGCAACACACATCGCAGGTGAGCTTAGTTTGTAAAAAATGCGGATCGACTGAATTCATCTAGTATTATTTTGGCCTTCTAGACTGAAATTTGAATAACACTTCGCATGGTATAAATTCAGATATTGGCACCATTATTCCATATTGACAAGACATTTGTTGAGCTAAGAAACTAAATTTATAATTTAAATTTTAGATATGATAGAGAAGATTTGTAGCTCAGGTGGATGATTTTGATGTTGTTGTGTTCTCTGAGCTGGATAGTTAATTTGCGAAGCTTTCATCACCCTACTGGGTGACATCTTCAGCGCATACTTCAATTTGAAGTGAGCTTTTAGATTTCTCCACGAGTTTATTAATCATCTCTCCTGGCGACCTTGGACGTGATTGGTTGTTTTTGTCTGTTTTCACACCTTCTAGGTTACTTGTATTGTCACTCATTGTTTCTTTGGCTTGAACTTTGACCCTTTGTGTGTGACGTTTCTTTCTTATCGGTTGATAAATTTTGTCTATCTCGATGTGTCTATTGATTGATGATTCACTGGAATGCCAAGCTTCTAAAAATTCTCTAGCATTCTTGTTGTTTCCTCTGTCTAATATTTGAACGTTGTCCCAGTCGAATTGATGCCCTTGGTTGTCTGTATGTAGTGATATGAGGGAGTGGATATCATGTCTTTTGACAGCTAGCTTATGTTCGTGGATACGAAGACGAAGGGGACGTCCACTTTGGCCAATGTAGTGTTTTTCGCAGTTGATGCAATCTATTTTGTAGATGATGTTGGTTTTATCTTCCTTCGCTGTTGAGTCTTTTGGTTGACATAGAATTGAGTGAAGTGACTTTGTTGGTTTGTGTACGACGTCAATTCCCAAAGGTTTGAAGAGTCTTGTAGTGATTTCTGAGATGTCTTTTATATATGGTAAGGCGATTTTCTTTGTGCTTTCCTTGGGGGCTTTTGGTTTGATAGGTTGGCTTGGAGGTATATTTCTTTTGATGAAATTCCTTGGATATCCATTCTTTTGGAAGACGTCCATGAGATATTTTTCTTCAATTTTCCTTGAGGTGGGAGTGCTGCAATGAGTCCTGGCTCTCTTGAATAGTGTTTGTATGCAATTCCTCTTGTGTACTATTGGATTGTTGCTGTTGTAATTCAGGATTTGGTCTGTGTGAGTTGATTTTCTATAGACTTGAGTTTCTAATTCCCCTGTCGTTGTTCGCTTGACTAAGACGTCCAAAAATGGGATTTGGTTTTCTGATTCCTCTTCTCTGGTGAATTTGATGTCGTTGAAGACGTTGTTTATCAGGTTGTGAGCTTTATCTAACTCGTTTCTTTTGATAATTACAAATGTGTCGTCTACGTAGCGTATCCAAATCTTGGGTTTGATCTTTGGTAGAATTATGTTCTCGAGCCTTTGCATCACTGCTTCTGCAATCAAACCTGATATTGGTGATCCCATAGGTGTTCCTTTGACTTGTTCATATATTTGGCCGTTGAATTGGAAGTACGTTGTTAGACATAGGTTTATGCATTCCATCCAACTTGTGTGTTGCATTTTTGATTTTTGTGGAAGGTGTTCGTCGTTGCTAAGTAATTGCTCCATGGTTTCTTTTGCTAGTTTTTGTCCGATTGAGGTATACAATGCTGTGACGTCAAAGGATATCATTATCTCTTGTTCATCTATTTGGATGCCTCTGATTTTCTCTAGGAATTGGATAGCGGAGTTGATGGAGTGATCACAAGATTCCGTTAGGTGCTTTAGTTTTCTGTATAATTCTTTGGATAGATTGTATGTTGGAGTTCCTGGTAGTGATACAATTGGTCGTAACGGGATATTTGGCTTGTGTATTTTGGGTCTGCCGTAGAATCGGGGTAGGACCGGTCCACTGGATTTCATTCGCCATTGGTCTTGTTTTGTGATTTCTCCTGTTTTGGTAAGCTTGTTTAAGGTCCTTTGGATGCGGTTGTCCAGTGTTTGTATGGGATTTGTTGGGAGTTGTTGATACACATCCTCGTCTTTGAGTAGTTCTTCAGCTTTCTTGGTGTATTCTTCTCTGTCCATGATTACTGTTGTTCTTCCTTTGTCGGCTGGTAGAATGACGATGTCCTTCCTGTTTTTCAGCTTTTTGAGGGCCTTTAGTTCTTGAGAGTTGAGTTGTGTGTGTTGTTTTTTCTGTTTGACCATTGGTACAATTGTTTGGCGTATCTCTTCCTGTGTTTCCTCCTTTAAGTTTCATGATTTTAGTAATGATTCAAGGCCAGCGAAGAAATCAGTTTTCGAGGCATCTCCGGTGTTGTAGTTTAATCCTTTCTGTAGTAGTTGTTGTTCCATTTTTGATAGTGGTTGTTTTGATAGGTTGACTACGCAGTCTATAGGTGTATTGTCTGGTTGTTGTTTTCTAATATTGGCTAGCTTGGTTTTGAGGACTCTTCGTCTACATACAGACAACCAAGGGCATCAATTCGACTGGGACAACGTTCAAATACTAGACAGAGGAAACAACAAGAATGCTAGAGAATTTTTAGAAGCTTGGCATTCCAGTGAATCATCAATCAATAGACACATCGAGATAGACAAAATTTATCAACCGATAAGAAAGAAACGTCACACACAAAGGGTCAAAGTTCAAGCCAAAGAAACAATGAGTGACAATACAAGTAACCTAGAAGGTGTGAAAACAGACAAAAACAACCAATCACGTCCAAGGTCGCCAGGAGAGATGATTAATAAACTCGTGGAGAAATCTAAAAGCTCACTTCAAATTGAAGTATGCGCTGAAGATGTCACCCAGTAGGGTGATGAAAGCTTCGCAAATTAACTATCCAGCTCAGAGAACACAACAACATCAAAATCATCCACCTGAGCTACAAATCTTCTCTATCATATCTAAATCTTACGAGCGGGAAACGCTTCTCTCTGTTCGAAAGTGGGAAGACTTCGCCAAAAGGCAAGAATCCACCAGAGAACAATTATTCTTTCTCCACGAATGCCTTCGTCATCAAATCCTACCGACCAGTGTAAGATACAAACCACCAGTCAACTGCCCAATGGGATGGAAATTGGCAGAACAATGTGGAAGGCGAATGGTCAAATTAATGATTACAGACGCACATAATCGGATCAAGAAATATCAACAAATAATAGATGTCCAAAAAGAAAAACTAGAGAAAACCCTCAACCAGGAACACCTATCAACGCTGATCACCGCAATTACATTGTCAAGTAGAAAACACAGAGAACAAAGACGAAGAGTCCTCAAAACCAAGCTAGCCAAGATTAGAAAACAACAACCAGACAATACACCTATAGACTGCGTAGTCAACCTATCAAAACAACCACTATCAAAAATGGAACAACAACTACTACAGAAAGGATTAAACTACAACACCGGAGATGCCTCGAAAACTGATTTCTTCGCTGCCCTTGAATCATTACTAAAATCATCAAACTTAAAGGAGGAAACACAGGAAGAGATACGCCAAACAATTGTACCAATGGTCAAACAGAAAAAACAACACACACAACTCAACTCTCAAGAACTAAAGGCCCTCAAAAAGCTGAAAAACAGGAAGGACATCGTCATTCTACCAGCCGACAAAGGAAGAACAACAGTAATCATGGACAGAGAAGAATACACCAAGAAAGCTGAAGAACTACTCAAAGACGAGGATGTGTATCAACAACTCCCAACAAATCCCATACAAACACTGGACAACCGCATCCAAAGGACCTTAAACAAGCTTACCAAAACAGGAGAAATCACAAAACAAGACCAATGGCGAATGAAATCCAGTGGACCAGTCCTACCCCGATTCTACGGCAGACCCAAAATACACAAGCCAAATATCCCGTTACGACCAATTGTATCACTACCAGGAACTCCAACATACAATTTATCCAAAGAATTATACAGAAAACTAAAGCACCTAACGGAATCTTGTGATCACTCCATCAACTCCGCTATCCAATTCCTAGAGAAAATCAGAGGCATCCAAATAGATGAACAAGAGATAATGATATCCTTTGACGTCACAGCATTGTATACCTCAATCGGACAAAAACTAGCAAAAGAAACCATGGAGCAATTACTTAGCAACGACGAACACCTTCCACAAAAATCAAAAATGCAACACACAAGTTGGATGGAATGCATAAACCTATGTCTAACAACGTACTTCCAATTCAACGGCCAAATATATGAACAAGTCAAAGGAACACCTATGGGATCGCCAATATCAGGTTTGATTGCAGAAGCAGTGATGCAAAGGCTCGAGAACATAATTCTACCAAAGATCAAACCCAAGATTTGGATACGCTACGTAGACGACACATTTGTAATTATCAAAAGAAACGAGTTAGATAAAGCTCACAACCTGATAAACAACGTCTTCAACGACATCAAATTCACCAGAGAAGAGGAATCAGAAAACCAAATCCCATTTTTGGACGTCTTAGTCAAGCGAACAACGACAGGGGAATTAGAAACTCAAGTCTATAGAAAATCAACTCACACAGACCAAATCCTGAATTACAACAGCAACAATCCAATAGCACACAAGAGGAATTGCATACAAACACTATTCAAGAGAGCCAGGACTCATTGCAGCACTCCCACCTCAAGGAAAATTGAAGAAAAATATCTCATGGACGTCTTCCAAAAGAATGGATATCCAAGGAATTTCATCAAAAGAAATATACCTCCAAGCCAACCTATCAAACCAAAAGCCCCCAAGGAAAGCACAAAGAAAATCGCCTTACCATATATAAAAGACATCTCAGAAATCACTACAAGACTCTTCAAACCTTTAGGAATTGACGTCGTACACAAACCAACAAAGTCACTTCACTCAATTCTATGTCAACCAAAAGACTCAACAGCGAAGGAAGATAAAACCAACATCATCTACAAAATAGATTGCATCAACTGCGAAAAACACTACATTGGCCAAAGTGGACGTCCCCTTCGTCTTCGTATCCACGAACATAAGCTAGCTGTCAAAAGACATGATATCCACTCCCTCATATCACTACATACAGACAACCAAGGACATCAATTCGACTGGGACAACGTTCAAATACTAGACAGAGGAAACAACAAGAATGCTAGAGAATTTTTAGAAGCTTGGCATTCCAGTGAATCATCAATCAATAGACACATCGAGATAGACAAAATTTATCAACCGATAAGAAAGAAACGTCACACACAAAGGGTCAAAGTTCAAGCCAAAGAAACAATGAGTGACAATACAAGTAACCTAGAAGGTGTGAAAACAGACAAAAACAACCAATCACGTCCAAGGTCGCCAGGAGAGATGATTAATAAACTCGTGGAGAAATCTAAAAGCTCACTTCAAATTGAAGTATGCGCTGAAGATGTCACCCAGTAGGGTGATGAAAGCTTCGCAAATTAACTATCCAGCTCAGAGAACACAACAACATCAAAATCATCCACCTGAGCTACAAATCTTCTCTATCATATCTAAATCTTACGAGCGGGAAACGCTTCTCTCTGTTCGAAAGTGGGAAGACTTCGCCAAAAGGCAAGAATCCACCAGAGAACAATTATTCTTTCTCCACGAATGCCTTCGTCATCAAATCCTACCGACCAGTGTAAGATACAAACCACCAGTCAACTGCCCAATGGGATGGAAATTGGCAGAACAATGTGGAAGGCGAATGGTCAAATTAATGATTACAGACGCACATAATCGGATCAAGAAATATCAACAAATAATAGATGTCCAAAAAGAAAAACTAGAGAAAACCCTCAACCAGGAACACCTATCAACGCTGATCACCGCAATTACATTGTCAAGTAGAAAACACAGAGAACAAAGACGAAGAGTCCTCAAAACCAAGCTAGCCAAGATTAGAAAACAACAACCAGACAATACACCTATAGACTGCGTAGTCAACCTATCAAAACAACCACTATCAAAAATGGAACAACAACTACTACAGAAAGGATTAAACTACAACACCGGAGATGCCTCGAAAACTGATTTCTTCGCTGCCCTTGAATCATTACTAAAATCATCAAACTTAAAGGAGGAAACACAGGAAGAGATACGCCAAACAATTGTACCAATGGTCAAACAGAAAAAACAACACACACAACTCAACTCTCAAGAACTAAAGGCCCTCAAAAAGCTGAAAAACAGGAAGGACATCGTCATTCTACCAGCCGACAAAGGAAGAACAACAGTAATCATGGACAGAGAAGAATACACCAAGAAAGCTGAAGAACTACTCAAAGACGAGGATGTGTATCAACAACTCCCAACAAATCCCATACAAACACTGGACAACCGCATCCAAAGGACCTTAAACAAGCTTACCAAAACAGGAGAAATCACAAAACAAGACCAATGGCGAATGAAATCCAGTGGACCAGTCCTACCCCGATTCTACGGCAGACCCAAAATACACAAGCCAAATATCCCGTTACGACCAATTGTATCACTACCAGGAACTCCAACATACAATTTATCCAAAGAATTATACAGAAAACTAAAGCACCTAACGGAATCTTGTGATCACTCCATCAACTCCGCTATCCAATTCCTAGAGAAAATCAGAGGCATCCAAATAGATGAACAAGAGATAATGATATCCTTTGACGTCACAGCATTGTATACCTCAATCGGACAAAAACTAGCAAAAGAAACCATGGAGCAATTACTTAGCAACGACGAACACCTTCCACAAAAATCAAAAATGCAACACACAAGTTGGATGGAATGCATAAACCTATGTCTAACAACGTACTTCCAATTCAACGGCCAAATATATGAACAAGTCAAAGGAACACCTATGGGATCGCCAATATCAGGTTTGATTGCAGAAGCAGTGATGCAAAGGCTCGAGAACATAATTCTACCAAAGATCAAACCCAAGATTTGGATACGCTACGTAGACGACACATTTGTAATTATCAAAAGAAACGAGTTAGATAAAGCTCACAACCTGATAAACAACGTCTTCAACGACATCAAATTCACCAGAGAAGAGGAATCAGAAAACCAAATCCCATTTTTGGACGTCTTAGTCAAGCGAACAACGACAGGGGAATTAGAAACTCAAGTCTATAGAAAATCAACTCACACAGACCAAATCCTGAATTACAACAGCAACAATCCAATAGCACACAAGAGGAATTGCATACAAACACTATTCAAGAGAGCCAGGACTCATTGCAGCACTCCCACCTCAAGGAAAATTGAAGAAAAATATCTCATGGACGTCTTCCAAAAGAATGGATATCCAAGGAATTTCATCAAAAGAAATATACCTCCAAGCCAACCTATCAAACCAAAAGCCCCCAAGGAAAGCACAAAGAAAATCGCCTTACCATATATAAAAGGCATCTCAGAAATCACTACAAGACTCTTCAAACCTTTAGGAATTGACGTCGTACACAAACCAACAAAGTCACTTCACTCAATTCTATGTCAACCAAAAGACTCAACAGCGAAGGAAGATAAAACCAACATCATCTACAAAATAGATTGCATCAACTGCGAAAAACACTACATTGGCCAAAGTGGACGTCCCCTTCGTCTTCGTATCCACGAACATAAGCTAGCTGTCAAAAGACATGATATCCACTCCCTCATATCACTACATACAGACAACCAAGGACATCAATTCGACTGGGACAACGTTCAAATACTAGACAGAGGAAACAACAAGAATGCTAGAGAATTTTTAGAAGCTTGGCATTCCAGTGAATCATCAATCAATAGACACATCGAGATAGACAAAATTTATCAACCGATAAGAAAGAAACGTCACACACAAAGGGTCAAAGTTCAAGCCAAAGAAACAATGAGTGACAATACAAGTAACCTAGAAGGTGTGAAAACAGACAAAAACAACCAATCACGTCCAAGGTCGCCAGGAGAGATGATTAATAAACTCGTGGAGAAATCTAAAAGCTCACTTCAAATTGAAGTATGCGCTGAAGATGTCACCCAGTAGGGTGATGAAAGCTTCGCAAATTAACTATCCAGCTCAGAGAACACAACAACATCAAAATCATCCACCTGAGCTACAAATCTTCTCTATCATATCTAAATCTTACGAGCGGGAAACGCTTCTCTCTGTTCGAAAGTGGGAAGACTTCGCCAAAAGGCAAGAATCCACCAGAGAACAATTATTCTTTCTCCACGAATGCCTTCGTCATCAAATCCTACCGACCAGTGTAAGATACAAACCACCAGTCAACTGCCCAATGGGATGGAAATTGGCAGAACAATGTGGAAGGCGAATGGTCAAATTAATGATTACAGACGCACATAATCGGATCAAGAAATATCAACAAATAATAGATGTCCAAAAAGAAAAACTAGAGAAAACCCTCAACCAGGAACACCTATCAACGCTGATCACCGCAATTACATTGTCAAGTAGAAAACACAGAGAACAAAGACGAAGAGTCCTCAAAACCAAGCTAGCCAAGATTAGAAAACAACAACCAGACAATACACCTATAGACTGCGTAGTCAACCTATCAAAACAACCACTATCAAAAATGGAACAACAACTACTACAGAAAGGATTAAACTACAACACCGGAGATGCCTCGAAAACTGATTTCTTCGCTGCCCTTGAATCATTACTAAAATCATCAAACTTAAAGGAGGAAACACAGGAAGAGATACGCCAAACAATTGTACCAATGGTCAAACAGAAAAAACAACACACACAACTCAACTCTCAAGAACTAAAGGCCCTCAAAAAGCTGAAAAACAGGAAGGACATCGTCATTCTACCAGCCGACAAAGGAAGAACAACAGTAATCATGGACAGAGAAGAATACACCAAGAAAGCTGAAGAACTACTCAAAGACGAGGATGTGTATCAACAACTCCCAACAAATCCCATACAAACACTGGACAACCGCATCCAAAGGACCTTAAACAAGCTTACCAAAACAGGAGAAATCACAAAACAAGACCAATGGCGAATGAAATCCAGTGGACCAGTCCTACCCCGATTCTACGGCAGACCCAAAATACACAAGCCAAATATCCCGTTACGACCAATTGTATCACTACCAGGAACTCCAACATACAATTTATCCAAAGAATTATACAGAAAACTAAAGCACCTAACGGAATCTTGTGATCACTCCATCAACTCCGCTATCCAATTCCTAGAGAAAATCAGAGGCATCCAAATAGATGAACAAGAGATAATGATATCCTTTGACGTCACAGCATTGTATACCTCAATCGGACAAAAACTAGCAAAAGAAACCATGGAGCAATTACTTAGCAACGACGAACACCTTCCACAAAAATCAAAAATGCAACACACAAGTTGGATGGAATGCATAAACCTATGTCTAACAACGTACTTCCAATTCAACGGCCAAATATATGAACAAGTCAAAGGAACACCTATGGGATCACCAATATCAGGTTTGATTGCAGAAGCAGTGATGCAAAGGCTCGAGAACATAATTCTACCAAAGATCAAACCCAAGATTTGGATACGTTACGTAGACGACACATTTGTAATTATCAAAAGAAACGAGTTAGATAAAGCTCACAACCTGATAAACAACGTCTTCAACGACATCAAATTCACCAGAGAAGAGGAATCAGAAAACCAAATCCCATTTTTGGACGTCTTAGTCAAGCGAACAACGACAGGGGAATTAGAAACTCAAGTCTATAGAAAATCAACTCACACAGACCAAATCCTGAATTACAACAGCAACAATCCAATAGCACACAAGAGGAATTGCATACAAACACTATTCAAGAGAGCCAGGACTCATTGCAGCACTCCCACCTCAAGGAAAATTGAAGAAAAATATCTCATGGACGTCTTCCAAAAGAATGGATATCCAAGGAATTTCATCAAAAGAAATATACCTCCAAGCCAACCTATCAAACCAAAAGCCCCCAAGGAAAGCACAAAGAAAATCGCCTTACCATATATAAAAGACATCTCAGAAATCACTACAAGACTCTTCAAACCTTTAGGAATTGACGTCGTACACAAACCAACAAAGTCACTTCACTCAATTCTATGTCAACCAAAAGACTCAACAGCGAAGGAAGATAAAACCAACATCATCTACAAAATAGATTGCATCAACTGCGAAAAACACTACATTGGCCAAAGTGGACGTCCCCTTCGTCTTCGTATCCACGAACATAAGCTAGCTGTCAAAAGACATGATATCCACTCCCTCATATCACTACATACAGACAACCAAGGGCATCAATTCGACTGGGACAACGTTCAAATATTAGACAGAGGAAACAACAAAAATGCTAGAGAATTTTTAGAAGCTTGGCATTCCAGTGAATCATCAATCAATAGACACATCGAGATAGACAAAATTTATCAACCGATAAGAAAGAAACGTCACACACAAAGGGTCAAAGTTCAAGCCAAAGAAACAATGAGTGACAATACAAGTAACCTAGAAGGTGTGAAAACAGACAAAAACAACCAATCACGTCCAAGGTCGCCAGGAGAGATGATTAATAAACTCGTGGAGAAATCTAAAAGCTCACTTCAAATTGAAGTATGCGCTGAAGATGTCACCCAGTAGGGTGATGAAAGCTTCGCAAATTAACTATCCAGCTCAGAGAACACAACAACATCAAAATTTAAATTTTGATTGTATTCCTCAAACAAATGCTGCAACATTCATCATACTAGCATACAGACATCACAAATAGATGCAGATTTGTCTCTATTTAGTTCGTTTATATTTGTGCATTTAATCTTTATGAAGATTACGTTAATCATTAGTGTTCAAACGAGGTAAGCATATATAAAATCAGAAGCAAACTTTGTTATGATTGAGTGGAGATTTAGGCACAATAATTATATGATGAAGAATGCTCAAAGCATATAATTCGACAACCGTTCCACAAATAACTGTTTCTTTTATTTTGACGTGTCACAAAACTTGGCTTCACATAACTCTAGGCTGGAATAAACGTGTGCGAATAGGCTTATCATTTGACACCAAATGATGAAGGTGAGAATAAAATCCATGGAGTCGGGCGAAAACCACCTCATTATCCCTCTTCGCATGTTGACAAAAACAAACATCACCTAAAGTGCGAAAAAGTGAAACAAACTCAGACACAGAAGACCACCCTAAATCAACATACATTCTGCGGAAATGCCTATTCTGCAGTGATGAAAGCTCTCAATTTTTACAACCACACTGACACTACAATAATGTGAAGTCTACCTGCCTCAAAAACTGTTGAATTATTCAGGAATTTGCTATCAGCTTCCATGTCATCCTTGAAATGACTCCTGTAAGATTAACATGAGCAGTTAGCGTGGACTCTGACTAAAATTGAGTAATTTTTCGAATACTTCACATTTTCCTCATATATCTGGAAATATATACTTGTGATAACAGCCTATCTTTCTACTGGATGAACTTTCACAGTTTCTTTGCGTAGTGTGTGTGTGATCTCTTGTTATTTATCTTGTTTGACAAGTATCTGCCAACAGCATTTCTATAGCAATACGTTTGCATCACCTGATCTGTTGCAGGTGGCTCTGATTGGTATCTGCTTGAAATAAGCGTGCCTAAGGTGTTGTTTTGTTTTTCATAGTGAGAATTCACACAAGCTTTCCATTTTAAACGTACAGGTTAAATGTGTTTTTATCTTTCCTTATGGTTGGGAAAATATCACATGTGTATACTGAAACCATTAGTCATCCTTAAGGAAACAGTTTGGTTGAATAGCAAGTTTCTGAAGCTCAATCCAACAGTTTCACAAGAGATTATCAAAGGTCTATAATCTCTACAAAACGGAGTAATGAGAATTATGAATCACGGTCAAATAAAATTGAAGATGATTAACAAAAATTTTGCAAAAACGAGAAGCTTATTCTTTCTTATACTTAAAACATTCAAAAAGATGATTAACAGGTTTTAAGCTCAAGCATAGTGGTTAGGACGCTCGCCGACCATGCACATGGTCCGGGGTTAGGTCCCCGGCAGACGCACTCCTTTACCTTGCTAAGCCTGAAATAATGCTGGTGAAGAGGAAAGGTTGGGCATGAGGCTAGCTACCCCATCCTGTAAAATAAACACTGCTACAGAAACTTCAAGGCATTAGCTTGAAGCCCTATGTTCCACTGGGTAACGTGGAGAAAAAAACAAAAACAAACATTATACTTCACAGAAAGTTTGATGCTGTTTGATTGGCTTTCTTCATATTTCAGGTTTTCACCTACTGTAATATGTTCAGAATTACTTAGAGAGAGATTTTAAATTCCCATAAAAAATGAATTTGCTTTCAATTGGCACTTTCTAACAAGGTGGCTATTTATTTAATATGAATATATAAGGACCGATTTACACTGCATACCAGTAATATCAAGCACGTAATGTGCTGTGTGCAATTTAATGGCAAAATTTGATTGTAGTGAACACACTGATTTAACGGAAAACTTACGGAGAGTATAAATAACCCGACTGGAACTGCTAGCAGTCTGCAGACTATCGGATTCTAAGAAATGCGAAAAGAAGATGATATATTCACATAAAGAAATAAAGTATTTTGCTGCATGTAAATCACAATGCCGGTAAATAGACCGAAGTAAACACTGCTAACATGTAAACGTTGACAATAATTCAAACATTCCTTGAAAGGTCCTCCGTTGAACACAGTGACGTGAAATTAAAATGCACCTCAACTGCTTAAATCCGTTTTGAATCCATGCTGAATAATCTAGACCAAAATATCACTAATGGCCTTAGAAAGTGGCATTGGATGAAGGTTGATCAATGTCACTCAATATACTTTGCAAAATTAAGAGGGTGTCTATGAATCATTTTCTAATCATTAGCACTCAGTGGATAACAAGATGCTTCGACTGTGGACAACATTTCTATTACAAGTAAAACATCTATCGAATTTCAGCAGTATGCTTTAAAATTCCTACTGGAACGAATCAATCAAAATTCACATATGTGCAGTGGAACTTGAATGTTAGTGAAGTAAACAGCTCATGCATCTGATTCATTTTGCTCAGCTGACATTTCATTCTCTGTTATATTCAGCCGTATTAAGATGTAAATCGTGTGCCGCAGGCAGCTTTTAAATGATATGGAGATTTCATCCATTTTCATAAATATAATATGGAAATCATTATGAAATAAATGAATGTGACTTACAGTTTTTAGTTCAGTGATGAAGTAAAAACAGATCCTGGCAACGATAGCTAAAACTCCAAGGACGGCTGATATTACATAGAATACGATAAGCCCTTTTTGATTCAAGGTTGGAAGATTCGAAGCCACCACGACAATCAAAGGTGTGACCATTATTGTACCGGCTAACGCTATCAGAGCACATATTATCTTCACTGGAGAGAAAACAGCGGCGAAGACTACAGACCACAATATGACCTGTATCAAGAAAACAATGATAATTAGAATTAGGTAATTATAGTCTGATAAATAAAACTGCAAGGAGAAAATTAAGCACATTTCACATGCAATATTTTCCTCCTTCGCTATAACATATGAGCAATGGTTTTGTTACTATCATGAAATGCAGAAAATAACTACTCGTTTTACATGAAACCGGTTTATGTGCTAAGATGCATAAATTAGACAATAATCCTTAGAATGCGACAGCGCATTAGAGTATGGAATTCAAAAAGCAGTGTAATTTCGCATTATTGTCAATACCAGTTACCTTTGTGAAATGGCCCTCAGTAGAGACTATAAACTCATGAATTTGTACCATTACCTTTCTTAATTCTTCTGACATTCAGTTTATTTGATGTTGATGCTGTTCAGCTGTAATTTATCAATATTATTGATTTGATGTTGTTTAAACAATAATGTCGTTCATAAGACTAATTCATCCATTCATTATAATGTATATATAATTGTAGAACCTGATGATGAATTTATCGAAAATAGTTCTCTTTGTTCAGTGTCTATTCTTTTGAAAATTTTAATGGGCATTTTTAATCAATTAAAATGTTGTGAGCCGCCTGTAGCGTTGAAGGTTCTCAATGAGTACCTGAAGCATAACGCTAAGCTCAATGAAACAAAGGCTACATTGGATTTCATAAACAATTGCATCGAGTTAAATCACTATCCTAAAGTTTATTACAAGTCTCTATGTCGAAGCAGAGTTCATCCCAATAGGAAAACGCTGAAACGATATGCACTAAACCAAAAAGACTCTTTATCTACTTTCATTCAAGAGAATGAAATGAATATCGCTCGCAGGCAATATGTGGTAGATGAACTGTCAGAAGATCTTCGAACGCCTTTCATGGAATACGTTACCCAAGTTAGCGAACGAAGAGCACAGAAGCAGATACAGCTCATGAAAGGATTTGAAAGGAAGCCAGAGGCTGGTAAATTTCCAGCAGATCCTAAAACGTATGTCTACAATTATAGTGGTGTTGAATTAAATAAGGTGCAACTTGAAGTACTTTCACTTGGCCTTCGATTTTGTGACAGACCGAAACGAGTTAATTACTTAAATACTGATACTGAATTTGAAAACCTATTTAGTCAAACAAGGGATCTAGCTCCATCTTCCACCTTCGAACTAGAACGATTCAAATCCAGTCTAGTGGATTGTTGTTACCAGCACAAAAACCTCAAATGCGACAGTAAAAGTTTCCTGACAAAGGAACACAGAGAAGAACTAAAAAGACTGATAAATGATGAGAGATTGATAATCAAAAAGCCGGATAAAGGGTCAGGAGTAGTCCTTCTTGATAGAAATGACTATATTAAAAAGATGAAGGATATATTGAAGGATACACAGAAGTTTCAAAAACTAGAGGAGAAGAAAGATTTCAATAACAAAATAGAGAATGAATTAACCAGACGTTTGATGAAACTAATGGAGGAGCAGATATTTTCTGAAAGTTTATATGAAGAAACCAGACCAACGGGCACGTTTATGCCAAGATTGTATGGCCTACCTAAAGTGCATAAACCAGGAGTACCGTTAAGACCAATACTTGATATGCAAAATTCGTCCTACCATGCTCTAGCTAGATGGTTAGTAAATATTCTCAAACCATTGCATGAGAAGATAGTGAAATATAGCGTCAAAGATGTACTCGAATTCGTAGACAAAATAAAAGATATTAATATCAAGGACAAAACCATGATATCTCTGGACATAACATTGTTATTCACAAATGTACCTCTAATAGAAACAGTTAATTATATATGTGAACAAGTGGACAAGCAGTCGATAAACATTGGAAACCATATTGAAATCCTAAAAGAATTGATATTAAGATGTACCATGAATGTAAACTTCAAATTTGACGGCACGCTTTACAGACAAGTGGACGGGGTGGCAATGGGCTCCCCATTAGGTCCAATTCTGGCTGATTTCTTTCTAAGTAAGCTAGAAAATGGACCTCTGAACAACCTTATCAGAAAGTTCTCATTTTATTGCCGATATATGGATGACACCTTTATTCTTTGTGATAATGCTTCCGATAGCACTACAATAATTACTGAATTCAATGAAGTACATCCGGCTATGAAATTCACATGCGAGGAGGAATCCCAAGACAGAATTGCCTTCCTCGATGTCCTACTTACAAGAAAACCAGACGGAAGCATAAAAAGAAATTTACATAGGAAAAGTACTTGGACGGGACAATATACACACTTTCATAGCTTCGTTCCCATCAAATACAAAAGGAATTTGGTGAAGACCCTTAGCCACAGAGTTAGAGCTATATGCTCTGAAGAAGTAATTAAAGATGAATTAAACATTGTATATGATACTTTAATTGAAAATGGTTATCCTGACAAGTTTATCAAGAAACATATGACGAAGAAGGCCGAAAAGGACGACCCACTATCTGTAAACAAGAAGCCCCTTTATATACGACTACAAATCAAGGGCGATAAACCAAGTGAGTTAATTACAAAGAAATTAAGAAAAGCAGTTCAAAGGACTTTTAATGCTGGCGAACTACACATCTTATTCTCTACAAGACCGATGGTGCTACCTCGACTGAAAGATGAAGTACCTAGACTGGCCACTTCAAATTGTATTTATCAATTCAACTGCGCTTGTGGAGCGAGTTATGTTGGACGTTGCTCTAGGAACTTGATTTTTCGTGCTCGAGAACATCTCCCACTATGGCTAAGTAAAGGTGTAGTTAAAAGTATTAACAGCTCGATATTAGACCATCTGGTGCAAACCGGTCACAAAGCCAGCGTAGACGAATCCTTCTCCATAATATACCGAATACCTAACAAACTACCAAAATCGTCGAAGCACCGCTTACTCCAAACAGCAGAGGCTATTGCAATTCGTCTCAAACAACCAGCGCTCTGTGTCCAAAAGAAACAAGTCCAGACCCTACTACTGCCCTGGCCCTCAGTAGAGACTATAAACTCATGAATTTGTACCATTACCTTTCTTAATTCTTCTGACATTCAGTTTATTTGATGTTGATGCTGTTCAGCTGTAATTTATCAATATTATGGATTTGATGTTATTTAAACATTAATGTCGTTCATAAGACTAATTCATTCATTCATTATAATGTATATATAATTGTAGAACCTGATGATGAATTTATCGAAAATAGTTCTATTTGTTCAGTGTCTATTCTTTTGAAAATTTTAATGGGCATTTTTAATCAATTAAAATGGCAATTTAATTTCGAGTCACCATGTCAGCGCCTCGAGAATGGAATAAGAGTGCAAATATTCAATAACCTGAGGAATTTGTAATGAATTCACAAGTCGAGTATAATTAAATAATGAATTAAGCTTTTCTACTGTCTAAGTAAACCGTATATATAAAAGTGTTATCATTGTGGCATGAGTTGAGATGTTGTGAATCTTTAGGTCATATTGATGTGCAAACTAGTGTTCATTATGCTTACTTCCGCTTTATTTGTCTGTGAATTCACAAGTGGCTAGGGTAATGGTCTCCTGCTTCCTCACACCTTTATCTTACACTTTCATGGTATTAAAGAACAGAGATTTTCGAACTAACGCAAAAGTCATTTTATTTTCCACACACATTATCATGAATTCTAACAACTCATTGTAAGACAACGTAATAAAGATACTTACTACACTCCAAAGCGTTATTTGAACACCAGAAAAACTCAAACGGATATTCTTCACAAATAATGCAAGAAGTAATAGAATGGCCACAAGCAGTCTGAAAAGAATTCGTGAACAACAAGAATCCATGTTAACCAATACATAGTTGCAATGATTCATTACGTGACAAGTTCAATACAAATCATAGTAATGAAACCTCATCTTCATTGAATGTAACATTCTGCACTCGATCCAGGATCAATAAGATTAATCCTTCAGTCTATTCACAGATATCACTATCAAATTTGGTCTCAGTTACAGTGCACATTTACTGAAGACAATCTTCCTGTATTCGTCAATTACATACATGCATACCTATTCCAAATCCTGGTTTCTGGTATTCAGGAAAAATTTATGTTTATGACGAAAAGTGATTAACCAACATACGTCATCGTAGGTTTCAAAATAAACCGGAAAGCTCATGATACAATAGGCAACGAAATCGTCCCCATTTCACACAATATAAGTGGGCTTGAGTTATATACACCAACTAACTATATAGTCGAACACTTTATATGAAAAATAAATAGTAGGTCTTGTAAGCCGATTTTGAAATGCCCACCAACCAAGCAAGTGCACTGGTATTCAACTCGCAATCCACGTACCCCTTAACCTTGCCTACTTTAACAGCTAAGAATGTTGCTTATGAGTCTAGCAAACTGATCCCTTATAAAACATTACAAGTGCTGCTGAGACTTCAGGGACTCAAATGTGAACTCCAATATTTCAGACGGAATAAAATGAACACAGACACGAGCTACTCTAAATCAGAAAACAGTACCAGAGTCAAGAAGGTAGCTGCTCATTCATTATCGATCCAGATATTTTAACAAAATCAATGAATAGATTGACAGTGAGTGGCACACTCGTTGTCACATTGTGTATGCTGAACCGTAGGATTCCCAAGTCGCTGTGAACACCAGATTGCCTATCACAGATTCTTTCAGACAAATTGATCAAATGATCTACTTTATAAAATGCTGTGAAATAAATTTGATGTGAATTCCTTTCTTTATAACAAACAATCACAATGGTCACCGGCATGTCACGGTTTATATAAATAAAGAATGGTAATGTACTATGGGTGAATTACACTTCTTGTCTATTGGAAGAATAATAAACTCAATGAATAAATAATAATAGTATTCATTAGATAACTAACATCATAATATACACCAAATAGACGTGTACCATGAAATAAACGGGTATCATTGACCTGCAAAGCAAGATTAGATTTTATTATCTCTCGTAGTCCAATCTTACAAAGTAGTAAACAAGACGACCAGACCGACCACCACCGTCACCATAATTAACATATAGAAGAAAATCTAAGCATTAAATAATTTAGTTAAGAAATCATGCTTATCTCACCGAAACAGGGTCGTCGAAAATGGGTTTTTGTGGCTCCTTACTCTTTTTCTTCGGACTATCATAAGATGCAACCGAATCTGCCACGATGGAATGTTCTGGAATCTGTGAATAAAACTTAAGTTGACAAGAGTATGAAAACAGTTTTACAATGAGTTAGTGAAGGTGACGAACGTTTGGCGATAAAGCAACAAAACGAAGTGTGTTTTCTATAAGAATGAGTTTGATTGAATTTATTTGTGTAAATAAAGCGATAAACTATGACCCGCTTGTACTAGATTGGAGATCAAAAATTCCACTTCCTTTCGTCTTGATACTATTTCACTAAAGTGTAGATTTACATCTAACTGTTTGCTTTATTCATAGGACTTACTAAGAATTCTTGAAGATATGATCTCCGTTTTCCTATTAACTAAATTATTCGTCGTATAAATCGAATAAGTGGGCTTGATGAAAGTACGGGTGAAATTTATGATGCTACGAAACTCTTGTTCCTCAGTATCACCCCACAGGCGGTTCAACAATCTGGTGGAGACCAGCCACGATCCATCAAAATTTGAAACAGAGTATACTCAATCGGAGTGTGTTTTGAGTTATATTTATGGATCAGACGGAAAAGCGACTCTGTACTACAACGATGGATTATTTGGCAAGCAAGTTGACAACAGTTAAAGTCACTATACCAAAACTGTCAGTACCAAGCGATCTTGTAGACCATGGATATGATAATGACTACCTCAAGTCATTCGCTACTGTCAGCCAACAAACAACAAACAGGAAAATGTTTGTGATTGTGGAGGCTTGTGCAGTTATAGTTTACATACCCGGTCCTAATGTGTATGAGAGAATGGTTGTCACTCTGGATCTACAATGGCGATATATTTTACTCATTAACAGTTAATAATATTAATAGTACCATCTTTTATTCTACCTCATTATGATTAGTTTTAAACTATCTTTAATCAGAGGCACTACCTTAACTCGTTTTAAAGTTTTTATTAATATAATTGTTACTACCAATACTATCATTATCTATATTATTCAGTTTGCAATTTTTGATGCATTCAAGTTCTTTCTCTGATGACTAATTCTTCATTAAAGTGATATAGCGAAGCTTTAACTTCTTTCCACTTGTCTATGTGAACATGATCTGAAACACATTCACGCTTGTCGTGCTGCATGAATGGTTCAATGCACTCTACTCACTTATCAGATTGACATCTCCCAATGTAATTTTAATGGTGTAAATATCCCTTCGTGCAGGGTGTTTAGCTAGAGAGTTATACTGAATTCAATAAATCTCGACAATATTAACTTTTGTTACTTGTCTTAAATGGAATAAAGCTCGTCAGCTGTGATCAGCAATAAACTATAATCAATATCATCTATTTATTCACATTTAACTGGAGTCAGGAATAAATTGATTGAAACATAACTAGCAAAGAGGACATGGCAATAACTCACTCGCCTGAAGTATCTCCTGCTTTGAGATAAATACGCTCTTGAAAACATTCCGATAGTTTCGCCTATATTTGTTTATACATATATACATAATTTGACTTTGATCATGGTTACCGAAATCAAAAGTGGCTACACAAAGTGATCATATTCCGTTTTGAATCTCAGCGTTATTCATGAAGCTTTTATACACATTTAACTAAAATTTCGGGAGGGATTGCAAAGTTAAAACAAATAAGTTTTAATATTGATGAATTTTTTCAAACAAAAAATATGCTACCCATAGTAAAGAGGTTTATGAAGTACAAAGGTAACTTCAAATTGAAAAAATTTATTGTATTTCTCATATATTTAGATTTTCAAATGAAACCGAATATTGGTGTAAAAAATAAATTTGTAGATTTCTTTGAAGAAATTCGGAACGATGATTTGTAAGCAATTTTTTTAATTAGTTATACTGAATGTCCGAGTTACGTGTAAAATCCAAATGACAGGAATTTTAAAAATTACAATGAGATTTTACACACATATTTAACAGAAAGAATTTACAAAGCTCACATTGTGAGGTGTCCACTCTGTATATCGTCAAATACACTGTCACTATAGGTTAATAAAAGGCATGATGACACGTAAGAATACCTGCTTTGGGTAATAAACAGATCGCAACTGTTCAAGTCAAGAATAAATGGTCTGGAATACAAAATAAGCAAAAGAGAATGAAAGATGAAGCAGTAATATGAAGTAAATACTGATCATAAATCATGTTGATGCTTTGACGGTCACAACATAATAAAGAAAGATTGCTCACACAACATATTCTTCTTGATTATAGCTTGATTCCAACCAGCACTTTTGGTACAAGTATGGAATCTTCAGCATGTGATTTTGGTTAACGAAATTTCGAAGGTCGACCAATGATATCAGGTGTGAGTTGAACCCCAGACCATGTGCATGGTCGCGTAGTGTCTTAACCACTCTGCCATTGATAGTTTAAACTCATTATAAATGAAAGACTGATAAACGTTAGATAAGAAAGAAATCAACAGCGACTGTTCAACACTAGGTGAATTCATGTTTCTCAAAGTATCACCTTCACATGCGTACGTCTTCGAAAACCAAGTGGACGAAATTTCCCTTCATGGTTTGATTCTCTACAATCCATATTCATTTCTATTTGTAATCGAATAATAACAATTACCTAAACGAAGCCACCTGTCATAGATTTATTTGTGCCTGCGCTATGTTTGTTTGGATCGTAAGAAATGTGTAATTATCGTGTAAAATGAAGTATGTTTGTCAACAGATGGACCACGTAGTTATGATTAAGGCAAATGGTGAAAGGCCAGTCTAACTAAGCCCAAAGACGTATGTGAAATTTAGGAAAGCATTAGTGAAACAAATATTGCGAGGTGATATCTATATTCCACAAGAACGCATGATGGGGACAATACTTTCTTTTCAGCAGTTTCGTTCCTATTCAATGCAAAGGTTCCATATTGAAATGCCTGTTTTGAAAAAGCCATTAAAATTCGCACTAGCGACGCATTTACCGATGATCTGCAGTAAATACATTCAGTTCAACTATGATCATTATTATTTTTTCAGGTTCCGAGTGGAACCCAAGGGCTTCAGCAACATATCTTCACTTTGTTGTATTTTCTGCCGTCATCTTCAGCTGGGTCCACCATTACTCATAATCTCTCATCTCCTCCTCCTACTCACACATACTCATCCTTGTCATAGGACGATACACTCGTTACTTCTGATTTGAAAAACACTCGATGGCGTGGTGCGCAATGTCATTCGACGGCCTCTATAACCATGCCCGATCTACCTCCATTTTCTAATACATAGTTTATGAGCGATCGGTTCTTGCTTGCTTTGTTGCCAGAGCTTCTTGTTACTTAATATTTCTGAGCAGAATGCTATCTTCAGTATGGAGCCAGCGAAGGCAGCTATTCATAAAAGTCTGTAACTCGTTGGAGATGCTTTTCGCAACACACATTACTAGCTTCTGAACATGAAAGAGATGCTCACTGACTGACTGCGCATATGTGTTAGAAATCCTAATATTGTTGTTCATGATGGCTGAGTGCAGAAGATTTCCAAACTGGTTACACGTTAGTGACGACGCATCTCGCCCTTCCGATTCTCACCTGTTTTGATGTCTCCATATGTTCCAACTACCTGTGACAATAGGCAGCCCGACTGCATTTACTTCGATCGCCACGCTGTTTGTCAAGGATATCTTTAAATTTAACGCGGGAGAACGGTTGTAGATAGAAGCCTGTTGGAAACGCTTTCAGTGACATTATCTGAACCATCTGGAAACACTGGTGGGAGACTAGTGTTTAAATCCAAATCTTCTCCTTTTTGCTTACATCAGCGAATTTTCATATTCAGTTCAGATTACTGAACTCCTGTTTTGATTTCACTATCCTTACTGGCTTTATCATCCTGATTGGGTCCGTCTCTAGTTGAAAGATGCTGTCTAGTTGAGCGAAATAGAAGATGCATTTAATACTTTCCACCATGGAAGGTGGTTGGTGCTTTTTGACTGTGATTAATTGTCTTCATCACCTTTGATTTTTTTGTTTGCTTGAAATCGTGTGCTCATTCGTTTTCGCTGATGAGTCCTCGGCCATCTTGAGAATGAGACATTAGTCCTCTGCGAAATTCAGATCCTCTTGGGGTCTTTAGTTATTCTCCAATTGCCTCCCACGTTATTCTTCATGGTCTGTCTCAAGACCCAGTTCACCACAACCACCAGGAAAATGCTCGTTGTTAGTAGTCAGTTTTTTTCTAACTCCCATCTTCACTTCAAACAGTTCACCTGGTCTTCCTTTTCTCATTATACCCTCAATTATCAAAACATAATAACTACTTCCTATTTGACTGGGATTTATATCTAGAGTTGGCATATGAAATAATCAGCATTTAATTTATCTTGAAGGAGATCCACGAATAAATCAAGTCAGCCGTAATTTATGAAATACAGACGATAATGGTTCACTCACGAGAGAATCAATTTATGTCAAAATGTGCGAGTTTTAAAATATTCGAATATATGTTCACATTCTGATTTGTTTCATAACTATACAAGCGATTATATTTACTTAGCGATCATAGTCCGGTGTGTTTTTCAGACCTATTACAATTCTTATGCACTAACTCTTATCACAGTAGTAGAAGTATGTATTTCTTTTTGAAAGTCTTCACATACAAATGCCTAATCGGATAGTGAATCACTGGGATAAACTGCACGTCAAGCAAAATCAGTTTTGAAATTAGAAAGTTCCATGCACCGACCACGAAACAGATTTCATACGTCACACTGGTAAATCCAGGATAAGGAGGTTATCAAAATAATAGGAATGTAGCTAGATAAGGAAAGATTTCTCATGGTGAGCGAAGCCGTTTAGAGAAAGCCTAAGGCAATACTAGTTATATTTATAAATCACCCCCCCTAGAGATTTGGATACAGAGAAAGCATTGACTCCTATTATAGTCAGATTCGGCGTGACGTTAGTTCATACATTGAGTGTTAAACATGTTCTATCTACCATGGATGCTGTGGATATATGGAAAACCAATATGAAAACCAAGAGGGTTGAAAATTGTATACATTAAACTGAGGAAATATGTGAAGGTACGATATGATTATCATTATTCGATTTTGTCTGAAACGCTATCCAGTTATTCGTATTTCGTGATTACGTTTTTTCAGACAATCTTATATACAATGGAGTTAAATTCTGCCTCAGCGCAGAAATTTTATTCATATTTGCTAAAGACTACAACGAGCTTCATCCACTAAACAAGTTGTGGAATAATGCACAGGGGCTTAAGTTGCGTTGACAGCTTACTTAATTTAAATACATTGGTTCGTTTGGTATTGGAAAACATGATATATGAGAAATCGATTTTGAACGACTCTCTTTTTTCTAAGAGTTATGTGGGAGAATTTTTCCGCCTATATGCACAATATTATTATCAATTTGAGATTTCAACAACAAATGACCAAAATTGATTTTCTAACAGTGGTATGAAATGTATTGCTTGTTTCACTTCTATTCATTAAACATTCCAACTGTTAAAAGTAAAACAGGATGTATCAGCGAATAATAATGTTTTCAACTGAATCTTCCTATTGAATTACTCAATGTATAAAAGTTGAACGAATGACGGTTATTATGTGGATGAAGTTTATAAGCGTTAAATATGTTGAACGTCAGAGAAACCAATAACTACAGTGATGGCAGAAATAATGACTTCGCTTGTAACCAAATTACAAGAAGTTTATATGGGCGGATATAGGAATAAAGAAGGTAGTATGTTAACATAAAAAATTCAATAAATAAGCAAGGTAAAATCTATAAAGTAGCGTAATGCTTAAGGTGAAGTGGATAGATAATGAGAGTTTAAATAAATAACACAAAAATCAGAAAGGAATGAAGAATGCAAAGGGAAAGAAAGTTTTTATTAGAATTTACAGCGAGCGTTTATTGGAACCACCGTACTTTGTATGTATCCTAATTCTATTTATAGGTTGTCATAAGTGCAGATACTTCATGCTCTATTTGTCAGGCATCTCACCAAAATGATTTTTTCTAGCAAAAGCTTTTCTATGTACCTCCTTCTTCAGTGGCTCATCCTCTGTTCTGTTCAACTGGACGTCGAGAAAATGCTACCAACCATCTTGAACAATGGATGTGGATCGTTAAATTTTGCTAACATGTTGTTGTAGTTCGTGGCCTTACCAAGAATAGCAAATGTATCATCAACATAACTAAAATAACAATCCTTTTTAATAATAATTTTTTGCTTTGACAGACCGCTTCTAAGCTTAGAAAGAAAGCATTTGCAGAAATTGAGCCTAACGGAAAACCCATGAGAATAACGTCGATTAGTCTGTGAAAATGTTGTTAACTGAGTGTACATTCACAGTGCATTTTGGAGACAGCTGTTCGAATATGATACCCAGAATTGTGATATCAAACTGCTTCTCATGTATTTGTTGGAGTATGAATTCGACACTATTCACAAGTGAACAGTGCGGCAACATCTGACGACTGCATTCTCTCCCCATTTACATTTACATCATGTAAGTTTGAAATGAATTCAGAGACGCCTTCAACGCCTAGATCTACCGCCTGCTCTTACACACACATAAAATTCGATATGCTTGAAGCTACAGTTAGACAGTGGATATATGTTGATTAACCACCGTTCCTATAACCAAAGACGCTTTAATTCATCGCAGAAGTAGAAGAGTTTGTTTACAAAATTCACGGTTGGTCCCAAAGCATACTTTTAGGGAGTCTCATAAAACTACATATATTTGGGTTACTACATGTTATCAGGTATTATTTCAAACCGTTTGCAATTTTAATTTGTTTGACTGATATAAGAATAAAACTTGGGCTCTGTGTTAGAGTACAACTCCATTATGGGTGAAAGTCTCACAGTGTTATACAGTGATATTTACTGATGACGTCTCGAGCATAATTGATTGCTCATAATCATATCAAGGTATGAGAAATAAATTGTGCTCGAAACGCCATCAGTCAATATTATTCTTTAACATTGTGAGACCTTATCAAAATAAATTTTACCCGTAATTGAATTTAATCTGTTTTTTTTTCATCTACCTTGCAACCTTGATGTTAATTCATAATAATCTGCGTGACAATTTCAGGTGAGCTGGTTGTCCGGGAATAACTTCTGTGAAGCAAATATCAACTATTCTACTCAGCCAGCTTATTCCTTATTAAGAGGAGCAACTTTATTTTCTTCGTCTGTGTCATCAAGAGATTTATCTCGCTGTATTTTAATAGATATTTACACTTTAATTCATCTCCTCCGTTCTCCGTAAAAGGAGGTTTAGATAAGTGTCTAGCAAACCGAGCAAAAGCACTAAGTAGTGCAACAAAAAACCTAAGTCACGAAATAAAACAAATAGAGGATTTAATGTTAAATAACTATCCTATAAATTGGATCAAGAGGATCAAAATAGGTGAAAAGCGAAATAAAAATAATGTTGAATTTAATAGTGATGACATAAGTAAGAAAGTATATTAGGTGCCACAATTTTACAATATATGGAGAGGACATCTGAGATCCTTCGTATAATTACTAATAAAGCAAAGAATAGGGTGCCATTCAAACCTACAAACGCACTCAGGGACCCTGTAGGTTGAGCCAATTAGACAAAACAGTATAGCTTACAATTATCGTGCAATGACTGCGGGGTCAATTACATCAGTCATAGGAATAGATAAGGAGTAGTCAGACTATCACAACATAAGAATTAAGCTGAATGTAGAATAATTGCCCCCGCGAAGAAACGTGATTTCGAGGGAAGCTCAGCAATTGCACTGCATGCATTAACTCACAACTCCACAGTAGGGTGGGGAAGAGATGAAATTGTAAAAAGTAACATAGGAAGGTGGAGAGACAGGCTGATTATTGAATCTTTGTCCATAGAATCTACACCCAACACGTGTGATAGGAATGACTCAACATTTTGAGTAACTGAACAGCGTCACGTTAGTTACTGAATGGTTAAATCTCTGGAGAAAATGAAATACATTTGACCAACCAATTTTCATGTCAAGTTTCCAGCCAAATTGCGTGTATCCTATAACGGAATACACGTCATATTAAGACTACTAATACTTTTCGTCATAGTTGTGTGTAGTAAAAATATCAAGTAACACGTTAACGGAACCCGGAATTCGCAAAATATCAATTTGTAATGTACACAATTCGATGATGATGACATTTCACCTTATTTTTCTTTAGAAACCAAATTATCCAAATCACAATATGTGATCAGCTTGATACCATAAATCTGGTGGCTTGAATTGATTCCGCTCTCTGAGCTGAGTCACACCAGGCGAATCACTGATGATCTCCACCACAGTCAAGTAAAACAGCATTCCAGTGTTTAGATCATCTCGGCCTGACTAGCAAGGTTTCGTGGATTGGTAGAAATGGTATACAACTAAACAGCTCAACTAATGAGTGCCGTATGGTTTTATACAACCAACATATTGATGACTTCCAGTAGGAAATAACATTATGGTCAGTTTTTTAATTCAACATATTCTGAAAAGTGATGAGTCATTCTTAAGGTACACACACTCTATTGTTTCATACAAGCACACACTTGCGTCCCACTAACATTTATTCTAATATATATTCAATTAATGTCGATAAGAAGCTAAAGACCTGGACACAAATATTTTAAGGTCTATTGCACTCATGTTTATACGAACGTGATTGCTAAATGTATCCACTTTTCCATAAATACTGTATCTGTCTGGTCAAACATTGGTTAGATTAACTGAGGTACTCTGTATCCACGAGTTATCTGGACATTGTGACCTGTGAATACCTGCTTACCTCTAGACGAGCTCAGAAAACTGGTCTGAAACCCCTCCATTTCAACTACGATTGACTTGAAACCGAAAATGCATGTAAATTTGGAAATTAAACCAACACGGGAAGCTGTTTCCATGTGATCAGCTAAATGAGCACATGCTATCAAAAATCTGATTGTGCCTTTTTAGAATCAATCTAGATCTCTATTCGGTACCATGATGCAAATTTATTCTCATGTTTGGCTTTCCGTAATGGTATTCTAATCTTCTGGAAAATATGTATCGAATTATGTTCCCCAGATTTCGTATTTCACGCAAGGTGATTAATAGATTGATAATTTTTTTGTAATTTTTGGTTATCTCACTTCATATCCGCAGAATCTTCCTCCTACATCTCTTAGAATATGTCACCCGGATTTTCGAATCAAAATTTATAATTTTGTATATGTATATATATATATATTGTTACTGGATGTTCTCCTTTCCTCAATGATTGGTTGGACTGGCTGTTTTGAGCTGTGCAGACCGGTTCCATGAATGAGCTACTTGTAGTGTAGTAGTCCAATGAACTCGAAAAAGTTATTAAACAACATTCCGTTTTATGTGAAGAGTGAGGAAACATTCACTTGTGCATATCGTGGCGTAATCTCGTAGCAGAAATATTGAATCGCACTGAAGCATGTCAATCTGACAACAGATTATCTGCAAACAGATGACTCAAAATTCACGTCCAAGTTATGCAGGATTCTGATATGCTGCACCCTGAATTTTCTTACATAGGAAATGTGATTTTCAGTAGTTGTCCTTGTCGACAATAACATGAATAATAAGTCTATTCTGGACAGCGGTTCATAATGTACAGAATTTATATTGGAGTTTATTGAACGATTTTTATTTGTCCAAACCAAGTTCACTTTTAAAAGTTTGCATGATATTTTTCATTTATGCAGGATCTTCAAATGATAGTCTGATTGGCCGTAGATCGTGTGACATTGAGCTATCTGACCAATCAAAAAGAACATTTCTTCGTTGACTCCTCAGAGAAATACATGACATTTGGTTGAATGACAATTATAAAAAGTGTAGCAGTACAAGGAAAATTTGTTTCACGTATTAGGGTGCGTTGCCATTCACCAGTGTGCCCTTATTTCAACCTTTTGTCTAAACTGGAGAGTCGGCAGCAGGCTGTAAATATTTTGATTTTAATTACAATAGGTTATTTCGATTCATCAATTAAATAATACCTTCAGAGATCACAATCTAATCGATGGAAAGCAAGTAAGCAAAAAAAGTATACTCAGTGCATCGATGGAGGTGACTGGTAGCTGAAGATCTAAGCTGGTCGCTTGGTTCTCTGTTATTCTAAAATATTATGTCACGCTCACTGACTAACCTCATAATATCTCAATATATCCATTGCTTTCAATAATATATAACCAATGAAATTTCTTCGATATGTTACATCTGCTTTCAGTAAAGCATATAATGATCCTGGCGTGAAGTCAATTGATCCCTGACAGGATTTCAGGAACGTCACGTGTCTCAAATGCACATCTCAAGTTTGTGCAGGTTTGATAGACTTCATGATGCATAATATCCTTGGTTATTATGTTAAATATGTGCATGTTATGAGTTAATGGTGTAATCTTGTGAGCATGATCATCCCATTTATTCATATGTCTCTCTCTCTATTCTATTCACAATAAATACAGAAAGACTCATTAGTAATTCTCATCAACTATGACACTGACAAAACTAGAAGCAGGTTGGAGAAGTCTGCTGCATCAAAAAGACATGAGGTTGCATATGGGTCATATACTCACTAAATGTGTGCAGTAGTGATTGTGAGCACATTATCCTTAACGGAAATCTCAATCGTATTATGTTCTCAATCATTCTGACAACAATGTACGGCAATAATGAACATTACTAATACACACTTACGACTATTCCAATAAGTATGTGAACAGCCAAAACGCTCTGACGAATTTTCTCGGAGAATGATACAACAGAATACAAAGTGACAACAGGTAGGCTGAGATGAAATGTGAACACAATTCATACAATTTCAGATTAAAGACATAACAGTGCAACAAGATCAAACAGTGGGAGACCAATCTGGAAATTGAAATCGACCAACTGTATTCTCTTCAACTAACTGGATATCGTTATCACTAAATAATGAATATTCAACACGTGACTTATGCGAATATGATTGCTAAGAATGTTCTCCTTAACATAAGACCCTGCAGAAACGCTCTACAAGTAAACTCAACAAAAACAAGAATTTCAATCATACATGCTGTCGATTAGAATCATCACTGAGATCATGATGAATAGCATAAATGATAAATCGATTAAGATCTACGTTTGAGCTCTGTAGTAGAAATACCAATTTCCTTACCCAGGTAATGTAGCTTCTAAAACTAATTGCAGCCGCATAGAAATTGAAACATTTGGAGATTGTGTTAGCCATTTTACTCATGTAGGAGGTGCTGCTCAAAATCTTCTAGCAACTTAACAATAATGTTTCAAATATGTAGCACTATAGATGAAAACTCTTCTCAAACATGGGAAAAGTTCTTTCCAGCAAATAATTCGCCTGCTGTCAACGGTATAACTGAACAAAAGCTGAAAAGTACAATCATACAGTAATCTGAATCCTTTGAAATGACTCAGGAAGATACATTGATGTAAACAGGAAAATTATCGACAAGAAATTTTGCGATTGCTAACATATCAAGTGAACACGAATATGTTTCATTTGCCATACAAACATCGATCACATTTCTATTATGGTATTTATACGCATTTCTATGTTAAATAATCCGTATATATCTGGAAGAACTGGCTATCAGAAACACATTAATAACGACCAAATTTATAAATAACACATCTACGACATCTATGAACTACCACACACATATCTACATTCTACTCACTGCAGAACTAATTCACATACTAAAAATATTACTAAGGGAGACATTTTGGTGTATATGCAAGTACATCAGATTACTCATCCTATCATTTTGCACTAGCATTAACACGCTTACTAATCGACAGAGTCTATTTCAAAATACTGCAGATTGATCCAGCAAAACTTAATATACTGAGAATAGATCTCTGACAAGGAAGTTGCGTTTCTTTATCTCCTAGTGAATCTTCAATTCATACCAGCTTGTGTCGTCAAGAAACACAAAATTTTCATTGATAAATCAATTATGCACCTTCATAACTCCGAATTTGTACTCAAAATGAATTCATGCGTTCAGTTGTAGAGAAACTTATTTTTTACAGTGTACTTTGTTCGTGTGAATATGCATAATGCCAACATTTAAATTCATTAAGTATCTGAAGAGAAAATAAACCGCTTAGAGAATGCATTGATGAGCACTTAGAATTGAATAAAGTAAAGTATCAATTCAGAAGAAAGATTATCTTGAGATACTGATCACTAACCCAAGAATATCTTCCTCGATAACCCTTCATCAGGCTCTGCAGTTGTAAACTCACAATAATTAACGTATTTTGATTGGACACTAGTAACTAGTGCGACGTATCTGGTCCTTTCTTTGGTGCAGGCAGAATTCTATCAGTCAGGTTTGCGATTTGGCCACTATTCTAAGTAGGTCGAGTGCCAACCAGCAAGAAACCTAGGTCCTCAGCTTCCTGCTGATTGCCTCCAACTATCTGATATCATCAAATTAATGTATTATTGTTATTTATGGTCTTTTTGTTCTTCTTCCAAGAAATATCTCATTACTGATATAGAAATTTCAAGAGTCTTCTCTATCTGCTTTTATCATACAACAATAAAGACATTTTCGTAGCCTTGTTTCTCTTCAGTACAGAAAAAATTCCGCAATCACCCTCAACCTGAGGACAGGAGTTTCATGTCCAGAAGCCTTCATTCATATGAAGTTAAGATTGTTATTGATCATCTGATTGAAAATAGATATTCAGAGAGGTTCATGATGAGACACATTCACGAGAAAGTATGAATTAACTGTTCTCTATCCTCGTAATAAAGAGGCTCTCAATTCACGACTTCAATGCATAAGTGATATACCAAGTAATATAACAACCAGCAAGTTAAGGGAGTCAGTGTAAAAACATTTACTCTTGTTGAGCTGTAGCTGATATTTTCCACATGACTGGTTGTGATTCCTCAATAAGAAGGCGAAGTACATGGACTAGCCACCTCATTTTCTTTCTGTTCATTTTACTGCTTATGTTGAGCCCATTTTAGTGGAAGTTGCTATAGGAACCTTATGTTTGTTCTTGTTAACACCTAGGTGTATGGCCAAATAAACGCGAAGTGAAAAGCAATCAGCAGATTCATATTAGACCACCTGGTACAGACAGAACTAGAGTGAATGAATCGCTTTGCTAAAAGGCTCTAGATACCGAATAATCCAAAAATCAGAGGCCACTGAAATTCGCTTTTAAAAAACTGGAGTTCTGTGTGAAAAAGAAGCAATTCCAGTTAGTGTGACTTTCCTGCCCTACAGTGGAATGTATAAATACATTATTACTGTGTTATGTCCCACCTTATAAGTATGACTTTCAGTCCTATATGTAACAATTTCCCTCACCGCTTATTGTTGAGCTTTTATACACAAATTCCCTGTTTTCTTATTTCACCTTATCAATTCACTAACACACGGACAAGTATACAAACTTCCACTCAAATTTTTGCAGTCTGCTTCTCATGTGATCATTCATCAATGTGCAGTTTGTAATCACTGTGACTAGTAGTCAGCAATGCTCGTAATCATATATTCGCTGTTTGTTATTCATGATAATTTACTTTGGAAAACTGGTGTTAAATCTTGTGTAACGTTTGTGCATATTATCACACACATATGTCTTAAACTATAATCTGTTAACACCCCATCCACATATAACTCTTCGGGTTATAACTTCAGGGATTCGATTTTAATTTTAAAATCTTACTAGTGTTGTCAATAACAATAATACTTTAATTAATTTGAATATGTTACTGTAGAGCCTAATTGGCAAGTTATCGAATTATTGTTCATTATTCAGTCTTCAGATATATCTGATGGGGATCTTTAACCCATCAAAACTGCTTTACAAATCGGCATAGTGTCAAAATAAACAATAATGACATTCTATTTGAAATTATCTTTTTCTGCGGTTGGATTTTCGACAAAGTAAGGACAACTGAATTCACTATCTCACCATACAATTTATTGTTCAAAGTTATATCACTCTCGATGGGAAAAATCTGAAGAATCCAGTTTTTCACTTATCTAAGCATCCTCGTCTCAATCACAGGTAGCGTTGATTAAAATATTGAAGGCATATTATTGAATGGCAACAGAGACCTTCAAACATCTGAAATCAGATTGGAAATCTGCTGCGCTATGCATGAAGAATAACATTCAGATTTCATCACAGTTTTCCCATTAACGCCTCTATGTGGCTCTGCAACAAGCTTCAGACATAATTCAACAGCTATCTTCCCTTCAGATTGCGGATTAGGTGTCCATGTAGGATAATCGTCAAAGAAATCAGGCAATGAACCAACGTAGAACCTACGAATGTAATCAAATTGTTAATGGATAATGTAATTTTTATAGACAATTTTTAGATCTTATGTGTCTGCATTAATATGAGCAATAATTTCAGTGTTTATTGGAATTATGGTCTCCTAGAGTGCCCAATTTCTATTAATTTCAATTTAAAATTCAGTGTTATTCCTTTCATTATATATTCTTCGCTACTGTTTTATTTGCTTGCAATTTTATACTACTATTTGCGAGTAAGTAGTATGGTTTTAGTATTCTTCCATTTCGCTACTCTGTATTATTATATCATTGTTCCCTTTGGTTCCTAGTGGAACATAGGGCTTCAACTGTACGCCTCCACTTGCTTCTGTCTTCTGCTGTACTTCTCACTTGCATCCATGTTAATCCATGCTGTTTCAACTCCTCTTCACACGATCTCCACCATGTCACCCTTGGACGTCCCACTCGCCACTTCCCTTTCGGGTTCCACTCGAGCGTTGGCCTGACGCGCGATGTCACCCAACGGCCTCCTCAGCGAGTGTCCAATCCATCTCCACTTTCTCCTGCATATTTGTTGAGCGATTGGTTCTTGTTTTGTTTGTCCCATAGTTTCTTGTTTGTGATTCTTTCCGGCCATCTGATCTTCAGTACAGAGCGAAGACAGTTGTTGATAAAGGTCTGCAACAGGCTGTTGGAAATATTCTTTGTGACCCACCAAGTTTCTGATCCGTATAGCAAAACTGACTTGACGTTTGTATTGAAAATCCGAATTTCGTTGTTGATGCTGAGTGACGAAGACTTCCAGATTGGTTTCAGGTTGATGAATGAGTTTCTCACCTTCCCGATTCTCGATTTGACATCCTCGTCCGTTCCTCCTGTGGTTGAGACAATGCTCCCTAGATAAGTGAAAGAAGAATAACCTCTTTCAAACCCCTCCCGTTGATGGTGATTGGCGGTGGATGTTGCTGCTTTTGTTGTTGTTGGTTGGTTATTTTCATAACCTCCGTCTTGTCTATGTTCACCTGGAGTCCTGTCTTTGTTGCTTCTTCGACCAGTTTGTCGGTTTCGCTTGTAAGTCTTCGATTTTGTGTGCCATCAAACATAAATCATCTGCGAAATCCAGGTCTTCTAGGTTATTCACATCGGTCAGGACAGGATATCCCTGTCTTCTCGTTTCTCACTGTCTGACGCATAATCCAGTCCACCACAATTAGGAATATCATTGGTGATAATAAGCACCCTTTTCTGACTCCTGTGTTTACTCCGAACGCCTCGCTGAGTTTCCCGTTGTGGATCACTTGACATGTGCCATTGTCGTACAGTTGTTGAATAAGGTTGATGAATATTTGGGGTACGCCGTAGTACTTGACTACTTCGTGGTCAACGCTGTCGAAGGCCTTCTCAAAGTCTATAAAGTTGAGGTAGAGATTTGATTGCCATTCCATGCTTTGTTCGATGATGATGCGTAGAGTTGCAATTTGGTCAGAACATGATTTCCCCTTCATGAATCCAGCTTGTTCTGGTCGGAGTTCTGTATCCAGTGCGTCCTTTGTTCTCTCCAGGATGATGCGACAGGAGTATGATTCCCCGCCAGTTCTTGCAGAGTCCTAGGTGGCCCTTCTTTGGTAGTTTCACGAGGTAACCTTTCCTCCAGTCAGTAGGCATCTTTCTCTCTTTCCAAACGTTTTGCAATAATGGAGTCAGCATATCTGCTGACGTATCAAGGTCCGCTTTCAGTGCTTCAGGCGGTATTCCATCTGGTCCAGCTGCTTTTCCAGCTTTCAGAAGCTCGATTGCATTCATGACTTCAGTTTTCGTTGGAGGATTGGTGTCAACTTGCAGTTGTGTACGTGCTGTTGTTGGTATTTCTGGACGGGTTGCAGGTGGTGGTCTGTCCAAGAGTTCATTGAAGTGGTCCGCTCATTGTTTAATCTGTCTTTCTTCCTTGGTAATTGGTTTCCCTTGGCTGTCTTTTATAGGTTTCACTTGTGTTGATCTCTTCCCGGATAGAGACTTGGTTATCTGATGTAGAGTCCTCACGTTCATTTTGCCTGCTGCCTTCTCAGCTTCAGTAGCCAGGTTGTCGTGGAATTGTCTTTTGTCCTTCCTGGCACTCTTCTTCAATTCTCTGTCCAGTGCTGTGTAAGTTGAGCTCAGCGTCTCTTTTTCTTGCTCATCTTTGCATTGAATCATTTTCTCTTTCATCATTCTCGTCTCGTCTATTAGCTTCCAAGTGTCCGTTGAGAGCCATTCCTTGTCTTGTTTCTTCTTTCTTCCTAAAACCGTTGAACACGTTTCGTTGAAAATCACCTTCAGAGAGTTCCAATGGTCTTCCAAGCAGGATTCCTCAATGATGTCGCGTAGTGTTTCTTGCTTTGCTCGGACAGTTGCAGTGAAACTTTCCTTTGTAGTTGTGTCCTTCAGTTTTTGAGTGTTGAACTTGCATTGTGGCCTATCCTTAGCTGTCCTCGAGGTTTGAAGGATTCACTTTGAAAATCCCTTGTACTAATTAGTGGTCTGAGCCCGCATCTGCTCCTCTCCTCGATCTTGTGTCCAGTAGGCTACGTCTCCACTTCCTTGAGATTGAAATGAAGTCGATCTGGTTTTTGGTGTGTCCATCTGGCTAAATCCATGTCACCTCGTGTACATCCTTGTGCTTGAACACACTGCCACCAATCACCGAATCATTGAAGGCGCAGAAGTCTGAGAAGAGTTCACCATTTTCGTTCATTTCACCGAGGGCCTCACGACCCATGGTCAGTTCTCTTCCTGCATTGTCTCCTCCCAGTTTCGCATTCATGTCGCCCATCAGGATTTCGATATCACTCTTTGGGACGTTGTCCATTACTGTTTGTAGTTGACTGTAGAAGTCCTCCTTCTTCTCATGTTCTGAGACGTTTGTAGGCGCGTAGCACTGAATGATTGTAACCTTTTTTCCTTTTGAGTTGAACCTGGCTGTCATTATCCTGGAGGAGATTGGTTCTCCCTGCATGAGAGCTTTAGCCGCTGTTGGTGACATCATGATGGCTACTCCCTCGGTGTGCTCGTGATCGTCCTCTGGGTGACCGGAGTAGATTATTGTCTCCCCAGTTGGTAGTTGGCACCTTCCGCATCCGTTCCATCTGCTCTCGCAGATTCCCAACACTTCTGTTTTATATCTCCTCATTTCTGCGGCTACCTGAGCAGCCTTTCCAGTTTCGTACATTGTACGAATATTCCACGTCCCCATCCTTATTTTTGCTTTCATCGAAAGAAGGCACATCGGCTGACTGGTTTCCCGAAGTCTTTCACCAGCCTGCGTCATTTCACTTCCCCGATTCCAGCGAAAAATAAGGTTATTGTTTGTACTTTTAGAATTTTGAATATGTTTATGCGTTGAAGTTTTTGTAGCAATTCCGTAAAGTTTACGGGGTGGAATTGCTAGCACCACGCCCCAGCCCACCCTCTTTATCCGGGCTTGGGACCGGCTACAATACTAGTGACCTAGTAATTTAGGTGAGGTTTCGCCACCATGTAACCAGTATTATTGATTTTCGAGGAAATGTATCTCATTGAATGCACTGACATATTTGGTAGTCTGTGGTATGTATCTTCCTATGGTTAAGCGGCACCTTCTTTGCACTCACCATTAAACATGACTGATGTGAATCACATCATTGGACGGTATATTAGCAAGTTATTTAGTATGGACTCCGGATGGATTTGGACATCTCGCTGCAGTTTTTCTGACCTACGCCTTGTGACAGTGTTTTTGACACCGTTGACTCTAGACACACTTCGACGTTTGAATACTCAACTGACCACTTTTATGTGCAAAATAGTATCATATTGTAAACAAATCCCGTTTTTGATTTCACAGGTAACTTATAACTTTGGTCTTATAATTCAGTTCGAATATCTTTAAGGATTCGTTAGACGAAATCTATGCACTGATTCTATAACACTTTTGTGGGCCTTTTAATTCTTCACCCAACCACTTTGACTGGAGGTGCTGTGGGGTTGTGAGTAGACGTTAAGAACCCATATACTCAAGGTAGCTGAGCATATCCCACTATGTTGGTAACAAAGGTATTACAAATTCGATGCTACCTTAAAATATTTCATATAGCTTTTTGCAACTTTTACGTTCGAGCCGCCATTAAGAATGGATTCTTATTAAGGTGCAATATGCATCATCCACGTATTAGACTTGTTATTGATTTCATTTTCTCATGAGCGAGCTCGCGTTGCAACCGGAATATACTGGGTAAGAACCTTTGTGGACGTGTACAGTTGAGGAGGCTTAAACGAGGACCGAAAAGCTGTCGAGTACTACCAGATTTTCCGGTTGCTCTCTAATTGATATAAGCTAGTGACCGATCATTCAACGAATCAACTTCGAATGAATCAGCACTTCATATAGAGCTTAAGTGAGTCCAATGTTCTCGCTAATAAAAGTCAAGAAATATTCACTACTGCTAGCTTTTTGCATTTCTCTCTTCTGCATTTGTAAGGATAAAATTTATTCAGACAATTATTCTTTAGTATTTTAACGGTTCTAATGAACAAGAATAACATCAAACTCAAAATTATCTCAACACTGTTGTCAGGTATCTATACAGGAAGTATGCATTTCTAAATACAAGACGAGTACCGTAAGACAAAATTAATTAACCGAAATTCAACTGCATAACGTAGCTTAGAATCAAGGGGAATAATACTAACGACATAGGATTCATAGCTCTGTCCAAAAGCGTCACAGGTCAGGTTGGCCTTCACAACAAACCCATATCGTTAAGCAACACAATATAATTGTAAACAAAACCATAAAGAAGTAATACAATTAAAGATTGAGCAAGGATAAAGGCAAGTAGTAAAAGTCTAAATTCACCATTTGGTACGCAGCTGTCGAATTATTGATACTCAGTCTAAGGGAAATACGTACAATAATAAAAAAAAGTTAGTTTACATATACCTTTGTCATTTTAACCCTGACTGTGTATACAAATCTGTGGTAGCAGTCGGATTTTGAGAACAGAAGGACGGACATACCTCCGATTTTCTGAGCATGCACCAAAAGGCCTACATCTCGAGAAAACAAGTGCTTGTGGTAGCGCTATTGACAGACAACTCATAAATATGGCTCACGAGGTGGATATTGCAAAATCTATTAAAACTGACAGTTGACAAAATAGTTAGTTCATCTATAGTTTGCGAAAGCAGTCGCTATCAAATCACTGAAACTCGATTTATGTGATCACGAACTCCAAGCTATTTCTCGTACATTGAGTATTATTGCGTGACTGGAAAGACGTCACAGTAGCCCTCAATCACAAAGGCGGATCAAAGCAAAACCATTCAAACTACAGACCTATCAGTCTCACCAGAACTTTAATCAAGATACTGGAAAGAATCATCATGAAAAGTAACATGTCATATCTATCTGGTAAACAACAACTAGTTCTCCACAGCATAGCATGGCTTCCGATGAAATCTCTCATGCCTGTCAGTTAAGACTGGAAAACTGTATTCATGCAGCCAGTTCATGACTTAAAGTGGACTCACATATTTTGAGATTCGTGTTGGATGATTACCATAATAGCAAAGATGACTTATTGAAAAACATGTGGTTTTTTCACAAAAATTTCTCTTATTTTAAACATAAGCATCACAATGTTATTCTGAATGACGCCAGCGTATTTAGGAAAGCAAACCAAGATTTTACTGATAGTGTTCCTGCTGCAGAACCACTGAAGTTTTATGACAAGTCGAAGTGAATTTGTGTGGATTTTAATTCGCAATAATTTTTTGTCGAATTATTGTAATAATGTTGCAAATTCTATTCTAAATTTCCAAGTGTCACACATCTACAATGAGCAGTGGTGGAGTGAAGAAAACCATTATGATAAACTGTAAACTCAACGATTATTCAACATTTCTAATAAATGCTGCAACAGTGGTGAACGCTGATCACTAGATTCACACCTAACTCACTGATATAAACTGTGTATTTCACTATACGTTGTTACTGTGTGAATATTTGTATATTTGCTGTAGTATTTGATAAAAAGGATCAAACCCAAACACTCACACACATAGAAATACATGATAAATTGATTCATTTACACTCAGTGCAGTCAATCAATAGTTCACTGGGAATGCGTTTTCAAGATTGAGAGCAAGAAGCAACACCTTTGAAGGATTGATGCAATGAACCTGAAATAAATGTATATTTTTCAGGTCAGTAAAGCAACATAAGATGATTATTTAGTTCAGAGTTCATTCACGAAGTGACATCAGCTAGATAACCACTGAAATAAGTGTGTGCAGAATTGTTGTTTTGTCCTGGTAAAGGGCTCGAAGATTATGCAACCAATACCCCATAAGAGCCAAGCCACATGACCTTAAGGTTATGAGGCGAGCTTGCTAAATGCTCATCCACTGGGGATAAATCAAGTGGCCCGCCAATTCTAACTATTACCAGTTCGTCACCAGCCCACGTTTTGCGTGTGACGACAAAAATTCATCAATGACACTGACTGGCAGTAGCGCCACTGATGAAGATTTGCTATGTGGCATGAAGCAGCCGCTCAGTGTTCGTAACAATTCGTGACCGAGCTTCAATTCAGACTCTGCTAGCGCATTCATTACAAACAAAGCAGTAAGCGTCTCCAGTTATACGTTTGTTGATAATTTTTATTGGTTGCACGTATATGATGATTGCAATAAATTTTCTGCTTAATTATATGGTGAAACATTTGTTGTAACTATATCTTTTGAATACTCACATAAGAGCAATTGGTATATAAGCGATTCCATAAACAGTAAACTCGAGTTCTTTTCTAATTCACAGATTTGAATACAATTATTTACTTATTAAGCTTAGCTGTTAGCCACCAACAACGTGATGATCATTGTTGTGGCAATCATTATACACAAACAGATGATGAACTTAAATTACTGCTGTTAATTACAACATAAGCATTCCTACCCTTATAATACACCATCTCGCAGACATCGCTCCATTCTTTGTATTCCACTGACAAAACCTTGGAAAATATCTAGACATACCTTTAGTATTTCATTCATGTTCACTTTCACAGGTGGTTCAGTAACAGATGTGTAGTAACGTTAATAATGGAAATGTTTGGGAATTCATTAAATCAAGTCTCCATAGTAAGCTAACGTGAATAGGTTTTCTCCGAAAGGCTTGAAGTGTATATTTAACAATTTAGTCTGACACACAGTAGGCGTTATAGATCATTTGTCATTTTTTTCAAGCACCATGTATATTCTCAAATAGTTATGTGTTTCATAATTCACAAAACTTGTAATCGAAGCACACAATATTCAATGTCACCTTTCCCCGTCTGCCTGTTTGAATATCCAATCGAAAATGAACGAATATCATAGTTTCATCACGCTTTATTTATCTTTTTTTATATTTTGGTTACAGCTTAATGCCACACCGTATTTTCAGTACAAGTATGGAATTTTCAGCATGGATATCGTTAGCCTAAATTTTCCAGGCCGACCATAGATATCGGGTGTGCGTCGGCAGGGAATCGAACCTCGGACCATATGCCTGGTCGGCGAGAGTCCTTCCCACTGTGCCACCGACGCACTGTTGTGCTAGGCTAGCGAATATGTAAGCACTAATTTATCTCTGCTTGGATCTTGATGCGTTTTGTTTGAAAGGCAAGTAAAGTTGTGCATTTCAGTGCACTAGTGAACACTGCCTATGCCATAACGTGTTGATAACTTCATGATTCAAAGACCGTTCACAACATTAATTGGCTGTATAGTCTTCATACAACGGGACAGATAAATGTGGTTTCCACAATGGGAGTTGGACAATCCAACAGGTGATCTTTTTCGTGCATGATCAACATTTGTACACTCATATTAGATGAAGGGCTTAAGATAAATATCTGCTATCATAGGACTTGAAGGCGATCTGTAAACCTGGACAATCTATCCATTCCACGGAGAGGATTTCTACAAAAGCAATGGTGAATTATTAAAGCAACTGTATTTGCCTGAACCTGAGATCATAATGTGTGGTAGAGATTGTGTTAGCTGTTTAACATATCAGATAATGTTCGAGAAATCAATGAAACAGTTATAGTGATGCTTATCAAATGCTATTGGGAGTTGTATATCTCACCTTCTTACACCAAATGCAATAAGAGCTACCATATCTAAATCAGTGACAAAGTATTAAAACGTCAACCATTCCTATGTAGATCTTTCGTATGACACTGTTTTTAGGATGCTTTCTGTATAAGACACCAGTGAAGCTGGTAAATACAGAGAGTCTCAGAGTTCTTGATAATGCCATTTCTAGATAAACAGCTTTTAGAATCTTCTCTCACTTCCATCTAACTCCTGAATCGCAGATACATATATCTTCTAAAGGCTGCCTCAGTTTGTCGATAATTTTTTTATCAGAATTATCCTCTGAAGGGAGTTTCATTGAAGTTGATGTCAATGCAGGGTATTTTTGACAATACTTATGAAGTGTTCGGTAATAAATTGCATCAAATATCAACCGTGAAACGAACTTTGACCTCCAAAGCTTGAAAAGTAACTCCAAATGACGCAAGAATGAGTGAGAAAGACTTCGATCATATCCTTAGTCTTCGCATTTTTCTACCATCAATAAATGAAAAAGCTTTAACAATTCGAATGGTATACATGAAGATTTACTATCCCCCATCAGTAGGCGTGTACTCATGATACTTGAATCGGCACTCATCACCTCATACTGACGGCCATGATTTTATTATCAACTTAATTTAAGTGTGAAAGTGAATCTTTGTGGCCCAAAATGACATTACGAAAACGGCGACTTTTACACCTTTCGTATTTTCTGAATTCCTACGCAAGCCAATTGATCGTGTGAATGAAATGCGAATTTTTCCGCACTTAGTCCACGACATTTTTAACGATTTTCAAGTGATTTATCGGTATCCGTGAAGACAACCTTATCAATAATTCGGATGAGGAAGCACAACACCAATATCTGAGCTCAAAATACAATGAAGTGTGACAACTAATTGATAAGAGTGTCAAAAATGTAAACAATTCTGAAATCCTCTTTTGTCACAACTGAGCGTTGCAGATGTCGTCTTCGTAATCAAAAGGCAGTTCTGCTAACCAAACGTATTAGAAAAAGACCGACTTGAATAACGAACATCGACTTTCGCTGCTCAAACGCGAACTAAACACATATTTTACAGTTTTACTAAATCGCTTCAAATTACGATAAAATTATTCCGTTATGTTTCTCTATTTTCAGCATCAGCAATTTCCTCTGGGACTGAACAACTTTATTTCAATTACATTTTTCACCTCTTTGCATTGTATACTGTAGATTTTAGCAGGTACTGAACAATACAGTGAAACCAAGTGATATACATCTGAAACATTTGAATTATCTGTTCGCTGAGATGAATCTGTGGTGTCAGTCGTTGGTATTCTATTAATTCTACTTTCATTCATGAAGAAAATTCGGTCAAATGTTTTCTTTGTTTGTATACTACTTTGAACTATAATAAGTATCAGTAGAACGTTAGTTTTTTCATTCCATCAGAAGTGGTATGAATATTGTGTGGAAAATAAAATGATTACTGTATTAGTTAAAGATGTCAATGGTACTGGTTATCTTGTAAATCAGATTGCTCCTTCAATCGATATTACATGCCATTTTCATCTACCTGAGAATCATAACAATAATTTCGGTTTTTTTATAATGAAAGGTATGCGAAAAGATATGATGAGGAAAGGAAACAATCTCAATAGATACTTGTGAATTCGTAATGCAATAAGGCTGATTTGAGCATAATAAACGCTGGTTTTAATGTATGTATGACTTCAACATTCACAAGTTGAACCAATGTTCAAGGGTATACTGATATACTGAAAGTTGCAAGTATTGCGTTTGAAATTTGTTTGCTTGGCTTACTATATCTTCATTCATCAGATAGTCATTAATAATATTGTTCTCCTGATGCAGGTCATGTTATGGTCTGTGGTCTTAGCAACTGCGATCCAATCTGTTGAATGGAGAAACGCTTTTATATCGTTTGCCGCCACGGTTCCGGCTCCTTCTGTATAGTTGTGGTGTTGCTTTGAAACTACCGCCATTGAGTGAAAAGGAGTTCATCTTCTTTTGTACTATATCAGACCTCCTTGCGGTTTCAGCTATCGTTGCAGGGATTTGGAATTACTTGACCCGTGGAAAAATTACTGTAAATTACACCAATTTAATTTGTAAAGATTTGCACATTATGTTCACGAAACAGGATGAAATCTCCATACCATTCTGAAATGTTCTGTTTATTCATGAAATTCACCAGATCCCACATCAAACAATCGAAATTTTGTTCTCATTCGATCTATATGAACGAAGAATTTAACTCGTCATTGAGACATGGTATATGTCAGTTTACTTCATGATTAGACACAGTTATGTCGTGGACAGGTCGAATCAATTAAATACTCTGTGATTAAAACCGAAGGCAAATATTTACTGAAGAGAATCAAACAGTGAGGAAGAAATTTTTCTGCTAGATTTACTCAGATGTATGCACATGATGGCTTTTCCTTGTGTAAAATAAATTCACTTTGTGTTGCATAATTGTTGTTGACTTCTTTGTTATCAATTCCTTATCAACTTTTCACTTAGGATAACATTATACGACTTGTTAACAACAATAATGACGAGATATATTTCTTTACTATGTCGTTGCTTCCCTCGTGTAACTACTGTTTTCCAATAAAATTCATCTCACATGATGTATTTGCTACATGTTGCTTCATAATGTTGCATTCTATGTTGCATATTTTGTATTCTAATCCATTTATTCTTGCCCTGAACAGTTGCGCGTTGTTTATTCTCCAACTCGAATTACCTTACACAGTGTCGCCTTTTTTATATTTTGAATCATACTGAAAGTGCATTTGAGGATGCACAACACAGACAATCCACATTTTGAGCTTCCTACATTCTATCTATTAAATTATTGTTAAATAGTTTAGTAAATCCTGTGATCTCGACTTTACGCGTAACTCAGATTTTCGGTTTGATCAGTCGGAAAGTTGATTACAAATGATCGTAACAGATTTCTTCAAAGAAATCTACAATTTTATTTTTCACAACAATTTTTGGTTTAATTAGGAAATCCAAATATATGAGACACAAATACGTTTTTCGATTTGAAGTTATCTTTGTACTCTGTAAACCTTTGAGCTATCGATAGCCTATACTCGTTTGAAAAAAATTCACCAATAATTAAACTAGCTGGTTATGATGTTGCGATCCATACCAACACTTTAATGTGTATAAAAAATTCATGAATAACGTTGAAATTCAAAAGAAAATTCGATCACTTTGGATGCTTTGATTTCATTAAACGTGAACAAAGTCAAACTATATAATTATGTATATATATATGTACTAAACAACATTTTCGCAGACAAAAACATCAGAATACAGGATTCATTTCAGGTGAGTGAAATATTGTCATGTTTTTTCTGCTATTTTTCTTTGAATTAATTTGTTCTTGAGTTTACTTAAATATGAATGAATAGGTGTTATCGATTAAAGTGTATTGTTGATCACAGCTGACAGACTTTGGTCCATTTAAGACGAGCGACAAAGCTTAATAAGTTGGGTTGATAAGCTGGGGTCTATTGACTCCATCAGTAGGCAGTAGAAATCTTCAGGTATATTTTCTACACACAGAGACATTTACACCATCAGAATTACAATGGGAGATCTAAAACTGATATGTGAGTAAACTCCATTGAATCAATCATGCAGAAACCATTGTTTTGATTATTCTTCAGACCATGTTCAAATAGACAAGTGGAAGTGAGTTTCCAAGATTGAAATTAGGCTGATAATCACTAACAACTCAGCTACATCATCCGAATGAACAATACGTCATCAGAGAAAGAACTAGAATATATCAAGATTTGGAAACTAAATAATATCGATAGTTATGTTATTGGTAATAATAATAAAAAAAATAATGAAATTGTTAACAGGAGTCAAGATAATGCTGCTGATAAAGATATTTCTAAATGAATCAAGAATGATAATAAGAAGAGGTTGAATAAAATAATGTATTAATAATAATAATAATTGTGGTTAATAAGTAAAACATTTCACCATGGTTGATTAGGTGTAACTACCATCGCTTTCTCTACATTGAGACCTGGTTTATTAATTCTAATTGCGCAAGCGTCAACAATTGCCACCATCTTCTTGTCTGTTGTTTGTAGGTTGACAATAGTGAATGTATTGAGCGAATCACTTTCGTGTCTACAGTATATACGATCCCTTGTTATTGATTTTTTTGGTAAGATTACTTCAACTGTTTTCAGCCACTTTTGCAAATTCTCCATCATACGAGCAGAAAATCACCTTTCCGTCCTACCACTACTTTTATTTCTTCAAACACACTCCAAATTAATATATTCAGTTTCAATTGTCGATAGAAGTCGACTGGTCGCTCCCAGATTGTTGAAGCAGTCGTTTGGTGATACAGCATCATAAATTCTACTCAAAGTTTCATCGAGTTCATTTTCTCCCGTTAAATATTCTACACTTTTGTTAGGAAGAAAACAGAAATTGTTTCAGTAAATTTTAGTTAGTAGTATGAATGAAGCAAATAGCAGTTATGGCTGGATTTCATCTAAAGTCACTCTTTAGTAGCTCATTATCGACGAGACAGTTGTTCTTATTTCGAATCCCCAATCTTGTAGCAACGCGTCACCTTTTAAAGCCTAACCGATTCACACATCATATTCCACCAAATGGAAGTTAACTCATTCTTTTAGAAAATGCATTTAGTTGTGTTAGTTTGCCATGAATACTATCGTGTATCCAAAATATCTTCGACGTTTTATTCAATTTTCACAGATTATTTAAGTATATTTCTCCACATTATGATTAATTTTTCTCTGTCAAAATTCACGAACAAGTGTAAATAACGAATTAAATCAAACCATCAGTTCACAGTTCTGAGAAACATTATTTCGGAAATATGATCAGGTTCACTTAGGAATAAAAGTGTTTGAATTTAACCTTACGAGCCTTACGTTAATCACCTATACTCGCACACTGCTAAAACGTTTTCATTCTGTTGTCTTTTTTAATTTTATTCAAAGATTTCATTGCAAACAGTGATGATAGTTTACATTGCACCTTATGTGAATCCGAAGATTGAGAGTCAGAAAGCACAAAACCCCACTTCTGCCAAGTATGTTTCGGTAAGATTAGCAGGATACGGGGAATAAGCTAATTTATTCTTAGTTCCTAATCAATATAACGCTTATGGTGTCGGTCACTGTCGGTTTGGTCGCTTTGTTTACTGCTGTGTAAGATTGGATTGAAGGAGATAATAAAATCTCATCTTGCTTTGCAGGTCAAATATTCCGAAGTTTTTAATGGGACGCGTCTATCTGGTGTATATTATGATGTCAGTTATCCATTGAATATTATTATTTATTCATTGAATTAATTAGACCCCTAATAGATAGCGAGTGCAATTCATTTATATTGCACATTGCCATTCTCTATCTGTTCAATCTATTACATGCCGATAACTTCCGTCATTAGGATAAGCAAGCGCGAGGAAATCAGTTCACATAGCCTTCATTTCATTGCATTTCCTGTAGTATATTATTCGATTACTTTGCTTGAAGGAAGGCCTTCGACAGCGTCGACCGAGAGGTGATTTGGCAACTACTTCGCTACTACGGGGTGCCGCCGACAATTATACATCTCATCCAACAGTTGTATGACAACGCTGCATGCCAAGTAATCCACAACGGAAAGCTCACGGAACCCTTCGAAGTGAAGACAGGAGTAAGACAGGGTTGCCTACTATCGCCAATGATTTTCCTGATTGCAGTAGATTGGATAATGCAACAGACAGCGGGGAATGAGGAAACAGGCATAAAATGGACTCACACAAAGAACTTGGAGGATCTGGACTTCGCCGATGATATATGCCTGATTTCCCACAAACTGGAAGACATGCAAGTGAAAAGTAACAAGTTGGCAGAAGAAGCATCAAAGATAGGACTCCAGGTGAACATAGAAAAAACAGAGGTGATGAAGATCCCTGGCCAACACCAACAACAACAACAGACAGCAATCAGCATAAATGGAAAAAACCTGAAAGAAACGACCTCCTTTACCTACTTGGGAAGCATTGTTTCAACTACAGGCGGAACTGACGAGGATATCAAAGCAAGGATCGGGAAAGCAAAACAAGCTTTCATTACTCTGAAGTCTGTGTGGAGGACAACATCATTCAGCGTCAAAAATAAGATCGGGATTTTCAACTCCAATGTGAAGTCAGTACTACTATACGGATCAGAGACTTGGCGTGTCACAAAGAGCACCTCAAACAAGCTACAGACCTTCATTAACAGATGTCTTCGCTCAATACTCAAGATCAGATGGCCGGAAAGGATCAGCAACAAAGATCTCTGGGAGCGAACCAACCAGGAACCCATTGTGAAACAAATAGGCAGGAAAAAATGGAGATGGATTGGCCACACTCTGAGGAAACCAGCAAGTGACATCACTAGACAAGCCCTCGAGTGGAACCCGAAAGGGAAGCGACGAGTTGGTCGTCCAAGGGTGACCTGGAGGAGATCATGTGAAGAGGAGATGAAAGCATGTGGGCAGACCTGGAGCCAGGTGAAAACTCTAGCAGAGAATCGAACGCAATGGAGACGCATGGCTGAAGCCCTATGTTCCTCTAGGAACTAAAGGAAATAATAATAATAATAATAATTGCTTGAAGGAACCTAAACCAAATAACCTGGCGTTCATGCCAATTTAAAAATATTACTGTCAGGAATAAACAATGCAACAATGGCGATGCCACCACGTTGGTTAAGACGCTCTCCGATGCTGCACATGGACCGGGCTTCGATCCCCTGCCAACTCACACCTGATATCAATAGTCGGCCAGATTAATTTGGGCTGATGACATCACATGCTGCAAATTCCATACGTGCACCAAAATACTATGTGCAATCAAGCTATAATAAAACAGAATAAATAAAAAATAACGATTTATTGATTAGTTGTGTCAAAATATCTGAACAGATAATAAATATGTAACTTCTCTTTTTGACTCTTGTATTGTTTACTGCTGTAGAGTAACTGTTTCCTTCGTTCTTTGTATTCCGACTGAAATATAAGAATACATGGTTGAGGCCCTGAAACTTCAGTAACATTCGTGTTGTTTCCTAAGCGTTGAGTTTCCTAGCCTCATATACAACACTCATTTTTCCCACGCTTACTACTAGCTGTTAAACTAGGCAAGTTTAGGGAGTAAGTCGATTAGGAATTGAATACCAGAACACTTACTTGTTTGATGAGCATTTCAAACCCGGCTAACAAGACCTACTATTCACTGCTCATAAAAAGTGTTCGACAATACAGTTGGTTTATTTGACTCACGTCTCACCACTGTTGTGTGAAATGAAGACGATGTTTATGTATATTTTATCATAAACTTATTATTTGATTTTGAAATCTACACTGACGTATGCTCGTAGAACAGTTTTTGTCATGACAGCAAATTTGTCCTGAATACGATAAATCAGGATTTGAAATATTTATGCATATATGTCATTCATAATTACAGAAAGATTATCATTCGCAAACTTCATCAGATCTTCATGCTAGGACAATCAACCCTGCGTGTACAGAAAATGGACTATGACTATCTACTATTTCAAATATAATGTTTGTAATGACATAAATATGCTCCATAACAGTGATCAAAATTGCTATCGATAAATGTGAATAAATTAAAGGATCTATCCCATTAGGCATGGATAGAGTGTAGAAAGTTGCATTTACCATGATATAAATGTGCTCTATAACAGTGATCAAAATTGACAACGATATCTAGTAGTAAACTGAATGATTTATCTTATAAGGCATGGATTGCGTGTAGAACGTTCCATTTACCAAGTATCAGATGGCATTACTATATTTTATACAGGGGTTATTATGTGATGAGTCATTTCAATTATTTACCGGTGAGAACGAGTTTTGAGTGTTTCTGAATTCATTTTAGGTCTGTCGCCATTATTCCATTACTTCTAATTGCATTAGTGGGAAAAATTCGATCGAACGTTTACGCTGTTTCAATACTACTTTGGATTATGGTAAGTATCAGTTTTGCTTTACTCCTTATAAAACCATGAGAATCGGCATTATTCTTTTGTGGTAAATAAAATGACTGCTGTGTCATTTCGAAAATGTCTATGGCAGTGGTTATCTTGTCAGTGAGATTGGTCCTACTACTTCTGACGCATGCCATTTCCATCATTTAATTGTAGTCATAACAAAATACAAAATTATGATAAAATATGTGGGGAAGAAGGAAATCATCTTCGTAGACTCTTGGTAATTCGTGAACATATAGAGCTGATACAAGCATAATAGACACTAGTCGAAATGTACGAATGACCTGAATGTTGAAAACCTTATGCGAAACTGGGACAAACTTGTAACGACATCCAATTCACTTAAGTAATTCAATAAAAGCAAGGTGAATAATTCCTGAACAGTCTCTAGTGATACTACTGAATTCAGATTTAAATTTCACTCGGTTTCATTTCACTTCATCACACATTCATCAGGTTATTTAATATTTCACAGTGTTATTCCGTTCTCAGAGCACTGACAGGCTGCCTCAAGCATCCATTCCCAATTTACTGGGGTGATTGTTATCTACAATTTTACAAAACTCCACAGCTTACTGAAATTTATTACTTCAGTCTAACTATTTCATTCGAAATAAAACTGTGAAGAACTGAGGAATGTTTTACTTGCACTATGCAAGTCGTAGACTGCTTGTTCGCGAAACGAATAGTTATTTTCTTCATTTCGTGATGGTGACAGTAACATCACCAACCATGAAAAGCGATGAGGTGAATGTTGCATTTGACATGTGCCTAATTTTCTCAGTACGCCTTCACATATCAGATAATAATCACTTAATTACCACTGCTATTGCTTTCTTGATATAGGTTATATTATGGTCTGTGATCTTTGCTGCTGTGTTCTCACCAGTTGAGTGGAAATGTGCTTTGATAGTTTTAGCCGTGACAATGACGGTTACAGCTGGGGTGGTCTTGGTGGCTATGAGATTACCACCATTGAGTGTAAAGGGGTTCATCCTATTTTTGTCAATATCAGCCGTCCTTGGGGTTTCAGCTACTGTTTTAAGCACCTGTTATCACTTGATACCTCAACTAAAAATGGTAAGTTACATTAATTTATGTATTATAATTATGAAATGGGATAATATCTCAACATCATTTTAAAATTCCTTATTGCTTATGATTTCTTTCGTAATAACGCTAAGTGTAATAGACAATGAAATATCAGCCGAGCAAAATAAATCACACACATGAGCTGTTTACCTCACTAACATTCGATTTCTTCAGCACATATTTAAATTTTGAAGGATTCATTTAGTGAGAAATTTTACCCTCACCACTGAAATTTGATAGATGCCACACTCATGAATGAAAGTTGTCCTCACTCTTAGTAGCTTGTTATCCACTGAGTGTTAATGATTAGAAGAGGATTCATATAAGAGCCTGATAATTTTTATAAATCATGTTGAGTGACATTCATGCATCTTCCGCCATTTCTACCTTCTACTACCATTACTCATTTTTCGGTCAAACGTATCCAGCTGCGATTCAAAACGATGCTAAGTAGTTCAGATACAGTTTAATTTGACGTCACTTTGTTCAACGGAGGACATTTTAGTGCGTTATAATTGTTATCAATGTTAGCATGTCAGCAGTGTTTACTTCGGTATATATGCCGTTATAATAATTTACATGCAGCAACAAATCTTGTGTTTCTCTTTGTGAATATGCCACCTTCTTTCTGTATTTCATAGAAACCAATAACCTGCATACCGCTAGCTGTTCCAGTCACGTTATTCATACTCCTCGTAAGTTTTTCATTAAATCAGTGTATTCACTACCATTCAATTTTACCGTTAAATTGCTCATGCACATCAGGTGCGGGATATCACCAGTATGCAGCGTAAATCATTGGTTATATTTTCATATTAAATAAATGTGCACTTTTTCAACTGATAGACGAATTAAGCTGTAAAAGATGTTAAACCCTCGGTCAGAGCAATGTTGAAATTACCATAGAATCTGTGAAACATTATCATTAAGCCGAATACCCTTTTATGATTTTCCTGAATGCTGTGAGTAAAAGAGCAATTTCGAATTTGGTTATAAACGATTTCCGCAATCACTGTCATTTTCATTTGACAGTGATTCCTAATTCTTCTGATTCCTACTGTTCTTAGATGGTGTACAAATACGCTAATTGGTAAATTTCAACAAGATTTCTATTACTTATACATGTAACATACGTCTGATGGAGAATGTAGACTTTGATAATCCCATGTGAAACTGTTGGATTGCAACCAAGAAGCATCCTATAGAAAGTAGCCATGCATGCGTTCCCCAAACCATAAAGACAGATAATGATATATTCCACCCATAAGCCTGAGGCGAAAACCTCATGCAAAATCTTACCATCACAAAAACAGCAAAAAAGTATGCATGTTTGTTTTGAGCGGCCATCCATCAGAGTCCCTTTAATATAGCAAGTGGTGCAAACATGTTATGGATATGCTGTTGGCGAACATGTGTCAAATTAGATAAATGAAAAAGATCACAGTTAGTAAGTAGTCTGTAAATGTCCGTCAAAACGAAGCACACACTTTTATGAGAAGCATGCATTTCCAGAAATATGCGACAAAAATGAATTATTCGAGAAGTGACTGTATTTCAGGGACACTTTCTGTTAATTGCTCACGTAAGTCAAACAGAGATAATATCAAGCATAACATGGAAGCTGATAGTCTATTTCTGAATAATTCAACAGTAGTTGAGGCGCGTAGACTTCACCTTATTTTACTGACATCGCAATCATCAAAGTCAACAGATTTTCTCACAATGAAATTCGAGTTTTCTCGTAAAATGTATGCCCATATAAAGTAGTCATTTGTTTCTGAATTTGTTTTGCTTCTTCACAATTTAGGTGATGTTTATTTTTGTCAATATCCGAACGTGGATAATGTGGTGGTTCACGCCCAATTCCATGGGATTTATTCTTGCTTTCGTCATTTGGTATCACATGATAAGCCTATTCGCACAAATTTATTCCAGCCTAACATTATGTGTGGCCGGATTTTGTAAGATGTTTAAATAACACTTATTTCTGGATTGGTTGTCGAATTATTTTCGTTGAGCATGCGTCATCGTTTTATTTTTGTGCCCAAATTTCCAATTATTCATATGGAACTCTGCTTTCGATTTCACTTGTGTTTACGTCTTTTGTATACTGGTGAACAAAGTAATTTTCGTAAACATTAGATGCACAAATATAAACGAAATTATCCCTGGAGAATCTGCACCCATGCTTGATTGTTTTTCAGATGTTTGTGTGCTAAAATGATGCATATTTCAAAATGTCTTCTGATGATACCATCAAAAGTGAAATGCTTATTTCTAATTCTCAGCACCACAAACGCTCTGTCAGTTTGTAAAGATGATACCATGGTGAACGCGTGCGCATTTTTCAATCCATACCTTGAGAAGTATCATTTGAATAACCGTCTAATATGTTGAGAAAATACTTAGGGATCTCAGTCGATCAGCACTTTCAACAAACTAAGCTGGACAGTGAGGTGTGTTAAGTGTTTATTTTTGTAATAATATGTGTTGTCTTGATTATAACGTTGGTTTCATCTATTGATGAAGAGCGTAGTTGCAGGATGATGAAACAATTCCGAACGACCGATTCAGGCTGATCAATAGGCCACCAAAATAGCTTTCTTTCAGTAAAAAGAAACAGTAGGGAGCTTGTGAAGTCCAACTTAATTACACAGATGATGTAGGAATCTGTAGTTATGTGCATGGTCGGCGAGCATCCTAACAGCCGTGATGCCGACATAACATTATTCTCCATAGAATTCAGAAAGGCAACCAATCAAATTATACAGCCAAGATTCCACCAATCAATGGATAGGTGAAGCAGAAATCCCACACTGATGACAATGAAATCTAAGAAAGCTCACACCCAACCACATCAATACGCAATAATGTGCTCCTTAGAGAATACAAACCATACAACACATTCCTCCATAGCTAGATATCTTATTTCTACAAACAGACAAACACCATACAGTGTGTTGGATAGTCAACTTGACAAACAATCTTAAAAGAATACTTAGGAAAGTGAAAACATATTCAGGTATACAACAACACCCAAAAACTTCATATTCACCGAAATATCCTAGATAAAGCGAGTTTAGATCACCTGTCTGTTACACATACACCGACTGAAGCAAATAACGTCATTTATTTTATGACTTTTTTTGTTTGTTGTTGTCGTTTTTGAGTAAATTAGATGCAATACTGTACTGAATGCTGAAAATTCCTTGCTGTATCATTAATACTGTTTTTGGAATAAAGCAAAAATTATTATTATTATTATTAAAATAAATTCACTGATTGTTGGAATGAAACAACTCCGTCATCCTTGTGAAACCATAGAGTTTTATTTTGAAATATGACAACAAAACAACTTGAGAATCACTGCTTAATGCAATCATAACATGATGTGTAAATACCTTAAAAATGTTACCGTCAAGCAAGAGTGATCTGGAGAATTTCCTCATTCTCCTTTGGGGCGCCTAAAGAGTATGCATAAAGGGAGCGACGATGCAGGGTTTTGAGCCACTTATTGTGAGAGAGTTAAGTAGATAGTTACCCATTTCCCTACTTCAACTGTCGTTACCTCATTTTCGTGCTATCCATTTGGAAGAGAAACCAAACGGGCATTGGAATTCTGCGTAAGTGAAATAAACATGCACATAAATGCATTGGGGTTGATGTCATTCAGAATGAATCTTGATATTTCTGTTCCAAACTTATTAGTAATTAGGATTGTATTCCTTTGCGTTCCGAGAAGAACACAACGCTATAATTTTGAGCTTTGATTATCGTTCGGTAGTGATTTTTTTCTTATACGGGGTGAAGTTAGTAGCTTCATTCACTGCCTATCCACTTCTCTGGTCTTACTCTCCTGTTAAACAAGATTTATGTATGCGTCAGCCACGTGTTGGTTGGCAAGCTTCCCAAAACTGAACCACATCACGCCTACTAATATTTTTGCAGTGGTTAATAATCTCCAACAGAACATGATCAGATTCAGTACAAGGTAGGCTGATATTAACTCAAATTAATTATTCATAAAAAAGCAATCCTGGCTATTATTTTGGCAGGAATAGGAATACCAATACATTGAAACGCAAGTTTCGTTTTACGATAAGAATTCATTCCCACTGCGTTTAATTTCCATTTGAAAAAATTCATGTTTACAGAGTTTGCTTTGCCTCATTCATAGTCATCATAAGTTTATGACTCCAAAGTAAAATTCATTTCTATTGCCTTTCGAATATGACACTGTGTTACCATGATGACCATTATTATGATGTGAGGTCACTGTCGGTTTGGTTGCCTTGTTTACCACTGTGTAAGTCTGAATTCAGAAGGTTAATAAAATCTTATCTTGCTTCGCAGGCATCCTGAAGTTTTTCATGGGGCAAGTCTATCTGCTGTATATTACGATGTTAGTTATCTATTGACCATTATTTTTTTCAATAAATTAATTATTCTTTAAATAGATGAGACGTTTAATTCATTAGCTATACAATACCTTTCTTTATTTTTGAACTGTTCCATTACAATAACCATTGTGACTGAGGTCAGTTGTCCTGCGGAAATGAATTTGCATTAAATTCTTTCGACAGCATTCAGTCTATCTATTGATTTCCTCAAAATGTCTGAACATATGCTAAATAAGCAGCTATCTCTGTGATTCTGGTATTGTTTGCTGGTTACGAGGTAATTTTGTCTTATGATTCGACTGAAACATTCGACTCCAGTTTTGAGGCCATAAAGTTTCAGTGTTATTCGTGTTGTTTTATAAGGGATAGACTTGCAGGCCTCATACAAAACATTCCTTTATCCTGCTCTCGCTATTGGCTATTAAAATAGACGACGTTAATGAGTACGTTGATTGGACATCGAATACCAGGAAAACTTGCTTGGTTGCTGGGCATTTCGCAACCGGGTCAAAATACTTACTATTTACTGTTCATTAGACATCTTTGGCCACAGAAATATCTTTTTGATCTTATCTTCACTAATATTGCATGAGATGAAGACGAATGTCATATACATTGAATGATAAGCTTTCCATTCCACTTTAAAATCTGCCCCATTAAATGCTGCTCAAAGAGTTTTCGTTATGAAGGTGTGCTTGTTCCAAATAACAGAGATTTAATTTTAAATATATATACATGAGTTTATTTGAGAAATACAAAATATTATCTCTAGCAAACGTCTCCTTCTGGTCATACTGAAATAATCGTCAGTGCATGTGAAGAAAACAGGGTATCACTGCGTTCTCTTGTCAATAGGGTGTTTGTAATATCGTTATTATGCCCTCTCCCAATGATTGAATTTGACTGTCTGGTCTGTTGTTAAAATCGAAGACTGACAGAGATGTATATATGAATGCTTTCATTTGAAAGATGCAGAAAGATTGTCTCTAGCAAACTTCTTCATATCTCCTCTCTCAAACCGTCATCAGTGAGTGGGAAGGAATAAGTGCATCATTATGTTATATTTTCAATGGAATATCGTTACTGTGCACTGTCACAATGATCAAATTATACTCTTAGATCTGTTGTTAAAATCAGAGACTGATTTCCACTGTTTAGGTCATCTCGACCTGACTAGAAATCACTTTTGACTAGACAACTCAACTAATCAGCGGCGTATGGTTTTATGATTTCCAACAGGAAAAGACATTATGAAAATGCTTTTAATTCGGAGGATTCTGAAAACTAATAAGTCATTCTTAGTCTACACACATTTTAATGTGTCGCATAAGCACACACTTGCGTCCCACTAACCTTTATTCTAAAAATTCAATTAAGTTAGACAGCAAGATTGAGACCTGGTCACAAACATTTTAAAGTGTATAGCAAAACACTACTTATAATAATTTTGTTTCAACAAATCTTTGTAACTGATTCGTGACTGAGCTTGAGTTATGATGTGGCGTCCCACTAATATTTCGTTTTGCGATTTTATCATGTTCATGATGCTGAAGAAGTTTAAGCAATCTTCAGAAACAAAACTGAAAGTATTTTAATTTTAATATCACTCATGTTTATACAAATTTGATTGCTACATTTATCCACTTTTCAATAAATGCCAAATCTGTCTGGTCAAATCTCAATCGAATTAACTAAAGCACTCCGTATCCATGAGTTATCTGGACATTGTGACCTGCTTACCTCTAGACGAGCTCAAAAAGCTGGACAGAAACCCCTCCTTATCATAGAGTTGAAACCAAAAATGGATGTATATTTATGAAATCAGTTGGAAATAAAACCAACATAGCTATTTGTCCTCTTTTCGATCAGCTCACTGAGCACGTGCTATCAACATTCTGAGTTTGAATTCATCTTATGCAATCTGTTGATTATCAACTTGTTATCTTTGTCAACGTCATACTAAGTTTCAGTAACAAACAAGAACAGTTATATTTTGTTAAATAACTCGTGACTCCGCATTCATAATGATTATTCAAATTTATATCATTTAATGTATAAGCCTTTGAATTGACTTTTGAGAATTACCTTCTAACAATTAAACGTTATTTCCTGCTGCTTTCTTCCTTATATTTCACTTTCTTTTGAACAATGTTTACCTGCACTCACTTATTCTTGTTTGTTTCTACACAATGATAACGCTGACACAGTTTTGCTTACTATTGATGTAAAGTGACAGTGCAGTTGACTACAGATAGTCTAGACACTTCTCAATATAAGGGTCGTAGATTATTTAGAATAAATTTACGTGTAATTTAGTGCCATATTGTATAAGAATCCTGTGTCTTTGGATTTACGCGCAAATAAAACTTTGTTCTATTTCATCTGAAGTTTAATTACAAGACATCTTTCTGGATCTCTAAGATGAAATTCTGAGTTTCTCACCACTATTTCGAAAATCTAAATATATTAGAATTACAAATATTTTGTGTGAAATGAAATATGAAATACATGAAACCTTTGAGCCACTAACACGATATACTTCGTGAGAAAAAACCCTTTAATAGTCTAGTTAGCTGATTATTACTTTATGTTGTATGCCAACATCTTAACTGAATGTGTATCAAACTTCACAATTAATGTAGATAATCTCATGGCTTCGAAAAAAGTTATATCATATGAACTCTGATAACACTGAGACATAGAACGGAATATGATCACTAAGTATATTCAATATAGATTTCGATAATCGTCGAAAACGTCTAGCTATGTATATGCGAATTAACGTGAATGTTTTCTGATTTGTATATTTCTGAAACCAGTGTTACTTCAGGTGAGTGAGCTGCTGTCATATCCTCTCTGGTATGTAATAATAATAATAATCACTTTATTCCACAACAATAACTATTTACAGCGTGGAATTTTCAGCGTTTCATTTTACATATAGCATTGGTTTAGCTCTTTTTATAATTATATAAATGCATAAAATTTTAAAAATATTGATAGTTAATAGGAAAAATAAAAAAACCCTAACAAAATACACCATTTCTAGGTCATAGTGAATAATAAATAAATAATATAACAAATCACACATGCAATAATATGCATCATTACATTTTATAGTTTAGTTAATGATTTAAAAGTTGTAAAAGTTCTTTTCTGATATTCGTCTCTTCACACAATACTCGTGCCAAATATGGTACGGTCGAATTTTTATATTTTGTAGTACGAGCATGAATGTTTATGAAATTTCTTCTGGTCTTACCCGAAGAGATACAAGGAAACAAATGTGAATAAAGAGGATGTTCACTATCAGACAAAATAACTTTAGCTAAGTGATTACAAGAATTCATGTGCCTATTGACAACAGTGTCGGTTAGTTGAGTCAAAGGGATAGCACTGACCCTACTTACAGCCTTCAATGTTCTTCGTAGTATTATATGGTCTTTCTTGAGTAGCCCAGGGAAGAATAATGGAGAACAATAAAGAATGATGGGCAAAACACATGAATTAATAAATTGTATGAGAAGAGATTGGGTTATACCTGTGTGCCTCAACTTCTTTATGTAATACGTCAGACAGAAAATCATCTTAGAAACTATAAGAATATGAGACGACCAGCAAAGGTTTGAAGAGAAACTAATGCCAAGATAAGAAACACTTGACTTACTCTTTATCATGGTACCATCAATATTACAACAATCATGAGATTGGATCAATCCATGCATGTCTTTTTCACTTCTCAAGCTGAAATCAACAGTATTACATTTAGTTGGATTTAGTTTAAGACCATTTGAGCCAGACCAATCCTTAACTTCAGCTAAGAAGCCATTCATATGGGAACAATCCGATGTGGAAACTACAGGGACAGATTAATCCTTGAGTGGACTCAAAGATGGATGGATAGATGGTGCTGGTTAGAGTTATGTTATGTTCCTCACAACTAGTGTGATTTATTCTTCTGCACCGCACATGGACAGAGCTGCTAGAATGAAGGTACTGTCGACATCACATGTGTTTGTGATATATGGATTTCGTCTCGAATTATTTCTCTTAGGACAGACTTTTTAAATTCCAATCATGTGTTTCGAATTAGTTAGAATGGCTCTTTCCTGTTTGTTAAATCGTACGTGTGCAGCCCATCTGTTGACAGATATTCTTCAGTTTACGTGATAAGTACACTGTTCTAATGATCGAAGCAAACCTACTTTAGACACAATTATATCGTGGGCAGATTGCTTCAATTAAATACTTCTTATCAAGTGATTACAAATGAAGACGAATACTGACTGTAGAGAATCAAGCCATGAGGAAGAATTTTTTCTGCTAGATTTACCCAGATCTATGCACACAGTGGCTATTCCTTGAGAAACATGAATTCACTTTGTGTTGCGTGGTTGCTGTTATTGACTATGTTCTAAACTTTTCGCTTAAGATTTCTTTATATAACTCATTAACAACAAGCAGTATGAGATATACATCTTTACTATGTCGCTACTTAGCTCCTATAACTACTGTTTGTACAATAAAATTTACCTCACATGATGAATTCGTTACATGTTGCTTCGTAATGTTGCATTCTCCGTTGTATACTTTCTATCCCAGTCGATTTATTCTTGACTTGAACAGTTGCGTATTGTTAATCCTCTCACTCGAATTATCTTACACAGCGTCAAGCGTTTTTTCCATATTGACCCGCATTGACAGTGACACTGTTGACATACAGCATAGACACTTCACAATGTGAGATTTGCGGATTCAGTTTATTAAATTTAAGTGTGAAATAGTATCGTATTTTACAAAAATCCTGTGATCTCGATTGTGCGCGTAACAAAAATTATCGTCCTGAATTTTTTCAAAGAAATCTTCACTTTTTTGAGATCACACCAATATTTGGTTTCATTAGGAAATCCAAATATGTGATGCATACAAATAAGTGGTTCGATTTGAAGTTAACTTTGTACTTCGTGAACTTTGAGCTATCGATAGCCCTTTCTTGTTTGAAAAAAATTCGTCAATAATTTAACTGGCTGGGTATGATGTTTTGATGCATACCGACACTTTAATGTGTATAAAAAATTCATGAAGAACGTTGAGATTCTAAAGAGTATTTGATCACTTTGCATGCTGAATATTGATTTCATTTAAAGTGAACAAAGTCAAATAATATATATTAATAAATACGAAACAACGTGAATCTTTTCAAGGACGCATACATCAGAAGCCAGGAATTACTTCAGGTGAGTGAGCTATTGCCAAATGTTCTCTGATGGTTATGTTTGAATCAACTGATTCTTGAGTTTGCATGATTATGAATGAATAGATGGTATCGATTACAATTTATTGTTGATCGTAGCTGACAGACTTCATTCCTTCTAAAACATGCAACAAAGCCTAATAAGCTGTGATTTATTGATTTCATCAATTTTCAGTAGAACTCATCAGCTACGTATTCTACACAGAGAGGTATTCACACCATTCGATTTACATTAGGATATATAAAACTGACAAGTTAGAAAACTACATTGAATCAATCATGCAAAAATATCAGTGTGATTGTTTTCCACGTTATGTTCACATAGACAAGTGGAATCGGGTTTCAGAGATTGAAATTAGGTTGATAATCACTAACAGCTCATAGATATCATACAAAAGAACAATTAATCATTAGAGAAACAACTTGAATATATCGAGAATTGCAAACAGAATAATATCGATAATGATATTATTGGTAATAATAATGATAATGTGAAAATGAGTCAAGATAATGCTGCTGATAAAGGTATTTTTAAATGAATCAGGAATGAGAATAATAAGAGGCTGAATAGAATAATATAATAATAATAGTAATAATAATTGTGGTTAAGGTGTTAAACATATTATCATGGTTGATTAAGCGTGACTACTACCACTTTCTCTGCATACAGGCCTGGTTTATAAATTCTAATTGCACAAACGTCAAAAATTGCCTCCAACTTCCTGTATTTTGTTTGCAGGCTGACAATAGTGAATGTATTGACAGAATCAATTTTATGTCCACAGTATATACGATCCCTTGTCACTGATCTATTTGGTACGATGAAAAACAAAATTATGTTTCCGTGATTTTTAGTCAGATATATGAATTAAGCAAATAGCTGTCATCTAAACTCACTCTTCAGTGACTCATCATCCAGGTGACAGGTGTTCTAATTTCAAATCTCCAATCTTGTAGCAACGCGTCTTCATATGCGTCGGTGGCACACTGGTTAGGACTCTCGCCAATCATGCACATGGTCCGGGGTTTAATCACCTGCCGACGCACAACTGATATCTATGGTCGGCCTGCAAAATTTGGGCTACCGATATCCATGCTGAAAATTCCATACTTGTACTGAAAATGCGGTGTGGCATCAAGCAATGTGATCAAAAATAAAAAATATAAAGCCTCAATTATTCACACATCATATTTCAACAAATGCAAATTAACTCACTATTTTAGAAAATGCATTTAATTGTGTTAGTTTCTCATGAATACTTTCGTGTATCCAAAATGTTTTCCAAGTTTTATTCAGGTTTCGCAGGTTATTAAGGTGTATTCCTCAACATCATGATAAATGTCTCTATGTCAAAATTTTCAAACAAGCGTATATAACAAATTTTATCCAACCATCAATTCACAGTTTTGAGAAAAATAACATCGGAAACTTTAATCTAATTCACTAAATAATAATACTGTTTAAAATATCAAAACTTTAACCTTACCAGCCTTACGTTCCTCACCTACACTCACACATTACTGAAACGTTCTCATCCTGTTGTCATCTTTATTTTCATCCACAGATTTCAATATATTCCATGATGGTAGGTTTGGTTGCATCTTGTGTCAGTCCAAAGATTAAGAGTCAGGAAACGCAAAAGCCCATTTTCGCCAAATATGTTTCGGTAAGATTAGCATGATTTGATGAATAAACCACTTTATTCTTAGTTCCTAATCAATATAGCGCTTATGGTGTTGGTCACTGTCGGTATTGTCGTCTGCTTTGCTACTATGTAAGATTGGATTAAAGGAGATAATAAAATCTTATCTTAATTCACAGGGAAAGTATATCCGAATTTTTGATGAAACGCGTCTATCTGCTGTATATTATGATGTTAGTTATCCTTTGAATATTATTATTGATTCACTGAATTAATTATTTCTCTAATTGATGATGAGTGTAATTCATTTATTGTACATTGCCATCCTCTATTTGTTTAATTTGTTACATGCTGATGACCTCCTTGATTAAGATTAATAAACCCGGGTAAATGAATTCAAAAAATCTGCATTTCACTGGATTTCATGGAATATATTATTCGATTACTTTGCTTGAAAGTACTTTTAAAAATAAGCTGGTGTTCTGGCCAATTTGGAAATAATACTGTTAGGAATAAACAATACAACAACGGCTATGCCACCCAGGGTGCCGTTGACACGTTGATTAGGACGCTCTTCGTTCTTGCACATGATCTGTGTTTCGATCCCCAGCCGACGCACACCTGATATTAACGGGCTATCGACATCACATGCTGAGAATTCCATAGTTGCACCAAAATACTGTGTGGAATCAAGCTTTAAAAGAACGATTAGTTAATTAATAAATTAGTTATATCAAACTATCTGTACAGATAATAAATACGTAACTTGCCTTTTTGACTCTGAAATTTCAGTAGCTTTCGTTGTTTTTTTCTAAGCGATGGGTTTACTAGCCCCATACACAACACTTTTTTGTACCACGCTTACTACTAGCTCTTTAACTAGGAAAGGTTGAGGATTAAGTTGATTAGGAATTGAATACCAGAACACCTGCTTGGATGGTGGGCATTTCAAAACCGGCTCACAAAACCTACTATTTACTGCTCATAAAAGTCGTCGATTATAGAGTTAGCTTATATAACTCACGCTCATTAATGTTGTGTGAAATGAGGACCATTTTCATACATTCTATATCATAAACATATGATTTGACTTTGAAATCTACACTGACGTATGCTGGTCAAATAGTTTTGTCATGATAGCAAATGTGCCCTGAATACCAGAAATCATGTATGCATGTATGTAGTTGATAAAGACAGGAAGATTATCATTAGCAAACTTCATCAGATCTTCAAGCTAGCACAATCAACCGTGCGTGTAAAGAAAATGGAGTTTTACCATATTCTGTTTCAAATATAATGTTTGTGATGACATAAATGTACTCTATAACAGTGATCAAATATGACAATGATATCAACGAATAAAATGAAGGATTTATCTTGTGAGACATGGATCAAGTGTAGAATGTTCCGCCTACCATGTGGGATATCGCATTACCATGATTTCTACTGGAGTTATTATGTGATGAATCATTTCAATTATTTGCTGATTGGGATGAGTTTTGAATGTTTCCGAATTCATTTTAGGTCATTTGCCACCATTCCATTACTTCTGGTTGCATTAGTGAGAGAAATTCGATCAGATTTCTTCGCCCTTCATATACTAGTTTGGATTATGGTAAGTATCAGTATTGCGTAACCCCTTATGAAACCATCATAATTAGTCATTTTTGTTTGGGAAATAAAATGACTGCTGTGTAATTTTAAAAAATATCTATGGCGATTGTTATCTTGTCAATGAGATTGCTTCTACTGTTTCTGACGCATGCCATTTTCATCTTCCAATGGAAGCCATAACAAAAATCGTAGATAACTAGTACGAAAGTATGAGAAAATATGTGGGGAAGAAGGAAATCATCTTCGTAGACACTTGTAAATTCGTGAACAAATAGAGCTGATACAAGGATAATAAACATTATTCAAAATGTACGAATGACCTGAATATTGAAAACCTTGTGCAAAACTGGGATCAGTTTTCAACGATATCCACTTCGCTGAAGTAATTTGATAGAGAAACTTGTGTACAACAACCATTTGAATAGTTTACAGGATTTTCATCATGAACTGACATTAGTTAGAGAACCATTGAAAAACCTGGGGATACTGGACAGCTGTTTCGTCCTAGTTTGCATAAAATCAAGCTGAATATTTTCTTAACAGTCTCCACTGATACCACTTTCACAGATGTGGTCTGATAAAGCCTGCCTGTTGAACTCAGACAGGGTGGCTGAAGCATCCATTCCCACCATACAAAGGAACTTGTTATCTACAGTATTACAAAACTCCACAGCTTACTAAAATTTATTACTTCAGTCAAACTATATCATTCGAAATAATATTGTCCACAACTGAGGAATGTCTCATTTGCACTATGCGAAATGTAGACTGCTTGTTCGTGGAACGAATGGTTATTTTCTGCATTTCATGATGGTGACAGTAATATCGCTAACCATGAAAAGAAATGAGGGGAATGTTGCATTTGATATGTGCTTAATTTTCTCAGTACGCCTTCAATAATCAGAAAATGATTTCTTAAATATCACTGCTATTGTTTTCTTGACATAGGTTGTACTGTGGTCCGTGATCTTTGCTGCTTCGTTCTTACCAGTCAAGTGGAAATGTGCTTTGATATCGTTAGCTGTGACAATAGTTGCCACTATTGGGGTCGTCTTGGTGGCTTTGAAACTGCCTCAATTGAGTGAAAAGTGGTTCATCATACTTTTGGCAATATCAGCCGTCCTTGCGGTTTCATCTATATTTGTAAGGATATGTTGTTACTCGATCATTAAACTAAGAGGTGTAAGTGGCATTAGTCCATGTTATGAGGATTTACATATTATGTTTATGAAATGTCATGAAATCACTACATCATTTTTAAAATGCACTGTTGCCAACGACGTCTCTCGTAATAACGCTAGATTCAATAGACTATGAAACATTAGTCTAAGTAGTTGATTATCCACTGAGTGCTAATGATTACAAAAGGGTTCATAAAACAGCCTAGTAATTTTTGTAAAGTATGTTGAATGAAATTAATATAGCTTCTGCCAGTGTTACCTCCCACTATCATTATTGCTATTACGGTCAAGCTTATTCAGCTCCGATTGAAAACGATGCCAAATAGCTCAAATAAATACAGGCGACCTGACTAAACCTTCACCAACCCAAATGTTGCGTCACTTGTATTGCTTCTGATTACTTGGATTCATTTTGTTTAAGTTATTCAATTGTTTCCAAATCGTGTTACTTACCTTTCGTGATTATTTAAAATGTTCTCAACATGATGATTCACGAGTTTCTAAAAACCTTGTGAAAAAAAACATCCTGGTGGGTGGCAACGATCCTTAAAGTGTTCTTCAATACATCAGATACCGCTTATGTGACTGTGAGCACAAATTGGAAGTCATTATGGAACAAGATTAATTACTTGGATGCTCTATTATGTTCATATATTTATCGTATAAGAAGTGTGATAACGCTTCAAGAAACTTGGCTACATGATTCATATGATGACAATTTAATCTCGCCAATATGGTTTCACTAGGTACAAACAACTCCGAAGCAGTTCAAGGAAGAAGCGAGGTGGTGGTGTTGCTACTTTTATCAATTCTCAGTGGCCTGTTGCCGAAAATATCTGCTTTAAATTGACTGTATAACTGTTAAATGTCGACCTAAACACCTGTCTAAGTACAACTGCATTTTTGTCACGAACATTCATGTCACACCCCGGTGTAGTACTTCAAAATTATCTATGTTTGCTGATGAATCAGTATTTTTGCTGAGGCCTCTTTTTGAAACTCATAGATCATAGTGACAGGTGATCTTAATTCTTGTGACTGCAGCTTTCTCACAGTGCTAAGTCATGAGAATTTCGTTAACTTTCCCAACAAACTGGATACTTCTCTTGACCTTGTATTTACAAATGACTGCGGAATACATGAAGCTGGAGAAAGAGCCTCAATGTTTAACACAGATTGTTGTATTGTACGCGTTTTATGGAAAGTTACACATGAGAACTTTTTCACACCTTTCCAAGAAAATTTGTAAATGGATGTTACTCCAAGGAGAATTTTCAGTATCTTAGTAGCATCCTCAAAGAAGCAAGCTGGGACTTGTTTAAGGAAGACTCTCTGATGACACTGTCTCTAATATTACATGTTACCTCAAATTTTGCCTTGAAACCTGTTGTCCCAGAGAAACACTTTTTCAGATTTGACCGTTTCTCCTCCCCTCAACTTAAAAAGCTTCGCAAGCAAAACTATATGTTATACAAAATGAAGGATAACATTGGTATGAAAAGAATTATCATCATAATTAAGTCTGAAATGCACAGATAGAATTCAATTTATAACCAAAAGTTAATATCCTGTAAAAATGCCTCTAATATACGGAAATCCTTCAAAGAAATTACTGGTGGTAGGTAGATGGACATTATTCCTTATTCCGTTGATGTGTGTGCACTAAACAAGTCTTTCATACATTCTCCCACAAATACCAAACTTTCTAGTGTTACAAGTGTTAATGAAACCTACTTCACTGGATTTACAACAAATGATGTTCTAAATTGCCTCCAGTCACTGAAACCTTCTTGTGGCCTACGTCCAGATGGTTCGCCTAGCCTTATTCTTAAAAGATATGCAGATATCCTGTGTAAACCTCTCATGGACATTTTTGATGAATGCTGTTCCAGAAATGTCGTTCCAGCTGTTTAGAAGGACATTTAAATTCTACCTATAACTAAGTTATCTACTGGAACTTGTTTTAAATTAAGACCTGTTCCTATTACCTCTCCTTTTCTAAGCACTATGGAAAATTTGGTCTTACTTAATCTTCAACTTTCACTGAAAGCCTTTAAAATTCTCAGACAATTCGCCTAAAAACACAGTAGAAGTACTGTAGATGCAGCTGCAGTCTTGTATCATAACATTGTCTCCAGCTTAAACAAGTAGGCTAAATTTGTTCGCTGTACTTTCCTAGATTACACCTCTGCTTTCGACTCAGTACCTGGGAACATTTAGTTTAACAAGCTTGCTGAAACTCAGACTGATCGCTGACTGGTCAAATGGCTGCATTCTTATTTCTCAGGAAGAAGGTAGTACAGTGTACGTCAGGGGAAGTCGTCCATTCCATTGCTTACTGACTCTGCTGTCTCTCAAGGCTCCGTCATTTCTCCGCTTCCGTTTTCTTTCTTTTGAGTGACTTGACTCACTCTGATAAAATGAACTTTGTTAAGTATGTGGACGATATAATTGTTTCAGTGTCTGTTAACTCCCAGATAAACTGTACTAAGATGAACAGCTTTCTATCAAAAATTAGCAAATTTTATTTGTCTAATGATCTTAAACTAAATTCTTCCAAATGCCAGACTGTTAATTTCAGTTTTCCATGTGAAAAAAGTCAAATGAAGTTGTTGGTTACTATGGCCGTTGCAAAATTGATGATATTGATGTAGAAATCAGGTTTGAAGTTAAGTGTCCATGATCAATTCTTTCTTCTGAGCCATCCTGGTCTTTCCCTGTCTTAGCGATTTCTCAAAGAATATTTCTTCTGACGTTTTACATTAGGAAGTTAAGGCACTCAGGCATAACTCAACTCCTGCTCCTCTTACAGTTTGTCAACTCGTGCATCTTGCCTATTCTTCTAGTGGAATCCCATCGAGTCATATCATTGACATCGTTATTGATAGGCACTTGATTTCATGCAACAAATTTGCTGAAGGAATTTTTTCAGACTGTGAGCATCCACGGCAGCACCCGCAGCTCCAACCTTGTGTCTCTTCAGGAGACTTTATGCACTTACGCCTAAGTATAAAAATGCCACCATACCATATTTGATCCGTAATTTATGTGGTGAAAATAGTGTCAGGCACGAACTTACTTATTTTCTTTGCACTACCAAATAAACCATCTCCTCCACCTTTACTGCATCAACCTTTGTTGTTATTGTATTTCTTATATATATAATCCTCTCATTTTTTTGTTTTTATTTGTTTATTTTTTCATGCGTGTGAGCATCATTTTAGCTGTGTTATAGCTGTTAGCATTGTATCTTTCCTCATCATACTATTTCAGCGGCACAATAGATTCAATACTCTATAACATGCTAAAATTTTCAAGCAGAATCGACAATACCGTTTGAAAGAAACTTACTGTTATTATTATATTCATTATTCTCATTTCGTACTTCGAATATTTTTCACTTTATACCGTAAATATGGACAAATTCCTCTGGTTAATTTTGTTGTAATTTTAAATTTTATTTATATTTCGAGTATGTAGATGCAATATTGTGACAAATGCTGAGAATTCCATCCTGTATGATAAGTTCTGTTTTTGAAATAAAGTAGATTATTAATATATTAATTTGACGTCACTGTGTTGAGAAGAGGATATTTGAGGAATGTTTTAATTGTTGTCAATGTTTACATGTCAGCAGTGTTTACGCTGGTATATTTGCTGGTATAATAATTTACATGCAGCAACCAATCTTGTGTTTCTCTTTGTGAATATAATACCTTCTTTTTGCATTTCTTAGATGTCGATACTGTGCGCAGTGCTATCAGTTCCAGTCGCGTTATTTATACTCTCCGTAAGTTTTTCACTGATTCAGTGTATTCACTACAATGCAGTTTTGCCGTTAAATTGCTCATAGCACATCAGGTGCGGGATATCACTAGTATGCAGCGTAAATCAGCCGTTATACGTTCCTATTAAGTAAATTTGCAATTTATTACATAGTGCCACCTGAGAGTCGAATAAAACTGTAAGTGATGTTAACCCTCAGTCAGAGCAATGCTTGAAATACTATGAAATCTATAACCTGAATTATGATGAAAGTCAATCAGACAGTATCAAACTTTCTGTAAAATATCATCACTTAGCTTAACACCCTTTTATAATTTTCCCGAATGCTGTAAGTATAAGAGCAAATTAGATTTGTTTATTAGAAAATGTCAGCCAGTCACTGTCAATTTCATTTGAAATACATCTGATGGAGAATATAGACTTTTGATAATCTCATGTGAAACCGTTGGATTGCGACGGATATGCATCCTTCAGAAACTAGCCATTCAGCCAAATCGATTGCTTAAGGATGACTAATGGTTTCAACATACACACACGTTTCCTCAACCATGAAGACAGGTGATGATATATTCCACCCAGAAGTCTGAAACAAAAACCTCATGCGAAATCTTACCATGACAACGACCACAACAAAGTATGCATGTTAATTTTGAGCGGCCATCCGTCCGAGTCGCTTTAATATAGCGAGTGTTACAAACATAATGTTCTAGAACACCTGTCAAATAAGATAAATAAAAAAGATCACACTAAGTAAGTAGTCTGTAACTGTCCCTCAAAACGAAGTACAGGCTGTTATCAGAAGCAAACATTTCCAGAAATATGCAGCAAAAATGAATTACTCGAAAAAATGACTCCATTTTAACGACAGTTTCTGTTAAGTGCTGACGTTAGTCTAACAGAGATCATATCAAGCATAACATGGAAACTGATAGTGAATTTCTGAATAACTCAACAGTAGTTGAGCCGCGTAGACTTCACCTTATTTTACTGACACTGCGATCATAAACGTTACCAGTTTTTCTGGCACAGTGGTTAGGACTCTCGCCCACCATGCACATGGTAAGGGGTTCGATCCCCTGCCGACGCACACCCGATATCTATGGTCGGCCTGTAAAATTTGGGCTACCGATATCAATGCTAATAAATTCCATACTTGTACTGAAAATATGGTGTGGCATCAAGCTGTAATCAAAATATAAAAAACAAAAATAAATGGAATTCGAGTTTTACGTAAAATTTATGCTCATATAAAGCAGTCATTTGTGTCTGAATTCATTTTGCTTTTTTACACTTTAGGTGATGTTTATTGTTGTCAATGTCCGAAAGTGGATAAAGTGGTGGTTTACGCCCAACACCGAAGAGTTTATTCTTGCCTTCGTCATTTGGTGTCACATGATAAGCTTATTCGCACAAATTTATTCCACCCTAACATTCTGTGCAGACTAATTTAAGGCATATGAAAAAAACAGAAACTTATTTGTCCAATGGCTGTCGAATTATTTTCGTTGAGAATGCATCATCATTTTGTTAATGTGACGAAATTTTCATTTATTCATAACTAAGTTTTCTTTTGATTCCATTTTTGTACACTGAATAATGTAATTTTCGTAGACCTTAAATGCACAAATATAAACGAAATTATTAGCGGTGAATCTGAACCCATGTTTGTGTGCTAAAATGATGCATATTTCAAAATGTCTTCTGTTGATACAACCAAAATGTAAATACTAATTTCTAAATCCCAGCACAGCAAACGCTCTGTCAATTTGTAAAGATGCTTCCATGGAAAGCTTGTGTGAGATTTTGAATCCATACCTTGAAAAGTATCATTCGAATTACAGTCTTGTATGTTGAGAAAGCTTAAGGATCTCAGTAGATCAGCATTTTCAATAAACTAAGCTCGACAGTGAGGTGTGTTGAGTAAAGGAGTGACATGTGTATATTAGTGATACTATGTGTTGTCTTGTGTATAAAATCGGTTTCAGTTACTGATGAAGAGTGTACACTTAGAATGATTAAACAATTTTCAACGAACGATTCAAGTTACACTTAATTCCACAGATGATGTAGATAATCTTTAGTTCAGATGGGCTACACTATTGTCAATGGAAGTGAACATTGAACGTTTGTTTTATTGGAACTGGCAACCATTGGCAGGCAATTGAAGGCGCGAATGGAACGATCGCTTGCAAGTTGAAGGAAGACTGGATTTAAATACGAATAAAAGTACTTTATAACTTCATTTGTACTTAACATTTGTTTGAAGACTTTGTAGTTTTCTTCACTTTAATTGCCAAACAATATAATTTCGTTCAAGGAATACTGGTGTTTTGGATTTAAAGTTGAAGGAAATACATAGTGTTTATCGGTTCAATCGCTTAAGTCTTCATTACAATAGGAACTTAGGGCTAAGTTCCTTGACAACTATAAACAGAACAAATTAACAGTGATAATCCGTTATTCATGCAGAATCTTAAATGGTCCAATTTGTGGTGAAAATACACCACGTGGAATGACTCATTTTCAGTCTTTAATGTTTTTTCAGTCAAAGAATGTTTTCAGCGGAATAACTGTGAGGAAATTTAGCGTGATGTCACCTGGAGTGAGATTCAGTGATAGTGCGGCGGTGTGATACCGACAAAGTGTTCCAACTGAATATATATATATACATATACATATATATACCTATGTATATACACATATACCTATTTGAACATTCTTTTTGTTGTTAGAGTGAGAATATTATTCCCACAGTTAAGTACTGCGTTGGCAACAGAATACTCTTTGTTCATTTGAGGAGTTCATGGAGTGAATGAGGAGGTAGATTAGAAGGCTGAACGACTGAGCGAAGAAATGTTTACTTTTCAGTCTGACCTTCATCTTTACTCCCATACATACCGCTTTTTTAAAACGATACAAATAGTTTTACCAATCCAGTGGAGATATGCTTGTTAGCAACAATTAATCAGTATCAACATGTGAAGGGAGGGATAATTAACGAAGGAATTGCATTCATATTGAACGTTTTCGTAATTTGACTCCGCAAAATTTCAACCGCCTTGACAAATCCTCCATCATCCTACCAGAATATCGCCTTTCGTTACGACCCCTAATTTGTCACCATTTACACATTCAAACCGAATATACTCAGTTGCAGTTGCCGATAGATACTGACTGGTCTGTTCCAGATTGTTGAAGCATTAGTTTGTTGACACCGAGGAAGACGAGTTTCGCAGCATCGGAAATTCTCCTCACAGTTTTGTCAAGTCCATTTATTCTATCTGCACGATGAACATTTTAAGTTAAGAATAATAAAGATATTATCTTTCGATAAACCGTATTATATTTTGTGATTGAGTTGAACACCTATAGGTGTTGGATATCGTTCAAGTTGACTTTTCAGGGAATTATTATGGAGGAGCCTAGTATTCACATTTAATCCATATCGTCTGACTCCTCATATAAACTCGCACTATATTTAACTATATGCAAATAAAGTCACTCCATCATATCAAAAGTCACTCTTAGAGAAATTGCATTGAGTTGTGGTAGAAGGTCATGATTACTCTCGTATATTCAAAATGTAATCAGAGTTTTATTCAGATTTTAAAATATTATTGAGGCATATTCGTCCATATATTAAGAACTTTCTCCCTGTCAAAATCCACAAGCAAACGTAGATAACAAATTTTATCCAACTATCATGATTCACTTCTGAAAAAATGTAATATCGTAAACAAAGATGACCATATTCACTTATGAATAATATGGCTTTAATTATTTTAAAAATTTAACATTACCAGACTTCCGTTCGTCACCTACACCTGCTCATTATTAAATTGTTTCCATTCTGTTATCAACGCTGATTTTATTCACAGATTTCAGTTTAATCAACAATGGTAGGTTTCGTTACACCCTATGTCAATCCGAAGATTAAGAGTCAGGAAACACAAAAGCCAATTTTCGCCAACAATGTTTCGGTAAGATTAGCATGATTCGTTAAATAAGCATATTTATCCTTAGTTACCAATGGACATTGCCCTCATGATACTGGTGATAGTCGGATTGATGGACTTGTTTGCCATTGAGTAAAACTGGATTTCAGAAGGTAATAAAATCTTAACTTGCTTTGCAGGCCGAATATTCCGAAGTTTTTCATGGGAGAAGTTTTTTCTGCTGTTTATTTTGATATTAGTTATCTATTAAACATTATCATTTATCCATCGAATTAATTATTTCTTCAAGAGATGAAAAGTTTAATTCATTAGCTATACAATACTATTCTTTATTTTTTGAACTTTTACATTACAATAATCACTGTGATTGAGGTCAGTTGGCCTGAGGAAAGCAATTCGCATTAACTTCATTTGACAGCAATGAATCTATCCATCAGTTTCATCAAAATGTCTGAGCATTTCATAAATAAGTAGCACACATAAGAAGGATCATTCAGATTTCAGTCCAGTATTATAAATGTAAGTGTAAAATGTAATTCCGACTTACTAGTTTGGCCATTTGCAAGAAGACTTAAATGACGAAACCATGCAAATGAAGCATGTATTACTAGTGAATAACTACACAGCAGAATTTATTCAAAAATATATGAAGAACCATAAAAAACTAAGGCTAGCAATGTAAATGACAAAAATAATGTAGAGCCCAAAGCCGCTCCAGTACAGTCGCATAAGGAAGGAACGTCAGAGGCCTTATGTAAGATACTTAATGAAGCTGAAATTAGAGTGCCATACAACCAACTAACCGACCCTCGGCTCAAGGACATAACGGATCTAATTAATAAAACTAAAAAATTTGCTAAACGCCATGTAATGACTGTTAGGTCAATTACTTGGGTCAAACTAGTAAATCGGGGTCGACTAGATTATTTGAACATAAATACTTAGCTAAACCAATAATAGTTGACCCTGATAAGCTAAATAACCCCGAAAACAGCTCAGCCATTGTACCGCATTGACTTGCATGTAATAAAAAATATTTGGTTGGGACTGGGTGAGAGTAGTGAAAAGTAATATAGTTAGGTGGAGAGAGAATTTAATCACTGAGGCTTCGCTCATCAATTTAACACGGCACACGTGCAATCCGGCTGACGCAACTCCTGCACTGGAGATAAGGCAAGTGGCAATAAACAATAAGACAAAGCTCGAGAGAGAGAAAGTGAGAAAATATAGATGAGACACACTGTAAAACCATGTGAATAATTTGATATGTTTTATGCACGAAACGTCATCCACTTGTTAATTCAGTCAACTATGTTACAAGAATAATTGAGGTTCTCAACTGATTGGCACAATCAGAGAATTAAGTCCGACCATGAGACATGATGCCTATAAGAGGAACACCATAACATGGCTTATTCCTAGTACACACGTGAAAATGCAACCGAGGGATTTACAGATCTGTTCAACTTATACGACTCATTTCCAGATGATTTTGCTTGCTTGTTAAACTCTAATGAAGTGACTGAATAACATATGAGATAGCTGTTTCCTCCAACATCATTTTCTATTGTTCTACATATCGAAAGTGATCTTACTTATTGGAATGGATCGTGTGTGCAAACTGATGAAATTTTTGTCACCATCCGAATTAAGAGATATCTAAGGCCACCAGCACATCTTTGTATCAGTAAACACAAATACTGCAGGGTGTATGAAATCATGCATAATCAGAGAGATGATGTAGAAGATGTGCAGCTCAGGTGGACGGTTCTCTGAACCGTATATTGTAACAGTGTGGTTTTCATTATTTATCTAGGATTCTGCGTAATCCAAGTTATGGTGAAAATATTCCCTGTCAGCTGTGTTATTTAAGTCAAAGAATTTTATTGGCCAAATAACTGTAATGAAGTTAAGCGTGATATCACACGGAGCGAGAGGTAGTCAGAGGATTTATTGAAAATCTGACTGAAATCATATACTTGATGCTTAATTCAAGACTCCGGTTCTAATCGTTTAATATGAAGCAAATGCAATGAACTTATTACCTGACTTTAGCTGGTTATCTCAGAACGCTGAAGATATTCTACATGAGACGGAATTCGGTTAACTGCAGAATTCAGTTCATCATAGAGCTTCAGGTTTTGTTCCAGTTAGACACTTCATGGCGTAAGAAACAAATGATTTCAAATTGAAGTATGCGCTGAAGATGTTGCCTAGTAAGGCAATGAAAGCTTAGCAAATAAACTATCCAGCTCAGAGAACACAACCACATCGAAAACAAATTTAAATTTCTGTGAAGATTATCTGATCACACTGCTTTATTGTTCTTCACTGATCAATATAATGTTCTGCCTCGTTAGTTGTATAATGAATCGAATGAAGCAGTCGTTGTAAACATTCGAAGTAACTGCAAGTAGATATCAAAGTGGTGTAAGTGAGTAGACAGACGATATTTATACACAAATTCGTCTGATTACATGCATAATTGCATACATCGATGACAGAAAACAGTCACAGTTGCAGTTTTTTGTTCACAAAAATGTATGATCTCATATAGATTTCAGTGAACATATTGATGACACTACACGAAATTTGATCTACCTGAAGTTACAGTTGGTTAGTGGATATTTCTTTATTGACTGTCATACTGATAATCGACGGCGCTTCATTTCTTCACAGAAACAAGAGAGGCTTCATAAATTTCTGTCATTCATTCACAAACTTCATTTCTGCACAGTGAGTTTAAGACGGATATGTCGCTAAAATCCAGGCTACACACCTCACTCATATCAACCAGAACTGTCATTTCGCGTCACACACTCCACCTTGTCAAAATCGACTTTTATTTTCTGGAAAGCGTCATATTGTTACTTATAAATGATAAGTAGTTTAAGTCACGCGTAGATAAAGGCTATCCCGGTCCAGAATAAACAAGAAGCCGGTCACTGTTTCTACGTTACTATTAATAAACAAATCAATAATTACATATACAACAAACCTTAACGGTTTCAAGAGTACAAAGCACAACGCTTAACAGAAAGCAAGGTACCGCTACCAGAGCGGAATAACGTTAAAGCCAAAATTGCGAACTAGCCGGTATCAGACACAACCGTTCAGGTAAGCAGTCAGTAGATTGAACCCAAGTAAGGCAGTGCATAGAACAGAGAGCTGTTAGGAGATCGACAGAGCATAGGCACAAAAATAGAATTTAATTGGCTACTTAACCAGGTAGGCTGATACAGATGAAGATCAATAAATAAGATAAACTCGACAGAATAGTGCAAAGTAAGACATGGGTCAGCAAAAATAACATTTCACAAAATACTCTGATTGGGTCATGAGTTCAACGGTCTTACTAAACCGATCGATGTAAAAACACCCACACAGTTCATTAAACAAGGAAGGATAGACACGTTAGGCATGGATAATTGGGTTGCAACAACACTAGGCTGATCCGGGACAGGTTGACTTGATTCAAGGATGAGAATTGAACTGATCTTACAACAAGTATATTTGCTAATTTTGAATATCTAACATCAGCATCACTCCACAAACAGTTTCTTGATGATGTGAATGCTTTTAGTGATTTTCTTCCTGTCAGTGTTCAAGTAGATATTAGATTTCATCAATCAGGTAGTTAATTCCATGAATTCTTTAAGCTGGGATGACGCTCTGTCAAATGTAGAATAGTCTCATTTGTACTTTATGTGAATACTTTCCATGTCTATCCTATGTATGTGTATGTTCCTAGTGCACATATTCTGTCCAGTGGTATTTTCTATATATGATATTCAAGTTTTAAATAAATTGCACCACCTTTAGAATAGCTTTAGAAACCTCGCTTTGCTTTGTCACTTATTGCGCTTCTGAGTCAGGCGATCCTTGCAACAAGGGAGTCAGTTTGTTTCTGAAATTTACGGTCTGTCTCAACGCATACTTCAGGGCAGTCTTATAACACTACATCTATTCGGGTTATTACATGATCGTATGTGTTATTCCAAACTGTTTGCAATTTTGATCTGTTTTGTTCATCTGCCTTCGCTGCCTACTTCATAATATTCTGGATGATCATTTTAGGTGATTTGGTCGTCACGGTATAACTTCTGTAAGGGAGACATTCACTAGTCTACACAGCCAGCGTATTCTTTATTAAGAGAAAGACTTTTATTTCCCTTATCCGTGTCATTGCGAGATGTGTCCCGCAGTATTTTAATGGATATTTAGACATTAATTCATCTCATCCGTTATCTGTGAGGGCAGGTTCAGATAGGTATCTTACAAGCTGAGCAATAGCACTAAGTAGTGCGACAAAAAACCTAAGTGATGAACTGAAACTGACAGAAGAAGCGTTAGTGTTGAATAACTATCCTATAATATTCATTAGGAATATCAGTAAAGGCCAAAAGGGAAATAAAAATAATGGTGAATATGATAGAGACGGCATAAATAAGAAAGTATATAAGGCATCGGAACTTTACCATATATGTAGTAGACTTCTGGGATCCTTCGTAGGATTCTTAAAAAAGCAGGAATTAGGCCGACATTTAAAATTACAAACTTACTCAGGGACCCTTTAGGCTGACCCACATAGACAAAGTAGTATAATTTACAAATATCTTGCAATGACGGTGGGGTCAGTTACATCAGTCATACTAATAGATTCGGGGCAGTCAGACTATCAGAATATCAGAATTAAGCTAAAAGTGATTTGGAAGAAAGCTCAGCAATCGCACTGCATGCATGGGTAGGTGGAGAGAGAGGTTGACTACTGAATCTTTGTCCATGGAATCTACACCCAACACGTGCAATAGGAATGACTCAACATTTTGAGTAACTGAACCGCGTTACGTTAGTTACTGAATGGAACAATCTTAGCAAAAGCTGAAATATATTTTACGAACCAATTTTCTTGTCCACTTTCTTACCAAATTACGTGTATCATCTAAGACTACTAATGCTTCTCGTCATGGGTGTGTATAGTGAAAATATCAACCAACACGTTAATAAAACTCAGGGTCTGCAAATTATTTAGCAGTTTGTAATGTACACATTTCGAGTGATGAAATTTCACTGTAGATTTCTTTGGAAACCAAATTAATCACATCACAGTATGTACTCAGCTTGATACCATAAACTGGGTGATTTGAACTGATTCTGCCACCTCAGCTGATCTCCCCTCCAAAAAAGCAAAACTGCCTTCCAGTGTTTAGATCATTTGATCTGATCGGCAAGAACAGCTGGTTTTGTACGAGTGACAGACAACCAAACAACTCAACTAATCATTGACGTATGGTTTTTTATACAACCAACATATTGATGATTTCCGACAGGAAATAACATTATGGTCATGTTTTTAATTAGGAAGATTCTGAAAAGTAATGTCATTCTTAGGTTATTATTTATTATTATTATTGTTCCCTTGGGTTCCTAGTGGAACATAGGGCTTCAACTGCACGCCTCCACTTGTTTCTGTCTTCTGTTGTACTTTTCACCTGCATCCATGTTAGTCCATACTGTTTCAGCTCCTCTTCACACGATCTCCTCCATGTCACCCTTGGACGTCCCACTCACCGCTTCCCTTTCGCGTTCCACTCGAGGGCCTGACGCCCAATGTCACCCAGCGACCTTTTCAGCGATTGTCCAATCCATCTCCACTTTCTCCTGCATATTTGTTGAGCGATTGGTTCTTGTTTTGTTTGTTCCCATTCTTAGGTTATACGCATTTTATTGCTTCGCCTAAGCACACACTTGCGTCCCATTAACCTTTAGTCTAAAATATTAAATGATGGTTGACAAAAAGATAAAGACCTGGACACAAACAGCTTACAGTGCCTGGCAAAATAAAACTTATATACTAGTATTGTTTAACGATTATTCCTCAATAAGTCATTGGATTTACGTTCTCAATGGAAGATAAGGCATCGCACTCATTTATATCTTTGAGGTTCTATCTTGATCATTATGTTTAAGACGTTTGAGCAAGTTTCGTGGACCAAATTTTGAAATTATTTTAATTTTCATATCACTTAGTTTTATACAAATGTAATTGCTACATATATTCACTTTTCAATATGTGTTAAATTTGTCTGGTCAAATCTTGATCAAATTTACTAAGGTGCTCCATATCCACGAGGTATCTGGACAGTGATTTTTGAATTTTGATTACTTTTTAGACAGGCTTTTGAACTTAAAAGCTTCATTTTGAGTTGCGTTTCTCTTTGCACGGTAGGATTACTAGCTTTTTGTCCGAATTTCCTCCTGCACCATAATTAATATCGGCTAAAAGATATTTAGGATTGTATCCCCTGGGGGCTGCACATGGGTCTTGTTCGTCGTTGGTGAGCATGCTGGCGGCACTGAATCACCGACACACTCTACTTCATTTGGATATATTTATTGTGTGGTGACTTTTCACTTGAAATACGTAGGAAATAATGCCGGTGTGCGTATTTCCTTGTTCAGATCTTCCAAGATATTTGCACATGACAACAACCGTTTGAGAAAGATGAATTCATCGTGTTTTATCTATTCTTTGTCAGCTTGTAATTTGTACCAAAATCATACTACTTCTCGGTAATAAGCAGTATGTGTTATATTTTGTTGAATACGTCGTAACTCCACATCCATAATTATCGTTTATTCTGCAAATTTATATCATTTGATGTATAAACACTTTAACTGGATTTTGGAATAGACTTCGAACAGTTAAATGCTATTTCCCGCCAGTTACTTCTTTAAATTCCACTGTTTTTTTAACGTTGTTTATCTAGGACCCTTTATTTTTGACATTTCCGTTCATTCATCGTTTGTTTCTACAAAATGGATAATCCTTAACACAGTTCTACTTTCTTTTGATGCGCAGTAACAGTGCATTTGACTGCAAAGAATCTAGATACTTCGTAGATTCTTCAGAATTAATTTACTTGTAAAATAGTGCCGTATTGTAGAATAATCCTGTTTCCTTGAATTTACACCTAAATGAAACCTTTGTTCTGTTTCATAAGAAATTTGATTACAAGGAATTAGTCGGCACATCATTGCAAAAATTTAAACCTTGGCCTTTAAGATACCATGCCTGTTACACAATGACAAAGTGAAATAGAAACAACAGCGAAGATGTATTGGAATATTAGGATACGTTAGTAATTTCTTGAAAAAAATAATTTTGGCAAATCGCTAGCAATTGTCCCTACATGTAACTTTCAACCTTGTATTGAAAGAAAAGTGTGCGCATATATACGTGAAAGAATAGGCTTGGATTGTGAAGTGATATGCGGATCCCTGGGCAGGTAATGATGGCATTATATACTGATTAACATGGTCTTTGCAGCTTAATCTTTTTACGGTCTGCTTACAACTCAGGCTGCCGAAAACCTCTAACAGCATATTGTATACCATTTCTGTTATTCAATTTGTTTGGGACTAATAAATTATGACCTTTGAAAGTATTATTTACTTTGGCGAGTATTTAAAACATCTTACACCTGGTGATTCCATTGTGTGTTAAGAAATAGTCGGAACCAATAAGGACATCTCAAAGTGTTTGAAGAAAGCTGGAAACAGACGTCATCTTTTCTGACATTCAAACTAACCACGATCAAACAGAGTACCAAAGGTGCACCAAAAACTAGATTTGCAGGATTCTGAATTCAAAAATAAGAAAGTAGTTCGGCTTAACTACTGACATAACAGTGGAGTTTGATTATCTTATAAATTACATGACAAATTAAATGATTTAACAATTTTCAGTATGTGGCAAACTCATATATATATGCTTGAAAACGTAAGTTCACAGGGTATATGCAGAATGAGTACTGGATAGAGCCATAATTAATCACTCTGATGATCACAGAGGATGAGACACTGGTTAATGTAATGATAATAATATACACACCTACAACTTCACTCCACAACTGACATTTACAGACAAATAACAATGCAGCGACATTTATCTGCAACAATTTCAGGAGTAATAATCCCGCAATTATATCTGTTGTACAAAACAGAAGCATTGTCATTCATCAGTATAGCAGGTCTTTTGAGCAGAATACTACTCACCGTACGACGGAGAAAGTAGGAAACCAGAACCGGAATTGCACCTCAAATCATCATTCCAGATATTGCTTAATAGACGAAATAGTAACCCTTTAGATTAAGACGCTTCATTTTGTATCCCATTAAAACTGCCATCACAGGCAGAAGTATAGTAAAGACCCTTGAAAGAAGAGTTCACAAATTTAACTCTACTGTTGCAACTGCGAGACCAGAAGATGAAGTTAATACCTGTAGTATGCAAAAATGATAAATTTAAGTCAAGTAGTGATCATCTCACTGAGATTCGTGTTGGATGATTACCATAATAGTAAAGATGACTTATTGAAAAACATGTGGTTTCTATTAAAAAGTTCTTTTATTTTAAACATTAGCATCATAATGTTTTATTGAATAACGCCGGCGCATTTAGAAAAGCAAACCAAGATTTCACTGATGGTGTTGCTGTGTAAAGCACAAATTCTTCAGCAGAACCGCTGAAGTATTATGACAAGTTGAAGTGAATTTGCATATAAATTTAATTCGCAATAATTTTTGTTTGTTGACTTACTGTAATGATATTGTAAATTCGATTCTAAATTTCCAAGTGTTACACATCTACAATGAGCAGTTGTGGAGTGCAGAAAACCGTTATGTTACACGTTAAACTCAACGATTACTGAAATGGACTATTCATAGTTAAGATAATTCGCAGTCTGAGGAAACATTAACGTCATCACGCTGTATTCTAAATAGTGTTGTGATACAACATGGTTTTAAATGAATTCATACTTCCAATTGTGCTTAAACTTTGAAAGTATTGTCTTAATTCGTAATTATCGGAAAAATCCAGCTACTATTCATCATATTCTGAATATCTGCAGTTTTCCGTCAGCATCCGATGACGAAGAAAGCAGCCACAACATTCTTCCAAGATATCACTAAATCCAACACATTTAGGAGACTTCAATCCTGGAAGGTAGGTCTAAGTCACCTTCAACCCATCGACTTGTGTATACATCCACGTATCAGATATGTTTTCGAAGCCGTACTTTCGAAGAAAATTATTTACCTATCTAAAACTAATTCGCAAAGAACATATTACACAATTGTATGTTAGAGAAACAGTTGTAATAACGTTCTTCATATTCGAAGTTTGATGTAACAAACGCTATTCAACATTACTAATAAATACTGCAACAGTGGTGAACGCTGATCACTAGATTCACACCTAGCTCACTAATATAAACTGTGTATTTCACTATACGTTGTTACTGTGTAGATATTTGTTTATTTTCTGTAGTATTTGTTGATAAGGGTCAAACCCAAACACTCACACACATAGAAATACATGATAAATTGATTCATTTACACTCAGTGCAGTCAATAAATAGTTCACTGAGATTGCGTTTTCAAGATTGAGAGCAAGAAGCAACATCAATTGAAGGATTGATGCAACGAACCTGATATGAATGTAAATTTTCAGGTCAGTAAAGCAAGATAAGATGATTATTTAGTTCACAGTTCAATCACAAAGTGACATCAGCTAGAGAAGCACTGAAATAAGTGTGTGTAGAGTAGTTGTTTTGTCCTGCTATAGGACTCAAAGATTATGCAACCACTACCCCATAGGATCCAAGCCACATGACCTTTAGGTTATGTGGCAACCTCGCCGACTGCTCAGCCACCGGGGCGAAATCAAGTGGCATGCGAATTTTAACCACTACCACTTCATCACCAGCCCACGTTTTACTGGTGGGGACAAATAATAACGAACGACATTTACTGGCAGTAGCGCCACTGATGAAGAGATGCTACCTAGCACGAAACAGCTACTCGGTGTTCATAACAATTTCTGTCCTAGCTTCAATTCAGACTCCGCTAGCGCATTCATTATAAACAAAGCAGCAAGCATCTCCAGTTATACGTTTGTTGATCATTTTTATTGGTTAGACGTATATGATGATTGCAATAAATTATCTGCTTAATAATATGATGAAACATTTGTTATAACTATGACTTTCGAAGACTCACATAAGAGCAACTGGTATATGAGCGAATCCACAAACAGTATACTCGAGTTCTTTTCTAGTTCAGAGATTTGAATACAATTATTTACTTCCTAAGCTGGCATGTTAGCCACCAACAACGTGATTATATAATATAATAATTTTGCTTTATCTCAGAAACAGTACTAGTGGTACAGTGTGAAATTTTCAGCACATATCTACTATATTGCATCTAATTTCATCAAACATTTTGGAGGAGTATTTCAAAAAATAAATATAAAAACAACAAAAACAAAGGAAAAACAAAAATAAAAATAAGGAAAAATAAGAAAAAGTAGAAAGGAAAATGAATAACATAATAAATAATATCTCAGTATTGGGTAGTGAAGCTTTAATGTGTTTCTGCGTGGTGACAGTAAAGCTATATTCATACAAGAAGTTATTGAAATGTTATTTTAGAATGTTTATCGTTAAGATGATCGGTTAATTTGATTGTACAACACTAAACAACCATAAAATAACATTTCAGGGTATTTATTGTCAGCTATAATGTGGTGTTTGTAGTAGTAGTGTGAGTAATCCTGAATAATACAAAATTTTAAGATGATGATTGTCTGTTAATATTGGCGAACAAAAACAACCAAAAAACTAATATCGCATGATGGTTAATGACAAGACAATTTTGTAGTACTCGTAGTGATAATATAGTCAGAACCAGTAGATACACAAGAGAAGGAATGGAATAAAGTACAAAAAGAAATCCAATGTTAATTATTTAGTTAGCTGAGTATGTTTAAGAAGGTGTTCACCATAGAATTCAAATAAGAGAGAAATAAAAGAGCTAGAATTATGTTATCAACAACAAAGCAAGTCAAAGGTTTCGCGCTTAACATTGTCTCTGTCACTTAGAACACGTGCCAAATATGGTGTCGTTGAGTTCGTGTACTTGGTTTTACGAACATATAGTCCTACCTAATACTTTAAGCATTCTCCTAGGGATGGTATGGTCGTTTTTCAGTAGCCCAGGAGAGACTAATGGGGAGCAGTAAAGTAGAATAGGTAAGATACGAGAGTTGACAAATTGTGAAAGAAGAGGTAGGGTGATTCCAGATAGTCTAAGTTTCTTAATGTAGTAGGTAAGACAGAACACTTTTTTAGAAATCGTTAATATATGAGAGGACCAAGTAAGATCGGAAGATAGAACTAGACAGAGATATTTTGCATGCGACTAAGTATCAATTTTAGTCCCTTCAATGCAACAGTCTTCATGAGTACTTACTAGTGTTCGTAGATCTGTTTTGAGAGTTTCAGCATGAGACCATTTAGTTTAGACCACTCACTGATGTCCGATAGGAAGCTATTTAATTTAAAACAGTCTGACTGAGGCTAAACTGGAAGCGAAAAAATCAGGTCATCTGCATATTTGACGGAGTTGATTTCGTCTGAAAGAGGTAAGTCATGTAAGAAGAAGGAAAAGAGAAACGGAGAGAGAACGGCACACTGAGGAACTCCAGCTTCAGTAAGCAATGGAGAGAAGATACACCATTACAAACGTGTACTGCATCCTATTAGAGAAGTAAAAGTGCAGCCAGTTGATAGCCAAGGATTCAGTTTGTGTAAGGCCAAGCTTGTTTAACAAAAGGCATCTAGGTACAGAGTCGAAAACAGATGTTTAATCAAGGAACGCATAACGGACATACTTGACCCCTTTGTCTAACGAGGATACAATGTTGTGATGAAACACAGCAGCAGCGTCTAAAGTAATTCTACCGTGTTTGTAAGCAAACTGCTTTGGGTCATTTGAGAAGCTTAGGGAGGGAACAAGTTTTAGTAACAATAATTTCTCCATTAGTTTCAAAAAGGAGAGGTAATAGCAATAGGTCATTGTTGTTGCAATCATTATGAACAAACAGATGATGAACTTAAATTTGTTTTCTCCTTCACGTTCCCCAGCAGAACATAGGGCTTCAAGCTAGTGGCTTGAAGTTTCTGTAGCAGTGTTTATTTTACAGGATGGGGTTGCTATCCTCTTCTTCACCAGCGTTATTTCTGGCTTAGCGAGGTAAAGGAGTGCGCCGGCCGGGGATTGAACCCCGGACCATGTGCATGGTCGGCGAGCGTTCTTACTGCTATGCCAATGCGTTGATGATAGCTTCGTGATATTTAGGTCGTTCAACGTATGAATTGGTTGTTAAGTCTACATACAACGATACAGATCAGTGTGGCTTTCACTGTGATGGCAAAACACTTCACTAAGTGTTTGCTGTTCTTTTTTCAGTGCCCGCTTAAAATAAAAATAAAAATTTTAGATGAATACATCAGGATAAATATTTCCACTTGAAGATCATCTCCAAGCCAAGACAATTCATCCATTCTACAGAGAGAAATGCTGCAGAAAAAGTGGCATAATATCATACTTATTTTTGGTAAATCCTGGAAAGTTTATGACTGACGATTTTCTTGTTTGAAGCGATTCATGTCTGCCTGAAACCAAGATCTTAACGTGTGGTAGAGATTATGTACAATACTTTTCCAAATATCGAATAGTGTTCGTGAAGTTAATCAAACAGTTGTAGTGATGCTATCAGGAGATACATATCTCATCTTCTTACACCAAATAGCAATTAGAACTACAGTATGCAAATCTGTGACAAATTTATAAGATAATACGCATTCATCTGCAAATCTTTCGAACGTCATCGAATTAAAATGCTTTCTGTATAAGGGACCAGTGAAGTGAGTGTATAAAGACAATCTCAGGATTCTTGATCCAGCATCGCATTCTCTGTTGCATAATTTGTATTTCAGTCCATTTATTCTTGACCTGAACAGTTGCGTGTAGTTTATTCTTTCGCTTGAATTATCTTACACAACGTCGAGCCCTTTTTCGTATTGACCCACATTGACAGTGAAATTGACGACATATGGTATAGGCACGTCAGAGTGTCAATCTGTTAAATTTATGTGTGGAATAGTGTCGTATTTTTTACAAGTACTGTGATCGCGATTTTACGCGTAACTCAAACGTTCGGTTTAATCAATCAGAAAATTGATTACAAATTATCGTTCCGAATTTCTTCAAAGAAATCTTCAATTCTATAAGATCACACCAATATTCTATCTTATTAGGAAATCGAAATATATCATAGATACAAATAAGTAATTTGATTTAAAGTTACCTTTGTACTCCGTGAACCTTTGAGGTATCTTTAATTTATATTCGTTTGAAAAAAAATTCGCCAGTAGTTAAACTAGCTCGTTATAATGTTTTGATCCATACCGCCACTTTAATAAGTGTATAAAGAATTCAAGAATAACGTTGAGATTCTAAAGAGAATTCAATCACTTTGCATACTTCGACTTCATTTAACGTGTACAAAGTCAAATAATATATACTTATATATATGAAACATGATGAATCGTTTCGAAGACGCATACATCAGAACCCCGGAGTTAGTTCAGGTGAGTGAGCTATTGTCAAGTCCTCTCCTCTAATTATAACTGAATCAATTGATTTTTGAGTATAATTAAATAGAAATGAATAAACAGTATCGATTGTAGTTTATTATTTATCAAAACTGAGAGGATTTATTCTCTTCAAGACAACCAACAAAGCCTCATAAGTCAAGATTTATCAACTCCATCAGTTGTCAGCAAAGCTTTCCAGCGGCATACCCTACACACCGGGATATTTACACTATTAGAGTTTAATTTGGAGATATAAGACTTCTCAATTATTAGACTACATTGGACCAATCAAGCAAAGACATACGTGTGAATGTCTTCCAGGCCAAGTTCATATAGACAAGTGGAAGGGAGTTTCAAAAATTGAAATTAGGCTGATAATCACTAACAACTCAGCTACATCATACGAATGAACAATAAGTCATCAGAGAAAGAACTTGAGTATATCAAGAATTGGAAACTGAGTAACACCGATAATGATGTTATCGGCAATAATGATAATAATAATGTTAACAGGAGTCCAGATAATAATAATAATAATTTGCTTTATTCCAGAAACAGTACTAGTGGTACAGTGTGGAATTTTCAGCACATATCTAAAATATTTGCATCTAATTTTACCGACATTTAAAATAAGTATTAAACAAAATAAAAAAATAAATCTGAAGACACCAACAGCAAAAACAAAAAAAACAGGATAAACACAAAATAATTATGAATGCGAAAAAGTACCAAAGTCTACCAAGGTCTAATGCAGTGTTTGTGGTGGTAGTGTGAGTAATCCTGAATAATACAAAATTTTTTTTGAGGTGGTGACTATGGCATTCACAAACAATGATTGTCAGTTTAATATTGCCGAAAAGTATAGAAAATAAGAGAAACAACCACAAAACTAATAATTACATGATGGTTAATGACACGACAATTTTGTAATATTCATAGTGCTGATATAGTCGGAACCAGTGGACACACAATAGAAGGAATATAGTAAAGTACAAAAAAGGAAGCCGATGTTAATATTTCAGGTAGCTAAGTAAGTTTGAAGAAGGAGTTCACTAAAGAATACGAAATAAGAGAGAAATAAAAGAGTATGAAATTATGTTGTTAATAACAAAGCAAGTCACAGGTTTCACGCTTAACATTGTCTCTGTCGCTTAGAACACGGGCCAAGTATGGTATCGTTGAGTTCCTGTACTTGGTTGTACGAGCATAGATTCTTTTATACTGATTTCTGGTTTTACTTGATGAGATACAAGGCGAGAGTTGGGAATAGAGGGGGTGTTGGGGGTCTGAGAGTATGGTTTTAGACCATTTTTCACATGTATTCCGATGCCTATCAACTAAGGTAGTCACGAGCTGACTGAGATTAACACCACTAGTCCTACTAACTACTGTCAACATCCTTCTCAGGATGGAATAGTCCTTTTTCAGTAGACCAGGAAAGACTAACGGGGAGCAGTAAAGTAAAATAGGTAGGATACAAGAGTTGACAAATTGTGAAAGTAGAGGTTGGGTGATTCCGGATTGTCTAAGTTTCCTAATGTAGTAGGTAAGACAGAACACTTTCCTAGAAATCATTAGGATATGAGATGTCCAAGTAAGGTCAGAAGATAGAACTAGACCGAGGTATTTTGCATTAGACTTAGTTTCAATTTTTGTCCCCTCAATGCAACAGTCTTCATGAGAACTTACTAGTGTTTGTAGATCTCGTTTATGCCTAAGGGAGAAGTCGACAGTCTGGCATTTTGAGGGATTCAACATGAGTCCATTTAGTTTGGACCACTCACTGATGTCCGACAGGAAGCTATTTAATTTGAGACAGTCTGACTGAGATTTAATGGAAAACGATACAGACAGGTCATCTGCATATTTGACGAAGTTGACTTCATCTGAGAGAGGTAAATCATTTAGGAAGAAGGAAAAGAGAAACGGAGAAAGAACAGCACCCTGGGGAACTCCAGCTTCAGTAAGCAATGGAGAGGAAGATGCACCATTATATACCGTGTACTGCATCCTATTAGAGAAGTAAGAGTGCAGCCAGTTGATAACCCAGGGCTCAGTTTGTGCTAGGCTAAGCTTGTTTAACAATAGGCCTCTAGGTACAGAGTCGAAAGCAGATGTATAGTCAAGGAACGTACAACGGACAAACTTGGCCCCTTTGTCTAACGAGGATACAATGTTGTGATGAAACACAGCGGCAGCGTCCAAAGTACTTTTACCCTGTTTGTAAGCAAACTGCTTTGGATCGTTTGAGAAGCTTAAGGAGGGAACAAGTTTTAGTAACAATAGTTTCTCCATTAGTTTCAAAAAAGGAGAGGTTATAGCGGTAGGTCTGAACTTAGCATTATTACCAGAGCCTGACTTAGGTACAGGGATGATTTTAATATCTTTCCACAGAGAAGGTACAACATTATTAGAAAAAGAAGTATTAAAAATGTTTGTAAGTGTGTTGCTTAAAATATCAGCACATTTCTTTAGGACAATGGCAGGTATACCATCAGGACCTAGACTCTGGGAAGGTTTAAGAGATTTTAAACATTTAAGAACATCAGAAGTTTTAAAGCTATTAAAGTCACTGGTCATGTTATTTGTTACATTGAAGCTAGAAGGTACATTGGGAAGGCGGATAAAAGATCTATTAAGAGTATTTACGTCAATAGAGGGAGAACAAGAACTATGCTTACCGCAACCTGTAATTTCTTTGAAAAGCTTCCACATGTTCCCAGGAGTTTTACATGACAAAATTCTTTGATTATAAATATTGTTTAACCTCTTGATTTCGGATTTGATTTGGATGTTTATTCTCCTAAGACCAGCTTTATCCTTAGCCTTGTACAGTCTCTCTTTTTCTCTCCGAAGCTTTTTGAGATGAGGAGAAGAGAAACGATCTATTCTTTTGAAAAGTATCTGTTTAGGACAGCATACATCAAGGCAGAATTTAAGATAGTCAGTCAGATTGGAAATAGTATCATCCAGAGTGTGTTCAGTGAAAAGTTCCCAGTTTGTGTCATTTAACATACATCTTAGTTTGAGCACGTTTTCTTGTGAGTAACATCTTTGTTGTGTTTTCCTGGAGAGATTCGAGAGGATATTAGAGTGATATCTGCTATATATCTTGGGTAATATCCGAATAATACAATGATCAGAGCTCATTATAGGAGCACGTCTGCGTGCTTCATATATTTCCGCATCATTAGTAAATACTAGATCCAGAGTTTTATCAAGTCGAGTTGGAAATTTGACAATGTTGACATGACCTAATGATTCAAGAAAAGAACAGTCACAGGTATTGAAATCTCCAGTGACAACTGATAAAGAGTTTTCAAGATGTGTAACCGCGAATGCTGTGAATTCATCGGCAAAATGAGATATATCCGAGGCGGAACAGCCAGGAGTAACATAAATGTTTGAGATGAAGACGTATTTAAACTTGGATAGGTGTTTCGGACGACATTTGACTGTAATACAATCAATAAAGTCACTAGAGAAAGAAAAACATACATTATTTGAAGTTGACCACTGAGAATGAATGAAGGTTGCGACTCCTCCACCTCTTTTCTTTCTAGAGCATATTCGATCTTGTCTAAACAATGTGAAACCATTTAGAGAAACCAGGTTGTCGTCATAAAGATCATGGAGCCAAGTTTCTTGTAATGTGACTATCGCAGTATTGTGATAAGTATCAGATGATAAGAGAGACTGGAGATGCAGAATTTTGTTGGGAAGTGAACGGCAGTTTGAACTGACAATAACAGGAATAGTTGTGCGATATAATGGTGTCCGTTTGAGAGCGCGTTGCCAACCACCATGATGTTGTCTCTTAGTTTTATTAGATGCATGAAAGTCATATGGTTTAAAACATTTAATGAATTCATTACTGTATTTGATACGATTTGTGACCATATTTTGTTAAAATTAAAAATGGAAACATGATGTATTAGATGCAAATTTGTAGATGTACAGAAAGGTAGCCCAGGTGTCAAACAGGCCGCCATATACCATAATGCTACTGATAAAGATATTTCTAAATGAATCAAGAATGATACTAGGAATAGGTGGAATAAAGTAATGTATTAATAATAATTGTTGTTAATAAGTAAAGCATTTCACCGTGGCTGATCAAGCCTAACTAGCATCGCCTTGGATACATACAGACCTGGTTTATTTAACTGACAGCATCACTTTCATGTCCGCAATATACAAGATGCCTTGTTGTTGATCGTTTTGGTACGATGACTTCAAATGTTTTCAGCCACACTGATAATCCCTCTATTATTTGAGCAGAAAATCACTTTTGCATCGGACACTAACGTTTATTTCTTCAAACACACTCCAAATTAATATATTCAGTTTCGATTGTCGATGGATGGTGACCGGTCTCTCTCAGATTGTTGAAGCAGTCTTTTGGTGATACTGAGTAACACGAGTTTCGTAGCATCATAAATTCTCCTCATAGTTTTATCATGTCTATTTATTCCATTTACAAGGTTGATACTTTAGTTAGGAAGAAAACAGAAATGATGTCTCAGTGATTTTTAGTCAGTTGTATGAATGAAGCAAATCGCTGTAATGCCAGGATGTCATCTAAACTGACTCTTCAGTGACTCATTATCCAGACGACAGGTGTTAACATTTCAGATCTTTAGTTCTGTGGCAACGTGTTATCATACAAAGCCTTACTTATTCACACATCATATTTCATCAAATGCACTCTTTTATCAAATGTATTTATTTGTGCTAGTTTCTAATGAATACTTTCGTGTATCCAAAATGCTTTCAAAGTTTTATTTATGCTTCACAGATTATTTAGGTGTATTCCTCCACATTATGATAAATTTCTCTCCCTCTGTCAAAATTCACAAACACAAGTAAATAACAAATTTTATCCAACCATCAATTCACCATTCTGAGGAAAATAATGTCGGAAAATATGATCAAATTCACCTAGGCATAATACTGTGTAAAATATTCAAAACCTGAACCTTACCGGCCTTACCTTAATCACCTATACTCGCACATTGCTTAAACGTTTTCATCCTGTTGTCATCTTTATCTTCATCCACAGATTTCAATATATTCCATGATGGTGGGTTTGGTTGCATCTTGTGTCAGTCCAAGGATTAAGAGTCAGGAAACACAAAACCCGATTTCAACCAACTATGTTTCGGTGAGATTAGCATGATTTGTTAAATGATCTTATTTATCCTTAGTTCCTAATCAATATGACGCTTATGATATCTGTGACAGTGGGCTTGGTCGTCTTATTTACTTTTGTGTAAGGTTGGAATAAAGGAGATAATATAATCATAACGTGCTTTGCAGGTCAAGTTTATCGGAATTTTCAAAGGACACGCCTACCTGGTGTATATTATGATGTTAGTTATCTATTGAATATTATTATATATTCATTGAATTAATTATTTCTCCAATAGATGATGAGTGTAATTCATTTATTGTACATTGCCATCCTCTATTTGTTTAATTTGTTACATGCCGATGACCTCCTTGATTAAGATGAATAAGCCTGGAGAAATGAATTCACAAAATCTTCATTTCACTGCATTTCATGGAATATATTATTAGATTACTTCGCTTGAAAGAACCTTTAAAAATAAGCTGGTGTTCACGCCAATTTGGAAATAATACTGTTAGGAATAAACAATACAACAATGGCTATGCCACCCAATGCGCTGTTGACACGTTGATTGGGACGCTCTTCGATCATGCACATGATCTGTGTTTCGATCCCCAGCCGACGCACACCTGATATCAACGGGCTATCGACATCACATGCTGAGAATTCCATACTTGCACCAAAATACTGTGTGGAATCAAGGTTTAAAAGAACGATTAATTAATTAATTATGTCAAAATATCTGAACAGATAATAAATAAGTAACTTCTCTTTTTGACTCATATTGTTTACGGCTGTAGAGTAACTTGTTTCTTCGTTCTTTGTATTCCGAATGAAATATTAGACTTCACGTTTGAAGCCCTGAAATTTTGAAGCACTCGTGTTGTTTTCTAAGCAATGGGTTTGGTAGCCTCATACACAACACCCTTTTGTACCACGCTTACTACTAGCTGTTAAACTAGGCAAGGTTAAGGAGTAAGTCGATTAGGAATTGAATACCAGAACACTTACTTGTTTGATGGGCATTTCAAACCCAGCTAACAAGACCTACTATTCATTGCTCATAAAAAGTGTTCGACAATACAGTTAGTTTATTTAACTCACGCCTCACCACTGTTGTGTGAAATGAAGAGGATGTTTATGTATATTTTATCATAAACTTATTATTTGATTTTGAAATAGACCCTGACGTATGCTGGTCAAACAGCTTTTGTCATGACAGTAAATTTGTGTTGAATACCAGAAATCAGGATTTGAAATATGTATGCATGCATGTAATTGGTAAATACAGGAAGATTACTATTAGCAAACTTCATCAGATCTTCATACTACCACAGTAACCTGCGCGTGTAAAGAAATTGGAGAATCACTATGTTCTGTTTCAAATATAATGTTTGTGATGACATAAATCTGCTCTAAAACAGTGATCAAAATTGACAATGATATCAACAAGTAAAATGAAGGATTTATCCTCTAAGGCATGGATCGAGTGTAGAATGTTCTATATAACAAGTATCAGATGGCATTACTACGATTCATACTGGGGTTATTATGTGATGAATCATTTAAATTATTTGCTGTTTATGATGAGTTTTGAATGTTTCCGAATTCATTTTAGATCAGGCATTGCCGTTCTACTACTTCTACCTGCATTCATGAGAGAAATTCGACCAAATTCCTTATACATTCATATACTACTTTGGATTATGGTAAGTATGAGTAATACATTATCCCTTATAAAACCATGATCATCGGCATAAGCTTTCATGCGGAAAATGAATTGACTTCTGCGTCACTTCAAAAATGTCTATGGCAATTGTTATCCTGTCAATGAGATTGCCTGTACTATTTCTGACGCATAGCATTTTCATTTTCAATGCGAACCATGACAAAAATTGTTGCTTGATAATACGAAACTGTGAGAAAATATGTGGGGAAAAAGGAAATCATCTTCGTGAAGAAATAGAGCTGATACAAGCATAATAAACACTATTCGAAATGTACAAACGACCTGAATATTCAGAGCCTTATGCGAAACTTGAGACAACGTTTAACGATATCCAGCTCACTGAAGTAATTTGATAGAGAAACTCGTGTACAACAAATATTTGAATCATCAGTCTGCATAAAATCATGCTGAATATTTCCTGAGCAGTCTCCACCAATACCACTTTCACATCTGTGGTCTGATAAAACCTGCCTGCTGAACTCAGATTTTAATTTCATTTGGTTTCATTTCACTTCATCAGGTTATTTAATATTTCACAGTGTTATTCCATTCTCAGAGCACAGAAAGGGTGACTCAAGCATCCATCCCCTAATATACAAAGGTAATTGTTATCTACAATATTAAAAACTCCACACATTGCTGAATTTCATACTTCAGTCTATCTATCACATTCGAAATAATATCGTACACAACTGAGGACTGTCTCACTTGCACCATCTAACACGTAGACTGCTTGTTCATGAAACAATTAGTTATTTTCTGCATTTCGTGATGGTGACAGTAACATCGCCAACCATGAAAAGCGATGAGGGGAATGTCGCATTTGACATGTGCCTAATTCTCTTATTACGACTTCACTTACTAGATAATAATTACTTAATTATCACTATTATTGATTTCTTGATATAGGTTATTCTGTGCTCTGTGATCGTTGCTTCTCACTTCTCATCAATTCAGTGGAAATGTGCTTTGATAGTGTTAGCCGTGACAATAACGGTTACTGCTGGAGTCGTCTTGGTGGCCATGAAAGTGCCTCGATTGAGTGCAAAGGGGTTCATCATATTTGTGGCAATATTAGCAGTCCTTGCGGTTTCAGCTATTGTTCTAAGGATATGTTATTACTTGATCACTCAACCAAAAGCTGTAAGTTACATTAATTTATGTCTTAAAGATTTCCATATTATAATTATATAATGGGATGAAATCTCCACATCATTTTAAAGTGCCCTGTTGCAAGCGACTTCTCTCGTAATAACGCCAAATACAAAAGACTATGAAATATCATTCTGAGTAGCTGGTTATCCACTGAGTGCTAGTGATTAGAAGAGGGTTCATTATACAGCCTAGTCATTTTGTAAAGTATGTTGAATGACATTCATACAGCTTTTGCCAATGATACCTTCTACTGCGATTATTGCTATTTCGGTCAAGCTTATCCAGCTCTGATTGAAAACGATGCTAAATAGCTCAAATACATATAGGCGACCTGCTTAAACCTTGGGCTACCTAAATTTTGCGTCACTTGTATTGCTGCTGATTACTTGGATTCATTTTGTTTTAGTTATTCAATTATGTTTACAAATCGTATTTCTTATTCTCACGTTTATTTAAAATGTTCTCAAAATGATGATTTATGAGTTTCTAATATCCTTGTGAAAAAACATCATTGTGGGTGGCAAAGATCCTTAAAGTGTACTCCAATGCATCAGATGACTGTTCCTGTGATTATGAGCACAAATTGCAGGTCATTATCGAACAAGATTAATCACTTGGATGCTCTATTATGTTCAAATATTTATCGTCATACAAGTGTAATGACGCAACAAGAAACTTGACTGCACCATTCACATGAGAACAATTATATCTCTAAATGGTTTCACTATGTACAGACCAGACCGAAGCAGTTCAAGGAAGAAGCGAGGTGGTGGTGTTGCTAATTTCATCAATTCTCACTGGTCTGTTGCTGAAAACGTCTCCTTTAAATACTCCAATGATAATATTGACTGTATAACTGTCAGATGTCGACCTAAACACCTGTCTAAGTTCAACTTCATTTTTTCATGAAAATTCATGACACACCCTGGTGTAATACTTCAGAATTATCTATGTTTTCTGATTAACTCAATGTTTCTGCTGCCACCTCTTTTGGAAACTCATTGTCAATAGTGACAGGTGATTTGAATTTTTGTGACTGTGGTTTTCTTACAGTGATAGGTCATGAAAATGTCAATAACTTTTCCACTTGACTGGATAATAACCTTGATCTTGTATTTATTAATGACTGCGGAATACACGAAGCTTGTAAAATAGCCCCACTGTAACACTCCAAACATTGAATTCCACGGATTTTACTGAAAATTTGTGGAAAGTTACACAAGGGTACGCTGCACACCTGTACATGGATGTTACTCTAAGGAGGATGTTAAGAATCTTAGGAGTATCCTCAAAGACACAAGGTGAGAATTGTTGAATAAAGACTCTGTTGATGACACTTTCTCTAGTATGACATGTTATCTCAAATTCTGTCTTGACATCTGTTGTCCCAGAGAAACGCTCCTCATCAGATCAGACCGTTTCGCCTCCCCTCAACTTAAAAATCTTCGAAAGCAAGACTATATGTTACATAAAATGAAGGATAACATTGGTGTGAAAAGAATTAACATCGTAATTAAGTGTGAAATGCACACATAAAATTCAATTTATAATCGGAAGTAAATATCCTGTAAAAGTGCCTATAATATATGAAAACGCTTCAAAGAAAATACTGTTGGTAAGCATTTGATGTGTGTGCACTAAAAAAGTCTTTCATACATTCTCCCACAAATGCAAAACTTTTTAGAGTAACAAATGATAATGAAACCTACAAATACAAATAATGTTTTAAAATGTCTCCAGGCACTGAGCACTTCTCGTGGTCTAGGTCCAGATGGTTTGCCTATCCATATTCGTAAAAAATGTGAAGATATCCTGTTTTGTCCTCTCGTGGACATATTTATTGAATCTTGTTCCAGATATGTCGTTCCACCTGTTTAGAAGGACATTTAAACTGATACTACACCAAAGGCATCTACTGGTACATGTTTTAAAATTACACCTATCGATATTACCTGTCCTTCTCTAAAAACTATGGATATGTTACTCATAATTATTCTATAAACTTCACTTAAAGCCTTTAACGATCACAAACAATTCGCCAACAAACACAGTAGAAGTACTTTAGATGCAGCTGCAGTCTTGTATCATAACATTGTCTCCAGCTTAGACAAGGAGGCTAAATTTGTTCGCTGCACTTTCCTAGATTACACATCTGCTTTCGACTCAGTACCTAGAAACATTTTGGTAAACAAGCTTGCTGAAACTCAAACCGACCACTGGGTCGTAAAATGGCTGCATTTTTTATTTCTCATGAAGACAGCAGTACACTCTTTACATTAAGAAGTTAAGACACTCAGGCATAACTCAACCACTCCTCTAACAGTTTGTCAACTCGTGTATGTTACCTTTACTTCTATGCTGTTCACCCTTATTCTTTCCTGGATTGATGAAAAAAGACTATGTGATATTCTGTAGAACTTCGAAGACTGTCAGTAGGACGAGTGGTATCTCATTGGGTCATAACCTTGACATCGTCTTTGATATTCACTTGATTTCATGCAACAAATTTGTTAAAGAAATTTCAACAGACTGTGAGCATCCAGTTTAATTGCAGATGCAATCATGTGTCACCTCAGGTAAGACGTCAAATCTTTTCAGAAGACTTTATGAGAGTACGTCTAAGTATAAAAACGCCACCATACCATATTTGCCACGTACTTTATGTGATAAAATAGTGTTAGGCATGAACTAACTAACCTTCTTTGCACTACTAAATGAACCATTTCCTACACCCACACAGTATTAACTTTTGTTTTTATTGTAATTCTTATATTTATAACACTCTCAATTTTTTTGTTTTTATATGTTTATTAATTCATAAGTTTGAACATCATTTTAACTGTGTTATAACTGTTAGTTTTGTGTTTTCCCCCACCATACTATATCAAAAGAACATTGGATTAGTACTATATGATGTGCCTAAATTTTCAAACATAATCGACAATACTATTTGGGACAAACTCACTGTTATTATTATTATATTCATTATTCTCATTTTGTAATTCGAAAATTTTTGACTTTAAACCTTAAATTTAGACAAATTCCTCTAGTTAATTTTGTTTTAATTTTTAGTTTTATTTATATTTTGAGTGAATCAAACGCAATATTGTGACAACTGCAGTGAAATCCATTCTGTATTATAAGTACTGATTTTGGAATAAGGTAGATTATTATTATTATTATACTAATTTGACTTCATTGTGTTGTGAGCTGTATATTTTGGGGATGTTTTATTTACTATTGTCAATGTTTACATGTCAACAGTGTTTATTTCGGTATATTTGCTGGTATAATGATTTATATGCAGCAACAAATCTTGTATTTCTCTGTGTAAATATACCATCATCTTTTTGCATTTCTTAGATGTCGATAATCTGCATACTGGTAGAAGTTTTATTCGCGTTACTTATACTCTCCGTAAGTATTCCACTGATTCAGTGTATTCACTACAATGCAATTTTGCCGTTAAATTGCTCACAGCACACCAGGTGCATGATTTCACTAGTATGCAGCAGAAATCGGTCACTATATGTTCATAATAAATAACTTTCCACGCTGTTACAAAGTGCCAACTGACAGTTGAATAAAACTGTAAGTGACGTTAAACCCTCGGTCAGAGCAATGCTGGAAATTCTATGGAATCTAAAACCTGAATTATAATGAAAGTCAATCAAAGAGCATGCAACGTTCTGTGAAACTTCATAGCTAAGCTTAACACACTTTTATGACTTTCCTGAATGCTGTAGGAGAAAAAGCAAATTAGATTTTGGTTATTAACAAATTTCCGCAAATCATTGTCAATTTCATTTGACGGTGATCCTTATTCTCCTGATTCCTACTGTTCTTAGATGGTGGTAAAACACGCTATTTGGTTAAAATCAACAATATTTCTATTACTTATACATGTAACATACATCTGACGGAGAATATACATGTTTGATAATCCCATCTGAAGCTATTCAATTGCGACGAAGAAGTATTCTTCAGATTTAGCCATTCAACTAAACTGGTGGCTAAAGGATGACTAATGATTGCAAATACACACGCGTTTCCTCGAACACAAAGACAGATAATGATATATTCGATCCATAAATCTGAAAGGAAAACCTCATGCGAAATCTTACCATCATCACAACAACAACAACGTATGCATGTCCATTTTGAGCGGCTATCCGTCAGAGTAGCCACTAATAAATCAAGTGGTGCAGAAATGCTGTTGGTGAACAATTGTTAAACATGATAAATACAAAAGATAACAGTAAGTAAGTAGTCTGGAAATGTCTGTCAAAACGAAGTACAGGCTGTTATGCAAAGCATACATTTCCAGAAACGTGTGACAAAAATGAATTCTTTGAAAAATCGCCTCATTTCAGAGACAGTTTGTGTTAAGTGTTGACCTAAGTCAAACAGAAATCATTTGAAGCATAACATGAATTTCTGAATAATTCAACAGTAGTTGAGGCGCACATATTTCACCTTATTTTATTGCAATTGCAATCACATATCTGACAGTATTTCTCACAAGGGAATTCGAGTTTTACGCCCATATAAAGTGGTCATTTGTGCCTGAATTAGTTTTGCTTCTTTACACTTTAGGTGATGTTCATTACTGTTAATGTCCGAAGTTGGATAATGTTGTGGTCTACTCGCGATTCCATAAACTTTATTCTTGCCTTCGAAATTTGGTGTCTGATGATAAACGTGTTCGCACAAATTTATTCCAGCCTAACATTATGTGGAACTGAATTTTGTCGCATGTGAAAAAACAAATACTGGTACGTGGAATGGCTATCGAATAATTTTTGTTGAGCATTCATCATCATTTCGTTAATATGCCAAAATGTCCACTGATTCATACTTAATTTTGCTTTCGATGTCACTTGTGTTGACGTCTTTTGTACACTGAATAACTTTGTTTTCTTAAATATAAAATGCGCAAATATAAATTTAATTATCAGCCACGAATCTGCACATATGTCTGAGTGTTTTTCACATGTCTGAATGCTGAATTGATGCATATTTCAAAATGTCTTCTCATGATACAATCAAAATGCAAATGCTTATTTCTCATTCTCAACACAACAAAAGCCCTTTCAGTTTGTGAAGATGCTTCCATGGTGAAATTTTGTGCAATTTTGAATTCAAACTTCGAGAAGTATCATTCGAGTTACAGTCTAGTATGTTTAGAAAAAACTTATTAATCTAAGTCGATCAGGATTTTCAATGAACTAAGCTCAACTGTGACGTGTGTTGCGCATAGGAATGGCATGTTTACTTTAGTGATCATATGTGTTGTCTGCTGTATAAAATCGATTTCAGTTACTGATGAAGAGCGTACCTTTAGGATGGTGAAACAATTCTGGATGACCTATTCAAGTGGAAGACAGGGTCATCAAAACAGGTTCTTTTCAGTAGAAACAAACACCGGTGAGCTTGTGGAGTCACACTTATTTACACAGGTAATTAAGTGGATCTGTAATTCAGATGGGTTTTCTATAAACAGGACAGTTCAACGCTGGGGTTTCATCATACATCAAGAACCTTAAATGGTCCAAGTTGTGGTGAAAACCCACCACATCAAATGACCCATTCTAAGTCATTAGTGTTATGTCAATCAAAGAATGTTTTCAAAGGAATTACTGTAAGGAAATATAGTGTAATATCACATGCAGTGAGATTTAGTCATAAGGTGGTGGTGTGATACAGACAATGTGTTCCAATAGGATATTATTCTCACATATTCTCACAGTTCAAAACAGTATCAGCAACAGAACACGACATATAATATATACATTTGAACATTCTGTTTGTTTGTAGAGTAAGAATATTATTACTACAGTTCAATACTGCGTTACCAACAGAATACTATGTTTGCAATTGAAAATTCTTTTTCATGTCATTTAATGTAAGCCAAAATCGCACGCTCAGTGTTTGGTTAGAAAATATAAACAATATATGGTGGTTCGATCACTTGAAAATATACCTAGCTTCCGTGTGTTGCCTTCTGTATTCACAACAGTTGAGACCTAAAACATATCTGTCTGCATAATTTCAATTTTTACTTTATGAGCGCGCCTTGAATCGTTTAATATGAAGTGAATGAAGAGGTAATTTTGAAAACCGGAGGACTCACCAAAGAAATATTTCTTTCGAATCAGACGCTCATCTTTTTGCTCCAATACATAGTGCCTTTTCAAAACAATACAAACAATTTTCCTAATCTAGTGGAGATATGCTTGTTGACAACAATCAGCCAGTAGTATGCATAATTTCGAGAAAAATAAAGGAATAATCGAGTGATCAAGTTGGTTGCGTGATAGATAATTAAGGAAATGTAGAATAGTTTGAACAATAGTAAAGAAATATATATTAGAGCGAGGGATGAAGATCTAAGTGAAAGTGATTATTTCTTCGGTCAGTGCTTTGCCTTTTAAATGTCCTAATGGGAATGGAGTGTCAGGAGTATTCCAGTGATGACGTGACGATGGGCTCAGTTTACCCATCACAGCTAATATCATTGTCTGTCTCGCATATGTATTTGCACTTTAGAGAAGCTTGCTGAAACAAACAAAGGTGTCTATATATTCGGCAGTGAACAATGAGCGTTGAATAATGCAATCGTTTACATCATTTGAAGAAAGTGGAAGTTGACATCTAAATAGAGTAATCGCATAAACACTCAGGATTTGTACAACATTTCGGCTAATAGTGTGTATAATTACGCACATCAATTAGAGAAAACATTTGTGATTCGTCTGGAATGAAATTCCCCTTGTTTTCACGAATATGTAGCTGTTTTTCATTGTGATGAGTTGAATTTGAAGAACAATCTCTTACAGATTAACTGAGTTTTTGATGGTTGCCTTACAATTTTCATCATTTTGCTATTCCTCTTTTTATTCGACCTAGATTCAACATTCTGTTTTCGATTAAAAAAATTATTTGCAAAATTATATTTAGTTATTACCTCCTTTCTTCTGAAACACAGACAGTGGAAACAGAAAACAAAACATCCAACACATTCCTTCTTAAGTATTAATCTAAATCTCTACAAACAGACATATACCTTACAAAGCATTGCATAGTTTACTTGATAGACAATGTGAAAAGAATACTTAGCAAAGTGCAGACATATTTAGGTACACGACAATATCTACACTCACACACTTCATATCCACCAAAAATCTTTCAAGATAAAGAGGGTAGAAATCTTTTGTCCGTTACTCAAAGGCTGACAGGAACATGTAACGCTATTTATGATGTGAATAAACATAATTACTTCACGAATTATATGAATAAAAAACTCTAAATTTCATAGGAAACACGAGTTTATTCTGTGTTATATCACCATCTCTAATCACTGCTTATACTAAGCATAATATAATGTGGAATTATCTGAGAAATATTACTGCTAAGTAAGATAGCTGTGGAAAGCTTCCTTATTTTTCTAAAGGACACCTCAAGAATATGCATAAGTGGAGAGAGGAAGTAGATAAATTAGCCAACTATTGTGGAATAGGTCTGTAGTTAATAGCCATGTGGAATCAATTAGAGCTTAGAATCATGGAAACACTACCCGAGGGGTTTTTCCGAAGCAGGTTCATATAAGATGTTCAGAGCTGAAATATGAATTATGAGTGAATAATAGGGAATTTATCATCGTGTGCACTCCTACAGTGACCAATGTTTGGAAGCAACTAAGTGCGACAACGAAAGTGAAAGTGATCAAGTGGAAATAGTAGCACACAATGACGGTTCACAAGTGAGACATTTAGAAATGTGGTGTTGCATTATTCGAGTATGTCTGGAGCCTGTCTGACACCTTATAAAATTTTGTTGATTCAAAGATTTCTAAATAATATATATATATATATATTCGCATGTAGTGAAGTGAACATTCCGATACAATTGAGACGGTGAGTCCAAATCGAATCTGCGACTTTGTAGATTGTAAATCTAAAAGAGAGTGGGAGGAATTTCTCAGTGTTTCAAATGTGCAGTAGAAGTTGTTTAACATGAATCACCTGAAGAAAACACAGGGACTTATATAATTCTGATTAAGAGGATGCACTACAGTAGACAGATAGGCAGACGAAATAAACCACAGTCACGTTGCAACAGAAAAAAAAAATTTCGGAGATTCATTGATACCTTACCGCAGGTACACCCAAGTGAATAAGCTAGCTGAAAAATATTTACGATAATACAGTCCTTAAACTTTCAAAACGGTGAAAGACACTATGGAAAATTTAATGTTTCCCTACAAACCTTTCATAATGACGCGTTTCATGGTCATCAAACGATGGCGTTGCTACATTTGAATCGGTTAATTTTGCAGCACTGAACACGTAGTACCGGTGCGCATAAACATCTATTCATATGCGAATAACTCGGACTAACAGCAGTGAATTTTCCAGTTAACGAGATGAGGCCACAAAACTCAGATTCTCAGGGTAACGAATATTTAAACCAGTACAGGCTACTGAAATTCGCCTTAAACAACCACTACTCTATGTGCAAACAAAATAATTCAGATATTATTGATCTGGCCTTCTGTGGTATCTAAAAATTCATTAATACTGTGTATGTCGACCTTTCAGTTATCTCACTCCATATTTTCGAACTACGTCGTTATTTCGCAACCATAACCGTTGTTTCTCATTGACATTTAACTCACATGATGTATAACAAGTATTTACTTAATATTACGTCTTCATGTTTTATTCTCTATTGCATACTTTTTATTTCAATCCATTTATTCTTGACCTGAATAGTTACGAGTTACTTTGTTTTTCACGCAAATCACCTTTCACACATCTTAGTAATCTTTTCCATGTTGACCCACACTGACAGTGCACTTTATGACACGGAGCACAGAAACTTCACAATGTTATATTTACAAATTTTTTCTATTCAATTTATATGAAATGCACTACTGTATTTTATAAAAATTCTGTGATTTATTTTATTCAGTCGAATTTTCCACTACAAATTATCATTCTGAATCTATCACAGAAGAAATCCACAAATTTGACATCCCATTATTCAGTTTTTTTCAGGATAGCTGAATATGCAAGAAACACGAATAACCTGACTGAACTGAAATGATCTCTGTTATTCGAAGACCTTTACACCATTAACATTATATTTTGCATTTGAAAAAATTTGTTAAATTTTCAATTAGCCTATTACTCTTTTTTATATGGCGGCATTTTACTTTGATGTGTTTCAACATTTCATGAATAATAATATAAGCAATCTCTGACAGAATGAAGTTCGATCACTCAGTATACTCAATGGCAAATTCGATAATCATGAAGAAGTCAAATTTTGTATATACATATATATATATATGTATACGTGTGACCATGTGAATGTTTTCTAAGGCGCATATATCCGAAGTTAGAAATCAATTCAAGTGAATGAGTAATTACTATATCTAATCTAGTGGTTGTAATTTGTTTCGTTAATTCCTGAATTTCATTAAATATGAATAAATAGATGGTATCCGTTATAGCCTGATGCTGTTCGCACCTGATGAGCTTCATTCCATGTATGACAGGTAGCAAAGTTTATTAAAAAGGGATTTGATGAATCCATCACGTTTTTGTAGAACTCTGTAGTTGAACACTCTAAACCCACAGATGTTCGAACTGCTAAAATTACAGTGAAACATAAAATGATTGATAAGTGAATAAACTACACTGAACAAAGCATGCAAAACTATTGGTGTGAATTTTTTTTCAGATCATGTTCACATAGGTAAGGGAATAGTGTTTGAGAGACTGATATTGAGAAAATAAAGATCTATGGGTCAGCTACATCACCTAAATGAACAATCAGTTATCAGAGCAAGAGCTTGCATGTATGAGGAACTGCGAACTGAATAGCATTGATAGTAGATTAAATAATAATGTTAAAAATGAGTTAGGGAATCGCCACTGATGAAGGTAGTTTTAAACGAATCAGGCATAATAATATGAGGAAGAATAAAAATGTTTTATTAATAGTAATAACAGCTCACAAGTAACCCACGTCACTATGGTAGACTCAGAGTGACCGGCAGGGTTTATAAACTCTAATCGTCAAAGCCTCCACAATTACATGCTCTGTATTTGTTTTTTGGCTGACAATGGTGAGTGAATTGGCGGCATCAATATCATGTCCATAGTCTACAAGATGCCTTCATAATTTGACTGCGCCAAATTTCAACCGCTTCGGAGAATCCTCCATCGTCCAAGCAGACTATCGTCTTTCGATATAGTCCTTAATTTGTCACCACATATGCACTCAATCCGAATATACTCAGTTCCAGTTATCGATAGATACCGACTGGTCTGTTCCAGATTGTTGAAGCATTAGTTTATTGACACCGAGGAAGACGAGTTTCGCAGCATCATAAATTCTCTTCGCAGTTTTGTCAGGTCCATTGAATCCATCTGCACGATGAACATTTTAAGTCAAGAATAATGAAGATATTATCTTTCAATAATTCGTATTATATTATGTGAATGAGTTGTACACCTATAGGTGTTGGATATCGTTCAAGTTGACTTTTCAGTGGCTTGTTATGGAGGAGCCTACTATTCAAATTTAATACAATGAAAATAAATGTGCAATACTGATTCCACAGTACAACAAACGCCTTGTCAAATTATGAAAGTGGTATCGTGATGAGAGTGCGCTTGACTGTGCATTAACAGCAAGAGAAGGATCATTCGAATTTCAGTCCGGTACTATTAATGCAAGTGTAGAACTTGAGCATTGTGGTAAATTGTAATTCTGACTTACTGGTTAGTCTACTGGCAAGAAGGTGTAAACAATGATACCACTCAAATGAAAGATATATTACTTTTGACTAACTACTCACCAGAATTTATTTAAAAATATATGAAGAACCAGAAAAACCTAGACTAGCAATAGAAATGACGAAAATAATATCTAATTCAAAACATATGTGCCACTACTGTATAAAGAAGGAACGTCAGAGGCCTAATGTTAGGTTCTAAATGGGTCTGAGACTACGGTGGCAGTTAAACCAACCAACCAACTCTTCTACAGATAAACTTTGTCGGATTAAGGACACAAAAGATCCAATTGCTAAGTACTACTTAATGACTGTTGGTGAGGTTAGTTACAAAAGTCAACTAGATTATTAGAAAACAAAAACTTAGGTAGACTTGTAATAACTGACCCTGATAAGTTAAATAACCTAGAAAAGAGGTCAGCGATTGCATAGCATTTACGTGCATGAAGTCAGAAAATAAGGTGGGACGGCGTGAGAGTATTGAAAAGTAATACAGCTGGTTAAGAGGGAATTTAATCACTAAACCTTTGTTTATCAATTCAACATGGTACACGTGCGATGTGGCTGACGCGACTCCTTAACTGGAAATAAGGAAATTGTAAAAAAAACAGCAAAATGAAATTCGAAAGCGCGAATATATAGATAAGACAAATTGTGAAGCCATGTGATTGATTTGACATGAATTATGCGCGAAACATCATCCATTTGTTAATTCAATCCACAAGAACAATTAAGGTTCTCAACAGATTGACACAATCAGCGAATTAGGTCGGACCATGGGACATACTGCCTATAGGAGGAACACCAAAGCATCGCTTGTTCGTAGGGCACATGTGAAAATGCGCCTGAGTCATTTACAAATCTGTTCAACTTACACGAACTCATTATCATAAGATAATATTCGCTTGTTAAATATCAACGAAATGAATCAATTGCACATGAGATAAATGTTTTCTCTGACATCATTTTCTGTTGTCTGACATATAAATCCCCACAATCCAATACTTGAAGTTATTAAAAGGTTTTTGCCGATGAGTTTGATTCCGACGATTGAGAAGAATATCTCAGTCAAATAGAGAATAATTGGGTTGAAACTTAATGAACCACTTATATTTATCCAAGGTGTTTATTGATTAATGACCATGAACAGCATTCAAACATCTTAACAAATATAGGTAATAATTACTCACAGTTGCAAAGTGGAACGCAATTACGAAAGAAGGTATCGGTTCATGTCAGTTGCAGGATTTCAAAATTAACTTCAATCTTAAGGGACATATAACACATATACCGAGAATTCATCCACTAATCAAGATATGTCTCTGAAGAGACCACACACTCAAATTTTTCGAATTTCTCAGTTATGATTAGGAAAACCGGTTCGTAGTTGATAAATGAGCTGAAGGAACTATTTCATTTATAAAGGCCATTCACTTCTATTTGCAGAATCCAATTTAAGTGTGCAGGAATAACCTTCTAACAAGTGCTGAGTTACTTAGATGTGACTATGAGTTGAGGTGTGGGCTAAACACAAGATAATTAAAAAGGCGTCCATACGGATTATACCCTAAGAGAAACAAAAGGCGAAATTACTAACAGAAGTTGTTTCACTTAAAAATGTTACGCTTCGCACAACAAAACCAGATGAATGATGTGTTTAGTATTGTAAAATATTCATTCATAATAATCTTCACACTCTGAACGCAAAAGTGTTGTGAAATTAAATGTCACGAGGATATTTATACAGATTAACGAAAATAAACACACATCAGGCAGACAGGAAAAGAATAAAGTACGCCTTTTAACAACGTCAGGCTTACGTTGATATCATCAAATTTGGAAAAGAATTATACAATCGAAGTAATCAAACTTAAGTCAAGATCAGAAATAGCTATGATCATCACGATGGAAACACAGTCCACCCACTCTAAGTCTGTTGAGGTTAAGTGGAACAAATGACACTCTTTACACTTTTCATGTGTAACTGCACTGTATTGTTTTACACCAGGAAGGGTATTGGATCTAAGAATCCCAACAAGGGTCCACTCCGTAAGGTAAGTGATTAATTATTCTGCTGTTACACCGAACCTCTATTGGGAGTAACCACCATCTTCTTTCAGTTTCAAGTGATCAAACCTGATATCATACTGTTGTCAGAAGCAACACACCTAATCGCCTAAATCTCTTTTCCCCGTAATCATCATCAACTAAGAATTCTGGGTGTGTAAATATGAATTTCACAGGAATTATCACACATCTTCACAATAATTCAAAAATATTGAAATCACCCTGAGCATACAACCTGATTTCAAACGACAGTATTTTTTGTGAATTAATAAGTACCACAAGTTTGTGAAATTAAAAGTATATACTATCAATAACAATGGTAGTTTAGTTTTACAGCTACTCAATAACAGCCTTGCGAATCACAGTCCTTGTAATTAAAAGGTTTAGAATAAAATCATTTCATGGACTTCGACTATCAATAAATAATACAAAATTATGTTTCTTTAACTCGTTCAGGTTATTATGTGAATCTCTGACTAGTTAACAAAGAACACTTTATTTATTCCGACATCGTTTCGAGTTTCAAACTTGTGAACATTAGTCAGAAAAACAATGTTGTTTAGAATATCATTGTTATTGTTATTAAATAGCATCGAATTATTGACAGTGAGAAAATCTCATATTTGTATGTGGGTGAATGGTCAGTATATCACAATTCGATTTATGTGATATGGATAAACTGATTAAACTCAGTGTGAGAAAATGAAGCTAAATTCCATGAACGGTAGTGAATACATTCTACCGACTAAGGCTTACGATGAATTTCGGTCACTGGATTTCTAATTTCAGTAGGAATGAGTGATACAGTCAGCAACAGAAGAAGAACTGAGAGGAACATCTATCCTGCGTTTTTCAGTATTTAAGTGAATAAAGGATTGGTTAGACAAAGATATATTACAGGACTTGAATAAACCGCAAAACCGAGGTTTGTGTATAATAGGATAGCACTGATATAAGAATAAATCTTGGGCATTGTGGTAGAGTGTAATTCCATTATGGGTAAATTTTTATTTTGATAGAGTCTCACAGTGTTATACAGTAATATTTACTGATGACGTTTCGAGCACAATTTATTGCTCATAATCATATCGAGTTGGTACTTGGAACTTATCACATTCGCAATAAACTTGTGCACAACTGAGGAATGTCTCACTTGCACCATCCAAGACGTAGACTGCTTTTTCGTGAAACGAATGGTTATTTTCTGCATTTCGTGATGGTGACAGTAACATTTCACACCTGTCGAAATGAGTTGAATTTTGCATGTGACATGTTCTTAATTTTCTAACTACGTCTTCACATGTCAGATAATTACTTAAATATCGTTATCAATGTTTCCTTGATATAGTTTATATTGTGGTCTGTGATCTTTGCCGCTGTGTTCTCACCAGTTGAGAGGAAATGTGCTTTGATAGCGTTAGCCGTGACACTAATGGTGACTGTTGGGGTCGTCTTGGTGGCTATGAAACTGCCTCCATTGAGTCAAAAGGGGTTCATCTTATTTTTCGCAATATCAGTCGTCCTTGCAGTTTCAGCCATTGTTGTAAGAATATATTATTTCTTGATTACTCAACTAAAGATAGTAAGTTAAATTAATTTGTTTTATAAGGATTTCCATATTATAATTATGAAATGGGATGAAATCTCCACATCATTTAAAAATAACCTGTTGCTTATGATTTCTCTCGTAATAACGCTAACTACATTAGACAACAAAACATCAGCTGAGAAAAATAAATCGTATACTTGGGCTATTTACTTCATTAAAATTCAAGTTCCTCTGCACGTGTATGAATTTTCATCGAATTGTTTTGTTAGAGATATTGAAATCCACAACTGAAATTTGATAGATGCTATTTACAATAGGAATGTTGTACTCAGTCTAGGATCTGGTTAACCACTGAGTGCTAATAATTAGAAGAGGGTTCATTTAACAGCCGAGTAGTTTTTATAAAGTGTGTTGGGTGACGTTCGTACACCTTCTGCAAGTGCTACCTTCTACTGCCATTATTGCTATTTCGGTCAAACTTAATCAGCTCCGACTCAAAACGATGCTGAGTAGTTCAGATACATTTAAATTTGACGTCACTGTGTTCATTGGAGAATGTTTCAAGGTGTTTTAATTATTACGAATGTTCACATGTTAGCAGTGGTTACTTCAGTATATTTGCCAGTATAATAATTGGCATGCAGCAACAAAACTTTTATTTCTTTTTAAGAATATACCACCTTCTTTCTGCATTTCTTAGAATCCGATAATATGCATGCTGCTAGCAGTTCCAGTCGCGTTATTTATACTCTTGGTAAGTTTTCCATTAAATCAGTGTATTCACTACAATCCTATTTCGCCGTTAAATTGCACATAGCACTTCAGGTACTTGATAATACTAGTATGCGGTGAAATGAAATCATATTAAGTAAATTAGCACTTTGTTACAAAGAAACAACTGAAAGCTGATTCAATCTGTATGTGAAGCTGAAACCTCATTGAACATATAGAAGTTGGAAACCTGAATTATGCAGAAAGTCAAGCAAACAGCATCAAACTTTCTGTGAAATATTATCGCTAAGCTTAACACCTTCTGATGATTTTCGTCGATGTTTTAAGTATAAAACCGAATTAGGTTTTGTTTAATAAACAATTCCTGCAAATCACTTTCAATTATATTTGACGGTGATTATTAATTCTTATTCCCACTGCTCGTAGAAAGTGTAAAAGTACGCAAATCTGCACATTTCAACGAGATTTCAATTACTAATACATGTAATATACATCCGATGGAGATTGGAAACATTTTTATAGTCCCATGTAAAACAGTTGGATTGAGACGAAGAAGCATCCTTCAGAAACTAGCTATTTAAACAAGCCGATTGATTAAGGATGACTAATGATTTCAACATACACGCGTGCTTCTTCAAACATAAAGCCAGATAATGATACATTCCTTAAACCACGAATGAAAAGATCATGCAAAGTCTCACCATCCATCAGAGTCGCATTTAATATAGCAAGCGGTGCGAACACAATGTTCTAGAAATGTTGTTGACGAACACTTGTCAAACAAGATAAATAAATAAAGATCACTCAACGTAAGTAGTCTGGAAATAGATGAGAAAACGAAGTACAGGCTGTTATCAGAAGCATACGTTTCCAGAAATATGCGACAGAAATGAATTATTCAAAAAATCACTCCATTTCAGCGACAGTTTGCGTTAAGTGCTGACGGAAGTCTAACAGAAATCTGTTCAAGCAAAGCATGAAAGCTGAACGTGAATTTCTCAATAATCCGACGATACTTGAGGTGCGTAGACTTCACCTTATTTTACTGACATTGAAATAATATAAATAAACAGTTTTTCTCGCTATGGAATACGAGTTTCCGTTAACTTCATGCTGATATAAAGTAGTCATTTGTGTATGAATTCGTTTTGCTTTTTTACACTTTAGGTGATGTTTATTTTTTTCAATATCCGAAGGTGGATAATGTCGTGGTTTACACCCAACACCATAGAGATTATTCTTGCCTTCGTCATTTGGTGTCTTATGATAAGCTTATTCGCACAGTTTTATTCCAGCCTAACATTATGTGCATCTCAATTTTGTTGCATGTAGAAAAACAAACACTTATTTGTGGAACGGCTGTCGAATTATTCGCGTTGACCATGCATCATAATGTTATTACTGTGCCATAGTTTTCTGTTATTCATGACTAAGTTTGCTTTTGATTTTACTTGTGTTGAAGTCTATTTTGCACTGAGTAAAGCAATTTTGGTAAATATTAAATGCACAGATACAAACGTAATTATCAGCGACGAATCTACACTCATTTCTGGCTGTTTTTCAGTTGATTGTATTCTTCAAAATGTCTTCGAAAAATACAACCAAAATTCAAATGCTTATTTCAGTTTTTCAGCACAACAAATGCCCTTTCAATTTGTAAAGATGGTTCCGTGGTAAAATTGTGCAAGGTTTTGAATTTATACCTCGAGAATTATCATTGGAAATTCAGTCTAGTGCGTTTAGAGAAAACTTTAGGATCTCAGTCGATCCGCATTTTTATTCAACTAAGCTCAACTGTGAGGTGTGTTGTGTATAAGAGTGGCGTAACAGTGGTTTGTTTATTTTAGTAATAATATGTGTTGTCTTGTGTATAAAATTAGTTTCAAATACTGGCAAACAGCGTAAGTGTAGGATGATGAAACAATTCTCAACGACCGATTCAGGCGGACTAATGGGCCACCGAAACAGCTTCCTTTCAGTAGAAATAGACACTGGTGAGATTGTGAAGTCAAACTTAATCACACAAATGATGTTGACGATCTGTGGTTCAGATGGAATTTTCTATAACAAGACAGTTGAACATTGAGGTTTCGCTATTCATCCAGAATCTTAAATGGTCTATGTTGTGATGAAAACACAGTATGTAAACTACTTATTATCAGTCATTAGTGTTAAGTTGGTCAAAGAATGTTTTGAGCAGAATTACTGTAAATAAATTTATTGTGACCTCACATGGGGTGAGATTAAGTCTCAGGTGAGACTTCGTACTTGCAGCTTTTACTATATGAACACACCAGTGAATGTGGGGCTAATATAGAAGGTCAGACGACAGAGCGAAGAAATGTTTACTTTCCAATTAGACCTTCATCTTTTGCTCCAATGTATACTGCATTTTCAATACAATACAAACAGTTTTACCACTCCAGTGGTGACATGCTTGTTAACAACGATCAACCAATATCAACATGTGAAGGAAGTGAATGCAAAACAAATAAATTTGATAAATGGTTACTACGGCTTAATTATATAGTGCATAATTTGGGGATAAATGAAGGGATAATCAAGTGATAAAGTTGGTCGCGTGATAGATAACTGAGGAAATATAGAATAGTTTGGACAGGGGTAAGGCAATATATATTAGAGCGAGAAATTAAGATCTAAGTGAAAATGAATATTTCTTCGCTCAATCACTTTGCCTTCTAAATGTCTAAACAGGGATGTAGTGACCGGAGTATTCCAGTAATGACATGAGGATGAGCTCAGTGTATCCGTCAACGCTAATAGCATTATTCGTCTCACATATCTGCTTACCCTTCAGAGCTGCCTGCTGAAAAACATAAAGGCATCTATATATTCTGCAGCGAACAATGAATGTTGACTTAGATAATCGTATATGTACTTATATGTAAGAAACACGAAGAACCTAACTGAACTGAGATGATCTCTATCATTCAAAGACATTTACACCATAAACAACATATATTACATTTGAAAAAATCTGTTAATTTTTCAATTAGCCTATTACTCCTTTTCGCATGGCGACATTTTACTTTGATGTGTTTCAACATTCATATATATACACAATCTCAGACAGAAAGGAATTTGATCGCTTGGTATACTCAATGGCGAATTCGATAATCATGAAAAAGTCAAATTATATATATATACATATATATGCGAGACTACGTGAATGTTTTCTAAGGCGCATGTATCTGAAGTAAAAAGTCAATTCAAATGAGTGAGTTATTGCTATATATAATCTGGTGGTTGTAATTGGATTGCTTTATTCTTCAGTTTCTTAAATATCAGTGAATAAATGGTATCCATTATAGTCTGATATTGATCACAACTGACGGGCTTTATTCCATGTATGACAGGCAGCAAAGCTTAATAAAGAGGGATTTGATGGATTCATCAAATTTTTGTAGAAATCTTTAGTTGAACACTCGACACACAGAGATTTTAACACCATTAGCGTTACTTTGAAAGATAAAATGACTGATAAGTGGATAAACGATGCGGAATAAAGCATGCAAACTATCGGTCTGAATGATATTCAGCTCATGTTCACAGAGATAAGGTGATGGTGCTTGAGAGACTGATACTAATAAAATAACGATTTGTAGCTCAGCTACATCATATGAATGAACAATCAGTTATCAGAGGAAGAGCTCGGATATATCAAGAACTGTGAACTGGATAGTATTATTAGTGATTTAAATCATAATGTTAAAAATGAGTTAAGGAAATACAAATGATGAAGGTAGATTGAAACGAATCAGGCATAATAATAAGAGATTAAATAAAAATTTATTATTAGTAGTAATAACAGTTAACAAATAACATACAATCACTGTGGTAGATTCAGAATGACCAGCATTTTCTTCTTTACACAGAAGCCTGGTTTATAAACCCTTATCGCCAAAGCCTCCACAATTACAGTTACCGTATTTGTTGTTTTTTGGCTGATAAGAGTGAATGAATTGACAGCATCAATATCAGGTCCATAGTCAACAAGATGACTTCATATTGAACTTTTTCGTAATTTGACTACATCAAATTTTAATCGCTTTGGCAAAACTTCCATCATTCGAGAAGAATATTGACTTTCGATATGGTCCCTAATTCGTCACCACATACACACTCAAACGGAATACACTCAGTTCCAGCTGTCAATGGATGCCGTCTGGTCTCTTCCATATTGTAAGAGCACACATTTAATGATGTTGACGAAAGGTTGTTTTGTATCTTACTAAAATAACCTCATAGTTTTATTAAGTCCATTTATTCCATAGGCACTATGAACATTTTAGTTAAGAAGGAAACAGATATTATCTTTAAAGAGTTCGTATTAAATTTCGTGATTGAATTGAACAATTATACTGGTTGGATACCGTTCAAGTTGACTTTTCAGGGACTTATTATGGAGGAGCCTAGTATTCACATTTAATCACATCGTCTGACTCTTTATATAAACTTGCACTATATTCAACTATATGCAAATAAAGTTATTCTTACAGAAATTGCATTAAGTTGTGGTAGTCTGTCATGATTACTCTCGTGTATTCAAAATGTAATCAGAGTTCTATTCAGATTTTATAAATTATTGAGGCATATTCGTGCATATAATAAAATCTTTCTCCCTGTCAACATCCAAAAGCCAACGTAAATAACAAATTTTATCCCACTGTCATTCTTCACTTCTGAAAAATGTAATGTCGGAAACAGAGATGATCATATTCACCTAAGAATAATATTACTTTAATTATTTAAAAATCTAATATTTTCAGACTTCCATTCGTCATCTATACACACACATTACTTAACTATTTTCATCATGTTGTGCTTTTAACTGTATTCACAGATTTCAGTTTAATCAACAATAGTAGGCTTCAGTACACCTTATGTCAATCCGAAGATTAAGAGTCAGGAAACACAAAAGCCAATTTTTGCCAACAATTTTTCGATAAGATTAGCATGATTCGTTAAATAAGCTTATTTATCTTAGTTCCCAATCGATATGGCCTTCAAGATACTAGTGACAGTTGGACTGATGAACTCGTTTGCCATTGAGTTAGACTGGATTTCTGGAGGTAATAAAATCTCATCTTGCTTTGCAGGCCAAATATTCCGAAGTTTTTCATGAGAAAAGTTTATCTGCTGTATATTATGATGTTAGTTATCCATTGGACATTATCATTTATTAATCGAATTAATTATTTCTCCAACAGATGAAAAGTTTAATTCCTTAGCTATACAATACCAATTTTTATTTATTTAAACTGTGACATTACAATAACCATTTTGATTGAAGTCAGTTGTCCTAAGGAAAGGAATTCGCATTAACTTCATTTAACAGCATTGAATCTATCCATCGGTTTCGTCAAAATGTCTGAACATGTACTAAATAAGTAGCTATCGCTTTGATTCTGGTATTATTCACCGGTTTAGAGATAATTTTGTCTTGTGTTCTTGTTCTTGGACATCGAATACCAATAAAACTTGCTTGGTTGTTTGGCATTTTACAACCGGCTCAAATAACTTATTATTTACTGTGAATAAGACATCTTCCTTAACACAAATATCTTATCAAGTTTATCTTCACTAATATTGCGTGAGATGAGGACGACTAAATGATAAGCTTTCCATTCCATTATGAAATCTGCTCCATCAAATGCTGCTTAGACAGCTTCAGTCATGCAAATGTGTTTGTTCTAACCAACAGAGATTCAATTTTAAATATCTATGAATGCATTTATTTGAGAGGTACAGAAAGATTGTCTACAACAAACTACTCCATATGTTCCTGCTGAAACCATCGTCAGTGCGTGTGAAGAAAACAGTGTATCACTGCGTTCTGTTTTTCTATACAATGTTTGTAATATCGTTAATGTGCTCTGTCACAATGATCAAATTAGACTGTTACATCTGTCTTCAAAATCAGAGACTGATCTTATAAGACCTGTTTCAAGTGTAGAGTATCAATGAAGCTAAAACAGTAGGTTTCATCATTATGAGGTCTTTTGAAATTATCACGTAATGAATCATTTCAATTACGAGCTAGTTAGGATGTATATGTGATGTTTGTGAATTCATTTTAGGTAGGTCGTCACCATCCTGTTTCTTGTGTCTGCATTCGTGATGAAAATTCGGTCGAATATTGTAGCCATTGGAATAGTTCTTTGGATTATAGTAAGTATAAGTATTACGTTACCGTTTATGAAACCACGAGAATTGGTCTAAGTTTTTATACGGAAAATAAAGTGATGGCTGCATAATTTCAAATATGGTTTGACAGGGGTTATCTTGTCGATGAGATCGATTGTACAGTTTCTGATGCATACCATTTCCATCTTCATGGCAGCCAAAACAATAACTGATGTGTTATACTAACAGAAGCTATAAGAAAATATAGGACATTAAAAGGAAACCATATCTCTGGACATTTGTGAATTCATAAAGTAATACGGCTGATGCAGACATAATAAACATTAGTTCGAATGCACGTATAACTGCAACATTTACGATTGGAATCAATGTTTAAGGACATACGATGTACTGAATAAATATAACAATTGAACATTCACAGTAAGAGCACTTGAATCACCAGTCTGCAGATGATAAAAATGGACATTTCCTGTCCAGGATGCACTGAAACAACTTCCATATATGTGTTTCGCTTAAATTCGCCTGCTCAATTCGGATTTTAGTTACACTCGGCTTCATTCCGATTCATCATACATTCATGAGGTTATTTAATATTTGCGTTGTTATTTCATCCTGATACATCGAAAAGGTGATCCAAGCATTTTCTTTTTCAATGGAATGTGGTAATGATGATATTACAAAATTCCACAGCATAGTGAATCTCATGCATCACTTTGCTTTCACATCAGAACTGATATTTCAATTTTTTGTAACAATAGGCAGCAAACAGTTATTTGTGGGATGATTGCTTAATTTTTTTTCACTGAACTTGAATCACCATTTTATTATTTATAAAAATTTCCACAAATCCATAACAAAGAATATCGTTGGTGTTACCTGTGTTTACTTCTTCTGCGTTCTGCAAATAGGGAAAATTTACTAACAGTAAATGCACAAATATAAAAGAGATCGGTGAAAAACCCACACATATTCGTGACTGTATTCCAAACGTATATATACTTAAATGATGCGTGCTAGAAAATTCCTTTGAAAAAATACAATCAAAATAAAAGTGCAATACTGATAACACAGTACCACAAACGTCTTGTCAAATTATGAAGATGGTTTCGTGATAAGATTGTGCGCGACAATGAATTTATGGCATGAGAAGGACTATTCCAGTTTCAGTCCACTATTATTATTGTAAGCGTAGAACTTGGGCATTATGGCAAAATATAATTCTGATTTACTAGTTTGACCATTTGCAAGAAGACTTAAATAATGAAACCATGCAAATGAAGGATGTATTACTAGTGAATAGCTACCCACCAGAATGTATATAAAAATATATGAAGAACCATAGAGAAACTAAGACTGGCAATACAAATGACGAAAATAATATATGATTCAAAGCCTCTGTACCACTCCTTTATAAAAAAGGAACGTCAGATGTTTATTGTGGGATTTTGGATGAGGTTGAAGTAAGGGTGGCATTTAGACCAACTAAATGACTTTTCCAGCGATAAACCTTCCCGGCTTAAGGACACAACAGATCTAATAAAAAAATAATACAATTTACTAAGTATCACATAATGACTTTTGATGAGGCCAGTTACATAAGTCAACTAGATTACTGGAACTTTAAAACTTAGCTAGACCTGGAATAATTGACAAGTTAAATAACCTAGAAAAGAGGTCAGCCATTGCACAGCATTCACCTGCATGAATTGACAAGATAGGGTGGGACGGCCTGAGAGTATTGAAAACTAATACAACCGGGTGGAGAGAGAATTCAACCACTGAATCTTTGTTTATCGATTCAACATGGTGCACGTGCAGTGTGGGAGACGCAACGCCTTAACTTGAAAATAAGGAAAGTGACAATAAACAGTAAGACGAAGTTCAAGAGAGAAAGTGAGAAAATTTGGATAAGACAAGTTGTAAAGTCATGTCACTAATTTTGTATGATTTATGCACGAAATGTCATCCAGTTGTTAATTCATTGCAGTATGCTACAATAATAATTGAAGTTCTCAACAGATTGGCAGAATCAGAGAATAAAGTCCGACCATGACACAAGACCATGACCTTGACGCGTTTTTCGATTACTACGCCACATTCACATAGTGTCATTAAACTATTATTTCTAAGGAATTCCTTGCCAAGAACTTTCAGAAAGTGGTGTAACTATTTGCTTTTCAAACACTGAATCTTGGGATATAATCTTGTTGTTGCATAACACCTATAACTATTTGACTGCCATTTCGGAACTAAATGACACTAACTTATCGTTTTTTATGCACTTACTGTGAATGAAGCTTCCGTATTTCCATACATAGAAGACGTGAACACAGGTGAAATGAACGATATACTTTGTTATGGATACGTGCATAAATTTTGATACAAAAATAAAGTGGTGATTAAAGTTCAGTCAAAATAATCCGACAATCATCCCACAGATAACTGTTTACTGCCTTTTGTTACACAAAATTGAAGTCCACATGATGCTATGTCCGTAAATATTTGTGTAAATAGGCGCAGCAATAGAAACGAAATAAGGAAGAGAAGAAGGAATTCTGCGGAATTAGGCCGAAACAACCACGTCATCCACTTTTTGTCTATTGACACAAATAAACATCATCTAAGCTGTAAAGAAATAAAACGTTGTAAGTGATAGAAGATTACTTTTCATTACCACATATTTTGGAAAAATTCATATTCTATAGTAGAAATACTGTTAAATAATGTGATGACAGAATTCCAATCAGATATGTATTTTATAAGAGACAGTCTATGCGTTCCAACTACTTAGTAGACAGTTTACAAATTCGAAATCAAACTCATATTTTGAAGAAGTGGTTATCATAGACCATATTTAGAGTAGAATGTTCCCGTGAATAATTCACACTTTTCGCATGCACTTAGGAATGTATGCACCTGACTACAATATGCTTGTCGGTTTGACAGATTATCACATTTTGGTCAGTTAGTGATGCTTTCTCTCATTTAATCTGTTGTACTTATCAAATAAAGTAGAATTACATTTCAGTGGTTTACACACAACGACAAGTTTTGTTTTCGGTAATTTTGCCAGAAACATTACCAGTAACAAAACAATAACAATTTGATCGTTGTTTCCGACAGTGTATTTTTCAGACATGAATAATGACATTTGAATAAAAATTGTTACACATGCTTGCTTGTGGATTTTCATAGGGAGATAGTTTTTTATATGGACGAATATGCCTCAATAAGTTTTAAAATCTGAATAAAAATCTAATTACATTTTGGCTACACTACAGTAATAGTGACAGACTACCACAACTAAATGCAATTTCTATAATAGTGACTTTCTTTGCATATGGTTAAATGTACAGTGTGAGTTTATATAAAGAGTTAAACAATGTGGATTAAATGTGAATACTAGGCATCTCCATAATAAGGCCCTGAAAAGTCAACTTGCATGGTATGCAACCACTACAGGTGTCCATTTCTCTCAAAAAATATAATACGAATGCTTAACTAAAATGTTCATCGTGCAGATGGAATAAATGGACTTGACAAAACTGTCAGGAGAATTCATAATGCTGTGAAACTCGTCTTTCCTTGGTGTCAACAAACTAGTGGTTCAACAATCGGATAAAGAGATCTCATCGGTCCTTCAGGCTTACATCTGTGTATATCAATTTGAGTGTATGTGTAGAAACAAATTCTTGGGTCGTACGCAAAGGCGATTGTCTGCTTGGATGATGTTGGAGTTGCCATAGCGGTTGAAACAGGTGAATCAAACTACCAAAGAGTTCAATAACAAGGCATCTCGTAGAATACGCACAAGAAAATGATTCCGTCAAGTCACTCACTGTTGTAAGACAACAAACACGGAGATGCTGTTATTGTGCAGGCTTTGGCGATTGAAGTTTGCAAATCAGGCCTCTGTGTACAGAAGGAAATACCAGTCATTTGCAATCTACCACAGCAATGTGTCTTACTTACTAACTGTTATTTTTATTAAAGGTTCTTTTTTATTCTACCTCTTGTTATTACTCCTGATTTCTTTAAAACTATCGTTTATTAGCAGCATTATCTGAACTCATTTTAAAATTATTACTATTATTATTATTACTACTAATGTTATCAGTATGTAATTCTTGATACATTCGATTTCTTTCTCTGATGGCTAATTGTTCATTTATGCGATGTAGCTGAGCCATAAATCATAATTACCTTAATATTAGTCTCTCAAATTCCATTCCCCTTATCTACGTGAACATGACCTTAAAAATTTTCACACCGATATTTTTGCAAGCTTTTCTCAGTGTAGTTTATTCGCTTATCAGTCATTTTATCTTCCAATTTAATTTTAGTGTTGTGAACATCTCTGTGTGCAGATTATTCAAATGAAGAGTTTTACCAATGTTTGATGAATTCATCAAATCTTGCTTTATTGAACTTCGCTGCTTGTCTTAAATGGAAAAAAGCGCCATCAGCTGTGATCAGCATCAGACTATGATGGATACCATCTATTCATTCATATTTAAGTAAACTCAGGACTAAATCAATCCATTTACAACCACCAGATTAGATGAAGCAATAACTCACTCAACTTAAGTGATTTCACACTTCAGATGTGTATGCCTTAGAAAAAATTCACGTACTCTTGCGTATATATATATATATACATATATATAATTTGACTTCGTTAATAGTTATCAAAATCACCATTGAGTATAATAAGAGATCAAATTCCGTTCTGTAAGAGATTGTGTTTATTATTTATGAAATCTTCAAATATATCAAAGTAATATGTCGTCTATGGAAACACCATCGTAATGAGCTAACTGGTAAATTAAGAGATTTTTTTTCAAATTGAATATATGCTGTTAATGAGGCAAAGGTCTTTGAAGGAGAATGATAAATTCAAATCAAACAAATTATTTGTGTTTTGACTTCACTTGACTTTGGTAAGAAATCTAAATACTGAGATGTAAAGTCTGTCAATTTCTTCCAAGAGATCCGAAAAGATAATTTGTAGTTAAACTTTCTATTGAATGAAATTATAGTCTTATTTATGTTTAAAATCCAAATCACAGGATTTTTATTAAATAAAGTACTATGTTACACATAAAATGAACAGATGGAATTTACAAATAACACATTGTGAAATGTCTGTGCAGTATTACATCATCTGTGTAATTAAGTTGAACTTTGCAAGTTCCTTAGTATTTCCTTTTACTGAAAGAAAGTTGTTTTGTTGGCCTATTCATCGGCCTGAGTCAGTCGATGGTAATTGTTTCATCATCCTGCACTTACGCTCTTCATCAGTAGTTGAAACCAATTTCATAAACAAGACAACACATATTATTACTTAAATAAACATACATCTCCCATACGCAACACACCTTACTGTCCAGCTTAGTTTATTGAAAATGCTGATCGACTGAGATCCTTAATGTTTTTCTTAACATACTAGACTGTAATTCGAATGTACTTTTCAACGTATGAATTCAAATTGGCGCACATTTTTACCATGAATTCATCTCCACAAACTGACAGAGGGTTTGCTGTGCTAAGCATTTAACTTTCACTGTATCATCAGAAGACATTTTGAAATATGCATCATTTTAGCACACAAACATCTGAAAACAATCATAAATAGATGTATATTTGTCGCTGATAATTTCGTTTATATTTGTGCAATTAGTGTTTACAAAAATTACTTTGTTCACTAGTATACAAAAGACGTAAACACAGGTGAAATCGCAAGCAGACTTCCATATGAATAATTGGAAATTTGGGCACAATAATAAAATGATGATGCATGCTCAACGAATATAACTGGGCAACCAATCCACAAATAAGTGTTAGTTTAACGTGTTACAAAATCCGGCCACACATGATGTTAGGCTGGAATAAATTTGTGCAAATAAACTTATCATGTGACACCAAATGACGAAGGCAAGAATAAAACCCATGGAGTTGGGCGGAAACAACCACATTATCAACCTTCGGATATTGACAAAAATAAACATCACCTAAAGTGTGAAGAAGCAAAACAAATTCAGACACAAATGAATATTCTTTTCAATGAATTCTTTTCAGGTTCTTACAATTATAATAATAACAGTTATAACCACTACTATTGATATTACTCTGTTTGCTATTCTTGCTATATTCTCTAATGACTAGGTGCTGTAGAATATGCGTAATGCCATTTATCTTAATTTTGATCTCTCATACTCTCTCTCTGCTCTTATCTATTTGAACATGACCTGGGAAGCATTTGCACCTTCTTGTCTGCATGACTAATTCAATGTAGTTTGTTTACCAATCAGTTTTATATCTTCCTATGTAATTTCAAAAGTATATATATATCCGTGTATGTGGAGTATTCAGCTGACGATTTCAACCAAAATTTGATGAATCCATTAAATCCTGCTTTATTAAACTGTATTGCTTGTCTTAAGCAATCAATTCGGTTGAATGGCTAGTTTGTGAAGGATCCTTCTTCATCGCCATTCAACAGTTTCATTTGAGATTATCAAACGTCTTTATTCTCCATCAGATGTATGTTACATGTATTAGTAATATAAATCATGTTGAAATTTACCAATTAGCGTATTTTTACACCGTCTACGAACAGTAGGAATCAGGAGAATTGAGGATCACCGTCAAATGAAAATGTCAGTGATTGGTGGAAATTTTAAAATAACCAAAATCTAATTTGCTCTTTTAGTCACAGCATTCAGGAAAATCATAAAAGTGTGTTAAGCTTAGTTATAAAGTTTCACAGAACGTTTCATGCTCTTTGATTGACTTTCATCATAATTCGAGTTTTAGATTCCATAGAATTTCCAGCATTGCTCTGACCGAGGGTTTAACATCACTTACAGTTTTATTCGACTGTCAGTTGGCACTTTGTAACAAAGTGCAAATTTATTTAATAGGAACATATAACGACTGATTTCTGCCGCATAATAGTGATATCACGCACCTGATGTGCTGTGAGCAATTAAACGGCAAAAATTAGATTGTGGTGATTACAAGTGCAGTGATTAAATGGAAAACTTACGGAGAGTATGAATAACGCGACTGGAACTGCTAGCAGTATGCAGAATATCGAACTCTAAGAAATGCAGAAAGAAGGTAGCATGTAAATTATCATACCAGCCAATAAACCGAAGTAAACACTGTTGACATGTAAACATAGATAATAATTAAAACACACTAAAATGTCTTCCGTTGAACACAGTGTAGTGAAATCAAAATGTATCTGAACTACTTAGCATCGTTTTGAATCGGAGCTGGATAAGTTTGACCAAAAAAGGAGTAATGGCAGTAGAAGGTAGAAATGCCGAAAGATGCATGAATGTCACTCAACATACTTTACAAAAATTACTAGGCTGTTTCATGAATCCTCTTCTAATCATTAGGAGTCAGTGGATAACCAGCTACGTAGAGTGAGAACAACGTTCCAATGATGAGTGTGGCATCTATCAAATTTCAGTGGTGAGGTGAAAATTTCTCACGAAACGAATCCTTCAAAATTCAAACATGTGCTGAAGAAATCGAATGTTAGTAAGATAAACAGCTCATGTGTCTGATTTATTTTGCTCAGCTGATATTTCATTGTCTATTACACTTGGCGTTATTACGAAAGAAATCATAAGCAACAGGCATTTTAAAATGACGTTGAGATATTATCTCATTTTATAATTATAATACATAAATTTATGTAACTTGCCATTTTAGTGATAACCTTATAACAAATCCTTAAAACAAGAGCTGAAACCCCAAGGGCGTTTGATATTGACAAAAATACGATGAACCCCTTTTCACTCAATGGAGGTGGTTTCATGGCCATCAAGACCACCCCAACTGTAACCGTCATTGTCACGGCTAAAGCTATCAAAGCACATTTCCATTTAAATGGTGAGAACACAGCAGCAAAGATCACAGACCATAATATAACCTATATCAAGAAAACAATAATAGTGACAATTAAGTAATTATTATCTGATATATGAAGACGTAGTAAGAAAATCAAGCACATATCACATGCAACATTCACCTCATTTCTTTTGATGGATGGTGATGTTACTGTCCTTATCACGAAATGCAGAAAATAACCATTCGTTCCATGAATAAGCAGTCTACATGTTGCATAGTGCAAATGAGACAGTCCCCAGTTGTGCACAATATTATTTCGAATGATATAGTTTCACTGAAGTAATAAATTTTAGTAAGCTGTGGAGTTTTGTAATATTGTAGATAACAATCATTTTTGTATATTAGGGAATGGATGCTTGAGTCAGCCTGTCAGTGCTCTGAGAACGGAATACCACTGTGAAATATTAAATAACCTGATGAATTTATGATGAAGTGAAATGAAACCGAATGAAATTAAAATCTGATTTCAGCAGGTAGATTTCATCAGACCACATATGTGAAAGTGGTATCAGTGGAGACTGTTCAGAAAATATTCAGCTTGATTTTATTCAGACAGATGATTCAAAAGTTTGTCGTACACAAGTTTCTCTATCAAATCACTCAGTGAATTGAATATCGTTAAAAACTGATCCCAGTTTCGCATAGGGTTTTCAATATTCATGTCATTTCGACTTGTGTTTATTATGTTTGTATCAGTTCTATTTGTTTACGAATTTACAAGTGTCTACGAAGATGATTTCCTTCTTTCCCCCATATCTTCTTATACTTTTGTATATTGTTATGGCTCCCATTGAATGATGGAAGTAGCATGCGACAGAAATAATATGAGAAATCTCATTGACGAGACAACCACTGCCATAGAAATTTTTTGAAATTACACAGCAGTCATATTATTTACCACAAAAAAATAATGCCGATTCTCATGGTTTTATAAGAAGTAAAGCAAAACTGATACTTACCATAATCCAAAGTAGTATTGGAACCGCGTAAAAGTTTGATCGAATTTTTCCCACTAATGCAACTAGGAGTAATAGAATGGCAACGGCTGATCTAAAATGAATTCGGAAACATTCAAAACTCGTTCTCACCGGCAAATAATTGAAATGACTCATCACATAATATCTCCAGCAGAAATCATAGTAATGCCATCTGATACTCGGTAAATGGAACGTTCTACACGCAATCCATACCTTATAAGATAAATCCTTCATTTTGGTCGTTGATATCACTGTCGAATTTGTTCACTGTTATAGAGCACATTTATGTCATCACAAACATTATATTTGAAAGAGAACAAAGTGATTCTCTATTTTCTTTACACGCACGGATGATTGTATTAGCATGAAGATCTGATGAAGTTTGGTAAAACGAATCTTCCTGTATTTATCAATTACATACATGCATACATATTTCAAATCCTGATTTATGGTATTCAGGACAAATTTGCTGTCATGACAAAAACTGTTCTACGGGCATACGTCAGTGTAGATTTCAAAATCAAATAATAATTTTTATGATAAAATATACATAAACATCATCCTCATTTCAAACAACATTATTGGTTGTGACTTAAATAAACCAACTGTATAGCCAAACACTTTTTATGAGGAGTAATTAAGAAGTCTTCGGAGTTGGTTATGAAATGCCCAACAACCAAGCAAGTTTTCCAGGTATTCAATTCCTAATCAACTTACTACTCAACCTTGTTTAGTTTAAGAGCTAGTAGTAAGCGTGGTACAAAAGGGTTGTTTTGTATGAGGTTACCAATTTCATTCTTTAGAAACAACACGAATACTTTGGAAATTTCAGGGTCTCAAACGAGAAGTCTAATATTTCAGTAGGAATATAAGGAACGAAGGAAACAGTGACTCTACAGCAGTAAACAATACAAGAGCAAAACAGAGAAGTTACTTTTTTATTATCTGTTCAGATATTTTGATTTAACTAATTAAAATATCGTTGTTTTTTAATTATTTTTGCTCTTCTAAGGCTTGATTCTACACAGCATTTCGGTGCAAGAATGGAATTCGCAGCATGTGATGTCGATAGCCCAAATTTATCAGGCTGACCACTGATTTAAAGTGTATGTTAGCCAGGGACCGAATCCCGGTCTATGTGCATGATCGAAGAGGGTTCTAACCAACATGTCAACAGCGCATTTGGTGGCATAGCCTTTGTTCTATTATTTATTCTGAACAGTATTATTTCTAAATTGGCGTGAAGGCGAGCTTATTTTTTAGAGGTTCTTTCAAGCAAAATAATCTAATAATATATTCCATGAAATGCAGTAAAATGAAGATTTTGTGAATCCGTTCCCTCGCGCTTGCTTATCCTAATGACGGAAGTTATCGGCATGTAATAGATTAAACAGATAGAGAGTGGCAATGTACAATAAATGAATCACACTCGCTATCTATTAGAGGAATAATTAATTCAATGAATAAATAATCGTATGCAATGGATAACTAACATCGTAATATACACAAGATAGACGCGTCCCATTAAAAACGTCGGAATAACTGGCCTGCAAAGCAAGATGAGATTTTATTATGTCCTTTAATCCAATCTTACACAGCGGTAAACAAAACGACCAAACCGACAGTGACAGCCACCATAAGCGTTATATTGATTAGGAACTAAGAATAAATTAGCTTACTCAACAAATCTTGCTGATCTTACCGAAAGATAGTTGGTGAAAATGTGCTTTCGTGTCCCCATACTCATAATCTTCGGAATCGCATGAGGTGCAGTGTAACCTATCATCGCGAATTGCATTGAAATCTGTGAATAAAATTTTAGGTGACAACACAATGAAAATAATCTTATAATATGCGAGTAGTGTTGACGAACTCAAGGCTCGTAAGCTTAAATTTTAAAATATTTAAAACACTATTATTCCTTAGTGAACCTGATCATATTTCCGAAGTAATTTTTCTCAAAACTGTGAATTGGTAGTTTGAATAAATTCGTTATTTACGCTTGTTTGTGGATTTTGACTGAGTGAAAGTTATCATGATATGAAGCAATACACCTAAATAATCTGTGAAACCTGAATAAAACTTTGAAGATATTTAGGATACACGAAAGATTTCATGACGAACTACCACAACTAAATGAATTTTCTAAAAGAGTGAGCTATTTTTTACTTTGTGAAAGATGACGTGTGAATAAGTAAGGCTTTGAATGGTGACACGTTGCTACAAGATTGGAGATCATAGACATGAACGCTGGTAGCCTGGATAATGAGTCACTTAAGAGTGAGTTGAGATGCCATCCAGCCATTACAGCTATTTGCTTCATTTTGACAACTGACTAAAACTCACTGAAACATAATTTCTGTTTTCTTCCTAACTAAAGTGTTGATCGTGTACTTGTAGTAAATGGATTCGATAAAAGTATGAGGGGAATTTTCGATTCTGCTAAATTTGAGATCCTCAGTATCACCAAACTACTGCTTCAACAATCTGGGAGAGACTGGTCACCATCTATCAATAATCAAAAATGAGTAAGTTCAGTCGGAGTGTGCTTGTAGAAAAGAACGTTTGGGTGAAGCGGGAAGGTGAGTTTCTCCTCCGATGATAGCGGATTTGCAGAGGTGGCTGAAAACAGTTGAAGTCATCTTACCAAAAGGATCAGTAACAAGACATTTAATATACTGCGGACATGAAAGTGATGCTGTCAAGTCATTCACTACTGTCAGTCAACAGATAACAAACGGGAAGTTCAGGGCAATTGTTGAGGCATGTTCAATTAGAATTTATAAAGCAGGTCTGTATGTAGGGAAGGCGATGGTAGTTACGCCTAATCAACCATGGTGAAATGTTTTACTTATTAACAACAATTATTAGCATTATTTATACATCACTTTATTCCACCTCTTCTTATTATCATTCTTGATTCATTTAGAAATATGTTTATCAGCAGCATTATCTGGACTCCTGTTAACATTATCATTATTATTATTACCAATAACATCATTATCGGTATTATTCAGTTTTCAATTCTTGATATACTCAAGTTCTTCCTCTGATCACTTATCGTTCATTCGTATGATGTAGCTGAGTTGTTAGTGATTATCAGCCTAATTTCAATCTTTGAAACTCACTTCCACTTATTTATATGAACATGACCTGGAGGACAATCACACCTTGGTTTTTAAACGATTGGTTCAATGAAGTTTAATCACATATCAGTCTTAGATCACACAATGTAATTCTGATAGTGTAAATGTCTCTGTGTGTAGAATATTTAAATGAAGAGTTCTACTGACAACTGATGGAGTCGATAGATCCCAGCTTATTAACCTTTGTCGCTTGTCTTATATGGAATAAAACCTGGTGGCTGTGGTCAACAATAAACTATAATCGATAACGTCGATTCATTCATATTCAAGTAAGCACAAGAATAAATTGATTCAAGCAGAGAGAAAATAACAAGAGTTCACTCACCTGAAATAAATCCTGTATTCTGATGTATGCGTCTGCGAAAACATTGTTTCGTACATATACATATATATATATATATATAATTTGACTTTGTTCACGTTTAATGAAATCAAAGCATGCAAAGTGATCGAATTCTCTTTTAAATCTCAACGTTATTCATGAATTTTGTATACACATTAAATTGTCGTTATGGATCACAACATCATAGCCAGCTAGTTTAATTATTGGCGAATGTTTTTCAGACTAATAAAGACAATCGATAGCTCAAAGGTCTACAGAGTACAAAGATAACTTATTTGTATGTCTCATATATTTGGATTTCCTAACTGAATCAAAAATTGGTGTGAAAAATGAAATTGTAGATTTCTTTGAAGAAATCCGTTATGACCATTTGTAATCAACTTTCCGACTGATTAAACCGATCGTCTGAGTTACGCGTAAAATCGAGATCACAGGGTTTTTATTAAATACGATGATATTTAACAATAATTTAATAGATAGAATACAGGAAGCTCACAATGGGCATTGTTTCTGTTGTGCATCCTCAAATGCACTTTCAGTATGAGTCAATATTGAAAAACGCACGACGCTGTGTAATTCCAGTTGAAGAATAAACAATACGCAACCGTTCAGCTCAAGAATAAATGGATTGGAATAAAAAATATGCAACAGAGAATGCAACATTATGAAGCAACGTGTAGCAAACACATCATGTGAGATGAATTTTATTGGAAATTAGTAGTTACACGAGGGAAGTAACGACATAGTAAAGAAATATATTTCGTCATTATTGTTGTTAATAAGACGCATAATGGTACTCTAAGTGAAAAGTTGATAAAGAATTGATAAGAAGGAAGTTAATAACAACAACAACCATGCAACAGAAAGAGAAATCATGTTTCTCAAGGAATAGCCACCATGTGCAAATATCTGGGTAAATCTAGTAGAAAATATTCTTCCTCACTGTTTGATTCTCTACAGTCAATATTCGTCTCCATTTTCAATCACGGAATATTTAATTGAATCGACCTGTCCACGACATAACTGTGTCTAAGCTATTTTTGATGGAATAGACATCAAGTAAACTGACATACTCCATGTCTCAATGACGAGTTAATTTCTTCGTTTATGTAGATCAAATGAGAACAAAATTCCAAATGGTTAATTTGGTATCTGGTGAATTTAATGATTGAGCTTAATAATTCCTAATGAAAACGATCAGTCAAAATTCATACGTGTTTAGGGAAACTCAGATGCCAATAAAGGAAGCAGCTCACATATCTGATGTGGTTTGCTCAGCTGATATTTCACTAACTGTTGCATTTATCATTATACGATGAAAATCGTCGGTAGCAGAACATTTCAGAATGGTTCGGAGATTTCATTATATTTCGTGAACATAATGTGCAAATCTTTACAACTTAAATTTGTGTAAATTACAGTTATTTTTCCATGGGTCGAGTAATTCCAAATCCTTGCAACGATAGCTCAATCCACAAGGAGGTCTGATATAGTGCGAAAGGAGATGACCTCCTTTTCACTCAATGGCGGTAGTTTCAAAGAAACACCACAACTATACAGGGAGAGCCGGAACCGTGACGACAAACAATATCAAGGCGTTCCTCCACTCAATAGATTGGATCGCTGTTGCTAAGACCACAGACCATAACATGACCTGCATCAAGAAAACAATAAAAATAATGACTATCTGTTAAATGAAGACATAGTAAGCAAATTAAACAAACTTCAAGAGCAATACTTCCAACTTTCCTCGTGACAGGTGGTCAGTGTTACCACTGTCATTCAGAAAAATGCAGAAAATGACAACTCTTCTCACTTACAAGCAGTGTGTGTGTTTCAATATTATTCCGGATGTGAAAGCAAAGTAAAGCATAGGGTTCAGTATGCTGTAAAATTGTGGAATAAAATCGGTTACCCCTATGTGCTAGGAAAGGACGCTAGAATTGACCCATCAGTGAATCAAGAATGAAATAACGGTGGAAAATCTGAAATACCTCACGAATTTATGATGAAAACCGTGTATGGTTAAAATCTAAAATGAGCAGGTGAGTTTTCTGCAGTTTCTCCAAATAACCTTATGAAAGTAGTGTCACTGCGAGATGGCTAGAAAATAGTCAGTTTTTTTTGGCGCTTCATAGTGAATCACTTTTTTCTACTATGCATGTTTCTGCATAAAAATCGTTCAGTATATCAGATGCCGGTTAAACACTTATTCCACTTGTGAATGTTTAAGTCATACGAACATTTAAACTCACGTTTATTATGCTCAAATCAGCCTTATTAAATTACGAATTCACAAGTATCTATTGAGATTATTTCCTTTCACTACCATAATTTTTCGCACACCTTTCGTTGTAACAAAAGCGAAATTATTGTTACGATGCTCAGGTAGAAGAAAATGACATGTGATAGAGATTGTAGGAACCATCTGATTTACAAGATAACCAGTACCATTGACATATTTCACTAATACACTGGTCATTTTATTTTCCACACAAAATTCATACCACTTCTCATGGATTCATAAAGAGTAACGTAAAACTAATACTAATTATAGTCCAAAATAGAATACCAACAGTGAAGAAACTTGATCGAATTTTCCTCACGATTGTCAGTAGAAGTAATAGAATACCAACGACTGACCTAAGGTGAATTCACAAACACCACTGATTCACCTAAGTGGACAAACAATTTAGTTGATTAAGATGTATGGCATTTGGTCCCACTGTTTCGTTCAGTACCTGCTGAAGCCATCAGTATAAAATACGACGACTGAAAAAATGTGGAAAATAAATTGAACCAAAATTGTTCATTCCCCAAAGAAATGTGTGGCGCTAAAAATAGAGAAACGTAAAAGAATAATTATTTTGTAGGCTGAGGAGACTTGGTAAAACTGGAAATATATGTGTCTACTTCGTGCTTGCGCAGCAAAATTGGATGTTTGTTAATGAAGTCGGTCTTTTTCTTAAAAAGATCGGTTAGCAGAAGTGCCTTGTGATTAACAAGACGACAGCTACAATGATTTGAAGTGACAAAAAGGATCTCAGAATTCTTTAAATTGCTGATAATTTTATTAGTTGTCGCACTTCGTTATGTTTTGAGCTGAAATATTGGTGTTGGGCTTCGTCATCTGAGTTATTGATGAGGTCGTCTTCATGGATACTGATGTACCACCTAAAAACCGTCAAAAAGTCGTGGACAAAGTGAGGAGAAATTCTCATTGCGTTCAGAGGATCAATCGGCTTTCGCAGAAATTCAACAAACCTGAAAAGTTTAATCGTCGCCGCTTTTGTAATGTCATCCTATGATGGCAAATATTTATCTTAAGCCCTTAATCTACTGTGTGTATTGAAATGGTGATCATGTTCGAAAAAGATCATCTATTGAATTGTCAGACTCCCATTTTGAAAACCACAATAATCTGTCCGATAGACTAAAAAACCAAATAATGCGCTGAGCGGACTCTGTATCATGAAGTTATCAACATCTTATGGCATAGACGGTGTTCACTAGTGCACTGAAATGCATACCTACACATCAAGCGTAACGAAGCTATGATATTCGTTCATTTTTGATTGGATATTCAAACAGGCAGACGGGAAAAGGTGACATTGAATATTATGTGCTTAGATTTCAAGTTCTTGTGAATTATGAAACACATAACTATTTGTGAATATACATGCTGTTTGAAAAAATGACATATGATCGATAACGCGTACTGTGTCAGACTAAATTGTTAAATATATACTTCAAGCCTTTCGGAGAAAACCTATTCACGTTAGCTTACTTTGGAGACTTGATTTCATAAGTTTCCAAACATTTCCATATGCTAACGTTACAACACATTTGTTTCCCAACTACGTGTGAAATTGAACATGAGTGAAGTACTAAAGGTATGCCCAGGTAGTTTCCAAGATTTCATCTGTAGAATACAATGAATGGAGTGATGACTGCGAGATGGTGAATTATAGGGGTAGGAATGCTTATGTTATAATTAACAACAATAATTTAAGTTCATCATTTGTGTGTGTATAATGATTGCAACAACAATGATCATCACGTTGTTGGTGGCTAAAATGTAAGCTTAATAAGCAAATAATTGTATTCAAATCTGTGAATTAGAAAATAACTCGAGTATACTGTTTATGGAATGGCTTATATATCAATTGTAATCACTTAAATAAATCAGAAAATAACTCGAGCTTACTTTTTATGATTTTGCTCATATACCAATTGCTGTTATTTTAGGCTTCATTAAGATAGAGTTATAACAAGTGTTTCATCATATAATTCAGCCGATAATTAAGTGCCCATTCCTATATAGGTGCACACCAATAAAAATTATCAACAAATGAATAAGGGTAAATGCTTACTTCTTTGTTTATAATGAATGTGCCATCAAAGTCTGAATTGAAGCTTGGTCACGAGTTTGTACGAACACTGAGCAGCTGTTTCGTGGTAGGTAGCAACTCTTCAGCAGTAGCGCTACTACCAGTCAGTGTCATTGGTGAATATTTGTCGTCACACGCAAAAAGTGAACTGGTGACGAACTGGTAGTAGTTAGAATTCGCGGGCCACTTGATTTCTTCCCAGTGGATGATCAGTCGGCAAGCTCGCCTCATAACCTAAAGGTCATGTGGCTTTGCTCCTAGGGGTAGTGGCTGCATACTGTCGAAGTGCTATACCAGGAAAAAACAAGTTTTCTGTACACACTAGTTTCAGTGGTTCTCTAGCTGATGTCAGTTCACCAATAAACTCTTACCTACATATTTTAAATATAATTTACTGAGTGCAACAGTCAAATTCATTTCAGGTTCATTGCGACAATCTTTCAATTGGTGTTGTTTCTTGCCGTCAATCTTTAAGAATGCACTCCCAATGAACTATTTATTAGCTGCTTTGAGTGTAAGTGAATCAATTTATTGTATATTTCTATTTGTGTTTGTGGGTGCGTTTGATCTTCATTTTCAGGGACTACAACGAATTAACAAATATTCACACGATAACAGCACATAATGTAATACACAAATTATATCAGCGGGTAAACTATGAATACAGCGATTATTGTAACCAGTGTTTCAGCATTTATTAGATGCGTTGAATACTGTTTGTTACATCAAACTCCGAGAATGAAACCTGATATAATGACTTTTTCTAATATACTATTGTGTAATATGTTCCAATACGTCAATCATTTCCTTTGAAAATACGGCTTCAAAAACATGTATGCTACATGGATGTGTACACAAGTCGATGGGTAAGCGGTGACTAAGACCTACCTTCGAGGATTGCAGTCCCCTAAATGTGTTGGATTGAGTGATATCTCCAGAGGATGCTGTTGCTACTTGCTTCGTCATCGCATGCTGACGGAAACCTGTAGGTATTCATAATATGATGAATAGTAGCTGGTTTTTTCGATAATTAGGAATTAAGAGAATACTAGTAAATTTTAGGCACAATTAGTATTATGAATTCATTTAAAACCACTTTGAATCACAACAGTATCTAGTATACAGCGTGATGAGGTAAATATTTCCCCAGACAGCAAATTATCTTAACTTTGAATACTCCATTTCAGTAATCGCTGAGTCTACGAGTTTATCATAATGGTTTTCTGCACTCTACAACTGCTCATTGCAGATGTGTGACACTCGGAAATTTAGAATACTATTTGCAATATCATTATAATAAGGTGACAGAAAATTTATCACAAATTCCACTTCATCAAAATTTACTTCAACTTGTCATAAAACTTCAGTCATTCTGCCGAATAATCTGTGCTTTGCACAGCAACATCAACAGTGAAATTTTAGTTTGCTTTTCTAAATACGTTGGAGTAATTTAAAATAATATGAGGATGCTTATGTTTAAAATATTTTTAAGAGAAACCACATGTTTTCAATAAATCACCTATACTCTGATGATAATTATCTATTAGGAATCTCAGTGAGATAATCACTATTTGACTTAATTTTTATCTTCTTTTCATACTACAGGTATTAACTTCGTCTTCTGATCTCTCAGTTGCTAAGCAAAGTTGGAAATATGGACTCTTCTTTAAATGGTCTTTATTACACAATTGTTTGTTACAGTGATGATAGCTGAATCGAAAATGGAGCGTCTTCATCTGAAAGGGAACTATGTCATGTATCATGTGATACCCAGATTAATGATTTAAGGTGGCATTCCGTTCGCTGTTCGCTTGTTTCTTAGCTTTGATGTAAGCTGAGTCTTAGTGAAACAACCTGTTGTACTGATCAGTGACAATATTTATCTCTTATAAAACAGATATAATTTCGAAATTATTATTGATCAAACTGTTTCAGATAAATGGTTAAATATTGTTTATTTGTGTATGTAAAAGTCAGTTGTTGAATGACATTGTGGAAGTGCATATCGTTATCACCTAGGGTAACCAGCATGACTATGCATATTATCCTCTGTGATCATCGGAGTGATTACTGATGTTATCGGTACTCACTCTTAATTGATGCTTTCAATTATATATGAGTTACGATAATCAGTTGCCACTGTTATTTCAGTATTTAAGGCAAACTACTTTTCTATTTTATATTCAGGATGAGGTAAATACAGTTTTTGCTCACCTTTGGTACTCTGTTGGACCGTGGTAAGTTAGATTGTCAAAAACGATAATGTCAATTTCCCATTAACTTCAAACACTATTAGCTTATCCTTATTGTTTTTAACTCTTTCTAAACACAATTGGCAAACATCTGAAAGATGGATGGGCTCACATTGTATGCGAATCAGCAGGTTGTAAATGTTTTAAATACTCTCAAGAGTGAAATTTACTTCTGAAGATCGTCATTTATTAGTCCTTAACAAGCTGAATGAGAGAAATTGTGTGAAATATGGTGATGCAGGTTTTCGGTAGCCTGAGTTCTAAGCAGGCCGTAGAAAGACTAAGCTGCAAAGACCATATTAATCACGACTGAGTGCCAACCACTAGGTATACAACTTAAGTTGCATAGCATTACCTACCCAAATATCTGATAGTCACTTCAAAATACAAGCGTAATCTATCAGTGATATATGCGCACACTTTTCTTTGAATATGAGGTTGAAAGTTACATGTAGTGACAATTGCTGGCAATATACCTAAACAATTTTGTCAATGGATTACTAATGTACCTTAATATTCCTACAAATCTTCACTGTTGTTTTGATTTCATTTTGTCTCTGTGTAACAGGCGTTATATCTTACTGGACAAGGTTTAAAACGTTGCAATGATATGCTGACTAATTCCTTCCTACCAGTTAGACAGGCTCTAATCAGCTGAGTGTTAGTATGCTTGATGTATGTTAACCTTTCACGTACCATTCTAATTATTGCAGATTATATTAGGAACAAGAAGAATGCGTTCTTCATTGAAACCGACATTCCGTTCTCTGAACTGCTTACTACCTGTTTGTCAAATGTAATTACTTTTGTTGTTTCAATGGATGCTGTGTGAAATATGTTTCAGAATCATATTTACTTACGTCTTATAAATATATGTGAATATATATTTAGGCTTTGAAGTAGAAGCATTTTAGTGTATTCATCAAGCATGTTAGCCTCGAGTAGTTTTTACCTTATTAATTCGTGCTTGAGAATAGAATGTGACGTAATAACGTAGCAGAATTGTGAAAAATGTTCATCATCGTGCAATGTGCAGGATCAGTAGTTAGAAGAACACGTTTGACATAAATTATTTACGTACCAAGAGTGCAGTGAACTTATTTCTAAATTGGTGTGACTATTCCATATGTGAATGAGTTGGACATTTTGATTACTTGGAACATTTGATAGGAATGAATGTCAATCAATACAATCCCCAATATTTCACCTCACATATTTTTGCTTGAAATAGTGTTACACTTTTCTACATCATTGACACTCAATCCTTAACATTCAACAACAATGACTCGTCTTCAGTCTTATGCTGTGACATCTTCTTAATTTAACTTAGGTGTAACTGCAGCACACTGCATTCCTAGAATTCCGATCTTTTTCGTTACAATTCCTCCTACCTAGAAGTAAAATTGAATTGTTTTCACTTCATCGCCATTCTTTTTCTACCTGACATACAGATTCAAAATGCATAGACACAATGAATCACACCTAACAATTCTGAAATCGAATTCATTTCGCTAACATACTCATCCGTCTTGAGCAACAACTAGAGGCAGCATGGACAAAGATGGTAAAGTCAGGCTGGATTTGAAAGGAAGGACAGACCTTCATTGACGTGAGATAAGTGTGGAAATCTGCTAACTCAGGATGAATAACGTGATTCAGATTTTCGACACTAGTATCAAATTAGTGGGTGTTTCTATATCTCTTGACCATATATGAGCAGTGACTTAAAATTAGTGTTAGAAAGTGAGACAATGTCAGTTCCTACTAGGTTCTCTGTGTCTTCACATGCAGCTTGAAGCTCACGACTTACACGTTTCACTATTTTCAGAATTTAGCTTACAGCCGAACATGACTCCACGCCTTTTCTCGCATTGGCCTGGCTTTCGTCTGTGAAAATGTGCCTAACCCACTGCAAGTTTCATATGCTGAGTTTTCAACGTCATTAGCAGCAAAGACAAATTTTTTCTCAATAATAGAGCACGATGTCAGAGTACATCTAGCGTTGTTTGCCCCAGAGAAGCTTACATTCAGATGGGAATCACGTTCACCTACATCATTAACACCAGAAATTCTCTGGACGTCAAATCTTCAATCACACTCAAAAGTCTTGAACCTTCAGGTGTCACATTCCATAGCAAAGGTAGCAAGGTGCCATATGAACTCACTTGTCAGAGTAAACCTTGATCCGAATGGTAGGCGAATTCTGTAAATTATATCCCTTTCGATTTTCAAGATATTCTTGAATTTCTCAGTGAGTTTGCCCGTGTTTTAGTTTTTATTAACGTTTTGTGTAAATGAATAAATTATTAAGTCAAAAAATCTCAAAAACCGAACGATAGCTTATTCGTATTCTATGTGTCCATTGGATTCACTCACTATGGATTTACTTTCAGTAATTTTTGGTGTTCAGTCAGTTTTCTTCATCACCATTGTTTCAAAGCATCAACAAAACCTTGAAAATTGAATTCAGTCAGTTCCTGACGATGTAACGTGTATAGTTGTGTGGGTCCAGTTTACCATTTTCTATCTCAGACAATCCACTCATGGAATAATTATCTTTATCTTCCACCATTATGAGATGGGTTGCGTGCAGATATACAGTTTCAGTTTGCAATAGTTGGGCATAATTGCACAGGCTTTGATGCCACCACATAATCTGAACCGTCTAAAACATGGCAAGGTGTTGCGTACACGTTTAACAATTGGCTTCAAGCGTCATACAGCCCATTTGCCGATTCCCTGCTTTTAAAAATTCTATTCTAAATGATGCGCAACTGAACAGGCTCAAATGCCATTCTGCTCTTCTCTTTTGAGCTAGTACCACGCACATTTGCAGAGTCCATTGGTTTGCTTCATCAGCTGTCTAAGTCCTGTAATCTCCTCTCCGTATAACAGTTAATATATGCTCCCAGTTAACTTTATGAATTATCCGATCACAATTCTATACAGCTGAATGTCTTTGATTTTTGTTTCGTAATTAGTACTTGTAGGTCAGTTAGTGCAGCGACTGAGTAGATGATCAGGTACATTGTGTTTAGTAAGGCTTGTTGGTGCTACGAGCCACTACCTAGACCAGTAGTCTACACACGACTTGAGCACAAAAAGAATACTACAAAAAATATCAATAACAAAATTAGTAAGTCAATGAGCATATCCTAATTGGACGCCGTAATGATTTAGTTGAATTACCTAAGATGCACAAAACGGGCTAAACCTTCGACTAGCTCAAAAAACTCAGTTCGATCATACCACCAAAATATCACTCTTCGACTCGGGTTGATACAAATCACCCATTTTAGCTAGCAGTATAAATAAACTTATTTAAAAGGCGCAATACTTATGTGCTTATCCGTGATATGAGTGTTTCGTGTTTACGTGTGAAACTACTTTTAATTTTCACCTAGGACTGTGTAACGTTTGACTGGATTATTGACGTTGAACTCATTCATCAGAATGAAATAAATGAGTTTCAGAGAAAATTCGTCCAAGTACGGGACCAAATTAGTACATACCACGATAACTTCAACTCTGTAAGCACAATCAAGGAGTCTGTTGACAAACGGTGAATAACCAATCAATATTTACATAGCTTTCATTGGAAGGAAACCACGTTTTGGCACAACAGTTTTTGAATGAACAGCTTGAGCCTCTTTCATGAAAGTAGATGTGATTGTTATTGCTTTGTATGTTTTAATTTAATTATGGTAGGATAATCATTATAATGAAGTAGAATTCTCACCCTGTTGAATGTCGGAGGAAAAACCATTCGTGAATCGCACGACTGATTTTTCTTTTAATTTTGTGACTCTCATCTTTGTTGAACAACCAAGAAAAGTTTTGAGAGCTACAATGTAGATACTATGGAACTGAAGGATAAGTTACTGATGAGACAAAACAGGTGGGTATGGTCTTTTTCCCGCTTAAGAGAGACAGTAAAAACAGACGCTCCAGCAGAAAATGCGGGTTGATACGGAGGAAACAAATTAGATTAGTCACACAGTGATAGTGTTTAGAAAAAGACTCAGAGTTTACAGCACTTGGTTCACTGGTCTCAAATAGATTGAACTGAATTCAAAACCGGACTTAGTTCCATAACTTTTTTCTGAAAAGCAACATGATGAAAGGAAGGGAGCATATGCAAAGAACATCGAGGATAATGAACTACGTTTATCAAATCTACTGTACTAATGTTATCACATGATGATTTGCTATGTGATTGTGTTTACTATATGTTCCTTAATCGTAAAGCATAGTAACCGGAACCCGAATAGACCAAGCTTGACGTCACAGAAGCTTCAAAAGTCATCAATCAACTTTACATTCGACTTTAAATAGAAGCAGCGCGTTAAACAATAAATGGGTAGCTAAACTTCTTGTACAACTTGAAGAAACAAGGACAAGCGTTGTATAGAAAAAATTAGCTGAAATCATGTAATGCATAATATTATGTTAAACTTCTATTGCGAAGATCATGTTATCTCACCTTGAGCGGAATCAAAGAAAGCACGAATACTTGTAGAACCTCAAAATATAAACCAAAGTGCATTTATTTGACACATGAACACCAACGTGATTTACGGCCCCTTGTGATGAATCCATTCATTGTCAAGCTCTTGAGAAGCAGTATCATGACTGAAGCGTGAAGACGTGCTTCGAAGAAGAAATACTCTCGTGAAACACAATCAAGTTAAAGCTTTAAATGATGAGAAATGTAAGGGTTTCTGACCAATTTTCTGAGCTCCTCTAGAGGTGAACATGTGTTCACAGGCCGCAGTGTTCAGATAGCTCGTGGATATGGAGTACTTCAGTTAATCTGACCAATGTTTGACCAGACAGATTTGCCACTTATTGAAAAGTGGATACATGCAGCAATTCCCATTCGAACATTAATAGACAGAAGACAAATAGTTCAGCGAAGAGTCTCTTTTCGGCGAATTCATTCTCACAGCTGTACAATCGCAAATATATATGGTTGTTTTGTATGTGTGTGTACATTAAATTTGTCAAACGAAAATACAATTAGTAAGTTCAGATGAATTGGATGCTGATATAAGAGAGCCTTTGGTGACAACTCATCACTTTTGTTACTACTCTATTATATCAACATCCAATTCATCTGAACATGCTAAATGTATTTTCGTTTGTCAAATTTAACGTACGCACACATACAAAACAACCATATATATTTGCGATTGTACAGCTATGAGAATGAATTCGGCGAAAAGAGACTCTCCGCTGAACTACTTGTCTTCTGTCTGTTAACATGTAGCAGTCACGTTAGTATAAACCTGAATGATTTTAAAAATAAAATGTTTTCAAAGTTGTGTTCACTAAACTTGCTCAAACGTCTTCATCATTATGAACAAGATAAAATCTCAAAGCTATGGATGAGTGCGATTACATATCTTGCATTCAGAACTCAAACCCAACCATGACTTAGTTACGAATAGTCGTTGAAACATAATTATTATAATTTTTATTTTGTCAGGCAATGCAAACCTTTGTGTCCAGGTCTTTATCTTTTCGTCGACCTTAATTAAATATTTTAGAACCAAGATTATATGGGCACAAGTGTGTGTAACTGAAAAAGTAAGATGTACGTAACTTAAGGATGACGTATTACTTATCAGAAAATTTCGAATTAAAAACATGACCATAATGTTATTTCCTGTTGAAAATCATCAATATGTTGCCTAAATAAAACCATACGCCACTGATTGGTTGAGTTGTCTAGTTGTATACCATTCCTACTAAACCAGGATCATGCATCGGCATTATATGATCGCCTAAATGAGACTCATCGTAACATCAAATTCACCACGGAATATGATCATAATAATGAATTCAATTTCCTGGATCTAAATGAAAAAAGAACAAACGAAAACACGATCGAAAGTCCATCTATAGAAAAGAAACCTGGACTGGACAGTATCTTCACTTTAACACCTTTTGTCCGATAAGCTATAAACGTTGACTAGTGAGAACTTCGTAAAACAGAGGCAGGAAGCTATGCTCACCAAACAAGGTTGAAGAAGAATTAGATTTCGTCGAGAAATGCCTAAGGGAAAATGGATAACCTAAAGGATTTATACAGAAGTAGAGCAGAGAAAACGATAAGAAAGAAAAACACCCAGCTGTAGAAAAGAAATTATTTATTTGTCTCCCATTCAAAGGATATGCAGTGTCACAAAATATTGACAAAAGACTGAAAGGTGCAATACAAATAAGCTTCCCGTCAGCAAATCTCATAACATTATACATCCCCACTTTTTCTTTAAGCCACTTAAAACTGGATAAATAGCCTGCTGATGTCATATCCAACTGCGTTTATAAATTTACGTGCACTTGCATGAGCAAGTACATTGCAAGGACGGAAAGAAGGGCTTATTTCAGGTTTTCTGAATATATTCCAAGGAACATGTGCCTAAAAGGAAGCAAATATTCTCAGAGTGCAATTACGAGACATATTGTTGACGCTGGTCATCACCTAGAGATTTCTAAGTCCTTCAAAATATTAAATAGACAAAGGACAACAAGCAAATTTACTACGATTTGCCGAAGCGATCGCAATCAAACGATTCAAACCAGACTTTTACATACAGAAAGAGAGTGTGATTAAACTTTCACTCCCCTGGTAACTGAATTTTGATTTTGATTACAATAATTAGTCATCTTATTCATTGATCTCAACTCACTGAACAAATTCTAATGTCATAAACTGTAACCGCTTTTTTTTTGAGTTGCTATGTGAACCTACAAGCAAACACTGTTCTGTTTATTAATTTTTTGTGTTTTCTGACTTACCCCTCCCACCCTCTTTTCAACTTTGAAAGCGTATAAATTGATGATGAAAACTTAAACTAAAAATTGTAATGCTTACGTTTTGGAAGCGTAGTAGTAGTAGTAGTATCTCTTGTAGTATCTCTTCTCCACTACCAATGAAACTTTAAAGTATGTCATTATCACCTATATAACCATTGTAATATCAGGTAGCCTGCAGCTGATGAGAACCTGTGAAATAGAATGACATCATTTTACACTACAAATTTCGTCTTCCTTTCTTTATCGAGATTTAACATGGGAACCAAATGTATAAACCAGGAGTCCATGCTAGTCAGGCTGAGATAATCTAAACAGTGGAAAGCAGTTCCGCTTGTCTGTGGTGGAAATCACCAGTGACCTGGATGGTTTGACTCAGCTCAGGGAGAAGATTCAGTTCAGATCACCTTGTCTATGGTATCAAGCTGATCACATATTGTGATTTGAATAGTTTCGTTCCCAAAGATAACTGCGTGGAAGTGTCATCATCAAAGAAACGTGTACATTTCAACCTGCTAACTGTTTTGCGAATTCTGGGTTTCATTAACATGTTGGTTGATATTTCGACTACACACAACTATGAAGAGAAGCATTAGTAGTCTTAATATAACGTTTATTCCTTCAGATGATACACGTAATTTGGCTAGAAACTGGACATGAAAATTAGTTGGTCAAGTGTTTTTCATTTTTCCAGAGATTTAGCCATTCAGTAGCTAACGTGATGCGGTTCAGTTACTCAAAATGATGAGTCATTCCTATCGCACGTGTTGGGTGTAGATTCTATGGTAAAAGATTCAGGAGTCAATCTCTCTCTCCAAATACCTAAGTCACTCTTTAGAATTTCATGTCTCTCCCTCCATACTGTGTTGTTGTGTGTTAATGCATGCAGCGCAGTTACTGAGCTTTCCTCTAAATCACTTTACCTCACGGAGGCAATCTTTCTACATTTAGCTTAATTCTTATCTTTTGATAGTCTGACTAACCCTAATCTAATCATATCAAGGTATGAGCAATGATTATGAGCAATAAATTGTGCTCGAAACGTCATCAGTAAATATTACTTTATAACACTGTGAGATTTTATCAAAATAAATTTTGCCTATAATGGAGTTGTACTCTACCACAGTGCACAAGCTTTATTCTTATATCAGTAAAACAGATCAAAATTGCGAACTGTTCGAAATAATACATGAGATCATGTAGTAACCCGAAAATATGTTGTGTTATGAGACTCCCTTGAATTTCAGAAACATTACGACTCACTTGTTGCGAAGATCCCCTGATTCAGAAGCTTATTAAGTGACACAGAACTGAAGACTTATTTGAAAACTCGAAGCGATGCAAAGTTGATAATGCTATTCTGTTGGTGATGCTGTTTAGTTTGAACGTGAATATCAAATATAGAAAATACCACTGAACAGATTGTGTGCACTGTAAACATAACAATATGTGGGATACATATGGAAAGTATTCACATTAAGTACAACTGAGACTATTCTACATTTCAAAGAACCCATCGAATCAACTGCTTACTTGATGAATTCTAATATCTACTTGAACAATAACATGAAGAAAATCACTAAGAGTATTCACAGCATCAAGAAACTTTTTGTGGAGTAATGTAGATATTAGATATTCATACTTACCAAATGGAGTTAGGATCACTATTTTAACATGAAAAATGCTATTTCCATTCGACATTGTCCCCTAGGGAAGTAATGATTATATATTAAATGCTATTAGATGGTTAGTAATGAAGACATCCTAGGCTCTTAATTTTTGCATACCTACTTAATCTACTCGTCACTTATAAGTAACAAAATGATGCTTTTCAGAAATATAAGTCGTATTTTACAAGATGGAGTGTGTGACGTGACATCGTAACATTGGTTGATATGAGTGAAGTGTACAGCGTGGATTTAGAAAATAATCCTTCTAAAACTCACTGTTCAGAATTGATATTTGTGGATACATTTATATATATATATATCAAAAGTGTGACTGTAAATAATAAAACCTCTTCTACTTCTGAAAAGACATAAAATGCCTTCGGTTATAGGAACGGTGGTTAATTAACAAATATCCACTGTCTAACTGTAGCTTCAAGCATATCGAATTTCATGTGTGTCTAAGCAAAAGCGTTAGATCTCAGTGTTGAAGGTGTATCATATTCGAACAGCTGCTTCCAAAATGCACTGTGAATGTGCACCTCTCAGTTAAAAACCTTTATACAGAGAGATCGATTTTATTGCCATGGGTTCTCCTATAGGCTGAATTTCTGCAAATCTTTTTCTTGCTGAGCTTAGAAGAGGTCTGTTGCAGCAAGTAATTAATAAAATGGATTGTTATTTTAGTTATATTGATGATACATTAACTATTCTTGATGAGGCCACCAACTACAACGATATGTTAGTGAAAATGAACGATCCACATCCATTGCTCAAGATGGTTGGCAACATTTTCTCGACATCCAGGTGAGCTGAAAGGAGGATGGGTCACTGAAGACAGAAGTACTTAGAAAAGATATTCAGAGAAAAATCATTTTGGTGAGATGCCTGACAAATAGAGCATAAAGTATCTGCACTGATGATACCCTAGAAATAGAATTAGGATACATACGAAGTACGCTGGTCCCAATATACCTTCTCTGTTAAGTTTTGAGGAGACACACGAATACCGTGTATAACAAAGAGGGACTGACCACGGTTAAAGAGAAACAGTTGTTTTCGAAACAATTGTTTATTAGCCGTGTGGCTGAAGAAGTCTTACATCAAAGATTGTCCGCAGCGATAAAACCTACCTCTATCATGTGTTTGTCATTTTGCAACCGTACAGTTAAGGTCACTCTAGAAAAAGATAGGCTATCTGGCTATGCAACTTAATAGTTTTAGCTGTGGAGGAAGCGTTGGAGGGCAAACTACTAGACAGCTCAAAAAACGCATCACTGCTCAAATTCCTTCTTCGTCCGGTAAAAGCGGAATGAATTGTATAAGAAGTTCTACTTTGTCTCGTTTGATTGAAAGCGATTAACAAGTCACCACATGAATTGCTTTCAAATTTATCTACCGCATTCCATAGAACCTACAGCGAAGATTTCTAATTCAACTTCTGAGCAAAGCTGAATCCATAGGAATTCGAGACAAAAATTCAATGCTTGTTACACAAGAGAAGTTTGTTCTTCCTACCCTTTGCCTGGGTAAATTCTAATTGAAACTTCTTATTCGTTTGCATTCTTCATTCCTTTCTTATTTTTATGGTATTTAATTGAATTCTCATTATCAATACACTTCACCTTAAGTAATAAGTAAATTTAAAGATTTTACCTGGCCTATGTATTGAAATTTTATTGTTAAAATACCACCTTCGTTATTCTTATAATCGCCCATGTAAACGTCTTGTGATCTGGTTATCAGTTAGGTTTTTATTTCTGCTGTCACTATAGTCGTTGCTTTTAATGACCATCAGAACACTTAACGCTTATTATCTTCATCCACATAATAGCCGTCATTCGTTCAACTTTTACACATTGATTTTTGTACCTTAGAGTAATCTAATACGAAGATCTAATTGAGAATATCATTATCCGCTTATGCGTCCTGTTTTATTTTTAACAGTTTAAATGTTTAATGATTAGAAGTGAATCAAGCAATACATTGCACACCACCGTTGGAAAATCAATCTTGGTCATTTGTTGTTGAAATCTCAAATCGGTAATAAGATTGTGCATGTAGGCCTCAAAATTCTTCCACATAACTCTAAAAAAAAGGAGAGTCGATAAAAAACCGATTTCTCACATATTATGTTTTCCAATATCAAGCGAACCGATGTATAGTCATGAAGGAGGCTGTCAACAGCATTTTATGACCCTGTGCATTAATCTACCACTTGTTGAGTGGATGAAGCTCGTTTTAGTCTTTAGAATATAGGAATACAATTTCTGTGCTGAGGCAGAATATAATTTCATTATATAAGGTTGTCCGAAAAGATGTAGTTACGAAATACGAATAACTGGATAGCATTTCAGATAAAATCAAATAATGATAATCATATCGTACCTTCAGATGTTTCCTCAGTTTGATGCATACAATTTTAAACCCTCTTGGTTTTCAAATTGATTTTCCATATATCCACAACATCCACGGTAGATAGAACATGTTAAACATTGAATGTATGGACTAACTTCACACTGAATCTGACTAAAATACGAGTCAATGCTTTCACTGTATTCAAATCTCCAGGGGGATGATTTGCAAAAGTATGCCTAGCAATGCCTTAGGTTTTCTCTAAACTATTTCACTTACCATGAGAAATCTTTCCTTATTCAGTTTCATTCCGATGCTTCTGATAACCTCGTCATCCTGGATTTACCAGTGTGACGTATGAAATCTGTTTCATGGTCGGTGTATGAAACTTTCTAATTTGAGAACTGATTCTGATTGACATGCAGTTTATCTCAGTGATTCAGTATACGATTAGACATTTGAATGTGAAGACTTTGAAAAGGAAATACATAATCCTACCACTGTGATAAGAGTTAGTGCATACGAATTGTAATAGGTCTGAGAAACACGTCGGACTATGATCGCTCAGTAAATATAGTTGCTTTTATTGTTATGAAACAAATCAGAATGTGAACATATATTCGATTATTTTAAAACTTGCACATCTTGAGATAAATTGATTCGCATTTGAGTGAACCGTTATCGGATGTATTTCATAAATTACGGCTGATCTGATTTATTCGTGGGTCTACTTTAAGGTAAATTATATGCTGATTATTTCATATACCGACTCTAGATGTAAATCTCAGTCAAAAAGGAAGTAGTTATTATGTTTTGATAATTGAGGGTATAATGACAAAAGGAAGGTCAGGTGTAGTGTTTAAAATGAAGAAAGGAGTTAGAGAAAACTGACTACTAACAACGAGCATTTTCCTGGTGGTGGTGATGAACTGGGTCTTGAGACAGACGATGAAGAATAACGTGGTAGGCAATTGGAGAATAACTGAAGACCCCAAAGGATCTGAAGTTCGTAGAGGACTAATGTCCCACTCACAATATTGTCGAAGACTCATCAATGCAATCACACTAATTGACGGAATCCATATTATGGATGAGGCTTCAAGTGAACATAAAACAGATGTGATGAAGATACTTAAATGTCATCAGCAAGTACTAACCACCTTCCGTTTTCGAAAGTATAGAATTCATCTTCTGTTTCGCTCACCTAGGCAGCATCTTTCAACTAGAGGCAGAACCGATCAGGATGATGAAGCCAGTCAGGATACTGATATCAAAACAGGAGTTCATTAATCTGAAATGAATGTTGATATTTGCTGGGGTAAGCAACAAGAGGAAGATTTAAATTTCAACACTAGTCTCGAACCAGTGCCTCTAGATGGTTCGGATAATATCACTGAAAGCGTTTCCAACCGGTTTCTATCTGCAAACGTTCGCTCTCGTCAAATTTAAATGGGTTTTTCAAAACAGGCATTTCAATATGGAACCTTTGCATCGAATAGGAACAAAACTGCTGAAACCAAAGTATTGTACCCATCATGCGTTCTTATGGAATATGGATATCACCTCGCAATATTTCTTTCACTAATGCTTTCCTAAATTTCACATACGTCTTTGAGATTAGTTAGACTGGCCTTTCACCATTTGCCATTCCCATAACTACGTGGCCCATCTGTTGACAAACATACTTCATTTTACACGATAATTACACATTTCTTACGATCCAAACAAACCTAGCTAGGCACAAATAAATCGATGACAGGTGGCTTCTTTTAGGTAATTTTCATTATTCGATTACAAATGGTAATGAATATGGATTGTAGAGAATCAATCCATGAGGGAAAAATTTATCCACTTGTTTTTCGAACACGCACGCGTTTGAAGGTGATACTTTAGAAAACATGAATGCACCTAGTGTTGCACGGTCGCTGTTGATTTCTTTCTAATCTAACGTTTATCAGTCTTTCATTTGAGGTGAGTTTAGACTATGGTAGACTATGGATGGTACACCGGTTAAGACACTCCTCGACCATGCACATGGTCTGTGGTTCAACGCATACCTGATATCAATGGTCGACCTGCGAAATTTCAGCTACCGAAATCACATGCTGAAAAGTCCATACTTGTGCCAGAAATACTGGGTGGAATCAAGCTATAATCAAAAAGAATATGTTGTATGAGCAATCTTTATTTATTATGTTGTGACCACCTAAGCATCAACATGATTTATGACCACTATTAACTTCATAATACTTCTTCATCTTACATCCTCTGTTGCTTATATTTTTATGCCAGATGATTTCTTCTTGACTTGAATAATTGTGGTTCGTTCATTACTAAACGCAGGAAACCTTACGCGGCATTGTGTTTTTTATATTGATCTACAGTGACAGTGTATTTGACGACATACAGCGTGGATACCTCACAATGTGAGCTTTGTAAATTCTATCTAATAAATGTATGTGTAAAATGGCATTGCAATTTATATATACCCTGTGGTGTGGATTTTACACGTAATTAAAAAATTCGGTATAACTAATTGAAAAATTGCTTGCAAATCGCCGATCCGAATTTCTTCAAAGAAATCTACAATTTTATTTTTTACACCAATATTTGGATTTATTCGAAAATCTAAATATGTGAGAAATATAATTAAGTTTTTCAATTTGAAGTTACCTTTGTACTTCGTAAACCTCTGAGCTATTGATAGCATATTTTTTGTTTGAAGAAAATTCACCAATAGTAAAGCCAATTTGTTGTAACGTTGAAATCTATCTCGAAATTTTACTTTAATGTGTATAAAAAACTACATGAATAACGCTATGATTCAAAACGGTATATGATCACTTTGTGTAGGCACTACTAATTTCGATAACCATGAACAAAGTCAAATTATGTACAAATGTATATACATATATAGGCGAAACTATATGAATGTTTTCAAGAGCGTATATATCTCAAAGCAGGAGTTACTTCAGGCGAGTGAGTTATTGCCATGTCCTCTTTGCTAGTCATGTTTCAATCAGTTTATTCCAGAGTTCAGTTAAATATGAATAAATAGATGATATTGATTATAGTTTATTGTTGATCACAATTGACGAGCTTTATTCCATTTAAGACAAGCAACAAAGGTTTATATTGTCGAAATTTATCGACTTCATCGCTTGTCAGTAGCACTTTTCAACTAAACACCTTGGATGAAGGCATATTTACATCATTAGAATTACATTGGGAGATTTAAGTCCGAAAAGCTGGTAAAGTGCATTGAACCAATCATGCAACACGACAGGCGTGAATGTGTTTCAGGTCATGTTCACATAGACAAGTGGAAAAGAGTTATGGCTTCGGTACATCACTTTAATGAACAATTAGTCATCAGAGAAAGAACTTGAATGTATCAAAAATTACAAACTGAATAATATAGATAATGATAGTATTGGTAGTAATAATAATAATAAAAACGTTGAAACGAGTTACGATAGGGCCTCTGATGAAAGATGGTTTAAAACGAATCATAATGAGCTAGAATAAAAGAAAGTACTATTAATATTAGTAACTGTTAATGAGTAGAACATATCGCCATTGTAGATCCAGAGTGACAACCATTCTCTTATATATTTCGAGACCGGGTATATAAACTATAACTGCACAAGCCCTCACAATCACAAGCATTTTCCTGTTTGTTGTTTGTTGGCTGACAGCAGTGAATGACTTGAGGTAGTCATTATCATGTTCATGGTCTACAAGTTCGCTTGTTATTGAACCTTTTGGTATACTAACTTTAACTGTTTTCAACTTGCTTGTCAAATAATCCATCATTGTAGTACTGAGTCGCTTTTCCTTCTTATTCATAAATATAATTCAAAACACACTCCGATTGAATATACTCTGTTTCAAATTTTGATGGATGGCCACTAGACTCTCTTAGATTGTTGAACCACCTGTGTGGTGATAGTGGAGAACACGAGTTTTGTAGGAGCATAAATTCTCCTCACAGTTGTGTCGAGTCCACTTATTCCATTACACGACGAATATTTACGTTAAGAAGAAAACGGAGATCATATCTTCAGGAATTATCAGTAAGTTGCATGAATGAAGCAGACAGATAGATGTAAATCTACACTTCAGTGAAATAGTATCAACACGAAAGTTATTGAAATTTCTGATCTCCAATCTAGTAGAAGCGAGTCATAGTTAATCGCTTTATTTACACAAAAAACTCAATTAAACTCACTGTAAGATCAATTCAATTCCTTTCCTTGAACCAAGTCAACCTGTCCCGGCTCAGCCTAGCGTTGTCGCAACCCAATTATCCATGCCCGACGTGTCTATCCCACCTTGTTTAATGAACTGTGTGTGTTTTTACTTCGATCTGTTTAGTCAGATAGTTGAACTCATGACCCAATCAGAGTATTTTTGTGAACTGTTATTTTGCTGACCCATGTCTTATTTTGTAGTCAAGGGAACCCAATTACCAAAGAAGAAAGACAGATTAAACAATGGGCGGACCACTTCAAAGGACTCTTGAACCGACCACCACCTACAACCCGTCCAGAAATACCAACAACAGCGCACACACAACTGCAAGTTGACACCAATCCTCCAACGAAAACTGAAGTCTTGAATGCAATCAACCTTCTGAAAGCTGGAAAAGCAGCTGGATCGGATGGAATACCCCCGGAAGCACTGAAAACGGACCCAGAAACGACAGCAGATATGCTGACTGCACTATTGCAAAAGATCCGGAAGGACGGAAAGGTGCCTACTGACTGCAGGAAAGGTTACCTAGTGAAACTACCAAAGAAGGGCAACTTAGGACTCTGCAAGAACTGGCGAGGAATCATGCTCCTGTCGACGCCAAGTAAACGTTTGGGTCGCATTATCCTGGAGAGAATAAAGGACGCACTGGATACAGAACTCCGACCAGAACAAGCTGGATTCAGGAAAGGCAAATCATGTTCTGACCAAATTGCAACTCTACACATCATCATCGAAAAAAGCATGGAATGGCAATCAAACCTCTACCTCAACTTCATAGACTTTGAGAAGGCCTTCGATAGCGTGGACCGCGAAGTAATTTGGAAACTACTCGAGTACTACGGCGTACCTCAAATATTCATCAACCTTATTCAATAGCTGTACGACAACAGCACATGTCAAGTGATCCACAACGAGAAACTCAGCGAGGCTTTTGAAGTAAACACAGGAGTCAGACAAGGGTGTTTATTATCACCAATGAAATTCCTAATTGTGGTGGACTGGATTATGCGTCAGACAGTGGGAAACAAGAAGACAGGTATATCCTGGACCGACGTGAAGAACCTAGAAGACCTGGATTTTGCGGATGATTTATGTTTGATGTCACACAAAACCGAAGACTTACAAGCAAAAACCGACAAATTGGTCGAAGAAGCAGCAAAGACAGGACTCCAGGTGAACATAGACAAGACGGAGGTTATGAAAATAACCAACTGACAACAACAACAGCAGCAGCAACATCCAGCGACAATCACCATCAACGGGAGGGATTTGAAAGAGGTAACTTCTTACACTTATCTAAGGAGCATTGTCTCAACCTCAGGAGGAACGGACGAGGATGTCAAATTTAGAATCGAGAAGGCGAGAAACACATTCATCAACCTGAAACCAATCTGGAAATCTTCGTCACTCAGCCTGCATCAACAACAAAATTCGGATTATCAATACACTCGTCAAGTCAATTTTGCTATACGGATCAGAAACTTGGCGGGTCACCAAGAATATTTTCAGCAGTTTGCAAACCTTTATCAACAACTGCCTTCGTTCTATACTGAAGATTAGATGGCCGGAAATAATCACAAACAAGAAGCTATGGAAACAAACAAAACAGGAACCAATCGCCCAACAAATATGCAGGAGAAAGTGGAGATGGATTGGACACCCGCTGAGGAGGCCGTTGGGTGACATCGCGCGTCAGGCCAATGCTCGAGTGGAACCCGAAAAGGAAGCGGCGAGTGGGACGTCCAAGGGTGACATGGAGGAGATCGTGTGATGAGGAACTGAAACAGTATGGATTAACATGGATGCAAGTGAAAAGTACAGCAGAAGACAGAAGCAAGTGGAGGCGTGCAGTTGAAACCCTATGTTCCACTAGGTACCCAAGGAAACAAGAATAATAATAATGTCTTATTTTGTACTATTCTGTCGAGTTTATCTTATTTATTGATTGGTTAAGTAGCCAATTAAATTCTATCTTTGTGCCTATGCTCTGTCTACCTCTTACTTGGATTCATTCTTCTACTGACTGCTTACATTAACGGTCGTGTCTGATCCGGCTTGTTCGCAATTTCGGCTTTAACGTTATTCCGCTCTGATATCGGTACCTTGATTTCTGTTAAGCGTTGTGTTTTGTACTCTTAAAACCGTTAAGGTATGTTAATTATATAACTATTGATTTGTTTATTAATAGTATCGTAGAAACAGTGACCGGCTTCTTGTTTGTTCTGGACCGGAATAGCCTTTATCTACGCGTGACTTATTTTCAAGCGATATTGCGCTTACACTCATTCATATAGAAAACACACTTCGTTTTATTTTTTAATCGTGGTTATGAGCCTAACGTTTGTCACTTTCACTCATTCATTGTAAAACGCTTTTCATACTCTTATCACATTCACTTTTATTCACAGATTCCAGAAAATTCCATCATGGTAGATTTAGTTGCATCTTATGATAGTCCAAAGAAAAAGAGAAAGGAGCCACAAAAACCCATTTTTGACAACCCTGTTTCGGTGAGAGAAGCATGATTTGTTAAATAAGTTATTTTTTGCATAGGTTTTTCTCTATATGTTAATTATGGTGACGGTGACAGTTGGCCTGGTCGTCTTGTTTACTGCTTTGTAAGATTGGACTACTGGAGATAATAAAATCTTATCTTGCTTTTCAGGCCAATGATACCAGATTATTTCATGGTACACGTCTATCTGGTGTACATTATGATGTTAGTTATCTAATGAATATTATTATTTAATCCTTGAATATTATTGTTCATTCATTGAGTTAGTTATTCTTCCAATAGATAAGAAGTGTAATTCACCCATAGTACATTACCATTTTTGATTTATCTAAAGTGCAATATGCTGATGACCATTGTGATCGTTTAGCATGAAGAAAGTAATTCGCAATAAATTTATTTCACAGCATTTTATAAAGTGGATCATTTGGTCAACTTGTCTGAAAGAATCTGTGATAGGCGATTCAGTGTTCACACAAACTTAGGAATCCTATGGTTCAGCATACACAATGTGACAACGGGTGTGCCAGTCACTGTCAATCTTTTCATTGATTTCGTTAAAATATCTGGAAAGGTAATGAATGAGCAGCTACCTTCTTGACTCTGGTACTGTTTTCTGATTTAGATTAGCTCTTTTCTGTGTTCCTTGCATTCCGACTGAAATATTGGAGTTCAGATTTGAGTCCCTGAAGTCTCAGCAACACTTGAGATGTTTTATAAGAGATCAGTTTCCTAGACTCTAATACAACATTCTTCCTTTCCACGCCTACTGCTAGGTGTCAAACTGGGAAAGGTTAAGGGGTAGGTTGATCGCGAATTCAATACCAGTGCACTTGCTTGGTTGATGGACATTAAAAAATCGGCTCACAAGACCTACTATTTATTTTTCATATAAAGTGTTCAACTATACAGTTAGTTGGTTTATATAACTCACGCCCGCTTATATTGTGTGAACTGAGGACGATTTTCATGCATATTGAATCATAAGCTTTTCGGTTTATTTTGAAACCTGACATGACGTATGTTGGTTAAACACTTTTCGTCATGAAAATGAATTTGTCCCGGATACCAGAAACCAGGATTTGAAATAGGTATGCATGTATGTAATTGACGAATGCAGGAAGATTGTCTTCAGTAAATGTGCACTGTAACTGAGATCAAATTTGATAGTGATGTCTGTGAATAAACTGAAGGATTTATCTTATTAATCCTGGATTGAGTGCAGAATGTTCCATTCACTGAAGATGAGGTTGCATTATTATGATTTGTGTTGAACTTATCACATAATCAATCATTCCAATTATGTGTGGGTTAACATGAATTCTTGATGTTTGCAAATTCATTTCAGTCTACTTGTGGCCGTTTTATTACTTCTTACATTATTTGTGAAGAATATCCGTTTGAGTTTTTCCGGTGTTCAAATAACGCTTTGGAGTGTAGTAAGTATCGGTATTACCTTGTCTTACAATAAGTTTTTAGAATTCATGATATTGTGTGTGGAAAATAAAATGACGTTTGCGTTAGTTCAAAATTCTCTGTTCTTTAATACTATGAAAGTGTAAGGAAAAGGTTTGAGGAAGAAAGAGACCATTACCCAAACCACTTGTTTATTCACAGACAAATAAAGTGGGAGTAAGCATAATGAACACTAGTCTGCACGTAAATATGACCTGAAGATTCACAACATCTCAACTCATGCCGCGATGATAACACTTTTATATATGCGGTTTACTTAGAAGGTAGAAAATTTGAACTCATTATTTCATTATACTCAACTTGTGAATTCATTAAAAATTCATCAGGTTATTGAATATTCGCACTGTTATTCCAATCTCGATACGCTGACATGGTGACTCGAACAAAAGTAACTGTTATTGACGATAATGCGAAATTACACACCTTTTTGAATTACATACACTTATGCGCTTTCGCATTCTATTGATTATTGTCTCATTTATGCTCCCCAGCACAAACAATTGTTTCATGTAAAACGAGTAGTTTTTTTCTGCATTTCATGTTGGTAACAATGCCATTGCCCTTATATTTTAGCGAAGGAGGGAAATATTGCATGTGAAATGTGCTCAATTTTTTCCTTGCAGCTTTATTTATCAGACTATAATTACCTAATTATAATTATCAGTGTTTTCTTCATACAGATCACATTGTGGTCTGTGGTCTTCGCCGCTGTTTTCTCTCCAGTTAAGTTAATATGTGCTCTGACAGCGTTAGCCAGTACAATAATGGTCACGCTTGTGATTGTCGTGGTGGCTTCGATTCTGCCAACCTTGAGTCAAAAAGGGCTTATCATTTTCTATGTAATATCAGCCGTCCTTGGAGTTTTAGCTATCGTTGCAAAGATCTGTAATTACTTGATCCCTCAAATAAAAGAAGTAAGCTACATAAATTTTTGTCCCAAGGTTTTACATATTATATATATGAAATGGGATGAAATCTTCACGTTATTTAAAAGTAGCCTTTCGCCTAAGACTTACCTCTAAATGAAATAGACATAAAATATCACCTGAGCGAAATAAATCGGATACACGATTTGATGAATTTACTAAAATCCAAGTTTTTCGACACATATGTGAATTTTCATTGATTCGTTTCAATGGGGATTTTTAAGCTCACAACTGAATTACATAGATGTCTTACTTGTAATAGAAGCGTTGTCCTCACTCTAAGGATCTGATTATCCACTGAGTGCTAATGATTAGAAGCGGATTCATAAGACAACTTCATAATTTTGCAAAGTTTGTTGACCGACATTGATAAACCTTCTGCCAATGCTAATTTCCACTGCCATTATTGATATTTTGGTCAAACTTATTCAATCAAGTAGTTCAGATACATTTCGGGGAGTATTTTATTTATTATCAGTGTTTACATGTTAGCAGTGTTTACTTAGGTAAATTTGCTGGTATAATAATTTACATGCAGCAACAAATCTTGTGTTTCTCTTTGTGAATGTCCCCCTTCTTTTTGTATTTCATAGAAAACAATAATCTGCATTCTGCTAGCAGTTCCAGTCGCCTTGTTCATACTCCTCGTAAGTTTTCCATTAAATCAGTGTAAACAGTACAATTCAATATTGCCGTTAAATTCCGCGCAGCACATAGAGTGCTTGATATTACTAGTATGCAATGTAAATCAGCCGTTCTATATTCATATGAAATAAATTGGGACCTTGTTTCAAAGTGCCAACTGAAAGCCAATTCAATTTGTATGGGAAGTTAAAAGCTCACTCTAAGTGGTGTTGAACATATTACAGAAGGTGAAAATCTGAAATATGAAGAGAGTCAATCAAACAGCATCACACTTTCTGTGAAGTATAATCCCTAAGCTTAAACCTTTCTAATGATCTTCTTGGATCCTGTGTGCATAAGAACGAATAAGCTTCTAGATTTTTCCAATTTTTCTGTAAATCATGGTCAATTTTATTTGATCGTGATTCATAATTCTCATTACTCTGTCTGAAAGAGATTACAGACGTTTGACATTCTCTTGTGAAACTGTTGGATTGAGCTTCAGAAACTAGCTATTCATTAAATCGGGTTCCTTAAGGTTGACTTATGGTTTCAGTATGCACATGTGATATTTTCTCAACCATAAAGAAAGATAAAGACACATTTGACCTGTAGGTTTGAAATGGAAAGCTTGTATGAATTCTCATTATGAAAAAACAACAACACCTCAGGCATATTTATTTCAATCAGATACCAGTCAGAGCCACCTGTAATAGATGAGGTGATGCAAACGTATTGCTATGGAAATTCTGTTGTCGGATAATTGTGAAACAAGATAAATAACAAGAGAACGCACACACAAACAACGTAAGTAAACTGTGAAAGTTCATCAAGTAGAAAGATAGGCTGTTATCACAAGCATGCATTGCCAGATATATGGGAAAAATGTAAAGTACTCGAAATATTATCAATTTTAGTCAGAGTCCATGCTAACTGCTCACCCTAATCTTACAGGAGTCATTTCAAACATGACATGGAAGCTAATAGCGAATTCCTGAAAAATTCAACAGCTGCTGAGGCGCATAGACTTCACATAATTGTATTAACACTGAGGACATAAAATTTGAGAGCTTTTATCACTAAAGAATAGGCATTTCTGCTAAATGTATGTTGATTTAAGGTGGTCTTCTGTGTCTGAATTCGTTTCGCTTCTTCGCACTTTAGGTGATGTTTATTTTTGTTAACATGCGAAAAGAGATAATATGGTGGTTTTCTCCCGACTCAATGGATTTCATTCTTACCTTCGGCATTTGGTGTCAAATGATAAGCCTATTTGCACAAATTTATTCCAGCCTAGAATTCTGTGAAGCCAAATTTTGTATCACGGTAAAAAAGAAACAATTATTTGTTGAATGGTTGTCGAATTATTTGCTTTAAGCATTCCCCATCATATAATAATTGTGTCAAAATTTTCACTCAATCATATCGATGTTTGTTTCCAATTTACCATGTAATTGTACACTGACGATTAACGTAATCTTCATAAAGAATAAATGCACAAATATAAACGGACTCATCAGAGACAAATCTCCGTCCATTTGTGATGTTTGTATGTTAGTATGATGAATGTTGCAACATTTGTTTGAGGAATACAATCAAAATTTAAATTCTATTTTCATTTATTAAGAGCAACAAATGCCTTGTCCATATGCGGTTATGGTTACCTGTTAAGCTTGTGCACATATCTGAATTTATGCTATGAGAAGTGCCATTCAAATATCAGTCTTGCATGTTAAAATAATACTGGATGAATTCAGTCGATCCGCATTTTCCAAAAGCAAACCCCAACTGTGTATAATATTGGCATGTTCATTTTAGTAATAATACGTGATGTCTTGTGTATAAAATTGGTTTCAATTACTGAGGAAGAGCGTAGGTGTAGGATAATGAAACAATTCTTAACGACCGATTCAAGCGGAAGACACGGTCACCACAATAGCTTCCTTTCAGTAGAAACAAACACCGCTGATCTTGTGAAGTCACAGTCAATTACACAGATGATGCAGACAATCTGTTGTTCAGATGGACTATTCTCTAAACAAAACAGTTTAATATTGAGGTTCTTTTATTCATCCAGAATTTTAAATAATCAGAATTGTGGTGAAGCACATCATGTCAAATGACTCATTCTCAGTCATTAGTGTTATGTCAGTCAAAGAATGTTTACTGTGGAATTACTGTAAGATAAATTAAGCCCGATATATCTATTTGAAAATTCTGTTTGTTGCTAGAGTGAGAATATTATTCCCACAGTTCAATACCGCTTTAGCAAAAGAACACTATGTGTGTATTTGAAAATTCTATTTCACGTCGTTTAATGTAGGCTAAAGTCACACGCTCAATGATTGTTTAAGGAATACAAAACTACATATATATATATATATTCACATATATATAAATGGCGGTTTGATCACCTAATAATATACCTTGGCTTCCGTGTATTGTCTTCTGTATTCACAATAGATGAGACTTAAATGCATTTGTCCTCATACCTTCAACTTTTAATTTATGAACACGCCTCTAATCTTTTAATGTGAAATAAATGAGAGAGTAATTCAGATGTCAAGACGGCTGAGCGAAGAAATGTTTGCTTTTCAATCAGACCGTCATCTTTTTGCTCCAATACATACTACTTTCTCAAAACAATACAGACAGTTCTACCAATCTAGTGGCAACATGCTTTTTAACAACAATTAGCCAGTATCAAGATGGGCAGGGAAGGATAAGTGAATACAAACAATAAAAGTTGAGAAATGGTTACTACGGCTGAATTATGTAGTGAATAATTTCGAAAAAAATGAGTGAATAATCGAGAGATCAAGTTGGTCGCATGATAGATAATTTAGGAAATATAGAGTAGTTTGAACAATGGTTAAGAAATATATATATGTTTATATATTAGAGCGAGAGATGAAGATCTAAGTGAAAGTGAATATTTCTTCGCTGAATCATTTTGACTTCTAAATATCTAAATGTGAATGAAGTGCTCGGAGTATTCCAGTAATGACATGACGATTAGCTCAGTGTATCGATCAACGCTAATATAATTGTTCGTCTACCATCACTTTTTACACTTTAGAACTGACTTCTGAAACACATAAAGGCGTCTATGTGTTCTGAGGCGAACAACGAGTGTACACTGACAAAATCAATTTCATCTTTCGAAGAGAATGGAAGTTGATATCTAAATGGAGTAATCGCATAAACATACGGGATTCATACAACAACCAGTCTAGTGCCGTGTATAACTACACACATCAATGACAGAAATCATTTTTGATATAAGAATAAAACTTGGGCACTGTGGTAGAGTGTAATTCCATTATGGGTAAATTTTATTTTGATAGAGTCTCACAGTGTTATACAGTAATATTTACTGATGACGTTTCGAGCACAATTTATTGCTCATAATCATATCAAGTTAATCACACGACTTCCAGGAAGAAATCATTTTTGATTCTAGCGAAATGAAATTGACCTTGTTTTCACGAATATGTAGATGTTTCTCCTTATGATGAGGTGCATTTGAAGAAACATCTCATACAAATTGACCGAAATTTCGATACTTACCTTACAATTTTCATCATTTCCGGAAATAAGCTCGCTGTTCGTCATTTTATTCGACACAGATTTGATACTCTATTTTCGAAAACAAAGATTATTTGAGAATTTGTAGTTTGTTAATGCCGTCTCTCTTCTGAAACACAGACAGTGAAAACGCCACATAGTTTTCTGCTGGTGGTTTAGTGTTTCATGAATGAGTGATTAAATTTTCTTAGGCACTCCGTCTTTAAGTGTTACGATTTGTGATTGAGAGAATCAAATTCATTAACTAACCACTGGTTAATTGTAACCTTTCATGTGTAGCTTATCGTGTTATACTATCAAAACTGTGATCGGTAGGTTTGTGAGATCATTGATTTTCGAATTCAGAGAAACTTAACTGGAAAATGACAGATTGATTTCGCTATATTCGTGAAAGAATTCGTTGAAGGTTGGCGAGTATTTACAATTGCAATTTATTTTACAATTGATTATCTAACATTCTTCGTTCATTACTTACTGAAGCATAGATTCCAATGAGCAGTTTTTGAGTTCGCAAGTCTCTTTAAACTCTAGGGCTGAATGTGGATTTCAGCTGACCTATGTTGTCGAGAAATTGTGCAGAAGACATCGTTGTGAGCAAGTAAGCTGTAAAGTTGTATTTATTCTTAAAGAACCTGTCGAGTCATGGTAAACATATAGCTTGTGTATGTGGATTCAAAAGCTAGTTAAAACATATTCTAATCACACCAGTGTTTGAATGAAAGCTGACTGTAATCACACAGATCTGTCTCTGGTGTTTGACTATCACTTTAGGCGTTTCATCAATTGGAACCCACTATAAACGAGGGTTTGATTGTGGTACACACAGTGATAGTTAGTTGGTGAAGGATGGACATATACACCAAAGCGATGATACGGTGTTAATATTTGGCCTATAACCTCGCCTAATTTCCTAGCTCGCTAGATTTCCAGGCATTTATAAGACCGTAGAAAGAAGGGTGGTAGTATATCGGGTTAGGACCACTATACTGGAAAAGCAATCAGAGTGATACAAAAACCTCAATACACATAAAATTATTTAAAATTATAGCGAAAAAACTTCTCCGGATCCAGAGAAATGGAATGAAGTTGGCTGATGAAAGATTTCGAGAAGCCACTAAGCCGGTGTCTCAGTTCGATGAAGGCAAACACAGAAATTGGTGATGATTGATGCTCTTGCGATGTAGGACATTTCGAAGGCTTGCTGAATAGATAAATGAGTGAGGATATAGGGCATAGAAATGCTGATAACCTGTTAGAGCAGGTTGAATGAATGTGGACTATTCAAATCGTTACCTTGATGGTCATTTGTTTGCTTCGGTCATCCAGAAGTCAACCAGGAATACACTGAGGGAGCGAGTGGCTATCATGATGTCAGCAACAGCAGCCGAAGCTCCGGTGCAGTAGGAATCAATCTCTTCTAGGATTATGATAGCCAGATTCAAATCAAAATGAAAGAAGTGGGTTTTCAATTATCAAATGCTACGCACCTAAAATAACTCAATGGAAGAAGGATGATTTAATTGAAAATTGTTCAAACAGTATTGAACAGCAATTAAAATGGTGGCATCCAAATCCTAATAGGCGATATGCATTCTACTTGGAGCAGATAGTAGCGAAAGAGAACTCATCATGGGTCGCGAATGCAACATAAAGCGACGGGGATGTCACCTGATGAACACTCTGAAAATCAGACAGACTTCATATCACAATTGCAGCTAGCCTGCTGGACACAAAGTGGAGACGGAGAGCAAATGCATGCTAAGAAAAACATCTAATTCTTGGAAGTTTCACGGTCAACCTGAAAGCATTCAAAAAATGGGAACCACACTTCAACTCAACTGTTACACTCAGAAACTGAATGAAAAAACTACAACGGATATTTTCACTTCAGCATTCAGGCAAAAGTCGGAGACACTACATGGCGTCAATGAGGAGACCTGCGTGTTTCTGTCTGAAGGTATTTTTAAAGGATACATTTACAGAAGTTTAAGGAGAAAGGAAGAGACAGGAAAATTCAAAGCACTCGCAGACACCCGGAAGGTATAGTAGTGAAGTGAGATGATGAAAAATATCATGAACAAATGAAATGGTGAAAAACAGAAGGAGAAGCTAAGTTCAATAGATACTGCACCCAATGAAGAGTTGAAAATGACTCCTAAAAGATAAAACACAATTCTACATCACACTGACTGACAACTGAAGCACAACAGGTTGACTCTAGATAAATTGGTCCTCAAGAGACTATGTCGGATAACCAGGTCCCTATCCGCAAAAAGTTCAATGCAGGTGAGTCCTATGAAATTAAAAATGTCAAAGAAACCTAATTATTGAAGAGGAGGAAGGAACAAAACAATGCTGAGACAAATTCCAAAGTTTCATGAATCCATCATCACCTGCTACTCGTTCAGAAATACCACCATTAGCAGGCACGGAACTGCCAGCGGACAACAATCATCCAAGAAAAGCAGAAATTTTATCATGAGCTGCCATTGGTTAGAGAGCGATTAGAAAAATTGGAAGTAGTGAAACTCTGTCTCGTCCGTGCAAACCAACATATGCATATCAATCTGATGTTTACTGGTGACTGGTGCTATTCAGATAATTAGCTGCCTGGGTTCTAGTGAAAAGTCGTGACTGTTGAATAACAGCAATTTGGTTGTGAGGACATATACTCGCAAAGGATATTGTATAGTGGTCGCGCTATAGCATGGATTAGCAGGAGGTGTAATTCATGAGCTGTCCATTGGATGGTATACCGGCTCGCCTTGTAATTTCAAGGCTCTGGCTTTCAATCCCGGTGAGTGCGCGCTATCGAAGGATCAGAAACAATGAAGAAATAGCTGGCTGTCACAGGTTTTCCAGTGGTTCTCTAACCAACATCTACGCATGACGATATCCTGTAGCTTCTTGTTTTTTTGACTTTCTATCTATCATATCTCGTATACAGTTAAATCGGCGGGTGGATATGCTGTCAGACTGTCTGACATAGATCGCTAAACTGCGTAACGTTTTTCAAATTAGGTCGGTCTATTTCTATCATGCTTTTTCTAAGAAGATTTGATTCATCCCACGCAGCATCAGGACTACATATGAGACGAAAGAGAGTGCTAAGTAATCACAGAATGGTTGTTTTGGCCAGCTGTAGGAGTTTGTTCGCTGACTATTCTATGACTGATTTCTACAAATTGATTTCGTCAGAATTCTCTGATTCCTCACAACAAGAACATAAATGACAGACCTAAAATTGTAAGTTTCACTACCTGTTGCCAATCAATCAATGAATTCCATATATAAATTATTCAAACCATAACAATCACCATGGATAATAATAGAGTAATCTGAATCTCTTTTGTAAAGCTGTCTTCATGCGATAGTTTTTCTCTTAAGTGAAAAGGAAAGTCCTAATATCCGGCGATTATAAGCTGACTGGTTTACACGCTAGTCTGTGTAGAGGGAGCTGAGAAATCCTGATTGAGAACTTGTGCTGTGGCGAGGCTATGTAGACTGAGTAAAACAAATGGCATAATAACCTGCTTCGGTGACCATGAGTGACGACCACGTGATTACTAATGTTATTGCATCCTCGTGTGAACCAGACCTCAAGTCTTTGTCCTGAAGTCTTAAAACAATTCCTGCTTTGTTCTAGTAGTCCGGTTGGCCTATAGCTCTCCCAAAAACCATGAGATTCCGTGAGGCACATATCATCGTGTCAATAATGTATCGAGTTTTTAATTAATTATAATTAGTTTATTTGAATGGAAGAACTGCATTGCTAAATTCGGCTGACTGCTTTTGAACTAATCAATGGCTCCTAACGAGGTTTAATGAATATAATAGAATATTGGTTGGAATACTGATTTTGTCCACTGGAATAAGTAAATTCACCTAGAGTGAGCTGAAACTAGTGTTCTTCGTCATAATGTTTCTTTCGCAAAAAGAAAACATTTCACTTAATACGTTCGGTTAAAAATTAACTACTCAACATGCAGTGGAATGTAGATTACGAAGGAATTTGATAAAATGAAGTCAGCAGAAAGAAGAGAAATGTTGACAGCACTCTGAAGCACACACTCACGAATTCCTTTGAACAATCTTTCAAATGATGGTAGCCCATAGTTCTCTCGAAGAGAAGCATGTGGGGAGGATTGGAAGGCATTCAGGTTTTCATTAAATCGAGTAAAATCATGATAGACAACAAAGAAACTCTTGCACACAGTCGTGGTCTAACGAACGAAAAATGAAATAATGATAATGATCACAGAAATAGTTTACATTCATCGATCGTACAGTAATACCCTTAAAAGACTTGTTTAGTTACTATCAGCATACTACAAACCATCTTTATTCGTGAAACAACTTAACAATCAACCACATAAATACGAAACAGTAAGCACTCTACAGATTATATATTTTACGAAATAATCTTTGCAGATTATTCATGTAATTTCGTCCAAATGAAGTACAGCATACTTAGTAATGCACTGTGAACTTGATAGACACTGTGATTGTAAGAATGAAGCAACTTTGTATTCCGTATGAAACACAAAAGTTCAGTCTCTGGAATGTGACAACAAAAGATATTGAGAATCACTGTTTATACGAAACGTGATGTGATGTATAAATATGTGAAAAATGTTACTGCTGAATGAGAGAGCGCTTGAGATTTCGGACTCTTCAGGTGTATGCATAATTGAAGGGGGGAAACAGGTGTTTTGCACCACTTATTGTGGGATTGACCGATTCAATCACTTACAAACTAGGCACTTTGAACCATGTTCCAGTCAGGTGTTCACAGGTGTTAAAGTGATATGAGTAATATGTAAATATATATATATACGTGATAACAAAAGCCAAGGGCCATGTAACACATCGCTCATTGAGGAATTCAACGGTTATTTATAGATTTTAATATACATTATTATTCGTTATTGTTAACAGAGAAACAATGTTTTCTGATTGGTTTTCTTCCTGCTGAAAGTTATTCTGTCATCTCTTTGTGGTCATTCTTTAAACAGTCCGTTGATATATCTGCTAATGGTATCTGCCCACGCTAAATCTGCTGTGATTGGTTGTTGAGTTCCTCAAGGTTAGGTTTTGTTCTTGTTTTTTCTCACGACCGCGATTTGGGACGTAAACAATGACGTAAATTGTTGTCGACAACTTCGTCTTGCAGACAGCTCTCACCATATATATAAATTACATGCATCACTGGAGAAATCAATTTTCTGAATTCCACGAGTTTCACAAAGACGATGTAACTCATGGAATGTAAATAGCACCAGATAATGGCTGTTCAGCAAATTTCTAAAGAAGTCGTATTGCACTATTGGCGTAGGTCTACGGTCTGTCTGATATCGAAACTTATTCCGGTGTTTGAATGATTCTAAATTATAAATATGTACTCAGATGTAGCGACATAACCAGAACGGTGAATGCCATTTGGATCTAAACCTATGCAGATTATGCGTCTGATAGACATTTCGAATAATTCTTCCATGTTACATGTGTCCAGTAGTCCTTATTCAGAGTAAGGAAAACACTTATGGTAACCTGATCAATAAAATGCAATACATCAGACAGAAAGGCAGATGACACGCATCACATGGACATAATACGCTGCTACTTTGTTGAAATGAATCGTATTAACTTTCTTTCTAAACTGGAGTTGATGTCAACAGTGTATGTTGGTAGGCGCATAGGATTCGTCTCAATGAATATTCAGCCGGACTTCTCTCACGTTTAAACAGTTTCGTTGTTGCGGTATACAGAGGGCAGTTGTTGAATTACTTCTGGTGTACGTGTACTACAACTCTTTTCTACCAGAGTGGTTTCAAAAGTGTACACGAATCTTTCTGTTAAACCATTCGATTATATGCTGAAATGGAAGCATCCTAACATGTAATATACCGTTTCTTTAACAAGATTCTTCAAATACGTGTCGTGTAAACTGACTACGATTTCCAGATACAATGTGCTCTGATATGACATAACCAGCAACAAATTTCGTTAGGGACGTTGTGGTGTGACTACAGGTGAGTAGGATAATTGCTAATAACTCAGAATTAGCGTGTACCAGAATTAAGTAGCTGTATAATTCTTGCAGAGGAAAACCAACAAACCGGCTGGAGAAGCAGCCGAAGAAGACAAAACTGCAAGTGAACAAAGTAAGATGGAGGTGACGAAGATAAGAAAATACCACCGGCAACAAAACCAGCACCAATCACCACCGACGGGAGAGATTCGACAGAGATGACTTCCTTCACTTATCTAGGAAGTGCGGTTTCAACCGCATACTGAAAGGATGAATATGTCAACGTCAGAATCAGCAAAGGCGATATACGCATTTATCAGCCTGAACTGAGTTTGAAAATCTGCACTTCAGCAAGCGAAAAGAACAAGATAATGATTTTCAACACAAATGTGAAGTCAGTCAATTCTGCTATACGACTTGGAAACTTGTCCAGCGCCAAATGAAAAGAATTTTCAACAGGTTTGCAGACTTCTATCAACAGCTAGCTGCCTTCACTGTCTCCATGCTGAAGATGAAATAGCAGACCATAAAGAATTAGCAACAGAAAACTGTGAAAACAAGCCAACCAATAGCCGACTGCTCAACAAATATGTACGAGAAAATGGAGATGAATGAACCATACTTTGTGGTTGCCATCAAATGAAATCGCGCGCCGATCATCACTTGAGTGGAATCATACTGTGAAGCAACGAGTGGGTCATCTGAGGGTGACATGGAGGAGATTGCGTGATAAGGAGATCAGAGATTAAGGGCAACTGTGTACCCAGCTGAAGAGGACAGCAACAAATAAAAAGGTAGAGAAGTATTGTTGAAGTCCTCTATTCAACTAGGAAACTAAGGCAATAATAATACCTGGTGTTTCATTCTCTTTTGAATGTTGTTTATATTTTGATTTGACACTAGTAACTAGTGTCACCCAGTGCTGCAGTCAGAGACGTTACCACTGAGCTATTTGGGCCCGCGATTGACCTCCTGTAGGACTGTAGTGGATATTTTGATTTGACACTAGTAACTAGTGTGATGCGTCTAGTCCTCTCTTTGGTGCAGACTGAATTCTGTCAGTCAGGTTGTAATGTGGCCACCATTCTATGTAGCTCTCCATCATGGTGTACATTGTTTGTGATGATATTAGATGGTTGGAGGCGATTGGCAGGAAGGGACATGAGTTCCTTCAAGGTTGCGGATACGCCTTGCTGAAGAGTGCCAACTAGCACAAAACCCAGGTCCAAGGCTTCCTGCCGATTGCCTCCAACCATCTAATATCATCGCAAACCATGTTGTTTATTCTAATCTATTTCAGTTTCACCTGAGCAGCTTTGCGAATCACACTTGACAATGTCATATTTTTTCTATGTTGACCCGTATTGGTAGGCATTCGACTATATACAGTATAGACAATTCACAATGTGAGGTTTGCAGATTAAACGTATTACATCTTAGTGATCGATAGCATATTTTAGAAATATCCTTTGATTGGAATTTTAAGCATGACTTAAACGTTCGCCTGAATAAATCGAAAAATTGATTAAAAAATATCGTTCGGTATCCGCTAAAAGAAATTCAGTGTCTTTTATTCACTGGATTTAGTTTAGTTCGGAAAGTCAGATATATGAGAAACACAAATAACTTCCTCGATTTGAAGTTATCTTTGTACTTCGTAAGCATTTGAGCCATCGATAGAATATATTCCGTTTGAAAATATTCACCAATAGTTAAACTATGATGTTGTGGTCCATTTCAACGTTTCACTTTAATGCAAATAAACATTTCATGAAAATCGTTGAGATTCTAATCGGAATTTGATCACTGGTATACTCAATATTGATTTCGACAACCATAAACAAAGTCAACATATGTATATACATATATATGCAAAACAATCTAAATCATTTCTAAGGCACATACATCTGAAGATACACATTGCTTCAGGTGAGTGACTTATTGTCGTGTCCTCTCTGCTTGTTATGTTTGAATCAATTGATTCTTGAGTTTACTTGAGTATGGCTGAATAGATGGTATCGATTGTAGTCTAATTTCGATAACAGATGACAGGCTTTATTCCCTTTAAGACAAGGACCAACATCTTATTTATACGTATCGACTATTTCCAAAATCTGAATAAACTCATTCTTAAGGGAAATGCATTGAGTTGTGCCAGTTTCTCATGATTACTTTCGTCTTTTCAAAATATAATTGAAGTTGTACTCAGGTTTCACAATCTACTGAAGCACATTCCTGTCAGAATTGACAATTAGGTGTAAATGACGAGTTTTATTCGTACACTGTTTCAATGTTTTGAAAAGTGTAATATCGGAAACAATGATCATAATCATTCACTTAAGAATAATACTGTTTTCAATATTTTAAAAGTTTAACATTACCAGCCTTATGTTCGACACCTACACTCGCACATTGTTGAACGCTTTTTATTCTGTTGTCACATTTAGTTCTATTTACAGATTTCAATTTAATCAAGAATGAAGGGTTTCGTTGCATCTTTTGTGAGTTCAAAAATAAGGAGTCATGAAATACAAAAACCTTTTCCCAGATTCTATATTTCGGTAAGAACTTGTTAAATAAGAGATTTTATTCTCAGTTAATAGTCAATATGGTGCTCTTGATACTGATGACAGTGAGTTTGGTCGTCTTGTTTGTGCTTGTGTAAGGTTGAGTTAAAGAAAAGAATAAAATCGTATCTTGCTTTGCAGGAAAAGTATTCCAGAGTTTTTAAAGAAACATTTCTACTTGGTCTTAACCATAATGTAAGTTATCTATTGAACCTTTTTAATTTTAATTCAAATTAACTATTGTTGAAAAAGATGAGGAGTGTCATTCATTTATAAGCCACTAACTCACAAGATTTATCATTCACCTACAACTCAAAAAAATCTTTACAGGTATACAATTTTTCCATTGAACTCACCTCAACTAGTGTTAAGTGAAATGAGGATGAGTATCATGAACCTTATATGTTAGGCTTTCAGTTTTATTTTGAAATCTGCCTGCGCATATGCTACCGTAACAGATATCTGTGGAAAGCACATTTATCTCAACCATCAGAGAGCTTGATTTCGCATAAATATGCATGTTTATAATTGGTAAATACAGAAAAGTAGTCCACAACAAACTTCTTCATATCTTTATGCTGAAACCATAGTCAGCACGTGTGAAGGAAACAGTGTATCATTGCGTTATGTTTTCAATACAAAATCGGTACTGCGCTCTGTCACAATGATCAAATTAGACTGTTAGATCTGTCTTCGTAACCAAGGACTGATCTTATAAACCATCGTTCAAGTGTAGAGTATTCCATTAACCAAGTAGGGGAGATTTCAATATGATGACTGCTTTTGATATTATCACGTAATGAATCATTTCAATTATGTGCTGGTTAGGATGAATATGTGATGTTTGTGAATTCATTTCAGGTCTGTCGTCACCATTCTATTTCTTGTATTTGCATCCATGATGAACATTCAGTGGAATAATGTCACCGTTTGTATAGTGCTTTGGATTATCGTAAGTATCAGTATTACATTACGCTTTTTGATACCATGAGAATTGGTTTAAGTTTTTGTATGGAAAATGAAATGATGACAGTGTCATCTCAAAAATGTCTATGACAGTGGTTATCTTGTCAATGAGATTGATTTTACAGTTTCTGATACATACCATTTCTATCTTCACAGCAGCCATAACAATAACTGCTCTGTCTTATTAACAAATGCTATGAGAAAAAATATGACATTTTAAGGGGAACCATCTCTCTAAACATTTGTGAATTCTTAAAGTAATAAAAATGATGCAACCATAATAAACACTAGTTCAAATGCACGTATGACTTCCACATTTACAATTGGAATCAATGTTTAACGACACACGATGTACTGAAGAAGTTTGATAGGGGAACATGTGCAGTTGAAACACCATAATCACCAGTCTGCAGAAAATAAAAGTTGACATTCTCTGACCATGATGCACTGAAACCACTTTCATACACGTGGTTCGCTTAAACGGCTGATAAACTCGTCTGCTCAATTCAGATTCTAACCACACTCGGCTTCATTCCAATTAGTCATATATTCATGAGGTTATTTAATATTCGCGTTGTTATTTCATCCAGATGCACCGAAATGGTTATTCAAGCACCTTTTACCTCCAATATAATATGGTTACTGATAATGATTACAGTACTAAATTCCACAGCATGGTGAATCTTATGCTTCACTTTGCTTTCACTTCATAAATAGTATTTACACACAAGTGAGGAATATCTCACGAATGCTGTCAAACACGTAAACTGCTTTCGTGTGAAACGACTTGTTATTTTTTTGATTTTTTCTTGACTACGATAATAATAGCGACTATCTATCATAATGAAAGTAGGAAATATTGCTTCAGAAGGTTGCCTTATTTGCTTAATAAGTTTTCATTTATCACACATTAATTCCTAATTAGTATTATTCTTAATTTCTTTTTGAAGGCCATTCTGACATCTGCTGTTTTCGCCACTTTGGTCGCATTTATTGAATGGAAATGTGCTCTAATATCATTGGCTGTAACGACTGTGACTACAGTGATGGTTATCTTGTTGGCTTTCAACCTGCCGCCATTGAATACAAAGGGGTTCATCTTCTTCGGTACTATATCAGGCCTCCTTACAGTTTTAGATATCGTTGCAGACATTTGGAATTTATTGACCGGAGGAAAAATTACTGTAAATCACACCAATTTAAGTTGTAAATAATTGCACATAATGTTTATGGAATAGCTTAAAATGCTCACATCATTCTGAAATATTCTGCTACCTACCTGAGATTTACATCGTAATAATGATAAATGCAGTGGATAGTGAAATACCAGCTGAACAAAACAAATCAGATATGTAGGCTGCTCACTTTACTGAGATCCGAGTTCGCTGCGACATATATGAATTTTGACTAACTCATTTCGTTGGGAATTATTAAGCTTATTCATCAAACTCACACGTTTGTCCTCAGTCTAATTAACTAACCCTTCTCTGAGGGTTAGTGATAGGAAGCAGGTTGACAGAAGTGTTGAGTTACTTTTGTGCAATATTGTGACAGACGATCATATACTTCCCATTCACCCATAAAACTACTGGCATTTTGATCTGCGCTATCGGGTATGTAACACTAGCATTTCCTATTTAATTTCATATTTGGCATCTAATATGGATAAAAATTCCCCATCACTGTATCGAACAAATGTTTTAGCATATTTCGACAAATATTTTTGGCTACATCTTAGCATTCATTATTTTGTTAAATATTTCAATATGGGAATTCGTAAACAATAACAAAACTTTTTTTTCTATTTTCGTGAATTTGTCATTTTTTACTGCATTTCTCAAACTCAGGTACTCTGCATACTGAGAGCAGTTTCAGTCGCATTAGTTATACTCACCGTAAGTTTTTGATTTATTCGGTGTGTACAATAAAATTACTCTTGCAATTAAATCACGAACAGAATATCAGGTGATTGGTGGTGGTAGAAGGGCAGCGAAAATCATTCATTTTACCTGTCTTGATGTGTTCATATTATCTAAATTGACACTTTGACGCAAAAGAAGTTGTTAAAAGCTGATTCAAACTGTATTTGACGTTAAAATCCCACTCAGAGAATTGTTGAACCTATTGTGGAATTTGTAGACTTGAATTCTGAAAAAAATTCGGGCCGGTGTAATCCAGAGTATATATGAAGGATAGCCACTAATTGTTATTAGTTTTGAATGATTTTCGTGAACGTAATCAGACCATGAGTAAATAGAGTTTAGGCCATTACAAAATGTTTCTAAATCAATACTAGATTTATTTCATGTTGACTTCTATCAGCTGTGATCCCTGCAATTGATGCAAAGTGTAAAAATATGCTGATATGCAAATTTCAATAAGAATTACACTAATTATTATTACATGTTTTTTATTGTAGCTTGATTCCACACCATATTTTGGTACAAGTATGGAATTTTCAGCATGTTATGTGGGTGGCCAGAACTATGCAGTCCGGCTATAGATATCAGATTTGAGTCGGCAGGGCGTCGAACCCCGACAATGTGCATGGCCGGCGAGCATCCTAACCGCTATGCCACATTTGAAAATTTATTGCGATACAGTTGAATGGCGATGCGGAAGCTTTGTCAAATAGTTAGACATTCAGCCAAACTGGCCACCTAATTTCGCTTCCTTATCTGATAATCACATGCGTTCTCTTACCTCAGCAGGAATATGGACACAGTAGATCTAAACAGAAATCCTTTTGCAGTATGTGTGAGCTGTATTCGTAGTATCCCGAAATGAGATGGGCTTGAGGATTTTAGCCGATATCGGTCAGAGTCATTTACGATACAGTGACTGGTGTAATGTTGATTTTTTTGAAGCGCGTTTGGTGAATACATGTCAAACAGATTAAATGACAAAAGACAACACTAACTAACCAAAATCTGATAATCTGTCCAATTGACCAACACACTGTGCGCATGTACATTCATTTCGAGATGCATACGAAAAGTGTGAATTATTCAAAGAATCATTCGTCTCTAACTATAGTCTATGTTAACTGACTCTATCGTCGAAGAAAATTTGATAATGAATTCGTAGAATATTTCATCAGTAGTTGAGTAGTGTAGACTGAGTCCGACAGAATTCATCTAATTGGTATTTTGTGATCAGAACAATTAACTGTAGTTTCATTATGGAATGTGAATTTTGGCAATAAAAGTGCTTATTAATGGTAGTCTTTTATCACCGAAAGCTTATTGTTGCTTTACATTTTAGGTGATGTTTATTTGTGTCGATATCGGAGGATGGATAATGAGGTGGCTTCCACCCTACAACACAGAACTTTTTCTTGGCTTCATCATTTGGTTTCTAATGGTAAACCTCTTCACACAAACATACGACAGTTTAAAATCATGTGGATTCAAGCTGTGTGCAGTTGAAGACAACAAACAGTTACTTGTGGGATGATTTCTGGATTATTTTTGTTGAACATTCATTCAGATAACGTATAGAAGTTTCCAATTATTCACAACGTAGTATGTTGTTGATCATATCTGCGTTTACGTCTTCTATGTTCTGCAAAACTGCAAACTCCATAAACTCTAAATGTACAAATGCAACAAAACTGCTTATATTTCTGATTGTTTTACAGACGTTTTATATGCTACATTGATGTGTGATACAAAATTTCTCCATAAAACACAACCAAAATTTCAAATCTGATTTGTTTCTTAGCAGAACATATGTGCACCTAATTTGTTGAGGTGGTTTTATGGTAGAAAATCATTCGATTGTCAGACTAAGATGCTTGAGGATTTATTGAAGATCCTATTCGATGGACATGAAGGAAGGAAGGAGGTCAACACTGAGACATGGTGCATGCAATTTCTTGAAGAGGAACACCTTGGAGTGGTGTTCTTCAGTTAAACACTTGAAGACGTTATTGACACATTCAGAAGTCTGTCCAAAATAGGAGGACCCATCTCCTGATACCATTGCTTGGTCTAAAAATATCAGTCAAATGAATGAGTTGCAAGTGAGATTACTGTTTCTTTTCACGTTCCTATGTCTCCTCTTATATGCAAGGGCAGTTTCACTAATGAAGCTAGAGATATGGAATTGTATTCAGCGTCCCAATGCTAACGGATGATGAGCTTATGAAATCATTTGTGATTTCAAAAATGATGGACAAGGAGTGCTCCTCAGGTGGACAGTTCACTAAACTAGGTGTTATGATGACCAATCCCACATTAACGTTTAGAGTTCGACACAATATGAGTTATGATGAAAAAACACTATCAGTCTTGAGGCTTGTTCTCAGTGATTACTGTCTTATTAATCAAAAAATATTTTCAGCTGGATGCAAGTAATGAAATGAAGGTCGATGACACAGGTTGGCGGATTGAGACTTAGTCAGAGGAAAGATTGGAAACACATTTTACTTCATAAATTTTGAGTTTACATCAATATCACAGTTGTAATCCTGTACTCTGAAGCGAGTGCAGTGAAGTAATTTTTTTCTTTTAGGTAATTATCTCAATGCGATGAATATGTTCACTAGGAGACAGTTAATCTAGTTGACTGCAGAAATATAAGGTCACTTCTCATTCCATGATTTTAGTCTAAACGGACAATCGTGTCAAGTTGTACTGTAGAAGTGAACTGGAATTAGTTACAAATATTCAAATGTAATTTGATCACATGACTTTTCTGTTTCCCCACTGACCATAATAATGTTTGTCTCGTGAATGGCACACTGAATCAACGATTATTTTTGGAATTCAACACTTTTTATCCTTTACTTGAACTCAAGTAAGAAGGCTGAGATGAGTGCAGGATTCAAATAACGATATGACATTGAACATTCATGAATCCGATTTCATTGCTCGTTTCACGTCACCATTTACACTTTACTGCTGTCTTCTGAAACACACAAAGGCGTTTATATATTTTGAAGTAATGAGTTGGTATCTGGCGACACAGTCGTTGTTAACATTCGATGTAAATGGGAGTAGACATCAAAGTGGCATGTGATATTTTTCTATCATGAGGAGGTGGATTTGATGAAACGTCTTCTACAAAAAAAAACCAACTTTGCAATGGGTGGCTGATTATTGTCAACAGTTCAGATAAAAACAAGCGAAGTCTCATCCATTCTATTCGATAAAACTTCAAAACTTTAAATTTTCGAAAACGGGGACAATTCTCAAGTTTATCTTTACCTCTTTTCTGATAAGTAGACACTAATAAAACGGTACATCATTTTGTGTTCTTCCTTTAGCGTTTGACATATGAGTGATTAAATGTTGTCACGCACTCTTTTTTTTCGAGACAACCGATTGTAAGTATCAAAGCTATTGACAAACAATTGGTTAATTGCTACTTTATGTGGAATTATTTTCGTGGTAAACTATCAAAACCATCTTCCGAATATTTTTGGATACATCTAATTTTGAATTCACAGAAGCGTACCTGGAAATTATTTTGAAAGAATACTTAGAAAAGTGCAAACGTATACAGATATACAAAAACACCTACACTCACACACTTCATGTCCACCAAATTATTCGAGATTAACAGAATACATATCACCTTACCGTTACACTTAGGCTGACAGAATTCAGTAACGTTATTTAATAAGTGATAAGCAAAGTAACTACACTAATTGTATGAATAAAACAAATCTGTGTTCCATAGCGAAGGCAAGAGTTTATTCTGTGTAATTTTTACAACAAACCATCTCTCGAATCACTGCTTATACTAAGCATGATATGGTGTAAAATTATCCAAGAAATGTTACCGTTAAGTTTGACAGGTGCGGAAAGCTTTCGCATTTCTCTTAGGGACACCTCAAGAGTATGCATAGGTGGAGCAAATAAGTAGGTGTGTTGAGCCACCTATTGTTCCGTAGATAATAGCCATATGGGATCAAATATAGCTTAGATTCGTGGAATCACTCCCCAACTGGTTACTTCAAAGCAGGTTTGTATAAGATATTGAGAGGTGAAAAATTAATTATGGCCACATAATACAGAATTCATCATCGCGTGCACTCCTACAGTAACCAATTTTCGAAATCTCACACGTGCGACAGCAAAAATGAAAACAGAACGTGGAAATAGCGCCAGACAATGATGGTTCACAATTGGGAAATGTAGAAATGTGATGTTTCGTTATTCGAGTACGCCTAGGGCCTGTCTGTTACACTATATTATTCTGATGACTTCAAGATCTCTAAATCATGCAAATGTATTCATATGTAGCGAAGTGTACATCCCAACACAATCGAGATGGTGAATCCAAATCGAACATGTAAGTGTGCATATAGTAAATCTGAAAGAGAGTGCAAAGAATTTCTCAGTGTTCCATATGTGCAGTAGAAGTTATCTAACATGAATCACCTGAAGAAGACAAAGGGACTTATAAAATTCTGTAGTGGATAGACAGGCAGACGAGATACATAACAGTCACGTTGCAACAGAAAACAAATAAATCGAATACTCATTGATACCTTACATACGCAGGTACACCCAAGTGAATAAGCTAGTCAAAAAATATATGTACGATAATACAATCCTTAACCTTTCAAAACGGTAAATACCCTTTGAAAAATGTAATAACTTCCTGCAGCCCTTTATTAGAGTCACATATCGTGGTCATCAAATTGATGGTGTTTCAACATTTGGATCCGTGAATTTTCCATCATCAAACATGCCATTACAGTGCGCAAAACGCCTATGCATATGCGAATAACTGGGACCAATAACAATGAATTTTCCAGTTAACCAGATGCTCATACAAAACTCAGATTCTCAAGGTAACGAATATTTTAACCAACATAGGCTACTGAAATTCGCCTAAAACAACCACTACTATATGTGCAAAAGAAATAGTTCAGGCATTATTGCTGATCTGGCTTTCTGTTATATCTACATACCCACTTATACTGTATATGTTGACCTCTTATTTATCTCATTCCATATTTCCGAACTAAGTCTTTATTTCACAATCGTAACTGTTGTTTCCTATTAAAATTTTGCTCACATGATGGATAAATACTATTAACTTTATATTACTTCTTCATGTTTCATTCTCTATTGCATATTTTTTATTCCAATCCATTTAATCTTGACCGCAATAGTTACGCGTTACTTTATTTATCACGTGAATTACCTTTCACACATCTTCGTACTGTCTTCCATATTGACCCATACTGACAGTGTACTATCTGATATAGAGCACAGAAACTTCACAATGAGATATTTGTTAAATTCATCTGTTTAATTTATATGAAACAGTATGGCATTTTTTAAAAATCCTGTGATTTGAATTTTAAATATATTCGAGATGTTTGTTTTATTCAGTGGAACTTTTTACAACAAAATATCGTTCTAAATCTATCAAAGAGGAGAAATTTACAAATTTTACGTCCCAGTATTCAGTGTTGTCAGGGAAGCTAAATGTGTAAGCAACATGAATAACTAGACTAAACTGAAATGATCTCTATCCTTCGAAGACCTTCACACCATTTTCAGCATATATTTCATTTGAAAATAACCTGTTGATTTATCAGTTAGCCTTTTACTTTTTTGTATGACGACATTTTACTTTGATGTGTTTCAACATTGCATGAATATTATACACAACTTGAGGTAGAACGGAATTCGATCACATATTATACTGAATGTTAAATTCGATATTCATGAAAAAAGTCAAATTATGTATTTTCCACAGTTTGGTTTGTAAGGGTTAGTTTTATTTTTACGAGTTGATCACGGATTGATATCAGTTAGAGAACCATTGAAAACCAGGATATACTAGACAGTTGTTTCATTCGAGTTTGAGAATCACCTACAGTACGTACGCACTGCGCTTCGAATCAAGGACCTTCCAGGTACAGGGCAAGCTCGTATACAATTCAGCCACTGGAACACGATTCAATGGCTCGTGAATTTGAAATTCTGTCAAATCGTGATTTAGCACGACTTCAACATCGGTAGGACGTCCATTCTCACACGTGACATATGGATGGACCTAACTGGTCACGACTTCTCGCCAGAACTTCAGGAATCTCCATCCTGTAGCAAGTCAATAGCGTGCATCAGAATAATTTTCTATAGTTTGGTTTGTAAGGGTGTGGAGTCCTCAAAAATAAACTTATCCAAATTTTACTATTATGTAAAAAATGAACATATTGTACACTACTTTGTTTTAACCAAAAGAACTCTGTACTTTGAACTTCCCTCGAGTTTTAAATAAATATATAATTCTGCCTTCGACTCTCCGTCTTCTCCGCCATCTCAATTGCCGTCGATCAATTATAACAACCTGCTTTCTATCTCGAATTTTTGCAGGAGCACCGTAGCCTCTTCCTACGCACTTTGGTCGACCTCCGGCAACGTCAACACTGGAGAATTAGGACTGGAGCAGTCTTCCCGCAGCACTTCTGGAATCCAGTACGTTTATTGTGGAATTTGGATCTTTGTAAACCCAAGTAACGAAACTTTGATATATTCTTCCCGTAACTAAGCGGATTTGGTATTTTACTTTCTATTTGAATTTGGGTAACTAAGCTAACAGCGTGAAAGGTCCACCACAAGGGTTAGTTTTGTTTTGTTGATGATTCTTAAAACTATGATGAAACAGTTGTCCAGTACTCCCTGGTTTTCAATGGTTCTCTAGCTGATATCAATCCACTGTCAACTCGTAAAAACAAATCATATACATATATATATATATACGTGTGACTAAATGAATGTTTTCTAAAGCGCATATCTCTGAAGTTAAAAATAAACTCAAGTGAGTGAGTTATCACTATATCTAATCTGGTGGTTGCAATTAGATTGATTTATCCCTGAGTTTACTTAAATATGTATCAATAGATGGTGTGCATTATAGTCTGACCCTGATCACAGCTGACGGGCTTTATTCCGTTTAAGACAAGCAGCAAAGCCTAATAAAGAGGGATTGGATGAATTCATCAAATTTTTGTAGAACTCTTTAGTTGAACACTCTTCACACAGAAAAGTTCAAACCGCTAAAATAACAGTGAAAGAAAAAATGATTGATAAGTGAATAAACGATATGGAATAAAGCACGCAAAAGAATTGGTCTGAATAATTTTCAGCTCATGTTCACATAGAAAAGGTGATGGTGTTTGAGAGACTGACACTAAGAAAATAAAGATTTATGGCTCAGCTTCATCACTTAAATGAACAATTAGTCATCAGAGAGAGAGCTCGGATATATCAAGAACTGCAAAATGGATCGTATTGATAGTGATTTTAATCATATTGTTAAAACTGATTTAAGGAAATGGCATTGATGAAGGTAGTTTCAAACGAATCAGGCATAATAATAAGAGAAGAATAAAAATGTATTAATAATAGTAATAACAGTTAACAAGTAACACACGTTACTATGGTAGATTCAGAGTGACCACAATTTCCTTCTGTGCACAGAGACATGGTTTATAAACTCTAATCGTAAAAGCCTCCACAATTACAGCCTTTTATTTGTTGTTTTTCGCTGAAAATGGTGAATGAATTCACAGCATCAGTATCATGTCCAAAGTCTAAAAGATGCCTGTATATTGAACTTTTTCGTAATTTGACTCCGCCGAATTTCAACAACTTTGGAGAATCCTCCATCATCTGAACAGACAATCGCCTTTCGATACGACTTATTTAGAAGGAGCATAGTATTCACATTTAATCCACATCGACTGACTCCTCATATTAACTTGCACTATATTTAAATATATGCAAATAGGGTCACTCTTATAGAAATTGCATTAAGTTGTGGTAGTCTGTCATGATTACTCTCCTATATTCAAAATGTAATCAGAGTTTTATTCAGATTTTTAAAATTATTGAGCCGAATTCGTCCATATAATAAGAACTTTCTCCCTGTCAAAATCCACAAGCAAACGTAGATAAAAAATTTTATCCAACTATCACGATTGACTTCTGAAAAATGTAATGTCGGAAACAATAGATCATTTTCATGTAAGAATAATATTGGTTTAATTATTTTAAAAATCTAAATGTACCAGACTTCCGTTCATCACCTATATTTACACATAACCAAACTGTTTTCATTCTGTTCTCACCGTCAATTCTATTCACAGATTACAGTTTAATCAACATTGGTAGGTGTGATTACACCTTATGTCAATGCGAAGATTAAGAGTCAGGAAACGCTAAAGCCCATTTTAGCCAACAATGTTTCGGTGAGAGTAGAGTGATTTGTTAAAGAAGCTATAATGTTCTTAGTTATTAATCAATATAGCGCTTATGATGTCGGTCACTGTCGGTTTGGTCGCCTTGTTTACCACTGTGTAAGTTTGAGTTAAGAAGGTTAAAAAAATCTTATCTTGCTTCGCAGGTATCCTGAAGTTTTTCATGGGACAAGTCTACCTGCTGCATATTATGATGTTAGTTATCTATTGAACATTATTTTTTTCAATAAATTAATTGTTCTTCAAATAGATGAGACGTTTATTTCATTAGCTGTACAATACCTTTCTTTATATTTTGAACTGTTACATCACAATAACCATTGTGACTGAGGTCAGTTGTCCTGAGGAAATGAATTCGCATTGAATTCATTTGACAGCATTCAATCTATCTATTGATTTCCTCAAAATGTCTGAACATATGCTAAATAAGCAGCTATCTCTGTGATTCTGGTATTCTTTGCTGGTTAAGAGATAATTTCGTCTTATGATTCAATTGAAACATTCGACTCCAGTTTTGAGGCCATAAAGTTTCAGTGTTATTCGTGTTGTTTTATAAAGGATAGACTTGCCAGCCTCATACACAACATTCCTTTATCCCAATCTCGCTATTGTCTATTAAAATAGACGACGTTAATGAGTACGTGGATTGGACATCGAATACCACGAAAACTTGCTTGGTTGCTGGGCATTTGGCAACCGGCTCGAAATAATTACTATTTACTGTTCATTAGACATCTTTGCCCACAGAAATATCTCTTTGATCTTATCTTCACTAATATTGCGTGAGATGAAGACGAATGTCATATACATTGAATGATAAGCTTTCCATTCCACTTTTAAATCTGCCCCATTAAATGCTGCTCAGAGAGTTTTCGTTATGAAAGTGTGCTTGTTCCAACTAATAGAGATTTAATTTTTAATATGTATACATGCGTTTATTTGAGAAATACAGAAAGATTATCTCCAGCAAACGTCTCATTCTGGTCATGCTGACACAATCGTCAGTGCATGTAAAGGAAACAGTGTATCACTGCGTTCTCTTTTCAATAAGGTGTTTGTAATATCGTTTCTGTACCCTCTCCCAATGGTCAAACTTGACTGTCTGGTCTGTTGTTAAGAGCGAAGACTAACACAAATGTATTTATGAATGCTTCTATTTGAGAGATGCAGAACGATTGTCTTTAACAAACTTCATATCTTCCCGCTCAAACCGTCGTCAGTGAGTAGGGAGGAATAAGTGCATTAATATGTTCTGTTTTCGATGGAATATCGTCACTGTGCACTGTCACAATGATCAAATTAAACTCTCAGATCTGTTGTTAAAATCAGAGACTGATTTCCACTGTTTAGGTCATCTCGATCTGACTAAAAATCACTTTTGACTAGACAACTCAACCAATCAGCGGCGTATGGTTCTATGATTTTCTACAGGAAATAACATTATGATAATGCTTTTAATTCGGAAGATTCTGAAAACTAATACGTCATTCTTAGTCTACACACATTTTATTGTTTCGCATAAGCACACGCTTGCGTCCCACTAACCTTTATTCTAAAAATCCAATTAAGTTAGACAGCAAGATTGAGACCTAGGCACAAACATTTTACAGTGTATAGCAAAATACTACTTATAATAATTTTGTTTCAACAAATCTTTGTAACTGATTCGTGACTGAGCTTGAGTTCTGATGTGGCGTCCCACTAATATTTCATTTTGTGATATTATCATGTTCATGATGTTGAAGAAGTTTAAGCAATCTTCAGAAACAAAACTGAAAGTATTTTAATTTTAATATCACTCATGTTTATACAAATTTGATTGCTACATTTATCCACTTTTCAATAAATGCCAAATCTTTCTAGTCAAATCTCAATCGAATTAACTAAAGCACTCCGTATCCATGAGTTATCTGGACATTGTGACCTGCTTACCTTTAGACGAGCTCAGAAAGCTGGATAGAAACCCCTCCTTGTCATAGAGTTGAAACCAAAAATGGATGTATATTTATGAAATCAGTTGGAAACAAAAACCAACATAGCTATTTGTCCTCTTTCCGATCAGCTCACTGAGCACGTGCTATCAACATTCTGAGTTTGAATTCATCTTATGCAATCTGTTGATTATCAACTTGTTATCCTTGTCAACGTCATACTTAGTTTCAGTAACAAGCAGTAAGAGTTATATTTTGAGAAATAATTCGTGACTACGCTTCCATAATTATTATTCAGAATTATATAACTTAATGTATAAGCCCTTGAACTGATTTTTGGGAACCGCCTTCTAACAATTAAACGTGATATTTTCTGCATGTTTCTGGCTTATTTTTTCACTTTCTTTTGAACATTGTTTAACTGCCCCCAAATATTCTTGACGTATGCGTTCACTCCTTGTTTGTTTCTAAACAATGATAACGCTGACACGGTTTTGCTTCCTAATGATGTAAAGTAACAGAGTATTTGGCTGCAGACAGTCTAGACACTTCTCAATATAAGGTTCGTAGATTATTTAGAATAAATTTACGTGTAAATTAGTATTATATTGTAGAATAATCTTGTGTCTTTGAATTTACGCGTAAAAAAACCTTTGTCCTATTTCATCTGAAGTTTGATTACAGAACATCTTTCTGGATCTCTAAGATGAAATCCTGAATTTTTTCACCACGTTGTTCAAAATCTAAATATATTAGAATTACAAATATTTTGTGTGAAATGAAATATGAAATATATGAAACCTTTGAGCCACTGATATGATATATTTAGTGAGAAAAAAACGCTTTAATATTGAAGTTAGCTGATTATTACTTTATGTTGTATGCCAACATCTTACTTGAATGTGTATCAAACTTCACAATGAATGTACATAATTTCATGATTTCGAAAACTTTATATCATAGGAATTCTGATAACACTGAGACATAGAATGGAATATGATCACTAAGTATATTCCAAATAGATTTCAAAAACCATCAGAAAATTCAAGCTATATATATATATATAAATATATATATATGCAAACTAACGTGCATGTTTTCTGAGGCTTATATTCCTGAGACCAGGATTTACCTGAGGTGAGTGAGCTACTGTCATATTCTCTCTGATATTTGTACTTGAATTGACAAATTCTTGAGGTTACTCAAAGATGGATGGATAGATGGTGTTGGTTATCGTTATCTCATCTTGATCATACTAGGGTGATTTATTGTTTTCACTTGATGAATGCTATCGTTCAGAAGAAGGTGTTTTTCATCGTTATGCGATAGGGTTCATGCATTTGATCAAAAAGAGGAGAACACGTCATTTCAAATCATTATTCACGGACGTATTATGGATGCGTTTGGCATTCCTAATAATAATTCGTGTAATTGTAATGCGTTATCTTCTAACGTTTTATGTACTGATGGTACATCTATTTCCAATTTTCTCTTGTTTCATCCTTACGGAAATCGAATATCATGTGTTATTTTGTCACGACTGCTTTGGTTTATTCAGAACTTAATAATACTTATATTCACGTTTTGCAATATGTTGAGATTTATTCGCCCATGTCGAAACTCACAAACAACTGCAGATGTCTAATTTATTTACCTACCAACGTTTACTTGTGAAAAATATAATCAGGAAATGAATGACCCCATTGTCATCATATTGCTGCTGCATAATTGGAAAATATAACCTTACAGGGCTTATGTCGAGCTACCTTCGTCAGCTTCATTCGCTTATCATGACATTCTTTTCATTCTGTTGTCATTTTCACGTTCGCTCACAGATTTCGAAATATTTCATGATGGTGGATTTAGCTGCGTCCAGTGTCCATTCGAAATTTAAAATCCGCGGACTGAAGAGAGCAATTCACAATTATCACATTTGGGTAAGAATGGCATGATTTGTCAAAAAAAGCATCTTTTACTATTAGTTACTGATCAACACATTCAGCATGATATTGGTGACAGTCAGTTTGGTCGCGTTGTTTGCCATTAAGTAAGGTTGTATTACAGAAGATAACAAAATCTTATCTTGCATTTCAGAGAAAATGTTTCTGGATTTTTCACGGGGATCCACTATCTGGGTTGTATTATTGTGTTAGTTTCCTACACAACCGTATTAATTGATAACTGAACTTATGATTCTTTCAATAAATGACAAGTGTACTTCATTTACAGTACGATGGCATTATTGATTTATCTAATAGGTGTGTTTTCTGCACTAATAGCAAACGTTACTTTCACCAGGATTGAAACCTGCCAGTAAACTAGTCAAGGTTATAGAGTACGTCAATTTGCAATTGATTCCGAGATCGGAGATCTTTCCACCACTGTGACACTGGCCCACAAGATATTTGATTTACTACTGATTAGAAGTGTTTGAATACGCAGTTGTATTACTTAACACTCCTTCACTGGAATTACGTGATTTGGGGACGCGTATTATGTACATTATTTGTTAGACTTTTCGTTTTATTTTGAGATATACCTTAGCGAATGCTCCTCAGACATTTTTTGTCATGGAAATCTTGATTCTACATAAGTAAGTATCCATGTTATTGAGAAATGCAGATGCAATGACATCAACGAACTAATAAATATCTCCGTGCTATCACAATCATCAGCGTGTGATGAAAATAGTTTTTCACTATGATTCCCGTCATGACCTAGCTGTGGTCTGTCACAGGGATCATACTCAATTGTTTTATCGGTGGCTAAAATCTCAAATTGATCTCATATATTATGGATCGAGAGTAGAATGGTCCATTTACCAAATAGAAGATTTCATTACTATGATTTGTATTGAACTTATCATGCAATGAGTCATTTTCATTGTCTGCTGGTTCAGATCAGTTGTTGATGTTTGCGAATTCATTTCAGATCGGCTGTTTCTATCCTATTACTTCTACTTATATTCCTGGGGAGAATTCGATCGAATTTTTTCGGTGTTCGCATACTACTTTGGATTGTAGTAAGTATCGGTAACACGTTGACCTATATACAACGATACGAATTTGTATTATTCTGTGTGAAAAATCAAATTACCACAGTGTTATTTGAAAATTGTCAATGGCAGTGGTCATCTTGCCAATGAGATTGCTTCTACAGTTTCTGACGCATGCCATTTACGTCTCCATGGCAATTATAACAATAATTGTTCTCTTTCATTATGGAAGAATGACTAGAGATTTGAGGAGGAAGGAAAGCGTCTCAGTAGACACCTGAAGATTCGGAAAGCAATGAGGCTGATGTGAACACATAAAAGGACTATTCAAATAGTCCTATAACTTGAACATTCACAACTGGAATTAATGTTTAACGATATTCAATTTGATGAAGAAGTTTAATAGAGAGATATGTATAACAGAAGCATTTCAATTATCAGTCTGCCTGAAATCATACTGTATACTTCCTGAAGATATTGCAGTAAGACCATTTACATATACGTGGTTCGCTGAAATGGCAGAATTACCCACCTGTTTCATGCCGATTCATCACAAATTCATGAGGTTTTTCAATATTTCTTAGTGGTATTTCTTTCTCACTACACTGACTGGGTGACTGATGAGTAAATTTCCAATATACGAAGGTATCTGATATTGACGATTTGACGAAATTCCACAGCATAATGAATCTTTTGCTTTACTTTGCTTTCATATCCGAAATAGCATGAACAAACAACTGAGTAATGTCTCACTAACCGCTATTTTCTACGTGTCCGGATGAGAACAAATATATCACATATCTGTTACAACGAAGATTGGAAATATTGCATTTGAAATGTACCTAATTTGCTTGCTATGTCTTTATTTACCAGATGGTCACTATTCAGTTATTGTTGTTATTATTATTGCTTTCTTCATGAAGGTCATATTATGGTCTGTAAATTCGGTGTAGTCAGAATATCACAACATAAGAATTAAGCTGAAAATGTAGAATAATTGCGAAGAAAAGTGATTTAGAGGGAAGCTCAGCAATTGCAATGCATGCATTAGCACACAACCACACAATACGGTGGGAGAGAGATGAGTTTCTAAAACCTAATATAGGTTGGTGGAAAGAGTGGTCGGCTACTGAATCTTTGTTCATAGAATCTACACCAAAACGTGTGATAGGAATGACTCATCATTTTGAGTGACTGAACCGCAACACGTTATTTAGTGAATGGCAAGATCTCTGCAAACCAATTTTCATGTCTGGTTTCCAGCTAAATTAGGTGTATCATCTAAAGGACGACTGAAGCCTCTCGTCACAGTTTTGTGTAGTCAAAATATCAATCAACACGTTAACGGAACCCGGAATTTGCAAAACATCAATTTGTAATGTACACAATTCGATGATGATGACAATTTCACAGTAGTTTTCTTTGGAAACCAAATTATTGAAATCACAATGTGTGATCAGCTTGATACCGTAAATCTGGTGGTTTGAATTGATTCTGCTCCCTGACCTGAGTCACACCAGGCGCATCCCTGATGATCTACACTACAGACAAGCAGAACTGTATTCTGGTGTTTAGATCATCTCGGCCTGACTAGCAAGGTCTCGTGGATTGGTAGGAATGGTATACAACTGGACAACTCAACTCATCAGTGGCGTTTGGTCTTATGCAACCAACATATTGATGACTTCCAACAGGAAATGATATTATGCTCAGGTATTTTAATTCGACTGATTCTAAGTCATTCTTAAGTTACACACACTTTATCGCTTCGCAAAAGCACACGCTTGTGTCCTACTTATATTTATTCTAAAATATTTAATTGAAGACGATAAAAAGATAAAAATATGGACACAAATATTTTAAGGTGTATAACAAAATACTACTTATAATAATTTTGTTCCATCCACTCTTTGCAATTGAGTCATGACTGAGAGGTGTCATCCAACCAATATTTCGTTTTGAGATTTAATCTTTTTCATAATGTTGAAGACGTTAATCAAGTTTCGTGAACACAACTTTGAAAACACTTCAGTTTTAATATCATTCATGTTTATACAAACGTGATTGCTACGTGTCTCCACTTCTCAATAAATGCTGAATCTGTCTGGTCAAACATTGGTCAGGTTAACTGAAGTACTCCGTATCCCCAAGGTATCTGGACATTGTGGCCTGAGAAACTCCTCCATTTCTACTACGATTGACTTGAAACCAAAACTTCATGTAAATATATAAAATCATTTGGAAATAAAACCAAAATGTGAAGCTGTTTACATGTGGTCAGCTGAGTGAGCACATGTATTCAACAATCTGAATGTCCCATTTTAGAAACAATCTTGAACTCTATTCAGTGCTACGGTGCGAATTTCCTCTCATGTTTCGCTTTCCGTAATGGTATTCCAATCTTCTGGAAAACTTGGATGAATTGTGGTTCCCAGATTTAGTATTTCAAGAAAGGTGAACAGTCGATTATTGATTTCTTCCTAACTTCTGAGGATTTGTTGAAAATCCGACTGAACTCATATACTTGATGTTTAATTGATGACCACGGTTCTAATCGTTTTATTTGAACCAAATGCAATGAATGTATTACTTTATTTTAGCTGGGTATCTCAGAACAGTGAAGTTGTAACCATGAGACAGAATTTAGTTGATATAAGTATAAAACTTGGGCACTGTGGTAGAGTATAATTCCATAATGGATAAGATTTTATTTTGATAAATCACACAGTGTAGTACAGTTATATTAACTGATGACGTTTCGAGCACAAACTATTGCTCATAATCATATCAAGTATATCAACTTGATATGATTATGAGCAATAGTTTGTGCTCGAAACGTCATCAGTTAATATAACTGTACTACACTGTGTGATTTATCAAAATAAAATCTTATCCATTATGGAATTTAGTTGACTGCAGAATGGTCAGCAAATGTTTCAAATGAATACAGTTCAATTCATCATACCACTTGAGGCTTTCTTCTAATTAGACAGTGTTCATGTCATGAGAAACAAATTTATATTTCTGTGAAGATTATCTGATATTATTGGCTTATTGTTCTCCACTGATCACCATAATGTTCTGCCTAAAAAATTGTGTAGTGAATCAACAGTTGTTTTCAGAATTCAACACTCGTTATCCCTCACTTGAATGAACATATGAAGACTAGAATAAGTGATGGATTTATCTAATGAAATGACATTTATCACAGCATAATTATGATCGTCAATATCACTGTTCATTTCAAATCACTTTTTACATTTTATAAATGTCTTCTTAAGCACACGAAATCGTTCATATATTATGATGATAAGAGTGTGTGTCGAATGATACAGTGATTGTAAACATTCGAAGTAATTGCAAGTAGATATCACGGTGGTGTGATTGAGTAGATAGACGGTATTTATACATGAATCCGTTTCATAACGTGCATAATCACCTACATCAGTGACAGAAAACAATCTTGATTCTTGTGAAAACAACTAAATTCACTGTGTCTTCAGAAATATGTAGCTGTTTTTTTATCTTGATGAGGTTCATTTCAAGTTATGTCTTACGCAGCAACACCGAAATTTCACTGCCTGACAGGTATGTTTCAACAAATTGGAGAGGAAAAGCCAGTTATCTCCATAACATAGGGTTAATTTCAAAAATTGAAACTTTCGAAAACAATGACTTTTGGGATTTTACATTTTGTTATTCTTCACCATTCCGCTTGATCGTTTTGGAATGCATGTTGTCAGAAGAGCAGTTTTCGTGCTGGCATGTTTCACTGCAGTACAGGACGGAATCACCATTTTAACTGATATTTGTTTGAAACAAAACCAGAATAATATCAGTTATTAAAAGTTATTAGCCCCTTTTAGGTTACCTTGTGTTTTTATTGGTGTTTCACTTTACTCATATATAGCCCTATTTCTTGTCTGTTTTCATCCTCCTTGACACTGAATAAAGACGTAGATATGTGACAAGACTGTCTGAGATGTACGGCTAAGATATATCACAGTTTTCAGGTAGAGTCTCATTCTTTCTGTTTGGATTTTCCTCAGAAGATTTGATTTTCCCCATTTGTGTGTCCATACAAATTAATGCTCTCGGATAGATGTCAATGGCGATTTTGATGACACTACACAAAATTTCATCAACCGGAATATTTTTCATATAGTCAGTGGATGTATTTTAATTAACCATAGTAACAATAACCAATGACCATTCATTTCTACACAGACATAGAACAGGTTTCATAATTTTCAGTCACACTTTTGATATTCATATGTGTATATATATGTATATATGAGGACACAATTTCATTTCTGTACAGTGAGTTTTAGACGAATAGGTTCCAGAAATCTGAGCTCTGCACTTTACTCATATCACCTAGTTCTGCTATATCGCACCAGACACTCAAATGTGACTTTTACTTCTGGAAAGAATCATTTTACTACTTATAAATGATTAGTAGCTCAACGCGGTAAATGACAATTTAGCGCTCAGTGAATGAAATTATTGCCTAAATTCTCTTCAGTACTGACAATCAAATTGCTGTGAAAAATATAATCATTATTTCCTAAGGGGACAGCTTCCAATGGAAATAGCATTTTTTCATGTGAAAATAGTACTCTGAAGTCTGTTTGCTGCATTTGAAAGTCTGAAATTTACACTAGTTCACAAACAGACTGTTGATGATGTGGATGCTCTTACTGATTTTCTTCCTGTCAAGATTCAAGAATGTATTAGATTTTATGAATTAGGTGGTTGATTCCATGAGTTCCTAATTCTGGGATGACGCTCTGTCAAATGTCGAATTGTCACATTTGTACTCTATGTGAACTTACAAACTCACTCAGGATCGCTGTCGGTTCACTCAATTTGACAAAATAGTATGAATTACAAATATTTTGCATTGACTGTGATGTCATCTACATCAGTCATAACAATAGATTCGAGGTAGTCAGAATATCAGAACATCGGAATTAAGCTAAATGTAGAATAATTGACCTCGCAAAGAAAAGTGATTTAGAGGGAAACTCAGCAAATGCACTGCATGCATTAACACACAACCACAAAATAGGGTAGGAGAGAGATGAAATTCTAAATAGTTTCATAACTGAATCGTTGTCCATAGAATCTACACTGAAACGTGCGATAGGAATGACTCATCAGTTTGAGTAAATGAACCGCGTCACGTCAGTTACTGAATTGCTAGATACCTGCGATAACTGAAATACGCTTGACCAACTAATTTTCATGTCTAGATTCTATCCGAATTACATATTTCATCTAAAGCAATAATCTTTTTATAAGGAATACTAATGCTTCTGAAAGATACATAGGATCGTGTTAGTAAGGTATAGTACCCACGACTCGAAAGTGGTTCTTTCGTGTGCTGTGGGCACTGAACCACCGACACACTCTATTAAAATTTACATATTGTGTGACGAATTTTCACTGAAACATATAAGAAACAGTTATAGGATGGATATTCGTTTTCACTAGATTTTCCGAGATGCAGGCACATGGTAGCAATCCTTTGAGAGGGATGAATTCATCATTTCTCATCTATTTTTTATCAACTTGTAATTTGTGCAAAAATCATACTGCTTCTCAATAATAAGAAGCATAAGCTATATCTTGTTGAATACGTCGTTATCGTTATCGTCAATTATTCAGATTTATGTCATTTAATGTACAAACATTTTAACTGGTTTTTGGAATAGACTTCGAACAGTTAATTGCTATCTCCTGCCAGTTACTTCATCATATTCCGCCTTTATTTGAAAGTCGTTTAATCTTGCCCTCTTTATTCTTGACATTCGCGTTAATTCACCGTTTGTTTCTACAAAAAGATAATTCTTAACATTGTTCTGCCTTCTTATGATGCGCAGTAACAGTGAATTTGACTGTAAACAGTGTGGACACTTCGTAATATTATGTTCATATATTATTTAGAATCAATATACGTGTAATATAGTGCCATATTGTATAATAATCCTGTGTCTTTGAATTTACGCGTAAAAAAACCTTTGTCCTATTTCATCTGAAGTTTGATTACAGAACATCTTTCTGGATCTCTAAGATGAAATCCTGAATTTTTTCACCACGTTGTTCAAAATCTAAATATATTAGAATTACAAATATTTTGTGTGAAATGAAATATGAAATATATGAAACCTTTGAGCCAATAATACGATATACTTCGTGAGAAAAAACCCTTTAGTGGTTAAGTTAGCTGATTATTACTTTATGTTGTATGATGACATCTTACTTGAATGTGTATCAAACTTCACAATTAACGTATATAAACGCATGATTTCGAAAAAAAATGTATCATATGAACTCTGATATCACTGAGACATAGAACGGAATATGATGACTAGGTATTATCAATATCGATTTCGATAACCATCGAAAACGTCTAGCTATAAATAAGCAAATTAACGTCAATGATTTGAGGTGTATATTTCTGAAACCAGGAGTTACTTCAGGTGATTGAGCTACTGTCATATCCTATTTTGCATTTATGCTTGAATTGATTAATTCTTGAGTTTACCCAAATATGGATGGATAGAATGTGGTGGTTATCATTATGTCACGTTGAAGATACTAGGGTGATTTATTCTTTTCACTTGATGAATGCTATCGTTCAGAAGAAGGTGTTTTTCATCGTTATGCGATAGGGTTCATGCATTTGATCAAAAAGAGGAGAACACGTCATTTCAAATCATTATTCACGGACGTATTATGGATGCGTTTGGCATTCCTAATAATAATTCGTGTAATTGTAATGCGTTATCTTCTAACGTTTTATGTACTGATGGTACATCTATTTCCAATTTTCTCTTGTTTCGTCCTTACGGAAATCGAATATCATGTGTTATTTTGTCACGACTGCTTTGGTTTATTCAGAACTTAATAATACTTATATTCACGTTTTGCAATATGTTGAGATTTATTCGCCCATGTCGAAACTCACAAACAACTGCAGATGTCTAATTTATTTACCTACCAACGTTTACTTGTGAAAAATATAATCAGGAAATGAATGACCCCATTGTCATCATATTGCTGCTGCATAATTGGAAAATATAACCTTACAGGGCTTATGTCGAGCTACCTTCGTCAGCTTCATTCGCTTATCATGACATTCTTTTCATTCTGTTGTCATTTTCACGTTCGCTCACAGATTTCGAAATATTTCATGATGGTGGATTTAGCTGCGTCCAGTGTCCATTCGAAATTTAAAATCCGCGGACTGAAGAGAGCAATTCACAATTACTACATTTGGGTAAGAATGGCATGATTTGTCAAAAAAAGCATCTTTTACTATTAGTTACTGATCAACACATTCAGCATGATATTGGTGACAGTCAGTTTGGTCGCGTTGTTTGCCATTAAGTAAGGTTGTATTACATAAGATAGCGAAATCTTTTCTTGCATTTCAGAGAAAATGTTTCTGGATTTTTCACGGGGATCCACTATCTGGGTTGTATTATTGTGTTAGTTTCCTACACAACCGTATTAATTGATAACTGAACTTATGATTCTTTCAATAAATGACAAGTGTACTTCATTTACAGTACGATGGCATTATTGATTTATCTAATAGGTGTGTTTTCTGCACTAATAGCAAACGTTACTTTCACCAGGATTGAAACCTGCCAGTAAACTAGTCAAGGTTATAGAGTACGTCAATTTGCAATTGATTCCGAGATCGGAGATCTTTCCACCACTGTGACACTGGCCCACAAGATATTTGATTTACTACTGATTAGAAGTGTTTGAATACGCAGTTGTATTACTTAACACTCCTTCACTGGAATTACGTGATTTGGGGACGCGTATTATGTACATTATTTGTTAGACTTTTCGTTTTATTTTGAGATATACCTTAGCGAATGCTCCTCAGACATTTTTTGTCATGGAAATCTTGATTCTACATAAGTAAGTATCCATGTTATTGAGAAATGCAGATGCAATGACATCAACGAACTAATAAATATCTCCGTGCTATCACAATCATCAGCGTGTGATGAAAATAGTTTTTCACTATGATTCCCGTCATGACCTAGCTGTGGTCTGTCACAGGGATCATACTCAATTGTTTTATCGGTGGCTAAAATCTCAAATTGATCTCATATATTATGGATCGAGAGTAGAATGGTCCATTTACCAAATAGAAGATTTCATTACTATGATTTGTATTGAACTTATCATGCAATGAGTCATTTTCATTGTCTGCTGGTTCAGATCAGTTGTTGATGTTTGCGAATTCATTTCAGATCGGCTGTTTCTATCCTATTACTTCTACTTATATTCCTGGGGAGAATTCGATCGAATTTTTTCGGTGTTCGCATACTACTTTGGATTGTAGTAAGTATCGGTAACACGTTGACCTATATACAACGATACGAATTTGTATTATTCTGTGTGAAAAATCAAATTACCACAGTGTTATTTGAAAATTGTCAATGGCAGTGGTCATCTTGCCAATGAGATTGCTTCTACAGTTTCTGACGCATGCCATTTACGTCTCCATGGCAATTATAACAATAATTGTTCTCTTTCATTATGGAAGAATGACTAGAGATTTGAGGAGGAAGGAAAGCGTCTCAGTAGACACCTGAAGATTCGGAAAGCAATGAGGCTGATGCGAACACATAAAAGGACTATTCAAATAGTCCTATAACTTGAACATTCACAACTGGAATTAATGTTTAACGATATTCAATTTGATGAAGAAGTTTAATAGAGAGATATGTATAACAGAAGCATTTCAATTATCAGTCTGCCTGAAATCATACTGTATACTTCCTGAAGATATTGCAGTAAGACCATTTACATATACGTGGTTCGCTGAAATGGCAGAATTACCCACCTGTTTCATGCCGATTCATCACAAATTCATGAGGTTTTTCAATATTTCTTAGTGGTATTTCTTTCTCACTACACTGACTGGGTGACTGATGAGTAAATTTCCAATATACGAAGGTATCTGATATTGACGATTTGACGAAATTCCACAGCATAATGAATCTTTTGCTTTACTTTGCTTTCATATCCGAAATAGCATGAACAAACAACTGAGTAATGTCTCACTAACCGCTATTTTCTACGTGTCCGGATGAGAACAAATATATCACATATCTGTTACAACGAAGATTGGAAATATTGCATTTGAAATGTACCTAATTTGCTTGCTATGTCTTTATTTACCAGATGGTCACTATTCAGTTATTGTTGTTATTATTATTGCTTTCTTCATGAAGGTCATATTATGGTCTGTAAATTCGGTGTAGTCAGAATATCACAACATAAGAATTAAGCTGAAAATGTAGAATAATTGCGAAGAAAAGTGATTTAGAGGGAAGCTCAGCAATTGCAATGCATGCATTAGCACACAACCACACAATACGGTGGGAGAGAGATGAGTTTCTAAAACCTAATATAGGTTGGTGGAAAGAGTGGTCGGCTACTGAATCTTTGTTCATAGAATCTACACCAAAACGTGTGATAGGAATGACTCATCATTTTGAGTGACTGAACCGCAACACGTTATTTAGTGAATGGCAAGATCTCTGCAAACCAATTTTCATGTCTGGTTTCCAGCTAAATTAGGTGTATCATCTAAAGGACGACTGAAGCCTCTCGTCACAGTTTTGTGTAGTCAAAATATCAATCAACACGTTAACGGAACCCGGAATTTGCAAAACATCAATTTGTAATGTACACAATTCGATGATGATGACAATTTCACAGTAGTTTTCTTTGGAAACCAAATTATTGAAATCACAATGTGTGATCAGCTTGATACCGTAAATCTGGTGGTTTGAATTGATTCTGCTCCCTGACCTGAGTCACACCAGGCGCATCCCTGATGATCTACACTACAGACAAGCAGAACTGTATTCTGGTGTTTAGATCATCTCGGCCTGACTAGCAAGGTCTCGTGGATTGGTAGGAATGGTATACAACTGGACAACTCAACTCATCAGTGGCGTTTGGTCTTATGCAACCAACATATTGATGACTTCCAACAGGAAATGATATTATGCTCAGGTATTTTAATTCGACTGATTCTAAGTCATTCTTAAGTTACACACACTTTATCGCTTCGCAAAAGCACACGCTTGTGTCCTACTTATATTTATTCTAAAATATTTAATTGAAGACGATAAAAAGATAAAAATATGGACACAAATATTTTAAGGTGTATAACAAAATACTACTTATAATAATTTTGTTCCATCCACTCTTTGCAATTGAGTCATGACTGAGAGGTGTCATCCAACCAATATTTCGTTTTGAGATTTAATCTTTTTCATAATGTTGAAGACGTTAATCAAGTTTCGTGAACACAACTTTGAAAACACTTCAGTTTTAATATCATTCATGTTTATACAAACGTGATTGCTACGTGTCTCCACTTCTCAATAAATGCTGAATCTGTCTGGTCAAACATTGGTCAGGTTAACTGAAGTACTCCGTATCCCCAAGGTATCTGGACATTGTGGCCTGAGAAACTCCTCCATTTCTACTACGATTGACTTGAAACCAAAACTTCATGTAAATATATAAAATCATTTGGAAATAAAACCAAAATGTGAAGCTGTTTACATGTGGTCAGCTGAGTGAGCACATGTATTCAACAATCTGAATGTCCCATTTTAGAAACAATCTTGAACTCTATTCAGTGCTACGGTGCGAATTTCCTCTCATGTTTCGCTTTCCGTAATGGTATTCCAATCTTCTGGAAAACTTGGATGAATTGTGGTTCCCAGATTTAGTATTTCAAGAAAGGTGAACAGTCGATTATTGATTTCTTCCTAACTTCTCAGGATTTGTTGAAAATCCGACTGAACTCATATACTTGATGTTTAATTGATGACCACGGTTCTAATCGTTTTATTTGAACCAAATGCAATGAATGTATTACTTTATTTTAGCTGGGTATCTCAGAACAGTGAAGTTGTAACCATGAGACAGAATTTAGTTGATATAAGTATAAAACTTGGGCACTGTGGTAGAGTATAATTCCATAATGGATAAGATTTTATTTTGATAAATCACACAGTGTAGTACAGTTATATTAACTGATGACGTTTCGAGCACAAACTATTGCTCATAATCATATCAAGTATATCAACTTGATATGATTATGAGCAATAGTTTGTGCTCGAAACGTCATCAGTTAATATAACTGTACTACACTGTGTGATTTATCAAAATAAAATCTTATCCATTATGGAATTTAGTTGACTGCAGAATGGTCAGCAAATGTTTCAAATGAATACAGTTCAATTCATCATACCACTTGAGGCTTTCTTCTAATTAGACAGTGTTCATGTCATGAGAAACAAATTTATATTTCTGTGAAGATTATCTGATCACATTGGCTTATTGTTCTCCACTGATCACCATAATGTTCTGCCTTAAAAATTGTGTAGTGAATCAACAGTTGTTTTCAGAATTCAACACTCATTATCCCTCACTTGAATGAACATATGAAGACTAGAATAAGTGATGGATTCATCTAATGAAATGACATTTATCACAGCATAATTATGATCGTCAATATCACTGTTCATTTCGAATCACTTTTTACATTTTATAATTGTCTTCTTAAGCACACGAAATCGTTCATATATTATGATGATAAGAGTGTGTGTCGAATGATACAGTGGTTGTAAACATTCGAAGTAATTGCAAGTAGATATCACGGTGGTGTGATTGAGTAGACAGACGGTATTTATACATGAATCTGTTTCATAACGTGCATAATCACCTACATCAGTGACAGAAAACAGTCTTGATTCTGGTGAAAACAACTAAATTCACCGTGTCTTCACAAATATGTAGCTGTTTTTTATCTTGATGAGGTTCATTTCAAGTTATATCTTACGCAGCAACACCGAAATTTCACTGCCTGACAGATATGTTTCAACAAATTAGAGAGAATAAGCTAGTTATCTCCATAACATAGGGTTCATTTCAAAAATTGAAACTTTCGAAAACAATGACTTTTGGGATTTTACATTTTGTTATTCTTCACCATTCCGCTTGATCGTTTTGGAATGCATGTTGTCCGAAGAGCAGTTTTCGTGCTGGCATGTTTCACTGCAGTACAGGACGGAATCAGCATTTTAACTGATATTTGATTGAAATAAAATCAGAATACTATCAGTTATTAAAGGTTATTAGCCCCTTTTAGATTACCTTGTGTTTTTATTCGTGTTTCACTTTACTCATATATAGCCCTATTTCTTGTCTGTTTTCATCCTCCTTGACACTGAATAAAGACGTAGATATGTGACAAGACTGTCTGAGATGTACTGCTAAGATATATCACAGTTTTCAGGTAGAGTCTCATTCTTTCTGTTTGGATTTTCCTCAGAAGATTTGATTTTCCCCATTTGTGTGTCCATACAAATTAATGCTCTCGGATAGATGTCAATGGCGATTTTGATTACACTTCACATAATTTCATCAACCTGAATATTTTTCATATAGTCAGTGGATGTATGTTAATTAACCATAGTAAGAATAACCGAAGACCATTCATTTCTTCACAGACATAGAACAGGTTTCATAATTTTCAGTCACACTTTTGATATTCATATATATATATGTATATATAAGGACACAATTTCATTTCTGTACAGTGAGTTTTAGACGAATAGGTTCCAGAAATCTGAGCTCTGCACTTTACTCATATCACCTAGTTCTGCTATATCGCACCAGACACTCAAATGTGACTTTTACTTCTGGAAAGAATCATTTTACTACTTATAAATGATTAGTAGCTCAACGCGGTAAATGACAATTTAGCGCTCAGTGAATGAAATTATTGCCTAAATTCTCTTCAGTACTGACAATCAAATTGCTGTGAAAAATATAATCATTATTTCCTAAGGGGACAGCTTCCAATGGAAATAGCATTTTTTCATGTGAAAATAGTACTCTGAAGTCTGTTTGCTGCATTTGAAAGTCTGAAATTTACACTAGTTCACAAACAGACTGTTGATGATGTGGATGCTCTTACTGATTTTCTTCCTGTCAAGATTCAAGAATGTATTAGATTTTATGAATTAGGTGGTTGATTCCATGAGTTCCTAATTCTGGGATGACGCTCTGTCAAATGTCGAATTGTCACATTTGTACTCTATGTGAACTTACAAACTCACTCAGGATCGCTGTCGGTTCACTCAATTTGACAAAATAGTATGAATTACAAATATTTTGCATTGACTGTGATGTCATCTACATCAGTCATAACAATAGATTCGAGGTAGTCAGAATATCAGAACATCGGAATTAAGCTAAATGTAGAATAATTGACCTCGCAAAGAAAAGTGATTTAGAGGGAAACTCAGCAAATGCACTGCATGCATTAACACACAACCACAAAATAGGGTAGGAGAGAGATGAAATTCTAAATAGTTTCATAACTGAATCGTTGTCCATAGAATCTACACTGAAACGTGCGATAGGAATGACTCATCAGTTTGAGTAAATGAACCGCGTCACGTCAGTTACTGAATTGCTAGATACCTGCGATAACTGAAATACGCTTGACCAACTAATTTTCATGTCTAGATTCTATCCGAATTACATATTTCATCTAAAGCAATAATCTTTTTATAAGGAATACTAATGCTTCTGAAAGATACATAGGATCGTGTTAGTAAGGTATAGTACCCACGACTCGAAAGTGGTTCTTTCGTGTGCTGTGGGCACTGAACCACCGACACACTCTATTAAAATTTACATATTGTGTGACGAATTTTCACTGAAACATATAAGAAACAGTTATAGGATGGATATTCGTTTTCACTAGATTTTCCGAGATGCAGGCACATGGTAGCAATCCTTTGAGAGGGATGAATTCATCATTTCTCATCTATTTTTTATCAACTTGTAATTTGTGCAAAAATCATACTGCTTCTCAATAATAAGAAGCATAAGCTATATCTTGTTGAATACGTCGTTATCGTTATCGTCAATTATTCAGATTTATGTCATTTAATGTACAAACATTTTAACTGGTTTTTGGAATAGACTTCGAACAGTTAATTGCTATCTCCTGCCAGTTACTTCATCATATTCCGCCTTTATTTGAAAGTCGTTTAATCTTGCCCTCTTTATTCTTGACATTCGCGTTAATTCACCGTTTGTTTCTACAAAAAGATAATTCTTAACATTGTTCTGCCTTCTTATGATGCGCAGTAACAGTGAATTTGACTGTAAACAGTGTGGACACTTCGTAATATTATGTTCATATATTATTTAGAATCAATATACGTGTAATATAGTGCCATATTGTATAATAATCCTGTGTCTTTGAATTTACGCGTAAAAAAACCTTTGTCCTATTTCATCTGAAGTTTGATTACAGAACATCTTTCTGGATCTCTAAGATGAAATCCTGAATTTTTTCAAGACGTTTCTGAAAATCTAAGTATATTAGAATTACAAATAATTTGTTTGAATTGAAATATGAAATATATGAAACCTTTGAGCCACTAATACGATATACTTCGTGAGAAAAAACCCTTTAGTGGTTAAGTTAGCTGATTATTACTTTATGTTGTATGATGACATCTTACTTGAATGTGTATCAAACTTCACAATTAACGTATATAAACGCATGATTTCGAAAAAAAATGTATCATATGAACTCTGATATCACTGAGACATAGAACGGAATATGATGACTAGGTATTATCAATATCGATTTCGATAACCATCGAAAACGTCTAGCTATAAATAAGCAAATTAACGTCAATGATTTGAGGTGTATATTTCTGAAACCAGGAGTTACTTCAGGTGATTGAGCTACTGTCATATCCTATTTTGCATTTATGCTTGAATTGATTAATTCTTGAGTTTACCCAAATATGGATGGATAGAATGTGGTGGTTATCATTATGTCACGTTGAAGATACTAGGGTGATTTATTCTTTTCACTTGATGAATGCTATCGTTCAGAAGAAGGTGTTTTTCATCGTTATGCGATAGGGTTCATGCATTTGATCAAAAAGAGGAGAACACGTCATTTCAACTCATTATTCACGGACGTATTATGGATGCGCTTGGCATTCCAATTTATAATTCGTGTAATTGTAGTGCGCTATCTTCTAACGTTTTATGTACTGATAGTGGATATGTTTCCAATTTTCACTTGTTTCGTCCTTACGGAAATCGAATATCATGTGTTATTTTGTCACGACTGCTTTGGTTTATTCAGAACTTAATAATACTTATATTCACGTTTTGCAATATGTTGAGATTTATTCGCCCATGTCGAAACTCACAAACAACTGCAGATGTCTAATTTATTTACCTACCAACGTTTACTTGTGAAAAATATAATCAGGAAATGAATGACCCCATTGTCATCATATTGCTGCTGCATAATTGGAAAATATAACCTTACAGGGCTTATGTCGAGCTACCTTCGTCAGCTTCATTCGCTTATCATGACATTCTTTTCATTCTGTTGTCATTTTCACGTTCGCTCACAGATTTCGAAATATTTCATGATGGTGGATTTAGCTGCGTCCAGTGTCCATTCGAAATTTAAAATCCGCGGACTGAAGAGAGCAATTCACAATTATCACATTTGGGTAAGAATGGCATGATTTGTCAAAAAAAGCATCTTTTACTATTAGTTACTGATCAACACATTCAGCATGATATTGGTGACAGTCAGTTTGGTCGCGTTGTTTGCCATTAAGTAAGGTTGTATTACATAAGATAGCGAAATCTTTTCTTGCATTTCAGAGAAAATGTTTCTGGATTTTTCACGGGGATCCACTATCTGGGTTGTATTATTGTGTTAGTTTCCTACACAACCGTATTAATTGATAACTGAACTTATGATTCTTTCAATAAATGACAAGTGTACTTCATTTACAGTACGATGGCATTATTGATTTATCTAATAGGTGTGTTTTCTGCACTAATAGCAAACGTTACTTTCACCAGGATTGAAACCTGCCAGTAAACTAGTCAAGGTTATAGAGTACGTCAATTTGGAATTGATTCCGAGATCGGAGATCTTTCCACCACTGTGACACTGGCCCACAAGATATTTGATTTACTACTGATTAGAAGTGTTTGAATACGCAGTTGTATTACTTAACACTCCTTCACTGGAATTACGTGATTTGGGGACGCGTATTATGTACATTATTTGTTAGACTTTTCGTTTTATTTTGAGATATACCTTAGCGAATGCTCCTCAGACATTTTTTGTCATGGACAAGAATTGCTTTTTACTGTCTGATTCCTTGATTTATCATTACCCTGGCACATAATGGTTTTTATCATAATGTGCCTGCAATTTTTCTTCATGAATTCAACGCTTACTTCCCCTTATTTCAATAAATATATGAAGACTAGGGTGCATGGATAAAAGAAGTTAGGATTCCAAATAGTTGAAAATCGAAATCAAATCTTAGTATCTCATTTCAAAGTGGACGAAAAACTTAAAACGCGAATTCCCTTGAGCTGCATTGGTCGACACAGTTGATTTGGAATGTTCGGTAAAAATATTTCAGTCCACGATGTTATGACCGAATTCAAGTGGTAAATCATATTTGGACTATTGACTAATAAGTAGATATTGCGAAGGAGGAAATTTTATGATGTAAAAGAAAACACATTCCTTACTTCTCCGGAGGGAGTTTCGAGCTCCTCTCTCCTACTTCCCTCCTTATCCGGCTTACTACCAGCTAAGCAAGGTTTAGCAGTGTATCAGTCGGTGACCAAACTCTGAAACACTAAATTCGCTGCTGAGTCACCAGCACACCATACCTTCTTTTGAAGTTGATTATTTTCTACTGAATATTTCTTCACATTCACCTCATTATGGTGGAAAAGAGCTATATAGTCGTTAAGACATGAATAAATTTATTCATTTTCAACGGAATCTCGAATATTTTTATGTCACTTTTGTACGTTACTGAAGACTCTGTGTAAATCTCGCATGTTAATTTAAATATGCTGCACTCATATGTAGTTCCACCTAATTCGAATGTTGACATAGACTGTATCAATTAACCCTCATTCTTTACTTCAGAATATATAAACTTCTTCGTATGGTTTAGAAGACATCAGTGAAGTGCAAAAGTGGTGTCAGACGAACAGTCATTCCAGCCTTGATATCATCACTTGAATCCCCCACTAATCCTAGTCCTCGTATGTTCATTCAAGTAAGGGACAATAATTGTCAAATTCCGAAAATAAATGTTGGCACATTGGACTATTCAGGAGAGAGAAAAATTCTGCTGATTAATGGAGGACAGTGACGTCATGTGATCAGATCATCTTTGAAATTTTTAACAAATCGCACTTTACTTTTGCAGTACCACTCAACACGTTCTTCAAGTTAGACAGTATTCATGGCATTAAAAACGACTTCATATTTCTACAGTGTCCATTCTTCAGTCAACTAAATCCACCGTCTCATAGTGAACATATTCATGATTGTGAATTACCAGGTAAGCAAAACGATGACTTCAGTCCAGTCACTTCACATTAAACGACTAATACCATGCTTGTAAATTAAACCTAAACTCTATGACTTCAAATGAATTTGAAATCTCTCCTCTGTCTGAATCTGGCTTCATGTGAAACCTTGGACATTACACCGAAATAATCTTTGTGACTAGATGATATGTCAGTTGACTGGGAATATTTTGAGCACAACGTGGAATATGTCAAAGCCTACTTGAATAACGGAAGACTCGAAATTACACCACCAGGTACAGAGGACTGTGTACGTGTGTTTCTGTAATTATACATAACGTAACCAGATCACGTGTATATACGTTTACCGAGAAGAAGATCCTTCGGTTACATCGTATTTCTCTTAATTTGGATATTGACAACAATTTCATCACTCCACACACACATACACATGGTTGATTTCAGTACGGGAAACCACATTTAAACATACACAACAGAAAATAGTGCAAAAAGAAGCAACTAGCTCATATGTAATTCATTTGTATTTGATGAATTTGACGGTTCTTCAGAATACAAGAGACATGAACACACGAGAATACATGCATATACTAGCTTATGTAAAAGTAGACATTTAGGCACAAGAGTAAAACGATGATGCATGTTCAACGAAAATAATCTGGAAAGTATTTCATAAGTTACTGTTCGCTGGATTATTTTACACACAATTGCGATCCACATGACGCTAAGCTCTCATGTGTTTGTGTGAATAGGTTTACCATTAGGAACCAAAGAATGAAGGCAAGAATGAATTCTGTGGAGTTAGGCGGGAACCACCACGTTATCCATCTTCGCATATTGACACAAATAAACATCATCTAAAGAGGAAAGAAGTAATACCATGTAAGTGAAAACAGACCACATTTCATTGCCATACAGTTTTAGGATAATCACTTTCTGTATTGAAACGCTGTTAACTATTATGATCACATAATACCAACCAGATATATTTTATAAAATGCATTCATCACGCCACAGATTGTGATTGAATATTGGACAAATTCGTTACCAACATTTAGACTACGCTGGGAGCAGCTAGCGTGAACCCTAGTTAGAGTAGAATGATTGTCTGAATAATTCACACTTTTCGCCTGAATCTAAAAATGTAAGCACATGACTACAGTGTTCCTGTAGGTTTGACGGATTTTCAGATTTTGGTTAGTTAGTGTTGTCTTTTGTCATTTAACCTGTAACACATATCTTCACCTGACACACTTCCAGAACATCGAGTTCACACCAATCACTCCAGCGTTAATGACTCTGACTGATATAACCAACAGGATATATGTTCACTCGTCGCTCCTGTGATAGTATTATTTCACTTCACTCATATTGCACAAGATTTTTTGTTCAGATCTGCAGATCGAATGTTTTATTATCCTTTTCGGGTCCAAGGAAACACATGTGAACATCATATTCATTAGGTATCATCAAGTAACCAGTGCAATTGATTAGTTTAGTCTCAAATGTTGCTTCAACGCTTCAATTCTAGCGTCTTACATTGGATAATTAAGGTTTACCATATTCATAAGATGTATACCGCATGAATCAGTGATGTAATTCCTACTGAAATTAGCCTATTAGCATGTCTCCGCATTTTGTATCAATAGCAGATATGACGACATGTGAAAATCAACGTTAAATGTAACTAAAAATAATTTAGGAAAATTTCTTAATAACCAAAACCTTATTTACTAATGGTCTGATTGCATTCACTAGTAATCTTAGTCGCAATGCTTCATAAATACACTCCATTATTATCAAGCACATGATGTGCTGTGCTTAATAGGATTGCAAGATGATACACCCATTGACTGGGTATTCGTTTTCAGGAGAACCAAACACACCCATCCCTGACTCTTGCAAGAAGAGACTGGCATGCAGGATCATTCTGTAGCGCAACCACTCATACTTATGTCAATAGGACTGCAAGAGTTATTGTGCTGAATACACTGATGAAATGAAAGACTTACGGCGAGTATGAGTATCGCGATTAAAACTACTGTGAGTATGCAGAATACCTGAATTTCAGAAATGCAGAAAACAAGGAGAAAATTCACAAAGAATATACAAAAGTTTCGTTTAGGAGTGTGAATTATAATACTGCGATACTAAACAAAATATTCACTGCTTACATGTAGACAATTAAATCTATCAAAATAACTTCAAACATCTTTCGATAAACTGATGGAGACTCATAATCCATATTAAATACTAAGAATGCTTACGAGTAAGAAGTGTGAACGTTTTCACGCTGAATAGAGTGGATCAAAAACCATTGACTGTATGAATGAATCAGGAATTATATCACCGTCTGTGGAATCAATGCACAGAATTAACTAGTCATTTCTATCAACCTGCTTGTAATCACCAATCCTCAGTAAATAACTAACTACTTGGACTGAAAGCAAAATTTCGATAGTTCATTTGGAATCAGTTTGCTGTCAGAGATGAAATTAGAAATTCCTAAGGAGGCCAAGAAAGTAAAATACCTACATGTGACAGGAAACTTCAGAATATGTAAAATATACAGGTAAAAGGTCTGATTCCCTGCGCTCAGCTGACATTTGATTGTCTTCTGTATTGAGCCCTGTTACGCAGAAAATTGTAGGCAGCAGAGCACCTTAAAATGATGCAGAGATTTCGTTAGATTTCATAAATAAATTTGTAAATCTTTATAATTGAAATTTGTGTAATTTACGCGTTTTTGTTCTGTGATTAAGTGAAAGCAAATCCTCATAGCGATAGCTGAAACTGCAAGGACGACTGATATTTGAAAGAAAAAGATGAACCCCCTTTCACTCAATGATGGCAGTTTCAAAGCAATCACGACAACCAACACTGCAGTCAGAATGGTCACAACCAACGATATCAAAGCACATTTCCACTGAATATTTTGAATCACAGCGGCGAAGACCACAGACCATAATATGACCTGCACGAAGAAAACAATCATAATAACAATAGCTGAATAGTGACCATCTGATAAATAAAGGCGTAGTAAGCAAATTAGGTACATTTCAAATGCAATGTTTCCAACCTTCGTTGTAACAGATATGTGATATAATTGTTCTCATCCGGACACGTAGAAAATAGCAGTTAGTGAGACATTCCTCAGTTGTTCATGTTATTTCTTATATGAAAGCAAAGTAAAGCGTGGGATTTAGTAAGCTATGGAATTTTGTCAAATTCTCAATAACAAATACCTTCGTATTTTGAAAATTTACTCATGAGTCACCCAGCCAGTGCACTGAGAACGAAATACCACTGGCAAATATTCAAAGCCTAATGAATTTGTGATGAATTGGTATGAAACATGTGGGTGCTTCTGCGGTTTCAGCGAACCACGTATATAAAGAAATAGTCTTACTGCAATATCTTCAGGAAGTATACAGTATGATTTCAGGCAGACTGATAACTGAAATGCTTCTGTTATATATGTCTCTCTATTAAACTGCTTCATCAAATTGAATATCGTTAAACATTAATTTCAGTTGTGAATGTTCAGGTTATATGACTATTCGAATTATCTTTTAATATGTTCACATCAGCATCATTGATTTTCGAATCTGCAGGTGTCTACTGAGACGCTATCCTTCCTCCTCAAATCTCTAATCATTCTTCCATAATAAAAGAGAACAATTATTTTTATAATTGTCATGGAGACGCAAATGGCATGCGTCAGAAACTGTAGAAGCAATCTCATTGGCAAGATAACCACTGCCATTGATATTTTTCAAACAACACAGCGGTAATTTGATAATTCACACAGAGTAATGCAAAATATTATCGTTGCATATGGGACAACGTCATACTGATACTTACTATAATCCAAAGTAATACACGAACACCGTAAAAATTCGAACGAATTCTCCCCAGGAATATAAGTAGAAGTAATAGCATAGAAACAACCGATCTGAAATGAATTCGCAAACATCAACAATTGATCTGAACCAGCCGATAATTAAAATGACTCATTGCATGATAAGTTCAATACAAATCATAGTAATGAAATCTTCTGTTTGGTAAATGGACCATTCTACTCTCGATCCATGATTTATGAGATCAATCTGAGATTTTAGCCACAGATAAAACAATCGAGTATGATCCCTGTCACAGACCACAGTTAGGTCATGATGAGCATCATATTTCATACAGCACCTAGTGAAACACTACCTCCTTCACACGCTGATGATTGTGCTAGTACGTAGATGTTTATTAGTTCGTTGATGACAGTGCATCTGTATTTCTCAATAACATGGATACTTAATTATGTAGAATCAAGATTTCCATGACAAAAAATGTCTGAGCAGCATTCGCTAAGGTAGACCTCAAAATAAAATGAAAAGCTTAACATGCAATTAACATGATGCTCGTCCCCTCTTCAGGTAATTCCAGTGTAGGTGTGTTATGCAACTCATCTGCGTATTCAAACACTTCCTATCAGCAGTAAATCAAATATCTTGTGGGCCAGTGTCACAGTGGTGGAAAGATCTCCGATCTCGAAATCAATTCCAAATTAACGTACTCTATAACCTTGACTAGTTCACTGGCAGGTTTTAATCCTCGTGAAAGTAACGTTTGCTATTAGTTCACAAGACACGTCGCTTAGATAAATCAATAATGCCATTGTACTGTAAATAAAATTACGCTTGTCATTTATTGAAAGAATCATTAGTTCAGTTATCAATTAATACGGCTGTATAGGAAACTAACATAATAATACAACCCAGATAGTGGATCCCCGTGAAAAATTCAGAAATATTTCGTCTGAAATGCAAGAAAAGATTTTGTTATCTTCTGTAATACAACCTTACTTAATGGCGAACAATGCGACCAAACCGATTGTCACCAATATCATGATGAATGTGTTGATCAGAGACTAATAGTAAAAGATGCTTTTTTTGACAAATCATGCCATTCTTACCCAAATGTAGTAATTGTAAATTGTTTTTTTTCAATCCGCGGCTTTTAAATTTCGAAAGGACACTGGATGCAGCTAAATCCACCATCATGAAATATTTCGAAATCTGTGAGCGAACATGAAAATGACAACACAATGAAAAGAATGTCATAATAAACGAAGGCTAACGAAGACGGCTGGACATAAGCCTTGCAACCTTATATTTTTCAATTATGCAGTAGCAATATGATGAAAATGAAGTCATTCACATCGTGATTTCACGAGAAAACGTTTGTTGGTAAATAAAATTAGACATTTCCAGTTGTTTGTGAGTTTCGACATGGACGGATAAATCTCAACAAATTGCGAGAAGTGAATAAAATTATGATTACTGTTCTGAGTAAACCAAAGCAGTCGTGACAAAATAACACATGATATTCGATTTCCGTAAGGACAAAATGAGTGAAAATTGGAAACATATACACTATCAGTACATAAAACGTTAGAAGATAACGCATTACAATTACACGAATTATTATTTGGAATGCCGGACACATCCATAATACATCCGTGAATGATGAGTTCAAATGACGTGTTCTTCTCCTTTTGATCAAATGCATGAACCCTACTGCAGAACGATGATAAACACCTTCTTCTGAACGAAAGTATTCGTCAAGTAAAAAGAATAAATTACTCTAGTTATGATCAACATGGGATAACGATAACCAACACCATCTATCCATCCATAGATGGGTCACCTCAAGAATTAATCAATCCAAACATAAATACCAGAGAAGATATGGAAGTAGCTCACTCACCTGAAGTAGCTCCTGGTTTCACATATATACGCCTCAGAAAACATTCACGTTAATCCGCATATATATAGCTTGACTTTTTGGATGGTTATCGAAATCTATATTGAATATATTTAGTGATCATATTCTTTTCTAATTCCCAGTGATATCAGAGTTCATATGATATAAATTTTTTTCAAAATCATGAGATTATGTACATTGATTGTGAAGTTTGATACACATTCAAGTTAGATGTTGGCTTACACATAAAGGAATAATCAGATAACTTGACTATTAAAGGGGTTTTTCTCACGAAGTTTTTCATTTTAGAGGCTCAAAGGTTTCATATAATTCATATTTCAATTCAAACAAATTTTAGTATTTCTAATATATTCAGATTTTCAGAAGTGTGGTGAAAAAATTCAGGTTTTCACCTTACAGATACAGAACGACATGAAATAGAACAAAGTTTTCATTTGCGCATAAATTCAAAGACACAGGATTATTCTACAATATATCACTATTTTACACGTAAATTAATTCTAAATAATCTACGAACCTTAAATTGCGAAGTATCTAGACTGTTTGCAGTCAAATGCACTGATACTGTACATCAAACGAAGGCAGAACTATGTTAAGGATTATCCTTTTCTGGAAACAAACGATGAATGAACGCAAATGAAAGAGTGAAGAGACCCAGAGAATCAACGTTCAAATAACAGTGGAATATAAAGAAGTAACTGGCAGGAAACAGAATTTGACCGTTCGAAGTTGATTCCAAAATAAGTTAAAATGTTTGTACATTAAATGACATAAATCTGCATAATGAACAATAATTATGGTTATGGAGTTACGACGTATTCAACAAGATATAACTCAGACTGCTTATTTTTGAGAAGTAGTATGATTTTGGCACAAATTACAAGTTGACAAAGATTAGATGAGAAAAGATGAATTCATCCCTCTCAAACAATAGTCATCATATGCATACATCTTGGAAACCTAGGGAGAAAATACATTCATAGTATAATTGTTTCCTACATATTTCAGTGAAAATTCGTCACACAATATGTTTATCTTATTATAGTGTTGGCAGCAAACTAACCAACCACGTACAAGGCTCAGTTGCTTCGCCTGGCAAACACGATCCTTAATATCTTTCAGCCAATAGTTATCAAAGTACAGAGAGAAATTCGGACGAAATACTAATAATCGGGCGTCGTAAGTGGAAACAAAACCAGCACTGAGGCATCGAAATTCAAGATTGAAGTCCATTATTCTAAAAATGTTCTGTAATCTACAGATTTGTACCCTATAATCGGTCTACACAGTTCTAAAATAGCCAGTTCAACCAATCATTGAGGAAACGAGAATGTCTTATGTTAACAAAGGCACATATTCAGTATAATAAATGTAGAGGCTGAAAATCCGGGTGACATAATCTAAGGGATATAGGAGGCGAATTTCGAGGATATGAAGTCAGATAGCCAGAAATTAGCAAGATATCAACAATCTATTAATCACCTTGCATGAAATACGAAATCTGGGAAACATAATTCATCCAAGTTTTTAGGAAGATTGGAACACCATTCCGGAAAGCAAAACATGAGAATAAATTTGCATCATGGTACCGAATAGAGATCTAGATTGGTTCTATAAAGGCACACTCAGACTGTTGATAGCAAGTGCTCACTCAGCTGATCACATGGAAACAGCTTCCCATGTAGGTTTAATTTCGAAATGATTTTATGTATTTACATGAATCATTTTGTTTCAGGTTAATCGTGGTAGAAATGGAGGGGTTTCTGACCAGTTTTCTGAGCTCGTCTAGAGGTAAGCAGGTATTCACAGGACACAATGTCCAGATATCTCGTGGATAGGGAGTACTTCAGTTAGTCTGACCAATGCTTGACCAGACAGATTTAGTATTTATTGAAAAGTGGATATATGTAGCAGTCACGTTTGTATAAACATGAATGATATTAAAACTGAAATGTTTTCAAAGGTGTGTTCACGAAACTTGCTCAAACGTCTACAACATTATGAACAAGATAAAATCTCAAAGCTATGGAGGAGTACGATTACATATCTCGCGATGACATAGACAAAGAAAATAAAACTCCTTTTGTTAAAAAAAGAATACTCTGGGTGATTAGCCTGGTGAATATGTACTTGACAGAAGTTTTTCCATGTTAACAAGCTCACTTGTAATTGTCACCCAGAATATTATGAAGTAAACAGCAAAGGTGCAAGCAGATGAACAAACCAGATTTTAAGTTAAAACGGTTCGAAATAATACATGAAATCATACAATAACCCTAAGAGAAGTAGTGTTATGAGACTTCCTAATAGTATCCGTTGAGTCGAGCCTTAAATTTTAGAATAAAACTGATCTACTGGTTGCGAGGATTTCCTGGCTCAGAAGTTCAGTTACTGACTAAGACTTGAAGACTAATTTGAAAACTCGCAGCAACTCAAAGTTCCTAAGACTATTCTACAGGTGGTGGTATGTAGTTTAAACATGGATATCGTATACAGGAAACACCAGTGAACAGACTGTGTGCACTGGAAACATAAAAACATTAAGTGCAGCTGAGACTATTCTTCATTTCACAGAGCGTAATCCCAGCAAGAAGAACTCATCGAATCAACTACCTAATTGATGAAATCTTATATATTCTTGAACTTTGACTGGAAGCATTCACATCATCAAGAGGTTTTTTGTGGAGTAGTGCACATGTTAGGTATTCAAGCTTAACAAAAAGACTTGGGAATACTATTTTTACTTGAAAAATGCTATTTCTATTCGACATTGTTCCATAAGGAAATTATGATTATATTATTCAACGCTATGTGATGGTCAGTACTGAAGACATTTTAGGCAATAATGTTCTCAATTTTTATTCGATGAGCTCTAAATTGTCACTCACCTACTCAACTACTGATCATTTATAAGTAATGAAATGATGCCTTTCAGAAATAAAAGTCATATTTGAGTGTCTGATGCGATGTGGCAGAACTGGTTGACATGAGTGCAAAGATTAGAACCTATTCGTCTGAAACTAACTGTACAGAAATGAAATTTATGAATATATATATATATATGTATATCGAAAGTGTAACTGAAAATTATGAATCCTGTTCTATATCTGTGAACAAGTGAAATACTTCGTACCATGGTTAATTAAAATTTATCCACTAACTAAATGTAAATTCAGTTAGATCAAAATATATGTAGTGTCATCAAAATCGCCACTGATATCTATCTGAGAGCATTAATTTGTATGGACACACAAATGGTGGAAAGTAAAAACTTCTTAAGAAAATTCAAACAGAAAGAATGAGACTCTACCTGAAAACTGTAATACATCTTAGCAGTACATCTCTGACAGTCTTGTCACATATCTACGTCTTTATTCAGTGTCAAGGAGGATGAAAACAGACAAGAAATGAGGCTATATATAAGTAAAGTGAAACACGAATAAAAACACAAGGTAATCTAAAAGGAACAAATAACATTTAATAACTGATATTATTCTGGTTTTCTTAAATTTCCGTCCTGTACTGCAGTGAGACATGCAAGCACGAAAACTGCTCTTCAGACAACATGCAGTCCGAAACGATCAAGCGGAATGATGAAGAATTACAAAATGTAAAATCGAAAACAGTCTTTTTTTCGAAAGTTTTTATTTTTGAAATGAATTGCATATTATGGAGATAAATAGATTATTCTCTCCAATTTGTTGAAACGTATCTATCAAGCATTGAAAATACGGTGTTGCTGCATAAGATGCTCATTTTTTCTTCGGATATTTTCTCCGATTTCATGAAACCGATTATTCAAGCATTGAAAATTTGGTTATGCTTTGTGAGATATTACTTAAAATGATGTTCATCAAGATGAAAAACAGCTACATATTTGTGAAAAGAAGGTGGATTCAGTTGTTTTCACCAGAATCGTGACTGTTTTCTGCCATCGATGTATGTAATTATGCACGTAATGAGACGGATTCATGTATAAATACGTCTGTCTACTCAATCACACCACTTCGATATCTACTTGCAATTACTTCGAATGTTTACAACTACTGTGTCATTCGACACACACTCTTATAATCATTATATATAAACGTTTCTGTGGGGTTCAGAAGACAGTTATAAGATGAACAAATTGATATGAAATGAAAAGCGATATCGTCTATCATAGATAAACTGTGATTATTTTCATATCAATACATGGACTCTTCACTCATTCTAGTCTTCAAAAGTTCATTCAAGTGAGGGATAATGAGTGCTGGATTCTGAAAACAGTTGTTGATTGAGTATGCAATTCACGAGGCAGAAACATTATGCTGATCACTGAGGAACAATAAAGCAGTGTGATCAGATAATCTTCACAGAAATATAAATTTGTTTTTCATGACATGAACACTGTCTAACTGGAAGAAAGCCTCAAGTGGTATGATGAAGTGAGCTGCAATCAGTAAGAACATTCAGTGTCCACTCAGCAGTCAACTAAATTCTGTCTCATGGTTATATCTTTGCCGTTCTGAGATAACCAGCTAAAATTAATTAATATGTTCATTGGATTTGCTTCATATTCAACGATTAGAACCGTGGTCTTCAATTCAACAAGAAGTAGATGTGTTCGATTAGATTTTAAATATATCCTCCATCTTATAGCATGGATAATTTCATTACAGCTATTCAGCATAAATTGGATTATGTAGTGCTCTTGATTAATAATAAAATCCGTGCTGTTAAAATTCGTTACAGTTATTCGGCTGACAATATTCCTTGACTGATATAACCTAGCTAACAAAGGATATTTTCAGCATAACTTGCACTATGTGGAACTCTAGATGAATGATAAAAATCATACTGTTAAGCTACACAGTTAGGAGAACTGTCCACCTGAGCTACATATCTTCTACACCATCCCTCTGAGTATGCATGATTTCACACGCCATCCAGTATTTGTGTTTACTCAGAGAAAGATGTGCTGGCCGCATTAGATTTCCTTTCACTCAGAAGCTGATATCCATTTCATCAGGCTACACGTACGATCCATTTCAGTCAGTAAAACCACTTTTTATATGTGAGACAATAGAAAATGGTGCAAAAGGAAACAGTTATCTCACGGGCAATTCACTCATTTTTTTGATATTTGACATGTAATCAATATCATCTGGTAATAAGTCCACATATGTTCGACAGATTTCTGAATGGCTTGCTAACATATCACGTGTTTACTAGGAACAAGCCATGTTTTAGTGTTCCTTTTACTGGCAGCATAGTTCATGGTCAGGATTAATTCTCCGACTATGCTTATCTGTTGTTAAATCAATTATTCTTGGTACTGGATGACGTTTCGTGCATAAATCATATCAAATTAGTCACATGGTTTTACAATGTGTCTCATCTATATTTTCGCACTTTCTCTCGTTTGCACTTCCTGTTGTTGTTTGTTGCCACTTTTCTAATCTCCAGTACATGCGTTGCGTTAGCCACATTGCACGTGTGCCATGTTGAATCTCTCCACCTAACTATAATACTTTTTAATACTCTCACCCCGTCTCACCTGATTTCGTGATTACATACAAGTGAATGCAATACAATGGCTGAGCTGTTTTCTGGGTTATTTAACTGAACCGAGTCAATTATTGTTGGTCTAGATGAGTTTGATGTCACAATAAACTAGTTGACCCTGACCTATTAGTTTGACCCGAGAAATTGACCTCACAGTCATTTTATGGTATTTAGAAAATTGTTTTATTTTTATTGATTAGATCTGTTTTGTCCTCAAGCCGACAATGTTTATCTCTGGAAGAGTTGGTTAGTTGGTTCACATATCACCCATATTTTAGCCTCATCAATTATCTTACATAAGGCTACTGACGTTCCTTCTTTATACGACAGTGCTACATAGACTTTGGAGTCTATATTATTGTCGTCATTTGTATTGCTAGTCTTAGTTTCTCTGTGATTCTTCATATATTTTTGAGTAAATTCTGCTGTGCAGTTATTCACTAGTAACATAACCTTCATTCGCATGATTTCATTATTTAATACTTCCTGCCAATGGTCTAACTACGAAGTCGGAAATACATTTGGCCACAATGCTCAGGTTCTACATTCAAAATAATAACATCGAACGAAAATTCGAATGAACACCTAATGCTATGAAGGCATAGTCACGCGCAGTTTCAGCAAGAAATCATCTTCATTAATTTGCAGGGCATTCGCTGTACTGTGAAATCAGTGTTGGCACTTTTATTTTGATTGTATTTATCAAAGGAATTTTCTGGCACACATCATTTTAGTATACAGACGTTTGGAAAACAGTCACAAATAAATGTAGATTTTTCACCGATTCGATTTTATGCACTTACTCGTAATGAAGTTTCCGTATTTCCAAAACATAGAAGACGTGAACACAGGTGAAACGAACGATATACTTTGCTATGGATTAGTGCATAAATTTTGATACAATAATATAGTGGTGATTCAAGTTCAGTCAAAATAATCCGACAATCATCCCACAGATAACTGTTTACTGCCTTTTCTTACACAAAATTGAAGTCCACATGATGCTATGCCCGTATATATTTGTGTAAATAGGTGCAGAATTAGAAACGAAATGAGGAAGGAAAGAAAGAATTCTGCGGAGTTAGGCCAAAACCACCACGTTATCCACTGTCGCCTGTTGACAAAAATTAACATCATCTAAGTTGGAAAGAAATAAAACGTTGTAAGTGATAGAAGATTACTTTTCATCACCACATATTTTGAAAAAATTCACATTCCATGGTAGAAATACTGTTAAATGTTATGATGATAGAATTCCAATCGGATATGTGTTTTATAAGAGACAGTTTATGCGTTTCAACTACTTAGTAGACATTTTACAAATTCGAAATTGAACTCACATTTCGATAGAAGCGGTTATCGTAGACCAAATTTAGAGTAGAATGTTCCTCTGAATAATTCACACTTTTCCGCATGCATTTAGGAATGTATGCACCTGACTACAGTATGCTTGTCTGTTTGACAGATTATCACATTTTGGTCAGTTAGTGATACTTTCTCTCATTTAATCTGTTTGACTTGTCAAATAAAGTATAATTACATTTCAGTGGTTTACACACAATGATAAGTTTTGTTTTTGGTAATTTTGCTGGAAATGTTACCAATAATATACAATAACAATAACTTAAATTTTTTCATTGTTTCCGACAGTGTATTTTTCAGAAATGAATAATGACAGTTGAATAAAATTTGTTATACATGCTTGTTTGTGGATTTTCATAGGGAGATAGTTTTTTATGTGGACGAATATGCCTCAATAAGTTTTAAAATCTGAATGAAAATCTACTTACATTTTGGCGACACTACAGTGATAGTGACAGACTACCACAACTTAATGCAATTTGTATAATAGTGACTTTCTTTGCATATGGTTAAATGTACAGTGTGAGTTTATATAAAGAGTTAAACAATGTGGATTAAATGTGAATACTAGGTGTCTCTATAATAAGACCCTGAAAATCAACTTGCATGGTATGCAACCACCACAGGTGTCCATTTCTCTCAGAAAATATAAAACGAACGCTTAACTAAAATGTTCATCGTGCAGATGGACTAAATGGAGCTGACAAAACTGTGAGGAGAATTCAAAATGCTGTGAAACTCGTCTTTGTTTGGTGTCAACAAACTAGTGGTTCAACAATCGGATAAAGAGATCTCATCGGTCTCTTAGGCTTACATCTGTGTATATCAGTTTGGGTGTATTTGTAGAAACAAATTCTTGTGTCGTACGCGAAATTGACTGTCTGCTCGGATGATGTTTGAGTTGCCATAGCGGTTGAAACAGGCAAATTCAAACTACCAAAAAGTTCAATAATAAGGCGTCTCGTAGAATACTCACAAGAAAGGTATTCCATCAAGTCACTCACTGTTGTAAGACAACAAGCAACAAACACAGAGATGCTTTTATTGTGCAGGCTTTGATGATTAGAGTTTGTAAATCAGGTCTCTGTGTACAGAAGGAAATACTGGTCACTATCAATCTACCACAGTAATGTGTCTTACTTACTAATTGTTATTTCTTTAAATGATACTTTTTTATTCTATTTCTTATTATCATTCCTGATTCCTTTAAAACTGTCTTTTATTAGTAGCATTATCTGAACCCATTTTATACTTATTACTATTACCACTTTTATTGTTATCAGTATGTAATTCTTTATACATTCGAATTCTTTCTCTCATGGATAATTGTTCATTTATTGGATGTAGCTGAGCCATAATTGATAATTACCTTAATATTAGTCTTTCAAGCTCTGTTCCCCTTATCTACGTGAACATGATTTGAAAAAATATTCACGCCCATATATTTGCATGCTTTTCTCAGTGTTGTTTATTCGCTTATCAGTCATTTTATCTTCCAATTTAATTTTAGTGTTGTGGACATCTCTGTGTGTAGATTATTCATTTGAAGAGTTTTACCAGTGTTTGGTGAATTCATCAAATCTCGCTTTATTGAACTTCGCTGCTTGTCTTAAATGGAATAAAGCGCCATCTGCTGTGATCAACACCAGAATATAATGGATACTATCTATTCATTTATATTTAAGTAAACGCAGGACTAAATCAATCCCATTACAAACACCAGATTAGATGAAGCAATAACTCACTCAACTTAAGTGATTTCATACTTCAGATGTGTATGCCTTAGAAAAAATTCACGTAGTCTTGCGTATACATATATATATATATATATATGTATAATTTGACATTGTTTATGGTTATCAAAATCACCATTGAGTATACTAAGAGATCAAATTCCGTTCTGTCTGGGATTGTGTTTATTATTTATGAAATCTTCAAATATAATAAAGTAATCTGTCGCCTTTCGAAACACCATCGTAATGAGCTAACTGGTAAATTAAGAGATTTTTTTTCAAGTTGAATATATGCTGCTAATGAAGCAAAGGTCTTTGAAGGAGAATGATAATTTCGAATCAAACAAATTATTTGTGTTTTGACTTCATTTGACTTTGGTAAGAAATCTAAATACTGAGATGTAAAGTCTGTCAATTTCTTCCAAGAGATCCGAAATGATAATTTGTAGTTAAACTTTCTATTGAATAAAATTGTAGTCTTATTTATGTTTAAAATCCAAATCACAGGTTTTTTATTAAATAAAGTACTATGGTACACATAAAATGAACAGATGGAATTTACAAATAACACATTGTGAAATGTCTGTGCAGTAATTCACCAAATGCACTGTCAGTGTTGATCGATATGGAAACGAGCGCGACAATGTGTGGAAGGTAAATCGCTTGTGATAAAAAGCAATAGAGAATGAAACATGAAGAAGTAATATGAAGTAAATACTGATTATACATCATGTGAGTTAAATTTCAGTGGAAAACCACAACTTTGGTTCCGAGGTAACGACACTGTACAAAAATATGTAGGAACATAACTGAAAGGCTTACATAATGCCGAAATAATGAAACTGTAGATTCCACAGCAGGCTAGGGCAGCAACAAGAGCTAAATCTATTTCTTTTGCACAAGAAGCACCAGTTGTTTTAGGCGTTGCAGTAGCCTTTTTTGGTTAGAATTTTCGGCAGCTGGATGGTGTCGACGGTTAAATTAGCTCCTGATAGATAATAGAGAATATTCTTCATTGATAACTTTATGGCCGGTATCGGCAAGTCGATCTTATAACGAACTATTAATGTTTCTCACTACATCTTTATTAAGCTAAACTGGTAGGTGTTCCGAAGAATGAGAACTGGACTTCCTACGGCGATATCCAATGAAGAATTATAACACGTCGTGTGGAAACTGAGACATGTAGTTGAAGTGCATTACAACTTCTCCCAACAGATTTTCTCAAATTTTTGGTAAATATCCCATCAGAAATATCATCTCTGAACTGAAATCATATATGTATATATATAAAGCCTTATTTAAAGATGTGGGACAGTTCTTTCTGCTTTCTTGGTCATGTGTTTCCCGATGAACTTTTCTGGATAGCTTTTTTCATTTGAGGTGCTATTTACTATCCTAAGTTCATCTTCATTTCAATCTTCTGAGAATATAGTTATGACCCTGTAGCTGTGGGTGCTTATTAAATTTCTTTTATACCGGAGAAGAACAAAGTTGTGCAAATGTGTTTATTTTCTTTTATATGTACTTTACCTATGCAAGTTTCTCCTTATACCGTCACCTGATTTTCTTACGAGAAAGACATTAAGCATGCAATTCTTCTTTGGGATTCTCCCTCACAGATAAAAATAGTGGTTAGATTGACTTTATTGAAATGAATTACTACTGTGAATCTATCAAAGCCATTTTCACAGGGGATAGATGTGTCATTCATATAACCCCACTGAAAAAGAGTTTTCTGATGATAACATTCAAAAGACCATTTTCTTGTTCACGTAGAAAGTAAACTTCTGACAAGGGATTCAGCGGTAACCCACTGACACCCTGTCGACTTGACTGTTGAGGGTGCCATGAAATGTACAGTTCACTTTTATAGTACACCTTGCTAACACCTCTTTGAAGATTTCAACTGGAATCCCAATGTTTACTGACTTGATGTAAACTTGTTCATATATGTGGTATATTATTACATTTGTGAATAAAGATTTTATAACCAAAGATATCATAGTTTTATCCCTGTTATTATTATCTTTGTTTTTGTCCGCTAATTCACTCATACCTTCCGCAATATATTGTACTATTTGTTCATTCAAAAGATTAATAACTGTGACTACCAGCCAAAGCATGTTAGGCAAAGTTTTCATGGTTTAGCTAGATGCTTAGTGATTATTTTAATTCTTTTCATCTGCAGAGAGTGAAATATAGTATGGAATACATCACCTACGATATTATGGTTCGTTATTAATATACATTTTTGATTTCGATAACTAAGTATCTATCAAACAGTTTATTATTTTTATACATTGTAGTTTTGAAGCGAAAGTAAAGAAACAACCAAATAATATTATCTCGCCTTATTTGTGAGACTTTATTTGAGCTAAATTCCTGAAATTAGAAACGCGTCTAAATGTCGTCATAAATGCAGATGTCGAATATTTCGTTGATACAAACTAAGTGAAATGAACTGCATGGTCTCGGAGATCTAACATCAGGGAGCTGAAAGTATGCGTAGGAGTGATAGCTGTTTAATCTTCTTTCTTGAATCACAAAAAAAAGAGAAAAAAATGTTTGAGTTCCAGTTTTCAAGAAAATTGCACCACTTTTGAGAAAGACAAAGAGAAATAACTATAACTCTCATGATCGCACTTTTATTTAACTTTTGTATAGCCTTTTTCTACGGAAATAAATGAAGCTTCAAGTTGGTTTACATAAGGGACACTGAGATGGCTGATTGTAAATGGATATTCAAACACTTAATCGATAAACTTGGCTGAACTGGATAGCCAGCTTCTTGACCATCTAAATTTAAAAAATTTAATCGCATGTTCGGTAGGAGATTCGTCGTAAGGGTATCTATTCTGTTTTCGTAGCATGCAGAAATGGAGAAAGATATTCACAAAGAGAAATCATCAGGTATCTAATGAACATGCGGGGTTCTATTAATATCTGCAAATTCTTCATGTTGTTAGATGTTCCGAAAGCACCTTCACTATTTTGCTAACTGAATTCTAACTTTGATTTCACCAATCACATAATCTTAGATATAAGCTATTTCAAGTCACTGGGTTACTTTCAGTCTAATGAACTAAAATTTACTTGAGTTGTAATGTAGCGCCATGAGCTATCGTTAGTAATCTGGAAATACTTGAATTTCATGTTAGTTAAAAATTAGGTCTATCGTATTTGACGTTCTCATGTGACAGGGAACTACCGGAGCACTGAACTAACTTACAGAGAGAAATTTTGAGGCATCTGTATAGAGGTTTCAGGACAATTATTTGACTGATGAGTGGTTAAAACCAATTCTAATTCTCCGTGTTGTGATCCGTCCGTAGTAACTGGAAGTTTGGATCTACTTATCAGATTCCCAGCTACCTAACTGACTATTTCATGCTGAAGACCTTTGATTAATGGATGTAATATGCACTCGGATTTTATATATGTTTTCCTCTATGTCGTCTGCCCTGTTTAGAAGAATATTACTGTTTCATTTGAATGTTACTCACTCCATGTTACGCGAACTATTACATTTCCATCATATTTCTAATGAAACTTTGTGTCAACCAAGAAATTTGGAATTTTATTCTGAAGATTACTGAACTAATTATCCAGTAAATACTGAGCGTTTTTATTTCTTAATAAGTTAACTACTTACGTCATTCTGAAATTACGTTATTCTTATTTCCAACCAGTTTCTCCTAGTTATCGTAACAAAAATTATCTTCAAAACTCTACTGTATTTTACATGATTGTATTTAAAAAGCCATTTTTGAAAATTAAAGTCAGCTTCTTAAAGTAACTGTGCAGAAATTGAATTAATGGATATACATATCAGACAATTCGTTCATTTTATGAATTTAGACAAAGCTATAAGAAGACGTAGTTTGTCTGAATCAGGCAATGCATTTGCACAAAACATTTCGAACAATCTGATCACACACGGACTTGTCATAGGAATATATGTGAAATTAATAAAGCGTTAAGAGGTGAGAAAATAGACTAAGGTCAAGTAAAAAGTACATATTTTAGGTCAAAATAACAATGGAGACCACTAAATCAAGTAAGAGAAGTAATAGTACATCTGGTATGGTATCTAAACGAAGTTTTCGAAGGAAGGGTAATTGCGATAACGAAATGTTGCTTTGAACTCATAAAGGTGGTTTAGACTTTCTGATCCCCAATATATCTATCTAAGCTCTCTGAACATGAGAATGATGATGTCACATCACACTGTACTTATCAGTTTGAATGTACCCGTCTACACACGTACCTAAGGAGGACTTGTCGATATCTGCACGTAAGAGCTGGTTTCAGAGAATATTCCTAAATGTCTCTGGAAGCAAATAGGATCTTTAGAAACCAATAATGGTGCAAACACGATACTTAGTTCCTCCATTAGAAATAGGACATAAAATTGAAGTGAACACATCTTTTTAACCTATCTATCCTAAAGTTTGTGAAAGCCCTAACTGGTAATTAGGAAGATTAAACCATCTTTGTGAGTTGAAAGCAACATTTCGTCATCACACTAACCCTTCCTTCGTAAACTTCGTTTTGCAGATGTACTATTACCTCTGTTATTTGGTTTAGTGGTCTCCATTGTTATTTTGACCTAAAATATGTACATTTTACTTGACCTTAGTCTATTTTCTCACCTCTTAACGCTTTATTGATTTCACATATATTCCTGTGACAAGTCCTTGTTTGATCATATTGTTCGAAATGTGTTGTGCTAATGCATTACACGATTCAGACAAACTACGTCTTCGTATTTCTCAGTCTAAATATAAATATATATATATATATACTCATATGAATATCAAATGTGTGATTAACAGTTATTACACCTCTTGTATTTCTCTAAAAAAACAAGTGCACTGGATTATTGGAATGATTCTTAGTGAACAGTTATCTACTGGTTGAGTGTAACTTTAAGTAAAACATTCATCAACACCAATGTGAGGTGGTTTGTTTGTTTTGAATCAAAAAGTATATATCGAGCTTAGTAATTTGCATTTGTTTCGTGTACAATTCCATTCGAATAATAAGGATAACCTGTTTCCATTATTATTATGTAAGAGTTTGACTTAGGCTTAACTTAGACCTAAATTAGCCACTCTTACAAAAACTTCTTCACCGCTTTATGACCTTAGTTGTACTCTGCCTAATGCGCAAATACTAACGAACTGAATCGAGGTAAAAAGACTTTAAATGACTAGCGTGACACAAAAGCGAAATGCGATTTGATAAAGAATAAGAGGGTATACACTTATCTGCAGTCGAGACGGTGGTAAGCTTGGAGAGTGTGCCGAATGAAAGCACAACGAGAGAGCGAACCAAAACCGTACAGGAGATTCACGAATCGAAAGAGGAAGTGGTGCTAAAGGTCAAGTGAGTCCGTTCAAACAAAGGTTTGAAGGTTCAATGTACACTACAAATACATAGTTTTTCTTTCTCATCATTTGAGAGTGCGTAGTAGTCTCCAAAAATCTCAACGAAACTCACGTATGAATAAGGATTTCATTTCCTTCAAGTCGTGAAATCACTATTCAGAGAATTTCATAGTATACTTGATTGACGGAAAGTGTTCATGGATTTAAATGGGCATGAGGTCATCCCATTTTTAGTAAACGTCTTTAGAGTGACCTGGAAACAGAACGAATTTTGCTGTAGGACATCTTTATCTCTGGAAAGCAAATATTTCAAATGTGAAAGAAGGATACTGTCAAGGAACTTAGCCCTAAGTTCCTATTTTAATGAAGACGTAGGCGATAGAACCGATAAATACTATGTATTGCTTCAACTTTAAATCCAAAACGCCAGTATTCCTTGAACGAAATTATATTGTTTGGCAATTAAAGTGAAGACAACTACAAAGTCTACAAACGAATGTTAGGTAGAAATGAAGTTATAAAGTACTTTTATTCGTTTTTGTTCAAGTCTTCATTCAACTTGCAAGTGATTGAACCATTCGCGCCTTTGAATTACCCACCAATGGCTGCCACTTTCAATAAACAAACGTTCAATTTTCACGTCCATTGACAGATACAATAACCACTTTTATTACGCAGAATGAATCTGTGTCTGGGTTTGAGATCATAGCTTCTCTATATATTAAAATAAAGTCTAATTAGCCAAAATCATGGCAATTAGTGTGATTAGCCAAGAGGGACATAAGTTTAAGATGAGAGCATGCATGCGGGAAACTGAAGGTGTCCCTCATAAGAAAAGATACAAAAAATGAACCACATTATTTGTAGTTTAAGAATTCAACTGAGTTGTTAGTTGAACTGTAGTGTCACTTTCCATGACAGCCGATTCCTTGGGACCTGATGTGTACGCATTTGAGGTCTAAATGTTTTCGGTGTGTGCTTGTTTGAAGAATCACATTTCGTGAGAATTCCTTTGAACAATTTATACAATAAAGATGGAATTGTAAAGTCCTCCTCAGATGAAACAGAAGAATACTTTCAAAAACTGAAAACTTGTGTCATGCAGTCGAAAAATGAAGATAGCAAGGAGATGAGTGCCTTTCGTCCGGAGAACATGCTATTCCCGAAACTTTGCAAACAGCGGTTTTGAGACAGTGCCTTAGAGTGCACCTCGGTGTCACAGATATGAATTTCGTCTTCAGGTGCTAAGCATACTAGCAAAGCATGGATGCAGATATTACGGAATTTGAAGACGAAGTGGGGGGCAGCAGTTAGCATTTCCCCTTCAACTTGACGTAAGCAGAAAGAGATTCTAACCTTCAGAGTGATAAGATATCTCACTCCAATACCTTTATTATGAGCCCTCACAATGTGCGAATTAGCGATTCGATTCGGCAAATAATGCGACTCGAATTAGTGGTGAATAAATGTCATGCTTTGGACAATATTTGACTTGCTGTAAAGACATTCTTCTTTATATTACACAATCCGCTTATGTTTTCACTTTTTCATCATTTGGCTTCAGTCAGACTCGGTCTGACTCCATATGAACTGCAAATTTGCTTTACACTAGCCTGAATGCAACTCAATGTTCAGATGTGATAGTGAATGCAGATCAACTGACAGACGGATCACACATGTGACCTATTCTCTCACATCATAATAATGGTTATCATCGTAACACGGCGTCATATTCGAAAGGCCATGGCTATGAATTTTACAAAGAAGTTATAATCTTATGATGACTGTAAATGAGCCAAAGCGAACTTATGTAAACATGAATTTTTCAAATGGAAATTAAACGTAATGCGAATGGATTCTTATCGTAAAACGAAACTTGCGTTTCAATGTATTGGTATCCCTATTCCTGCTAAAATAATCCCCAGTATTGTTTTTTATGAATAATTTATTTGGGTTAATATCAGCCTACCTTGTACTGAATCTGATCGTGTTCTGTTGGAGATTATTAACCACTACAAAAATATTAGTAGGCGTAATGTGGTTCAGTTTTGGGAAACTTGCCAACCAACACGTGGCTGACGCATACATAAATCTCGTTTAACAGGAGAGTAAGACCAGAGAAGTGGATAGGCAGGGAACGAAGCTACTAACTTCAACCCTTATAAGAAATTCATCATTACTGTACGATAATCAAAGCTCAGGATTATAGCGTTGTGTTCTTCTCGGAACGCAAAAGAATACAATCCTAATTACTAATAAGTTTGGAACAGAAATATCAAGATTCATTCTGAATGACATTGACCTCAATGCATTTATGTGTATGTTAATTTCACTAACGCAGTATTCAAATGCCCGATTAATTTTTCTTCCAAATATATAGCACGAAAATGAGGTAACGACAATTGAAGTAGGGAAATGGGTAACTATCTAAGTAACTATCTCACAATAAGTAGCTCAAAACTCTGCATCGTCGCTCCGCTTATGCATACTCTTTAGGCGCCCCAAAGGAGAATGAGGAAATTTTCCAGATCACTCTTGCTTAACGGTAACATTTTTCAGGTATTTACACATCATGTTATGATTGGTATAAGCAGTGATTCTCAAGTTGTTTTGTTGTCATATTTCAAAATTAAACTCTATAGTTTCACAAGGATAAGAGAGTTGTTTCAGTCCAACAATCAGTGAAGTTATTCTCCAAGTCATAAAATGAATGACGTTATTTGCTTTAGTCAGTGTGTGAGTAACGGAAGGGTGATCTTAACTCGCTTCATCTAGGATATTTCAGTGAATATGAGGTTTGTGAGTGTTGTTGTATACCTGAATATGTTTTCACTTACCTAAGTTTTCTTTTCAGATTGTTTGTCAAGTTGACCATGCAACACACTGTATGGTGTTTGTCTGTTTGTGGAAATAAGATATCTAGCTATGAAGAAAAATGTTGTATGGTTTGTATTTTTTGAAGAGCACATTATTGCGTGTTGATGTGGTTGGCTGTGGGCTTTCTTAGTTTTCATTGTCATCCATCCATTCATTGGTGGAATCTGGGCTGTATAATTTGATTGGTTGCCTTTCTGAATTTTATGGAGAATAATGTTATGTCGGTAGCATAACTGTTAGGACGCTCGCCGACCATGCACAGAAATACAGATCCCCTACATCATCTGTGTAATTAAGTTGGACTTCAAAAGCTCCCTACTATTTCTTTTTACCGAAAGAAAGCTATTTTGGTGGCCTATTGGTCAGCCTGAATCGGTCGTTCAGAGTTGTTTCATCATCATGTACTTACTCTCTTCATGAGTTGTTGAAACCAACTTTATAATCAAGACAACACATATTATTACTAAAATAAACACTCAACACACCTCACTGTCCAGCTTAGTTTATTGAAAATGCTGATCGACTGAGATCCTTAGGTATTTTCTTAACATATTAGACGGTTATTTGAATGATACTTCCAAGGTATGGATTCAAAAATGCGCACACGTTTACCATGGAATCATCTTTACAAACTGACAGAGCGTTTGCTGTGCTAAGATTTAGAAATTGGTTTTTACATTTTGGTCGTTTCATCAGAAGACATTTTGAAATATGCATCATTTTAGCACACAAACATCTGAAAAATAATCAGAAATGGGTGCAGATTCTTCGGTGATAATTTCGTTTATATTTGTGCATTTATTTTTTATGAAGATTACGTTAATCATCAGTGTTCAAGAGAGGTAACCATATGTGAAATTAGAAGCAAACTTTGATATGATTGAGTGGATATTTAGGCACAATAATTATATGATGGGGAATGCTCAAAGAAAATAATTCGACAACCAATCCGGAAATAAGTGTTATTTAAACATCTTACAAAATCCAGCCTCACATAATGTTAGGCTGGAATAAATTTGTGCGAATAGGCTTATCATGTGACACCAAATGACGAAAGCAAGAATAAAACCCATGGAATTGGGCGTGAACCACCATACTATCCACGTTCGGATATTGACAAAAATAAACATCCCCTAAATTGTGAAGAAGCAAAACAAATTCAGAAACAAATGACTACTTTATATGGGCATAAATTTTACGAGAAAACTGGAATTTTATTGTGAGAAAATCTGTTGACTTTGATGATTGCAATGTCAGTAAAATAAGGTAAAGTCTACGCGCCTCAAATAATTTAAATTATTCAGAAACAGACTAACAGCGTCCATGTTATGCTTGATATGATCTCTTTTAGACGTACGTCAGCACTTAGCAGAAACTGTCGCTGAAATGCAGTGATGTTTTGAATAATTCATTTTTGTCGCATATTTCTGGAAATTTATACTTCTGATAAAAGCTTGTGCTTCGTTTTAACAAACGATTCCAGACTGCCTACTTACTGTGATCTTTTTCATTTATCTAATTTGGCACATGTTCACCAACAGAATTTCCAGAACATTATGTTTGCAACACTTGCTATATTAAAGGGACTCTGATTGATGGCCGATCAAAACAAACATACATACTCTGTTGCTGTTGTTGCAATAGTAAGATTTTGCGTGAGGTTTTCGCCTCATGTATATATGGGTGGAATATATCACTGTCTTAATGGTTGAGGAAACGCGTGTGTATGTTGAAATCGTTAGTCATCCCTAAGTTGTCAATTTTGTTGAATGGCTGAATTCTGAATGATGCCTCTTCGTCGCAATTAAACAGTTTCACATGGGATTATCAAACATGTATATTCTCCGTCAGATGTATGTTACATGTATATGTAATAGAAATCTTGTTGAAATTTACCATTCTGCGTGTTTTCCCACCATCTAAGAACAGTAGGAATCAGGAGAATTAAGAATCACCGTCAAATGAAATGGACAGTGATTTGCGGAAATTTTTTAATAACCAAAATCCAGTTTGCTCTTTCACCTACAGCATTCAGGAAAATCATAAAAAGGTATTAGGCTTAGTGATAATGTCTCACAGATTCTGATTCACAGATACCAACATTTATCTGACTGAGGGCTTAGCATCTTTTACTGCTTAATTCGACTATCAGTTGGCATTTTGTAACAAAGTGGAAATTTATTTAATATGAAAATATAACCACTGATTTACACTGCATACTGGTGATATCCCGCACTTGATGTGCTGTGAGCAATTTAACGGCAAAATTGAATTGTAGTGAATACACTGATTTAATGAAAAACTTACCAAGAGTATGAATAACGCAAATGGAACAGGTAGGAGTATGCAGAATATCGAACTCTAAGAAATGCAGAAACAAAGTGGCATATTCACAAAGAGAAACACAAGATTTGTTGCTGCATGTAAATTATTATAACAGCAAATATACCGAAGTAAACACTGGTGACATGTAAACATTGATAATAATTAAAACACACTAAAATTTCTTCCGTTGGACACAGTGACGTCAAATTAAACTGTATCTGAACTACTTAGCATCGTTTTGAATCGAAGCTGGATACGTTTTACCAAAATTGCAGTGATGGCAGTAGAAGGTAGAAATGCCGGAAGGTGCATGAATGTCACTCAACATACTTTACAAAAATTGCTAGGCTGTTTCACGAATCCATTTTTGATCATAAGCAGTCAGTGGATAACCAGCTACTTAGACTAAGAACAACGTTTCTATCATTAGTGTGGCATCTACCAAATTTTAGTGGTGAGGGTAAAATTTGTCACGAAACGAATCCTTCAAAATTTAAATATGTGCTGGAGAAATCGAATGTTAGTAAGGTAAACAGCTCATGTGTCTGATTTATTTTGCTCTGCTGATATTTGATTGTCTATTGCACTTAGCGTAATTACGAAAGAAATCATAAGCAACAGGGCATTTTAGAATGACGCTGAGATATTATCCAATTTCATAATAATAATACATAAATTAATGTAACTTACCATTTTTAGTTCAGGTATCAAGTGATAACAGATGGTTAAAACAGCAGCTGAAACCCCAAGGACGGCTGATATCGACATAAATAAGATGAACCCCTTTGCACTCAATGGTGGTAATTTCATAGCCACCAAGACCACCCCAGCTGTAACCATCATTGTCATGGCTAAAACTATCAAAGCACATTTCCAATCAACTGGTGAGAACACAGCAGCAAAGATCACAGACCATAATATAACCTATATCAAGAAAGCAATAATTGTGATAATTAAGTAATTTTTATCTGAAAATTGAAGGCGTACTGAGAAAATTAGGCACATATCAAATGCAACATTCCCCTCATCGCTTTTCGTATGTGCGCGATGTTGCTGTCACCATCACGAAATTAAGAAAATAACTATTTGTTTCACGAACAAGCAGTCTACATGTTGGACGGTGCAAGTGAGACAGTCCTCAGTTGTGCACAGTATTATTTCGAATTATATAGTTAGACTGAAGTAATAAATTCAGTAACCTGTGGAGTTTTGTAATATTGTAGATAACAATTACCACTGTAATTTGGGAATGGATGCTTCAGTTACCCTGTCTGTGCTCTGAGATCAAAATATCACTGTGAAATATTAAATAACCTGATGAATTTATGATGAAGTGAAATGAAACCGAGTGAAATTTAAATCTGAATTCAGTAATACCACTAGAGACTGTCCAGGAATTATTCACATTGCTTTTATTAAATTACTTCAGTGAATTGAATATCGTTAAAAACTGATCCCAGTTTCGCATAGGGTTTTCAATACTCATGTCATTCGTACATTTCGACTAGTGTTTATTATGCTTGTATCACTTCTATTTGTTCACGAATTAACAAGTATCTACGAAGATGATTTCCTTCTTTCCCACATATTTTCTGATAATTTTGTATATTGTTATGGCTCCCAATGAATGATGGAAGTAGCATGCGTCAGAAATAATAGGAGAAATCTCATTGACGAGACAACCACTGCCATAGACATTTTTGAAATTCACAGCAGTCATTTTATTTACCACAAATAATAATGCCAATTCTCATGGTAACGTAATACTGACACTTACCATAATCCAAAGTAGTATTGGAACAGCGTAAACGTTCAATCGAATTTTTCCCACTAATGCAATTAGAAGTAATGGAATAATGGCGACAGACCTAAAATGAATTCGGAAACACTCAAAACTCATTCTCATCAGCAAATAATTGAAATGACTCATCACATAATAACCCCTGTATAAAATATAGTAATGCCATCTGATACTTGGTAAATGGAACGTTCTACACGCAATCCATGCCTTACAAGATAAATCATTCTATTTACTCCTAGATGTCATGGTCAATTTTGATCACTGTCATGAAGGCTAGGAAACTCATCGCTTAGAAAACAACACGAATGTTACTGAATTTTCAGGACCTCAACCATGTAGTCTAATATTTCAGTCGGAATACAAGGAACGAAGGAAACAGTTAATCTACAGCAGTAAACAATACAAGAGTCAAAAAGAGAAGTTACTTAATATCTGTTCAGATATTTTGACATAACTAATCAATAAATCGTTATTTTTTATTTATTGTGTTTTATTATAGCTTGATTCCACACAGTATTTTGGTGCAAGTATGGAATTCTCAGCATGCGATGTCATCAGCCCAAATTAATCTGCCCAACTATTGATATCAGGTGTGAGTTGGCAGGGGATCGAAGCCCGGTCCATGTGCAGCATCGAAGAGCGTCCTAACCAACTTGTCAACAACGCATTTGGTGGCATCGCCATTGTTGTATTGTTTATTCCTGACAGTAATATTTCTAAATTGGCATGAACGCCAGGTTATTTGGTTCAGGTTCCTTCAAGCAAAGTAATCGAATAATATACTCCAGGAAATGCAATGAAATGAAGGCTTTGTGAACTGATTTCCTCGCGCTTGCTTATCCTAATGACGGAAGTTATCGGCATGTAATAGATTAAACAGATAGAGAATGGCAATGTAAAATAAATGAATTGCACTAGCTATCTATTAGAGGAATAATTAATTCAATGAATAAATAATAATATTCAATGGATAACTAACATCATAATATACACCAGATAGACGCGTTCCATTAAAAACGTCGGAATATTTGACCTGCAAAGCAAGATGAAATTTTATTATCTCCTTTAATCCAATCTTACGCAGCAGTAAACAAAGCGACCAAACCGACAGTGACCGACACCATCAGCGTCATATTGATTAGGAACTAAGAATAAATTAGCTTATTCCCCGTATCCTGCTAATCTTACCGAAACATACTTGGCAGAAGTGGGATTTTGTGCTTTCTGACTCTTAATCTTCGGATTCACATAAGGTGCAATGTAACCTATCATCACGGTTTGCAATGAAATCTTTGAATAAAATTTAAAAAGACAACAGAATGAAAACGTTTTAGCAATGTGCGAGTATAGGTAAGGCTCGTAAGGTTAAATTTTGAAATATTCAAACACTATTATTCCTAAGTGAACCTGATCATATTTCTGAAGTAATGTTTCTCAGAACTGTGAACTGATGGTTTGAATTAATTCGTTATTTACACTTGTTTGTGAATTTTGACAGAGAAAAATTAATCATAATGTGGAGAAATATACTTAAATAAACTGTGAAAATTGAATAAAACGTCGAAGATATTTTGGATACACGATAGTATTCATGGCAAACTAACACAACTAAATGCATTTTCTAAAAGAATGAGTTAACTTCCATTTGGTGGAATATGATGTGTGAATCGGTAAGGCTTTAAACGGTGACGCGTTGCTACAAGATTGGGGATTGGAAATAAGAACAACTGTCTCGTCGATAATTAGCTACTAAAGAGTGACTTTAGATGAAATCCAGCCATAACTGCTATTTGCTTCATTCATACTACTAACTAAAATTTACTGAAACAATTTCTGTTTTCTTCCAAACAAAAGTGTAGAATATTTAACGGGAGATAATGAACTCGATAAAACTGTGAGTAGAATTTATGATGCTGTATCACCAAACGACTGCTTCAACAGTCTGGGAGAGACCAGTCGACATCTATCGACAATTGAAACTGAATATATTAATTTGGAGCGTGTTTGAAGAAATAAACGTATTGGTAGGACGGAAAGGTGATTTTCTGCTCGTATGATGGAGAATTTGCAAAAGTGGCTGAAAACAGTTGAAGTCATCTTACCAAAAAAATCAATAACAAGGGATCGTGTATACTGTAGACATGAAAGTGATTCTCTCAATACATTCAATATTGTCAACCTACAAACACCGGACAAGAAGATGGTGGCAATTGTTGACGCTTGCGCAATCAGAATTCATAAACCAGGTCTCAGTGTAGAGAAGGCGATGGTAGTTACACCTAATCAACCATGTTGAAGTGTTTTACTTATTAACCAAAATTATTATTATTCAACATCTTCTTATTATCATTGTTGATTCATTTAGAAATATCTTTATCAGTATCATTATCTGGACCTCTGTTAACATTATTATTGTCATTACCTATAACATCATTATCGGTATTACTCAGTTTCCAATTCCTAATATACTCAAGGTCTTTTTCTGATGACTTATTGTTCATTCGTATGATGTAGCTGAGTTGTTAGTGATTATCAGCCTGATTTCAGTCTTGGAAACTCACTTCCACTTGTCTATTTGAACATGGCCTGGAGGACAATCAAACCTTGGTTTCTGCACGATTGGTTCAATGAAGTTTAATCACATATCAGTCTTAGATCTCCCATTGTAATTCTGATGGTGTAAATGTCTCTGTGTGTAGAACATATACCTGAAGATTCTTACTGACAACTGATGGAGTCAATAGATCCCGGTTTATCAACCTTTGTCGCTTGTCTTAAATAGAATAAAACCTGTTAGCTGTGATCAACAATAAACTATAATCGATAACACCTATTCATTTATATTTTAAAAAACTCAAGAACAAATTAATTCAAACAAAACTTGCCGAGAGAACATGACAAGAGTTCACTCACCTGAAATAACTCCTGTCTTCTAATGTATGCGTCTGCGAAAAAGTTGTTTCGTACATATATATATATACATATATATGTAATTTGACTTTGCTCATGTTTAATGAAATCAAAGCATGCAAAGTGATCGAATTTTATTTTGAATCTCAACGTTATTCATGAATTTTTAATACACATTAAATTGTCGTTATGGATCACAACATCATAGCCAGCTAGCTTAATTATTGACGAATTTTTATCAAACGAGTATAGGCTATCGATAGCTCAAAGGTTTACAAAGTACAAAGATAACTTCAAATCGAAAAACGTATTTATATGTCTCGTATATTTGTATTTCCTAATTAAACAAAAAATTGGGGTGAAAAATAAAATTGTAGATTTCTTTTAAGAAATCCGTTATGACCATTCGCAATCAACTTTCCGACTGATTAAACCGAACGTCTGAGTTACGCGTGAAGTCGAGATCACAGGATGCTATTTAACATGAATTTAATAAATAGAATATAGGAAGCTCACAATGTGAAGTGTCTGTATTGTGCATCCTCAAATGCACTTTCAGTATTAGTCAATATAGAAAAAGGGCGATGTTGTGTATGATAGTTCGAGTTGTAGAATAAACAAGGCGCAACTATTCAGGGCAAGAATAAATGGACTGGAATACAAAATATGCAACAGAGAATGCAAAATTATGAAGTTACATTTAGCAAATACATAATGTGAGATGAATTTTATTGAAAAACAGTAGTTACACGAGGGAAGTAACGTCAATGTAAAGAAGCATATCTCGTCATTATTGTTGTTAATAAGACGTATAATGGTACTCTAAGTGAAAAGTTGATAAGGAATCGGTAAGAAAGAAGTCGATAACAACAACCATGCAACAGAAAAAGAAATCATGTTTCTCAAGAAATAGCCACCATGTGCAAATATCTGGGTAAATCTAGTAGAAAGGATTCTTTCTCACTGTTTGATTCTCTACAGTCAACATTCGTCTTTATTTTCAATCACAGAGTATTTAATTGAATCGATCTGTCCACGACATAACTATGTCTAAGCTATTTTTGACGGATTAAACATCAAGTAAACTGACATACTCCATGTCTCAATGACGAGTTAATTTCTCTGTTTATGTAGATCGAATGGGAACAAAATTTCAATTGGGGTAATTTGTAATCTGGTGAATTTCATGATTGAGCTTAATAATTCCTAAGGAAAACGATCAGTCAAAATTCATACGTGTTGCGGGAAACTCGGATGCCAATAAAGTAAGCAGCTCACATATCTGATGCGGTTTGCTCAGCTGATATTTCACTATCTATTGCGTTTATCATTATACGATGAAAATCATAGGTAGCAGAACATTACAGAATGGTGTGGGGATTTTATCCTATTTCATAAACATAGTGTGCAAATCTGCAAAACTTAAATTGGTGTAATTCACAGTAATTTTTCCATCGGGCAATTAATTTCAAATCCCTGCAACGATAGCTGAAACCACAAGGAGGTTTGATAAAGTGCAAAAGACGATGAACCACATTTCACTTAATGTCAGTAGTTTCAAAGCAATCACGACAACTATAACAGTAGCCGGAACTGTGACAACCGACGATATCAAAGCGCATTTCCACTCATTAGATTGGATCGCAGTGGCTAAGATCACAGACCACAAAATGACCTGCATCAAGAAAACAATAATAATAATGACTTTCTGTTTAATGAAGATATAGAAAGCAAACTAAACAAATTTCAAACGCAATACTTCCAACTTTCATTGTGGCAGGTGGTCAGTGTTACCATTGTCCTTCAGAAAAATGCAGAAAATAACAACGCTTCTCACATACAACCAGTCTGCGTGTTTCACGACATAAGGGAGATATTCCACAATTGTCCAACAGTATTATTTTGAATATGAAGCAAAGTGAAGCGTGCGATTCTGTACCTTGTGGAATTGTGGAATAACATCGGTTACCCTTGTATGCTGGAAAAAGACGCTAAAATGGACCTATCAGTGAGTCAAGAATGAAATAACGGTGAAAATACTGAAATACCTCATGAATTTATGATGAATTCATTCGAAGGCGTATAGTTAAAATCTGAATTGATCAGGTGGGTTTATCTGTAGTTTCTGTAAACCCCATATATGAAAGTGATATTGTGGTGAGAGATGGTTGCTGGCCAAATTGGTTGACAGTAATTGAGGTCAATGCTAGTCATGTGAAAACAAGGTCAAGATGGACAGGCGGATACAGTTAACATATTGATGAACTGACACAGCCACAAGAGATGCAAGGTTAACTTTGTGTGAGAAACAACCAATCAACAGACTGTATTTTCTGCTAACATTAACCTACAATAATGTACATAAAAATCTTTAAATATGGGTTGATTTTCCGTAATAAACGTTCTGTTGCCTGGCCCTTGTCTTCTGTTGTTACAATATCAATGCAGGATGTCCAGAAAATAGTCAGTTTTATTTGACGCTTTATAGTGAATCACATTTTTCTACTATGCATGTCTCTGTATAAAAATGGTTAAGTATATCAAATGCCGTTGAACATTGATTCAACTTGTGAATGTTGAAGTCATACGTACGTCAAAACCAGCGTTTATTATGCTCAAATCAGCCTTGTTACATTACGACTTCACAAGTATCTATTGAGATTGTTTCCTATCCTCATCATATCTTTTCGCATATCTTTCATTATAAAAAGAAGCAAAATTATTGCTATGATGCTCAGGTAGATGAAAATGGCATTTAATATCGATTGAAGGAGCAATCTGATTTACAAGATAACCAGTACCATAGATATCTTTACTTAATACAATAGTCATTTTATTTTCCACACAATGTTCATACCACTTCTGATGGATTCAAAAAACTAACGTTCTACTGATACTTATTATAGTCCGAAGTAGTATACAAACAAAGAAAACATTTGACCGAATTTCCTTCACGAGTGAAAGTAGAATTAATAGAATACCAACGACTGACACCGTGGATTCATCTCAGCGAACAGATAATTCAAATGTTTCAGATGTATATCACTTGGTTTCACTGTATTGTTCAGTACCTGCTAAAATCTACAGTATACAATGTGAAGAGGTGAAAAATGTAATTGAAGTAAATTTGTTCAGTCCCTGATTAAGTTGTTAGTGCTAAAAATAGAGAAACATAACGGAATAATTATATCGTAATTTGAAACGATTTAGTAAAACTGGAAAATATGTGTTTAGTTCGCGTTTGAGCAACAAAAGTCGATGTTCGTTAGGGATTCGGTCTTTTTCTAAAATGTTCGGTTAGCAGAACTACCTTGTAAATAGGAAGATGACAGATGCAATGCTCAGGCGTGACAAAAATTGTTTACATTTTTGACACTCTGATGAACAATTTGCCGTACTTCATTGAATTTTGAGCTCAGATATTGGTGTTGGGCTTCCTCATCCGAATTATTGATGAGGTTGTCTTCATGGATACTGATAAACCACTTTAAAATCGTCGAATATGTCGTGGACTAAGTGCGGAAAAACTCGCATTTCATTCACACGATCAATTGGCTTGCCTAGGGATTGAGAAAATACAAAAGTTGTAATAGTCGCCCTTTTCGTAATGTCATTTGAGGCCACAGAGATTCCCTTTCACATTTAAGTTTATATTTAAATCATGGCCGTCAGTATTAGGTGATGAGTGCCGATTCAAGTATCATGAATTCATGTTTACTGAAGTGGGAATTATCAAATTCTCCATGTATACCATTCGAATTGTAGAAGCTTTTTTCATTTATTGATGGTAGAATACGAAGACTAAGCATATGATGGAAGTCTTTCTCACTCATTCTAGCGTCATTTAAAGATTATTTTCAAGCTTTGGAGGTTAAAGATCGTTCCATGGTTGATATTTGATGCAATTTTTTACAGAACACTTCACAAGTATTGTCAAAAATACCCTGCATTGGCATCAACTTCAATGAAACTCCCTTCAAAGGTTAATTCTGATGAAAAAATGTATCAACAGACCCAGGGAGCCTTTAGAAGATATATGTATTTGCGAGTCAGGAGTTTCATGGAAGTGAGTGAAATACTAATAAGCTGTTTATCTAGAAATGGCATGATCAAGAACTCTGAGACTGTCTGTATTTACCAGCTTCACTGGTGTCTTATACAGAAAGCACGCTAAAAACAGTATCATTCGAGAGATCGTTAGAGGAATGCCTTATGTCCTAAAACTTTGTCACAGATTGTAAACTGTAGTTCTAACTGCAATTTTGTGTAAGAAGGTGAGATATACAACTCCCAATAGCATTTGATAAGCATCACTACAATTGTTTCATTGATTTCACGAACATTATCAGATATGTTAAACAGCTAATATGATCTCTACCACACATTATGATCTCACGTTCAGGCAAATACATTAACCCGAAATGAATCAGTAGCTTTGATATTTCGCCATTGCTTTTGTAGAAATCCTCTCCGTGGAATGGATAGACTGTCCAGGTTTAGAGATCGTCTTCAAGTCCTATGATGGCAAATATTTATCTTAAGCTCTTCATTTATTATGTGTGTTAAATTGGTGATCATGCACGAAAAAGATCACCTATTGTATTGGCCGACCCCCATTGTGAAAACCACACCTATCTGTCCTGTTGTATGAAGACTATACAACCGATTAATGCAGTGAACGGTCTTTGCATCATGAAGTTATCAACAACTTATGGCATGGACAGTGTTCACTAGTGCACTGATATGCACACCTTTACTTGATTTTCAAACAAAACACATCATGATCCTAGCAGAGAGACATCAGTGCTAACATATTCGCTAGTCTAGCACAACAGATACATCAAGAGTAACGAAACAATGATATTAGTTCATTTTCGATTGGATATTCAAACAGGCAGACTGGCAAAGGTGACTTTGAATATTATGTGCTTACATTTTAAGTATTTGTGAATTATGAAACACATAACTATTTGTGAATATACATGCTGTTTGAAAAAAATGACATTTGATCGACAACGCGTACGATGTCAGACTAAAGTGTTAAATATATACTTCAAGCATTTCGGAGAAAACCTATTCATGTTAGCTTACTTTGGAGACCTGATTTCATAAATTTCCAAACATTTCCATTGTTAACGTTACTACACATTTGTTTCCTAACTACTTTTGAAAGTGAACATGCATGAAATAATAAAGATATGTGTAGATATTTTCCAAAGTTTTATCAGTGGAATACAAAGAATGGAGCGATGTCTGTGAGATGGTGTATTATAAGGGAAGGAATGCTAATGTTATAATTAACAGCAATTATCTAAGTTCATCATCTGTTTGTTTACAATGATTGCAACAACAATGATCACCACGTTGTTGGTGGTTAACAGCTAAGCTTAATAAGTAAATAATTGTATTCAAATCTCTCAATTAGAAAAGGACTCAAGTATACGGTTTGTGGATTTGCTCATATACCAATTGCTCGTATATGAGTCTTCAAAAGATAAAGTTATAACAAATATTTCATCATATAATTAGGCAGATAATATATTGCGATCATCACAAAGGTGCAACCAATAAAAACTATCAATAAATGTATAACGGAAAATGCTTACTGCTTTTCTTATAATGAATGCGCTTGCAGAGTCTGAATTGAAGCTTACTGAGGAGTTGGTATGAACACCGAGCGGCTGTTTCGTGCTACTCAGCAACCATACAGCAGTGGCGCTACAGCCAATAAATGCCATTCGTCATTATTTGTTTTCACCCGTAAAAAGTGGGCTGGTGACAAACTGGCAGTAGTTAGAATTCGCGGGTCACTTGATTCCTTCCCAGTGGATAAGCAGTCAGCAAGCTCACCTCATAACCTTAAGGACATGTGGCTTGGCTTCTGTGGGGTAGTGGTTGCATACTGTCAGAGTCCTATACCAGAGCAAAACAAATATTCTGTACACACTTGTTACAGTGGTTCTCTAGCTGATGTCACTTCGCGAATGAACTCTGAACTACATATTCAGCTTATGTTGACTTAATGACTGCAACAGTCAAATTCATGTCAGGTTCATTGCGTCAATCCTTAAATTGGTGTTGCTTCTTGCTCTCAATATTGAAAACGCATTTCCAGTGAACTATTTATTGACTGCACTGAGTGTAAGTGAATCAATTTATCATGTATTTCTATGTGTGTATGTGAGTTTAATCTTCAATATCAGGGACTACAACGAATCAACAAATATTCACACGATTACAGCTTATAATGAAATATACAGTTTATATCAGTGGGTAAAGTGTGAATACAGTGGTTAATGTAACCAATGTTTCAGCATTTACTAGATACGTTGAATAGTTTTTGTTAAATAAAACTGCGATCATGAATGCTAATATTATGATTGTTTTTCTAATAGAGTATAGTGTAATATGCTCTTTGCGAGGTAGTTTCAGATACGTTAATCATTTCCTTCGAAAATACGGCGTCAAACACATATATGATACATTAATGTGTACACAAATAGATGGGTTAGAGTCGACTGAGATCTACCTTCGAGGATTGCAGTCTCATAAATGTGTTGGATTTACTGATATCTTGGAAGAATGTTGTGGCCACTTGCTTCGTCACTGAATGTTGACAGAAAACTGTAGGTATTCAGAATATGATGAATAGTAGCTGAATTTCTCCGATAATCAGGAATTAAGAGAATACTAGTAAATTTTAAGCACAATTAGTAGTACGAATTCATTTAAAATCGTATTGTTTCACAAGAGTATCTAGTATACAGCGTGATGATATAAATTTTTCCCCAGACAACAAATTATCTTAACTTTGAATACTCCATTTTAGTGATCACTGAGTCTATCGTTTATCATAACGGTTTTCTCTACACCATAACTGTTAATTGTAGATGTGTGACACTCGGAAATTTAGAATAAAATTTGCATCATTATAATAAGTTGACAGAAAATTTATCACAAATTTTTCAGAGAAACCACATGTTTTCAATAAATCACCTCTACTCTGATGATAATTATCCATTAGGGATCTCAGTGAGACAATCACTATTTGACTTTAATTTATCATTTTCTCATACTACCGGTATTAACTTTCTCTTCTGGTCTCGCAGTTGCTAAGCAAATTTAGAAATATGGACGCTTCTTTCAAGAATCTTTAGTACACTTTTGTTTGTGATAGCTATGATAGCTTGATACAAAATGTGGCGTCTTAATCTGAAGGCGTACGATGTCATGTATTATGTAATACCCGGATAATTGATTTTAGGTTGCATTCCGTTTGTTGTTCTCTTCTAACTTCGCTTTAAAGTAAGTAGAGTTTTAGTGAAATAACCTGTTGTACTGATCAGTGACAATATTTATCTCTTGTAAAACAGATATAATTTCGAAATTATTATTCGTCGAACTGTTTCAGATAAATGGCTAAATATTGTTTATTTGTGTATGTAAAATTCAGTTGTAAAATGAAGTTGTGGAAATGCATATCGTTATCACTGGAGTGAGTTTGAATTAAGAAGGTTAATAAAATCTTATCTTGCTTCGCAGGCATCCTGAAGGTTTTCATGGAACAAGTCTATCTGCTGTATATTATGATGTTAGTTATCTATTGAACATTATTTTTCCAATAAATTAATTATTCGTCAAATAGATGAGACGTTTAATTCATTAGCTACACAATACCTCTCTTTATTTTTTGAACCGTTACATTGCAATAACCATTGTGACTGAGGTCAGTTGTCCTGAGGAAATGAATTTGCATTAAATTCTTTTGACAGCATTCAGTCTATCTATTGATTTCCTCAAAATGTCTGAACATATGCTAAATAAGCAGCTATCTCTGTGATTCTGGTATTGTTTACTGGTTAAGAGATAATTTTGTCTTATGATTCGATTGAAACATTCGACTTAAGTTTTGAGGCCATAAAGTTTTAGTGTTATTCGTGTTGTTATGTAAAGGATAGACTTGCCGGCCTCATACACAACATTCCTTTATTCCACTCTCGCTATTGGCTATTAAAATAGATGACGTTAGTGAGTACGTGGATTGGACATTGAATACCAGGAAAACTTGCTTGCGTTTATTTGAGAAATACAGAAAGATTATCTCCAGCAGACTTTTCCTTAAGCTCATACTGAAACAATCGTCAGTGCATGTGAAGAAAACAGTGTATCACTGCGTTCTCTTTTCAATAGGATGTTTGTAATATCGTTATCATCCCCTCTCCCAATGATCAAATTTGACTGTCTGGTCTGTTGTTAAAGTCGAAGACTGACAGAGATGTATATATGAGTGCTTCTATTTGAGAGATGCAGAACAATTGTCTCTAACAAACTTCTTCATATCTTCTCGCTGAAACCGTCGTAAGTGAGTGGGAAGGAATAAGTGCACTAATATGTTCTGTTTTCAATGGAATATCGTGACTGTGCACTGTCACAATGATCAAATTATACTCTTAGATCTGTTGTTAAAATCAGAGACTGATTTCCACTGTTTAGTTCATCTCGACCTGACTAGAAATCACTTTTGACTAGACAACTCAACTAATCAGCGGCGTATGGTTTTATGATTTCCGACAGGAATTGACCTTATGATAATGCTTTTAATTCGGAAGATTCTGAAAACTAATACGTCATTCTTAGTCTTCACACATTTTATTGTTTCGCATAAGCACACACTTGCGTCTCACTAACCTTTATTCTAAAAATTCAATTAAGTTAGACACCAAGATTAAGACCTGGACACAAACATTTTACAGTGTATAGCAAAATACTACTTATAATAATTTTGTTTCAACGAATCTTTGTAACTGATTCGTGACTGAGCTTGAGTTCTGATGTGGCGTTCCACTAATATTTCTTTTTGCGATTTTATCATGTTCATAATTTTGAAGAAGTTTAAGCAATCTTCAGAAACAAAACTGAAAGTGTTTTAATTTTGATATCACTCATGTTTATCCAAATTTGATTGCTGCATTTATCCACTTTTCAATAAATGCCAAATCTGTCTGGTCAAATGTGAATCGAATTAACTAAAGTACTCCTTATCCATGAGTTATCTGGACACTGTAACCTACTTACCCTTAGACGAGCTCAGAAAGCTAGACAGAAACCCCTCCTTATGGTTGAGTTGAAACAAAAAATGGATGTATATATATGAAATCAGTTGGAAATTAAACCAACATAGCTATTTGTCCTCTTTTCGATCAGCTCATGAGCACGTGCTATCAACATTCTGAGTTTGAATTCATCTTGTGCAATCTGTTGATTATCAACTTGTTATCTTTGTGAATGTCATACTAAGTTTCAGTAACAAGCAGGAAGAGTTATATTTTGTTAAATAATTCGTGACAACGCATCCATAATGATTATTCAAATTTATATCATTTAATGAATAATGCTTTGAACTGATTTTTGGGAATTACCTTCTAACAATTAAACGTTATTTCCTGCTGCATTCTTCCTTATATTTCACTTTTTTTTGAACAATGTTTACCTGCACCCATTCATTCTTGTTTGTTTCTACACAATGGTAACGCTGACACAGTTTTGCTTATTATTGATGTAAAGTGACAGTGCATTTAATTGCAGACAGTCTAGACACTTCTCAATATAAGGTTCGTAGATTACTTAGAATAAATTTACGTGTAATTTAGTGCCATATTGTATTATTATCCTGTATCTTTGAATTTGCGCGTAAATGAAAACTTTGTTCTATTTCATCTGAAGTCTGATTACAGAACATCTTTCTGGATCTCTAAGATGAAATTCTGAGTTTTTCACCACGTTTCTGAAAATCGAAATATATTAGAATTGCAAATAATTTGTTTGAATTGAAATATGAAATATATGGAACCTTTGAGCCACTAATATGATATATTTCGTGAGAAAAACCCCTGTAATAATCAAGATAGCTGATTATTACTTTATGTTGTATGCTGACATCTTACTTGAATGTGTATCAAACTTCGCAGTTAATGTAGATAATCTCATGGCTTCGAAAAAAGTTATATCGTATGAACTCTGATAACAATGAGACATAGAATGGAATATGATCACTAAGTATATTCAATATAGATTTCAATAACCATCGAAAACGTCTAGCTACATATATGCGAATTAACGTGAATGTTTTCTGAGACGTATATTCCTGAAACCAGGATGTACTTCAGGTGAATGAGCTACTGTCATATCCTCTCTAGTATTTGTGTTTGAAATGACTAATTCTTGAGTTTACTCAAAGATTGATAGATAGATGGTGTTGGTTAAAGTTATGTTATGTTTCTTCACAACTAGTGTGATTTATTCTTCTGCACCGGATATGAACAGGACTGCTAGAATGAAGGTATTGTCGACATCACATGTGTTTGTGATATATGGATATCGTCTCGAATTATTTCTCTTAGGACTGCCTTTATAAATTCCAATCATGTGTTCCGAATTAGTTAGATTGGCTTTTCCCCGTTTCTTGAATCGTATCTGTGCAGCCCATCTGTTGACAGATATTCTTCAGTTTACGTGATAACTACACTGTTCTAATGATCCAAGCAAACCTACTTTAGACACAATTATATCGTGGACAGATGGCTTCAATTAAATAGCTCTTATCAAGTGATCACAAATGAAGACGAATACTGACTGTAGAGAATCAAGCCATGAGGAAGAATTTTTTCTACTAGATTTACCCAGATCTATGCACACAGTGGCTATTCCTTGAGAAACATGAATTCACTTTGTGTTGCGTGGTTGCTGTTATTGACTATGTTCTACACTTTTCGCTTAGGATTTCTTTATATGACTTATTAACAACAAGTAGTATGAGATATACATCTTTACTATGACGCTACTTAGCTCCTGTAACTACTGTTTGTACAATAAAATCTATCTCACATGATGCATTCGCTATAGGTTGCTTCATATTGGTACATTCTCTGTTGCATATTTTGTATTTAAGTCTATTTATTCTTGACTTGAACAGTTGCGTGTTGTTTATTCTCTCACTCAAATTATCTTACACAGCGTCAAGCGTTTTTTCCATATTGACCCGCAATGACAGTGACACTGTTGACATACGGTATAGACACTTCACAATGTGAGATTGGCGGATTCAGTTTATTAAATTTAAGTGTGAAATAGAATCCTATTTTACAAAAATCCTTTGATCCCGATTGTACGCGTAACAAAAATTATCGTCCTGAATTTCTTCAAAGAAATCTTCAATTATTTGAGATCACACCAATATTTGGTTTCATTAGGAAATCCAAATATATGATGCATACAAATAAGTGGTTCGATTTGAAGTTAACTTTGTACTTCGTGAACTTTGAGCTATCGATAGCCTACACTCGTTTGAAAAAAATTCGTCAATAATTAAACTGGCTGGGTATGATGTTTTGATGCATACCGACACTTTAATGTGTATAAAAAATTCATGAATAACGTTGAGATTCTCAAGAGAATTCGATCACTTTGCATGCTCAATATTGATTTCATTTAACGTGAACAAAGTCAGATAATATATATTTATATAAACGAAACAACGTGAATCTTTTCAAAGACGCATACATCAGAAGCCCGGAGTTACTTCAGGTGAGTTAGCTATTGCCAAATCCTCTCTGCTAGTTATGTTTGAATCAACAAATTCTTGAGTTTGCATGATTATAAATGAATAGATGGTATCGATTACAATTTATTGTTGATCGTAGCTGACAGACTTTATTCCTTCTAAAACAGACAACAAAGCCTAATAAGCTGTGATTTATTGATTTCATCAATTTTCAGTAGAACTCTTCAGCTAAGTATTCTACACACAGAGATATTGACACCATTCGACTTACATTGGGATATATAAGACTGACAAGTTAGAAAACTACATTGAATCAATCATGCAAAAATATCAGTGTGATTGTTTTCCACGTTATGTTCACATAGACAAGTGGAAGTGGGTTTCAAAGATTGAAATTAGGTTGATAATCACTAACAGCTCATTGATATCATACAAAAGAACAATTAATCATTAGGAGAAACAACTTGAATACATCGAGAATGGCAAACAGAATAATATTGATAATGATATTATTGGTAATAATAATGATAATGTGAAAATGAGTCAAGATAATGCTGCTGATAAAGATATATTTAAATGAATCAGGAATGAGAAGAATAAGAGGTTGAATAGAATAATGTAATAATAAGAATAAGAATAATTGTGGTTAATAAGTAAAACATATTACCATGGTTGATTAAGCGCAACTACCATCGCTTTCCCTACATACAGGCCTGGTTTATAAATTCTAATTGCCCAAACGTCAACAATTGCCTCCAACTTCCTGTATTTTGTTTGCAGGCTGACAATAGTGAATGTATTGACAGAATCACTTTTATTTCCACAGTATATATGATCTCTTGTCATTGATCTATTTGGAACGAGGAAAAACAGAATTATGTTTCAGTGATTTTTAGTCAGAAATATGAATTAAGCAAGTAGGTGTCATCTAAACTCACTCTTCAGTGACTCATCATACAGGTGACAGGTGTTCACATTTCAGATCTCCAATCTTGTAGCAACGCGTCATCATATGCGTCGGTGGCACAGTGGTTAGGACTCTCACCAATCATGCACATGGTCCGGGGGATTCAATCCCGACGCACAACCGATATCTATGGTCAGCCTGCAAAATTTAGGCTACCGATATGCATGCTGAAAATTGCATACTTGTACTGAAAATACGGTGTGGCATCAAGCTGTGATCAAAAATAAAAAACATAAGGCCTTACTTATTCACACATCGTATTTCAACAAATGCAAATTAACTCACTATTTTAGAAAATACATTTAATTTTGTTAGTTTCTAATGAATACTTTCGTGTATCCAAAATGTTTTCAAAGTTTTATTCAGGTTTCACAGATTATTTAGGTGTATTCCTCAACATTGTGATAAATTCCTCTCTGTCAAAATTCACAAACAAGCGTAAATAACAAATTTTATCCAACCATCAATTCACAGTTTTGAGAAAATAACATCGGAAACTTTATTCTAATTCACTAAAGAATAATACAGTTTCAAATAGCGAAACCTTAACCTTACCAGCCTTACGTTCCTCACGTACACTCGCACATTACTAAAATGTTCTCATCCTGTTATCATCTTTATTTTCATCCACAGATTTTAATATATTCCATGATGGTAGGTTGGGTTGAATCTTGTGTCAGTCCAAAGATTAAGTGTCAGGAATCACAAAAGCCCATTTTCGCCAACTATGTTTGGGTAAGATTAGCATGATTTGATGAATGAACCATTTTATTCTTAGTTCCTAATCAATATATCGCTTATGATGTTGGTCACTGTCGGTATTGTCGTCTTGTTTGCTACTATGTAAGATTGGATTAAAGAAGATAATAAAATCTTATCTTAATTCGCAGGGAAAGTATATCAGAATTTTTGATGAAACGCGTCTATCTGCTGTATATTATGATGTTAGTTACCCTTTGAATATTATTATTGATTCACTGAATTAATTCTCTAATTGATGATGAGTGTAACTGATTTATAGAACATTGCCATCCTCTATTTGTTTAATTTGTTACATGCCGATTACCTTGATTAAGATGAATAAGCCCGAATAAATGAATTCACAAAATCCTCATTTCACTGGATTTCATGGAATATATTATACGATTACTTTGCTTGAAAGAACCTTTAAAAATAAGCTGGTGTTCACGCCAATTTGGAAATAATACTGTTAGGAATAAACAATACAACAACGGCTATGCCACCCAATGCGCTGTTGACGCGTTGATTAGGACGCTCTTCGATCATGCACATGGTCCTGATTTCGATCCACAGCCGACGTACACCTGATATCAACGGGCTATCGACATCACATGCTGAGAATTCCATACTTGCATCAAAATACTGTGTGGGATTAAGGTTTAAAAGAAGGACTAATTAATTAATTAGTTATGTCAAAATATCTGAACAGATAATAAATAAGTGACTTCTCTTTTTGACTCTTTTATTGTTTACGGCTGTAGAGTAACTCATTTCTTCGTATTCCGAATGAAATATTCAACTTCACGTTTGAAGCCCTGAAATTTTGAAGCACTCGTGTTGTTTTCTAAGGGATGAGTTTGGTAGCCTCATACACAACACCCTTTTGTACCACGCTTACTACTAGCTGTTAAACTAGGCAAGGTTAAGGAGTAAGTTGATCAGGAATTGAATACCAGAACATTTTTTTGGTTGGTGAGCATTTCAAAACCGGCTCACAAAACCTACTATTTACGGATCATAGAGTAAGTTTATAGAAATCACGCACACTAATGTTGTAAGAACTGAGGACGATTTTCATACATTCTATATCATAAACATATGATTTGATTTTGAAATCTACACTGACGTTTGCTGGTCATATAGTTTTTTTCATGATAGGAAATGTGCCCTGAATACCAGAAATAAGGGTTTGAAATATGTATACATGCATGTAATTGATAAATACAGGAAGATTATCATTAGCAAACTTTATCAGATCTTCAAGCTAGCACAATCAACCGTGCGTGTAAAGAAAATGGAGTTTTACCTTATTCTTCTCAAATATAATGTTTGTGATGACATAAATGTGCTCTATAACAGTGATCGAATATGACAGTGATATGAACGAGTAAAATGGAGGATTTATCTAATTAGGCCTGGATCGAATGTAGAATGTTCCCTCTACCATGTGGGATATCGCATTACCATAATTTCTACTGGAGTTATCATGTAATGATTCATTTCAATTATTTGCTGATTAGGATGAGTTCTGAATGTTTTCGAATTGATTTTAGGTCATTTGCCACCATTCCATTACTTCTGGTTGCATTAGTGAGAGAAATTCGAACAGATTTCTTCGCCCTTCATATACTACTTTGGATTATGGTAAGTATCACTATTACGTTACCCTTTATGAAACCATCAGAATTGGCATTATTTTTTGTGTGGAAAATAAAGTGACTGCTGTGTAATTTTAAAAAATATATATGGCGATTGTTATCCTGTGAATGAGATTGCTTCTACTGTTTTTGACACATGCCATTTTCATCTTCCAATGGAAGCCATAACAAAAACTGACACTTAATAATACGAGAGTATAAGAAGATATGTGGGGAAGAAGGAAATCATCTTCGTAGACACTTGTAAATTCGTGAACTAATAGAGCTGATACAAGCATAATAAACACTTTCCGAAATGTACCAATGACCTGAATATTGAGAAACTGGGATCAGTTTTTAACGATATCCACTTCGCTGAAGTAATTTGATAGAGAAACATGTGTGCCACAAAAATTTGAATATTAGTTTGCATAAAATCAAGCTGAATATTTTCTGAACAGTCTCCACTGATACCACTTTCACATATGTGGTCCCATAAAACCTGCCTGCTGAACTCAGATTGTAATTTCATTCGGTTTCATTTCACTTCATCACACATTCATCAGGTTACTTAATATTTCACATTGTTATTCCGTTCTCAGAGAACAGACAGGCTGACTCAAGCATCTATTCCCAATTTACAATGGTAATTGTTATATACAATACTACAAAACTCCACAGCTTACTAAAATTTATTACTTCAGTCTAACTATTTCATTCAAAATAATATTGTGCACAACTGAGGAATGTCTCACTTGCACCATCAAACACGTAGACCGCTTGTTCGTGAAACAAATAGTTATTTTCTGCATTTCGTGATGGTGACAGTAACATCACCAACCATGAAAAGAAATGAGTGAAATGTTGCATTTGACATGTGCCTAATTTTCTCAGTACGCCTTCAATTATCAGATAATAATTTCTTAAATATCACTGCTATTGTTTTCTTGACATAGGTTGTACTGTGGTCTGTGATCTTTGCTGCTTCATTCTTACCAGTTGAGTGGAAATGTGCTTTGATATCGTTAGCTGTGACAATAATTGTTACTATTGGGGTCGTCTTGGTGGCTTTGAAACTGCCTCAATTGAGTGAAAAGTGGTTCATCATACTTTTGGCAATATCAGCCGTCCTTGCAGTTTCATCTATAGTTGTAAGGATATGTTGTTACTCGATCATTAAACTAAGACATGTAAGTGACATTAATTCATGTTATAAGGATTTACATATCATGTTTATGAAATGTCATGAAATCACTACATCATTTTAAAATGCCCTGTTGCCAACGACGTCTCTCGTAATAAGGCTAAATTCAATAGACTGTGAAATATCAGTCTGAGTAGCTGGTTATCCACTGAGTGCTAATGATTAGAAGGGGGTTCATAAAACAGCCTAGTAATTTTTGTAAAGTATTTTGAATGACATTAATATAGCTTCTGCCAGTAATACATTCTACTGCGATTATTGCTATTTCGGTCAAGCTTATTCAGCTCCGATTCGAAACGATGTCAAGTAGTTCGAATACATAGGGGCAGCCTGCCTGAACCTTGGGCTACCCAAATTTTGCGTCACTTGTATTGCATCTGATTACTTGGATTCATTTTGTTTTAATTATTCAATTGTGTCCAAATCGTGTTACTTATTATTTATTTAAAATGTTCTCAACATGATGATTCACGAGTTTCCAATAACCTTGTGAAAAAACATCATGGTGGGTGGCAACGATCCTTAAAGTGTATTCCAATGCACCAGATGACCACTTATGTGATTGTGAGCACAAGTTGCAGGTCATTATCGAACAAGATTAATTACTTGGATGATCTATTATGTTCAAATATTTATCGTAATAGAAGTGTGATAACGCTTCAAGAAACTTGGCTACACGATTCATATGATGACAGTTTGATCTCGCTAATATGGTTTCACTAGGTACAGACAAGTCCGAAGCAGTTCAAGGAAGGAACGAGATGGTGGTATTGCTACTTTTATCAATTCGCAGTGGTCTGTTACCAACAACGTCTGCTTTAAATTCTCCAATGATAATATTAACTGTATAACTGTCAAATGTCGACCTAAACACCTATCTAAATACAAATTCATTTATATTACAAATATTTATATCACACCTTGTTGTTGCACTTCAGAATTACCTAGGTTTGCTGATGAATTCACTATTTTCTCTGCCGCCTCTTTTGGTAACTCCCTGTCCATAGTGACAGGTGGTTGTTATTCATGTGACTGCAGCTTTCTTACAGTGATAGGTCATGAAAATGTCATTAACTTTCCCAACAAACTGGATACTTCTCTTGACCTTGTATTTATATATAACTGCGGAATATATGAAGCTCGAGTAAGAGCCCCACTATTTAACTCCAATCATTGTTTCTACGGGTTTACCAAAAATTTATGGAAAGTTACACAAGAGAACTTTTTCACACCTTTCCAAGAAAATTTTACATGGATGTTACTCCAAGGAGAATTTTCAGTATCTAAGGAGCATCCTCAAAGATACAAGTTGGGGCTTGTTTAAGGAAGACTCTCTGATGACATTATCTCTAATATTACATGTTACCTCAAATTTTGCCTTGAAACCTGTTGTCCCAGAGAAACACTGTATCAGATTTGACCGTATCTCCTCCCCTCATCTTAAAAATCTTCGCAAGTAAAACTATATGTTATATAAAATGAAGGATAACATTAGCATGAAAAGAATTAACATCATAATTAAGTCTGAAATGCACAGATAGAATTCAATTTATAACCAGAAGTTAATATCCTGTAAAAATGCCTCTAATATACGGAAATCCTTTAAAGAAATTACTGGTGGTAGGTAGATGGACATTATTCCTTATTCCGTTGATTTGTGTGCACTAAACAAGTCTTTCATACATTCTCCCACAAATACCAAACTTTCTAGTGTTACAAGTGTTAATGAAACCTACTTCCTTGGATTTACAACAAATGATGTTCTAAATTGCCTCCAGTCACTGAAACCTTCTTGTGGCCTACGTCCAGATGGTTCGCCTAGCCTTATTCTTAAAAGATATGCAGATATCCTGTGTAAACGTCTCATGGAAATTTTTAATGAATGTTGTTCCAGAAATGTTTAGAAGGACATTTAAATTCTACCTATAACTAAGTTATCTACTGGAACTTGTTTTAAATTAAGACCTATTCCTATTACCTCTCCTTTTCTAAGCACTATGGAAAATTTGGTCTTACTTAATCTTCAACTTTCACTTAAAGCCTTTAAAATTCTCAGACAATTCGCCTAAAAACACAGTAGAAGTACTGTAGATGCAGCTGCAGTCTTGTATTATAACATTGTCTCCAGCTTAAACAAGTAGGCTAAATTTGTTCGCTGTACTTTCCTAGATTACACCTCTGCTTTCGACTCAGTACCTGGGAACATTTAGTTTAACAAGCTTGCTGAAACTCAGACTGATCGCTGACTGGTCAAATGGCTGCATTCTTATTTCTCAGGAAGAAGGTAGTACAGTGTACGTCAGGGGAAGTCGTCCATTCCATTGCTTACTGACTCTGCTGTCTCTCAAGGCTCCGTCATTTCTCCGCTTCCGTTTTCTTTCTTTTGAGTGACTTGACTCACTCTGATAAAATGAACTTTTTTAAGTATGTGGACGATATAATTGTTTCAATGTCTGTTAACTCCCAGATAAACTGTACTACGATGAACAGCTTTCTATCAAAAATTAGCAAATTTTATTTGTCTAATGATCTTAAACTAAATCCTTCCAAATGCCAGACTGTTAATTTCAGCTTTCCATGTGAAAAAAGTCAAATGAAGTTGTTGGTTCCTATGGCCGTTGCAAAATTGATGATATTGGTGTAGAAATCAGGTTTGAAGTTAAGTATCCATGATCAATTCTTTCTTCTGAGCCATCCTGGTCTTTCCCTGTCTTAGCGATTTCTCAAAAAATATTTCTTCTGACGTTTTACATTAGGAAGTTAAGGCACTCAGGCATAACTCAACTCCTGCTCCTCTTACAGTTTGTCAACTCGTGCATCTTGCCTATTCTTCTAGTGGAATCCCATCGAGTCATATCATTGACATCGTTATTGATAGGCACTTGATTTCATGCAACAAATTTGCTGAAGGAATTTTTTCAGACTGTGAGCATCCACCGCAGCTCCAACCTTGTGTCTCTTCAGGAGACTTTATGCACGTTCGTCTAAGTATAAAAATGCCACCATACCATATTTGATCCGTAATTTATGTGGTGAAAATAGTGTCAGGCACGAACTTACTTATTTATTTTGCACTACCAAATAAACCATCCCCTCCACCTTTACTGCATCAACCTTTGTTGTTATTGTATTTCTTATATATATAATCCTCTCATTTTTTTGTTTTTATTTGTTTATTTTTTCATGCGTGTGAGCATCATTTTAGCTGTGTTATAGCTGTTAGCATTGTATCTCTCCTCATCATACTATTTCAGCAGAACAATAGATTCAATACTCTATAACATGCTAAAATTTTCAAGCAGAATCGACAATACCGTTTGAAAGAAACTTACTGTTATTATTATATTCATTATTCTCATTTCGTACTTCGAATATTTTTCACTTTATACCGTAAATATGGACAAAGTCCTCTGGTTAATTTTGTTGTAATTTTAAATTTTATTTATATTTTGAGTAAATCAGATACAATATTGTGACAAATGCTGAGAATTCCATTATGTATTATAAGTTCTGTTTTTGAAATAAAGTAGATTATTAATATATTAATTTGACGTCACTGTGTTGAGAAGAGGATATTTTGAGGAATGTTTTAATTGTTGTCAATGTTTACATGTCAGCAGTGTTTACGTTGGTATATTTGCTGGTATAATAATTTACATGCAGCAACCAATCTTGTGTTTCTCTTTGTGAATATAATACCTTCTTTTTGCATTTCTTAGATGTCGATACTCTGCGCAGTGCTATCAGTTCCAGTCGCGTTATTTATACTCTCCGTAAGTTTTTCACTGATTCAGTGTATTCACTACAATGCAGTTTTGCCGTTAAATTGCTCATAGCACATCAGGTGCGGGATATCACTAGTATGCAGCGTAAATCATCCGTTATACGTTCCTATTAAGTAAATTTGCAATTTATTACATAGTGCCACCTGAGAGTCGAATAAAACTGTAAGTGATGTTAACCCTCAGTCAGAGCAATGCTTGAAATACTATGAAATCTATAACCTGAATTATGATGAAGGTCAGTCAAACAGCATCAAACTTTCTGCTTAACACCCTTTTATAATTTTCCTGAATGCTGTAAGTATAAGAGCAAATTAGATTTGTTTATTAGAAAATGTCAGCCAGTCACTGTCAATTTCATTTGAAATACATCTGATGGAGAATATAGACTTTTGATAATCCCATGTGAAACCGTTGGATTGCGACGGATATGCATCCTTCAGAAACTAGCCATTCAGCCAAATCGATTGCTTAAGGATGACTAATGATTTCAACATACACACACGTTTCCTCAACCATGAAGACAGGTGATGATATATTCCACCCAGAAGTCTGAAACAAAAACCCCATGCGAAATCTTACCATGACAACGACCACAACAAAGTATGCATGTTTATTTTGAGCGGCCATCCGTCCGAGTCGCTTTAATATAGCGAGTGTTGCAAACATAATGTTCTAGAACACCTGTCAAATAAGATAAATAAAAAAGATCACACTAAGTAAGTAGTCTGTAACTGTCCCTCAAAACGAAGTACAGGCTGTTATCAGAAGCAAACATTTCCAGAAATATGCAACAAAAATGAATTACTCGAAAAATGACTCCATTTTAACGACAGTTTCTGTTAAGTGCTGACGTTAGTCTAACAGAGATCATATCAAGCATAACATGGAAACTGATAGTGAATTTCTGAATAACTCAACAGTAGTTGAGCCGCGTAGACTTCACCTTATTTTACTGACACTGCGATCATAAACGTTACCAGTTTTTCTGGCACAGTGGTTAGGACTCTCGCCCACCATGCACATGGTCCGGGGTTCGATCCCCTGCCGACGCACACCCGATATCTATGGTCGGCCTGTAAAATTTGGGCTACCGATATCAATGCTGAAAATTCCATACTTTTACTGAAAATACGGTGTGGCATCAAGCTGTAATCAAAATATAAAAAACAAAAATAAATGGAATTCGAGTTTTACGTAAAATTTATGCTCATATAAAGCAGTCATTTGTGTCTGAATTCATTTTGCTTTTTTACACTTTAGGTGATGTTTATTGTTGTCAATGTCCGAAAGTGGATAAAGTGGTGGTTTACGCCCAACACCATAGAGTTTATTCTTGCCTTCGTCATTTGGTGTCACATGATAAGCTTATTCGCACAAATTTATTCCACCCTAACATTCTGTGCAGACTAATTTAAGGCATATGAATAAACAAAAACTTATTTTTCCAATGGCTGTGGAATTATTTTCGTTGAGTATGCATCATCATTTTGTTAATGTGACGAAATTTTCATTTATTCATAACTAAGTTTTCTTTTGATTCCACTTTTGTACACTGAATAACGTAATTTTCGTAGACATTAAATGCACAAATATAAACGAAATTATCAGCGGTGAATCTGAACCCATGTTTGTGTGCTAAAATGATGCATATTTCAAAATGTCTTCTGTTGATACAACCAAAATGTAAATACCAATTTCTAATTCTCAGCAAAACTAAAGGCCTGTGAGTTTGTAAAGATGCTTCAATGGAAAACTTGTGTAAGATTTTGAATCCATACCTTGAGAAGTATCATTCAAATTACAGTCATGTATGTTGAGAAAAACTTAATGATCTCAGTCGATCAGCATTTTCAATAAACTAAGCTGGACAGTGAGGTGTGTTGCGTATAGGAGTGGCATGTGTATATTAGTGATACTATGTGTTGTCTTGTGTATAAAATTGGTTTCAGTTACTGATGAAGTGTGTACACTTAGAATAATTAAACAATTTTCAACAACTGATTCAAGTAACTCTTAATTCCACAGATGATGTAGACAGTCTGTAGTTCAGATGGACTGTACTATAAACAGAACAGTTTAGCGCGGAGGATCCTTTAATCATCCAGAATCTTAAATGGTCCAAGTTGTGGTGAAAATACACCACGTGGAATGACTCATTCTCAGTCGTTAGTGTTATGTCAGTCAAAGAATGTTTTCAGCGGAATAACTGTGAGGAAATTTAGTGTGACGTCACCTGGAGTGAGATTCAGTGATAGTGCGGTGGTGTGATAGAGACAATGTGTTCCAGTGGAATAGTATTCTCACATATATCTATTTGAACATTCTGTTTGTTGCTAGAGTGAGAATATTATTCCCACAGTTCAGTACTGCGTTGGCAACAGAATACTATTTGTTCATTGAAACTTTCGACATATATATATATAGTGGTTTGATCACCTGAAAATATACCTTGGCTTTCGTGTCTTACCTTCTCTACTAACAATAGGAAAGACTTAAATCCATTTGTCTTCATACTTTCAAGTTTAACTTTATGAGCACACCTTCAATCGTTTAATATGGAGTGAATGAGGAGGTAGTTTAGAAGGCTGTACGACTGCTCGAAGAAAAGTTTACTTTTCAATCTGACCTTCATCTTTACTCCCATACATACGGCCTTTTTAAAACGATACAAATAGTTTTACCATTCTAGTGGAGATATGCTTGTTAGCAACAATTAATCAGTATCAACATGTGAAGGGAGTGATAATTAACGAAGGAAGTGAATACAATGAGTAAACGTTGATAAATGGTTACTGCAACTGAATTACAAAGAGCATAATTTCAGGAAAAATGAAAGAATAATCGAGTGATCAAGTCGGTTGTATGATCGATAATTAAGGAAATGTAGAATAGTTTAAGCAACAGAAACGCTATGTATATTAGAGCGAGAGATGAAGATCTAACTGAAAGTGAATATTTCTTCGCCAATTACTTTCGACTTCTAAATGTCTAAATGGGGATGGACTGACTGTTTTATTGCAGTAATGATGTCATGATGAGCTCGGTGTATCCATCAACGCTAACATCATCGTTCATCTCATATATCTGCTTACACCTCAGAGCTGCCTGCTGAAACACATAAAGGCATCTATATATTCTGCAACGAACAATGAGTGTTCACTGATGCAATCGTTTTCATCATTCGAAGAGACTGGAAGTTGATATCTCAATGGGGAAATCGCATAAACACACGGGATTAATAAAACAATCGGTCTAATAGTGGGTATAAATACACGTATCAATGACAAAAAGCATTTGTGATACCGATGGAATAATATTTACCTTTTTTCACGAATATGTAGCTGTTTTGCATCAGGATGAGGTGAATTTGAAGAACAATGTTCTTAGTTACTCTGTCTTTCTGTATTATGATTACTGACCATAAGAATCAAATTTAATAACTAACCACTGGTTAATTGTAATCTTACATGAGTTGCTTATCGTGTTACACTATAAAAACTGTCATTGGTGAATTTGTGAGATCATTGAATTTTTTTCAATTTGGAGAAGCTTCACTGGAAAATGGCTGATTGGTTTTGACGTTTTCGTAAAAGAATTCGTTGAAGGTTCACGAGTATTTACAATTGGTGATCTAAGATGCTTTATTCATCACTTTCGAACGCGTAGATTCCAATGTGTAGTTTTCGAGTTCGAAAATGTCTTTGAAATTCAGGGCTGGATACTGATTTCAGTTGACCTATGTTGTTGAAAAATTGTGCAAAGCACACCGTCGTGACCAGTGATGGTCAACAAATATCTTGTGTATGTGGAATTAAAAGCCAGTTAAAATATATCCTCGCTGTTTTTGTTGTGTTATTCACTTCAAGAACATTTTAAAAAAACTTTAACTTGACTTTTGTCTGTTAAGTTTTGATTTTAAACATTTATATAGTCTGTATTGGGTAAATTGTTTTGACTGTTCCAGTAGTTCATTATGTCAAAAGTACCACATAAATGTAATAAGATGGTAGATGATGGAATACAGTGTAATAACTGTAAAAAGTGGTATCATAAGATGTGTACTGGATTACGTCCAGCTGCATACAAAAGTTGTAGTGCACCAACATCCCACTGGATGTGCAGAATGTGTTGCTCCCCAAAGATGACTTTGATAAGGGAGGCTCACGAACTACTGTCTAAGGCTATGGAACTTCCTGATGATAGCGTGGCTAGTAATAGTGACACAGACTGCCGGTCTGAAGATGACGCAGCAAGTGCGATCATGAATGCTACCACACCGGCGGTTACTATCCCAGTTACCCCGGAAGTAAAACCTACTAGGCGTTCGAAGCGTCTTAGTAAGCGAAAGGGTAACAAAACGGAAGCTGCAAACAGCATCGCAGCACCAGAGAACACTGTAAGCGAAGTTCACCATGAAGGTGGTGCAGACACTGATCTCGATTGTACCATCAAAAACTACAGCAGCCCTCAGAAGCAACTGCAGGCAGATGATCAGTGGGTAACGAAAATAAGCAATCGGAAGAAACATAGTAATATTGATGGTAGGCAAACGTCTGTCACCTGTAGCCAGGCTGCATCAATAGTGGTGAGAAAAAACGTAGCCACTGCTAAACACGACAAGCTCTCCTGAGACTCTAACATAATTGTTGGAAACTTAGAAGAGTCCAAAGAATCTGATCCCGTAAAAAGGCACGATCACGACCTTAAATTAGTGAGTAGTATTATAAGGAAGATGCTCCCAGAGAATTTCCCTGGAGTATCGATTAAAAAGCTGATTAGAATAGGCAAAAGAGATGATGAATGTTCTAATCAGCGTAGATTGCTTAAAGTAGTCTTAGGTTATCCTGATGAACGGAATCATCTACTGGCTAATGTACACAACCTTGCCGGGTCAGGAATTTCAGTCAGGCCTGATTTATCTCTTGAAGACAGACTTAAACGAAAAGAAATTTTGTCCCAGCTAGAAACAAGACGTAAAAATGGTGAGACTAACCTTAAACTGGTGGGTTTTCAAATAGTCAGGTCTTGGAAACGTAATCTTCCAAGACCTGTGTGGATAAGCCGGACCGCATAGGAAGCCTGAAGGTAGTGTACACTAATATAGGTAGTATCGGGAACAAATTTCACGAGCTAGGTGTATTAATGGAAGACCGTAGCCCAAGTATTGTGGCCATTACTGAAACATGGCTGGTTTCTGGATTAAATGAGACACCTGAGCTATGCGGATCTAGTTGCTTGCGCAGCGACAGGGTTAAGGGTCGTAGAGGTGGTGGGGTTGCTCTGTACATCAACAACTCCCTACATGTTCGTTCCGTGAAATCTGAAGCGCATGACAGTGAGACAAGTGAGGGAATTAGCTGTGAAGTAAGCTTTGCAGCTGGCACTTTACTCATTGGTGTTCTGTATAGAAGTCCCTTTTGTCAGTGTGGTGACTTTATTTTAGATCACCTCAAACAATGGAGTAAACACAGTAGCTGTCTTATTCTAGGTGACTTTAACGCACCTCATATAGACTGGGTAGCTGTCACATCTCCAGGATCCACTAATAAGTTTGACAGCCGGTTACTCTTGACTACCATGGAAAATGCTCTGACACAACATGTCTTAAGTAGTACAAGATTCAATTCTACCCAAGGATCTTCCTTGCTGGACTTAGTGCTTACTCATGACAACGACGACGTGGATGGTCTAGTTATTCACCCACCTCTAGCAAACAGTGATCATGGGGTGTTAGATTTTAACTTAAGGGTTGGCAATTTAGTCAGTTTTCAACCCAAATCGCGACCTAGTGTTTGGCATGCTGACATAGTCGCTATAAAGGAGCGTGCTTCAACTGCCGACTGGTCAGTCAATATTGTCTCATCCATTGAAGATGAATGGGATAGATTTAAGAATACACTTGAGAGGGTTACCACTGATTTCATTCCCTGGAGGGTTCCTAAAAGACCAACAAACCGGCCACCATGGATAAATAGACAAGCTATAACACTCCTAAGACGGAGAAAAAGGTTCTGGAATCTCTTTCTTTCTACTGGGCTACAGCAGTTCCGGCTGAGATACTGTGAAACCAGAAACCAGTGTAAAACTTTGATTCACCAGTCAAGGATAGCTTACGAAACCCAGTTAGTTAAAAGTTCACCAGGCTGCCCAGAAAGACTCTTCTCATATATCAAGAGAAGAACACGTAAGAGTGATGCTATCCCACCTCTTATGCTTGAAGATGACCAGACAAACATGGCTGAGGATAACGTGACTAAGGCTGAGGCTTTGTCGAAGCACTTTAGTCAAGTATTCTCTGATAATATTGATACCAGCTTTGTAACTTTTCCAGAAGGTAACTTGAAAATGGCACCCTTATACATTGTAAAGGATACTGTCCTAAAGTGGCTTCTAAGGCTCAATCCTGGTAAGTCCAGTGGCCCTGATGAACTCCACCCACGTATATTAACAGCATTGACTGAAAACATAGCCGAGCCATCGTCGGTAATCTTCAATATGTCTCTGGACCAGTCTAAATGTCCAAGAGACTGGAAAGATGCCATCATTAGTCCGGTCTTCAAAACCGGATCTAGAAACTTAGTTCAGAACTATCGTCCTGTTAGTTTGACCAGTATTGTTGTTAAACTACTAGAAAGAATAATTCGTGATGCTATCATTCAGTTCACTGAAGGGAACAAACTTTTTGCTGTGGAACAGCATGGTTTTAGAGCAGGTCATTCTTGCTTGACCAACTTTCTTTTGGCCAGAGAAAGTTGGGCAAGCTCAGCTGATGCTAATATACCGGTGGATGCCATATTCATCGACCTTAGCAAGGCGTTTGACAGGGTTTCTCATTCAGGTCTTCTAGTAAATTTAGGTAGTCTGGGAATCAATAAAGTGGTTGCCTACTGGATTCAAGATTTTCTGAAGGACAGAAGACAAAGAGTACGAGTTAATGGGGTTTTATCAACATGGGAATCGGTTAAGAGTGGCGTTCCTCAGGGTACAATTCTAGGCCCACTTCTTTTCCTGATTTATGTTAATGAGATTCCATCGGTAGTTAGGTCATCCTGCTTACTGTTTGCTGATGACATCAAGATATGGAGGGCTTTACACGATGACAGTGATCAACTTGCTTTGCAGGAAGATTTAAACTTGTTAAGTGATTGGTGTAAGCACTGGGTCTTAAGCAAGAGTGTAGTTATGCATGTATCTCATAGTCACGTGCACAATTACTCAATGAATGGCATTACTCTCCCAGTGGTCACTGAGTACAAGGACTTGGGAGTGGTTGTGCAGCATGACTTGAAAACAGCAACAAACTGTAGAGCTGCAGCCACTAAGAGTTTTCGAATATTATGGGCCATACGCGAGGCTTTTGCGAATTTTGACGCTGAAATATTTCGTATATTATATCCGACTTATATCAGACCTCATTTGGAATATGGGATCCAGTCAGCGAGCCCGTGTTTCAAATACGGAATAGACTTATTAGAAAGGGTGCAAAGAGTAGGAACTAAGCTAATAAAGGGTTTCTCAACCCTCTCATATGAAGAGAGGTTAAGTCGACTGGGTTTATTTCCACTGTCATACAGACGACTTAGGGGTGACCTAATACTAGCATACCGTATCCTAAGAAATGATTTTGGAGCAAATTTATCTAATTTATTTCTTCCTTCTAGCACCAACCAATTGCGAGGACATCACCTCAAGGTTCAAAAACCACGGTCGAATCGTCTGCGTTTGGAGATCCGTTTTTCGCATCGGATTGTGAACCATTGAAACTCCCTACCGGAACACGTCGTATCAGCGCCATCCGTTGATTCATTCAAGGCGAGATTGGACCTCCTGTGTGTAACAAATAGAAAGGATTAACACAGGCATATAGCCTTCTATTCTAAATAAATTGTAAACTGTAAACTGTAATCACAATACTGTTTCAGTGAAATCTAGCTGGAACCACACACACCTGCTTCTGCAGTTTGACTATCTCTTAATGCATTTCATCTCTTGGAACCCACTACGAAGGAAAGTTTGATTGTGATAACCGCAGTGATAGTTGGTTAGGTGGATAATGGGCATATATACCAAAGCAATGATATGGTAATAATGTTTGTAACCTCGCCTAATTTACTAGCTCGCTAGGTTTCCAGTCATTTATAAGCCCGTAGAAAGAAGGATGGTAGGGTATCAGGTTAGCACCACTGCACTGGAAAAGTAATCAGAGTGCTACTGAAACTTTAGTGAACATAAAAATATTTAAAAAATATAACAAACAAACTAACATTTCTCTGGAGCTGGAGAAACGCAATGACGTGGGCTGATGAAGGATTTCGAGAAGCTAGTTAGCCAGTGTGTCTCCCGTCGAAGAAAGCAAACACAGGGATTGGAGATAAATAATTTTCGTGCGATGTAAGACAGTGCGAAAGCTTCCTGAATTGATAAATGAGTGTGGATATAGGGCATAGAAATGCTGATAATCTCTGAGGGCAGGTAGAATGAATGTTGACTATTCAAATCGTTACGTTTATTGTCAGTTGGTTACTCCGGTCATCCAGAGGTTAACCAGGAGTACACTGAGGGAGCGAGTGGCTATCATGATGTCAGCAACAGCAGCCGAAGCTCTAATGCATTAGGAATCAATCTGTCACAGGATTATGATAGCCAGATTCAAATCAAAATGAAAGAAGTGGGTTTTTAATTATCAAATGATATGCACCTAAAATAACTCGGAACAATGGAAGAAGAAGGATTTCAATAAAATTGTTCAAACACTATTGGACACCAATTACAATGTTGGCATCGAAATTTTAATAGGCGATATGAATTCCATCCGAACTTGGAGCAGACAGTAGGGAAAGAGGACTCATCATGAATCGTGAAGCTCTGAGCGAAATTTTTTTCTATTTTTGGTTATAGCTTGAAACCACACAGTACTTTTGGTAAAAGTATGGAATTTTCAGCATGTGATATCGGTAGCCCAAGTTTTGCAGGCAGACCATAGATATCGGGTGTTTTCTATTAATTGATTTCTGCAGAGTTACATCACTTTTCCTTGATAAATTCTTATCCAGAAAATGAATGCTACTTAGAGTCCAAACCCGCTGTAGTACTGTCGCATAAAGAAGGAACGTCAGACGCCTCAAGTAAGATTCTTAATGGAGCTGAAATTAGGGTGCCATGCAGCCAACTAACCGATTCTCTCAGAGATTAACTTTGTCGACTCAAGGACAATAAGGGATCTAATTAATAAAATTAAAAAATTTACTAAACGCCATGTAATGACTGTTAGGTCAATTACTTGGGTCAAACTAGTAAATCGGGGTCAACAGGATTATTGGAACATAAATACTTATCTAGACCCCATAATATTTGACCCTGCAAAGTTAAATAACCTAGAAAATAGCTCAGCCATTGCACGACATTCAATTGCATGTAATCAAAAATATTTGGGTGGGATAGGGTGAGAAAAGTGAAAAGTAATATAGTAAGGTGGAGAGAAAATTTAATCACTGAAGCTTTGCTCGTCAATTTAACACGGTACACGTGCAGTCCAGCTGACGCAACGCGTGCAATGGAGACAAGGAAAGTGGCAACAACCAACAAGACAAAGTTCGAGAGAGTGAAAGTGAGAAAATATAGATGAGACACACTGTGAAACCATGTGAATAGTTTGATATGATTTATGCACGAAACGTCATCCACTTGTTAATTCAGCCAACTATTTTACAAGAATAATTGAAGTTCTCAACTGATTGGCGCAATCAGAGAATTAAGTCCGACCATGAGACATGCTGCCTGTAAGAAGAACACCATAACATGGCTTACTCCTAGTACACACGTGAAAATGCAACCGTCATTTACAGATCTGTTCAACATATACGGACTCATTTCCAGATGTTTTTGCTTACTCGTTAAACACTAATGAAGTGGATGAATTGCATATGAGGTAACTGTTTCTTCCAACATCATTTTTATTGTCTCACATATAAAAAGTGATTTCACTTACTGGAATGGATCGTGTGTGCAAACTGATGAAATTGTTGTCACCATCCGAATTAAGAGATATCTCTAAGGCCACCAGCACATCTTTCTATCAGTAAACACAAATACTGCAGGGTGTATGAAATCATGCATAATCAGAGAGATGATGTAGAAGATGTGCAGCTCAGGTGGACGGTTCTCTGAACCGTATATTGTAACAGCGTGGTTTTCGTTATTCATCTAGGGTCCTGCGTAATCCAAATTATGCTGAAAATATTCCCTGTCAGCTGTGTTATATAAGTCAAAGAATTTAATTGGCCAAATAACTGTAATGAAGTTAAGCGTGATATCACATGGAGCGAGAGGTAGTCAGGGGAGAAATCGAAAATCCAACTGATCTCATATACTTGATGTTTAATTCAAGACCCCGGTTCTAATCGTTTAATATGAAGCAGATGCGATGAACTTACTACCTGATTTTACCTGGTTATCTCAGAACGCTGAAGTTGTTCACAATAAGGCAGAGAATTCGGTTAACTGCAGAATTCAGTTCATCATAGAGCTTCAGGTTTTGTTCCACTTAGACACTTCATGGCGTAAGAAACAAATGACTTCAAATTGAAGTATGCGCTGAAGATGTTGCCTAGTAAGGCAATAAAAGCTTCGCAAATAAACTATCCAGCTCAGAGAACACAACCATATCAGAAACTAATTTATATTTCTGTGAAGATTACCTGATCACACTGCTTTAGTGTTTGTTCTTCACTGATCAACATAATGTTCTGCCTCGTAAATTTTATAATGAATCAACAGTTGCTTTCAGAATTCAACACTCATTATTCCCCACCTGAATGAACCTCTGAAGACTAGAATAAGTGAAGGATTCAACTAATGATATGCCGTTGATCATAGCATAATTATGATCGTCAATATCACTGTTCATTTCACATCAGTTTTTATGTTTTATAACTGTCTTATGAAGCACACATTTATAAATTATGATGATAATAATAAGTGTCGAATGAAGCAGTCGTTGTAAACATTCGAAGTAACTGCAAGTAGATATCAAGGTGGTGTAAGTGAGTAGACAGACGATATTTATACACGAATCCGTCTCATTACGTGCATTATTACAAACATCGATAACAGAAAACAGTCACAGTCGCAGTTTGTTAGTCTTCATTGTTCCGCTTTCATCGCTTTGCAACATGTGGTATCGGAAGAATATTTTTCATGCTCGCATTTCCCACTGCGTTAGAGGAATGAGTGGGATTTTTTGGCTGATACTTGATATATTCGAACCGTTTTTATCTTAACTTGTTTCTTTCTCTGTGACTTATCTCACTCATATGTAGCCTGCTTTCTTTTCTGTTTTCATTCCCCTCGACTGAATATACACGTGGATATGTGATAAGACCGTCTGAAATGTATTGCTAAGATGTATCAAAATCTTTATGTAAAGTCGCCTTTTTTCTATTATGATTTTTCTTCGCAGATTTGACTTTTCCGCCATTGTGGGTTCACAAAAATTTATGATCTCATGTAGATGTCAGTGAAGATATTGATGACACTACATGAAATTCGATGTACCAGAAGTTACAGTTGGTCAGTGGATATTTCTTTATTAACTGTCATACTGATAATCGATGGCGCTTCGTTTCTTCACAGAAACAAGAGAGGCTCCATAAATTTCTGTCATTCACTCACAAATTTCATTTCTGCACAGTGAGTTTAGGACGGATATGTCGCTAAAATCCAGGCTCTACACTTCACTCATATCAACGAGAACTGCTATTTCGCGTCACAAACTCCACCTTGTCAAAATCGACTTTTATTTCTGGAAAGCATCATATTGTTACTTATAAATGATAAGTAGCTTAAAGAGGTAAGTGATAATTTAGACCTCTGTGAATGAGAGGCATAAAGAACATCATTTTCTAATATGTGTTCAATACAGAATATCTAACGGCTTGAAAAAAATGCTTCTCGCATGTGAAAATAGTATTCACAAGTATGTTTGCTAATTTTGAGTACCTAACATCAGTCTTTTCTTCTTTACAATAACACTACATCTCTTCGGGTTATTATATGATCTCATGTGTTATTTCGAACAGTTTGCAATTTTGATCTGATTTGATCATCTGGCTTGCAACTCTGCAGCTTGCTTCATAATATTCTGGGTGATCATTTCAGGTGATTTGGTTGTCACGGAATAACTTCTGTAAGGAAGACATTCACTAGTCTATACAGCCAGCGTATTCTTTATTAAGAGACAGAGTTTTATTTTCTTTATCCTTGTCACTGCGAGATATGTCCCGCAGTATTTTAATAGATATTTAGACTTTAATTCATCGCATCCGTTATCTGTGATGGCAGGCTCAGTTAGGTATCTAACAAACTGAGCAATAGCACCAAGTAGTGCAACAGAAAACCTAAGTGATGAACTAAAACTGACAGAAGAGGCGTTGTTGTTGATTAACTATCCTATAAAATTCATTTGGAAGATGATTAAAGTCCAAAAGAGAAATAAGAATAATTGTGAAAATGATAGAGGCGACATAAATAAGAAAGTATATTAGGCACTGGAACTTTACCAAATATGGAGGGGACTTCTGAGTTCTTTTGTGGGATTCTTAAAAAAGCAGGAATTAGGGTGATATTTAAACTTACAAACTTAACTCAGGGACCCTTTAGGTTGACTTAATTAGACAAAGTAGTAAAATTTTCAAATATCTTGCAATGACTGTGAGGTCAACTACATCAGTCATACCAACAGATTAGAGGCAATCAGACTATCAGAACATCAGAATTAAGCTAAATGCAGAATAATTGACCCCGCGAAGAAAAGTGATTTAGAAGAAAGCTCAACAATTGCACTGCATGCATTAACACACAACCACACAATAGCGTGGGAGAGAGATGAAATTTTAAAGATTAATATAAGGAGGTTTAGAGAGGAGTTGATAATTGAATCCTTGTCCATAGAATCTATACACAACACGTGCGACAGGAATGACTCATCATTTTGAGTAACTGAACCGAGTCACGTTAGTTACTGAATGGCAAGATCTCTGCAAAAACTGAAATACCTTTGACCAACCAATTTTCTTGTCAACTTTTTAACCAAATTACGTGTATCATCTAAAGCAATATATGCTGTATTAAGACTACTAATGCATCTCGTCATGGATGCGTATAGTCAAAATATCAACCAATACGTTAATGAAACTCAGGTTCTGCACATTTTTTAGCAGTTTGTAATGTACACATTTCGAGTGATGAAATTTCACTGTAGATTTCTTTGGAAACCAAATTAATCACATCACAGTATGTGCTCAGCTTGATACCATAAACTGGGTGATTTGAACTGATTCTGCCACCTCAGCTGATCTCCTCTCCAGAAAAGCAAAACTGCCTTCCAGTGTTTAGATCATATTGATATGATCGGCAAGAACTGCTGGTTTTGTACGAGTGACAGACAACCAAACAACTCAACTAATCATTGACGTACGGTTTTTTATACAACCAACATATTGATGATTTCCGACAGGAAATAACATTATGGTCATGTTTTTAATTAGGAAGATTCTGAAAAGTAATGTCATTCTTAGGTTATTATTTATTATTATTATTTTGTTCCCTTGGGTTCCTAGTGGAACATAGGGCTTCAACTGCACGCCTCCACTTGTTTCTGTCTTTTGCTGTACTTTTCACCTGCATTCATGTTAGTCCATACTGTTTCAGCTCCTCTTCACACGATCTCCTCCATGTCACCCTTGGACGTCCCACTCACCGCTTCCCTTTCGGGTTCCACTCGAGGGCCTGACGCCCAATGTCACCCAGCGGCCTTTTCAGCGATTGTCCAATCCATCTCCACTTTCTCCTGCATATTTGTTGAGCGATTGGTTCTTGTTTTGTTTGTTCCCATTCTTAGGTTACACGCATTTTATTGTTTCGCCTAAGCACACACTTGCGTCCCATTAACCTTTAGTCTAAAATATTAAATGATGGTTGACAAAAAGATAAAGACCTGGACACAAACAGCTTACAGTGCCTGGCAAAATAAAACTTATATACTAGTATTGTTTAACGATTATTCCTCAATAAGTCATTGGATTTACGTTCTCAATGGAAGATAAGGCATCGCACTCATTTATATCTTTGAGGTTCTATCTTGATCATTATGTTTAAGACGTTTGAGCAAGTTTCGTGGACCAAATTTTGAAATTATTTTAATTTTCATATCAATCAGGTTAATACAAATGTGATTGCTACATATATTCACTTTCCAATATGTGTTAAATTTGTCTGGTCAAATCTTGACCAAATTTACTCCATATCCACGAGGTATCTGGACAGTGTGCTGTAAGAATTTTGATCAATTTTAGACAAGCTCTTGAACTTTGAAGCTTCAGTATGAGTTGCGTTTCTCTTTGCACGGTAGGATTACTAGCCTTTTGTCCGAATTTCCCCCTGCACCATAATTAATATCGGCTAAAAGATATTTAGGATTGTATCCACTGGGGGCGGCACATGGGTCTTGTTCGTGGTTGGTGAGCATGCTGGTGGCACTAAATCACCGACAAACTCTACTTCATTTGGATATATTTATTGTGTGGTGACCTTTCACTGAAATACGTAGTAAATAATGCCATTGTGCATATTTCCTTGTTCAGAAGATCTTCCAAGATATTTGCACATGACAACAACCGTTTGAGAAAGATGAATTCATCTTGTCTTATCAATTCTTTGTCAGCTTGTAATTTGTACCAAAATCATACTACTTCTCAGTAATAAGCAGTATGTGTTAGATTTTTTTGAATACGTCGTAACTCCATATCCATAATTATCGTTTATTCTGCAAATTTATATCATTTAATGCATAAACACTTTAACTGGATTTTGGAATAGACTTCAAACAGTTAATTGCTATTTCCTGCCAGTTACTTCTTTAAATACCACTGTTTTTTTGAACGTTGTTTATCTAGGTCCCTTTATTTTTGACATTTGCGTTCATTCATCGTTTGTTTCTACAAAAGGATAATCCTTAACACTGTTCTGCCTTCTTTTGATGCACAGTAACAGTGCAGTTGACTCCAAACAGTCTAGATACTTCGTAATTTAAGGTTCGTAGATTCTTTATAATCAATTTACGTGTAAAATAGTGCCCTGTTGTAGAATAATCCTGTGTCCTTGAATTTACGCCTAAATGAAACCTTTGTTCTATTTCATAAGAAATTTGATTACAAAATGTCGTTCAGGATCTCTAAGATGAAATCCAGGGTTTTTCATGTCATTTCGGAAAATTCAAATATATTAGAATTACAAATAATTTGTTTGAATTGAAATATTATTTGTCCTTATGAAACCTTTGAACCGTTAATATCATATTATTTCTTTGAAAAAACTCACTAATAATCAAGTTAGCTGATTACTGCTTTATGTTGTATGCCGACATCTTCCTTCAATGTGCATCAGACTTCACAATTAATGTACATAATCTCATAATTTCGAAAATATTTATATCATGTGAACTTTGATAACACTGAGACATAGAACGGAATATGATCACTTAGTATAGTCAAAATAGGTATCGATAACCATCCAAAATGCCAAGCTATATATATGCGAATTAACGTGAATGTTTTCTGAGGTGTGTATATGTGAAACCAGGAGTTACTTCAAGTGAGTGAGCTACTGTCATATCCTCTCTGTCATTTATGTTTGAATTGAATAATTCTTGAGTTTACTCAGAGATGGATGGATGGTGTTGGTTATCGTTATGTTCGTCATAACTAGTGTGATTTATTCTTTATACATGAAGAATACTTTCGTTCAGCAGAATGTCTTTTCCAATGATTTGCAGTAGGTTTCATAAATCTAATCAAATAGGGGAGAACACGTCAATTGAACTCATTATTCACGGATGTGTTGTGGATGCGCCTGACATTCCTATTTGTAATTAGTCTAGTGTCAGTGGGTTATCTTTCAACGCTTTATGTACTGATGGTTGGTATTTTTCCCATTTTCACTTATTTCGTCATTATAAAAATCGAATTTCATGTATTATTTTGTCACAACTGCTGCGGTGTATTCGGAATGTAGTGAAACTTTTATTCACGTTTTGCAATTTGTTAAAGCATATTCCTCCCTGTCAAAACTCACAAACAACTGAAAGCATGTAATTTTATTTACCTGCCAACGTTTGTTTTTGAAAAATATAATCATGAAATCAGTGACCCTATTTACATCATATTACTGCCGTATATTTGGAAAATATAACCTTACAAGGCTTTTGTCGAGCTGCATTCATCATCTTCATTCGCTTATCATGACATTCTTTTAATTCCGTTGTCATTTTTACGTTTATTCACAGATTTCGAAATATTTCATGATGGTAGATTTAGTTGCATCCTGTGTCCTTCCGAAAATGAAGAGTCAGGAATTACGAAAACCGCTTCCCAGCTACACCACTTCGGTAAGAGTAGCACAGTCTGTCAAATAAGTCATTTTATTATTAGTTATTCATCGACACAGTGCTCATGACATTCATGACAGTCGGGCTTGTCGTGTTGTTTGCCATTGAGTAAGACTGCATTAAAGGAGATAATAAAATCTTATCTTGCATTTCAGAGAAAATATTCTCGAACTTTTCGCGAGGAATAACTATGTTGTTTCTATTTATATGTAAGTTTTCTTCACAACCTCAATGATTAAAAATTGAATTAATGATTCTTTCACTAGATGATAAGTGTAATTCATTTACACTACAGTGCCATTATTTATTTATCTAATAGATGTGGTTTTAAGACTAATAGCAAACGTTCAATTTTATCAGGGTTAAAACATACCAGTAAACCAGGCGAGGTTAGCGAGTGCGTCAATTTGGAAATGATTCTCAGATTGGAGATCTTTCCACAACTGGGACACTGACCCACAGGTTATTTGATTGACTGCTGGATAGAAGTGTTTGAATACGCAGTTGTATTATTTAACACACGTTCACTGCTATTAAGTCAAATGAGGACATTATATGTTTAAGCGTTTCGTTTTACTTTGAGGTCTAACTTAGCGTATGCTCCTCAGACATTTTTTGTCATGGAAATTAGTTTCTTCTAAGTACTAGAGATCTTGATTCTACATAAAAATGTATCCATGCATCTGAGAAATACAGAAAGACTGTCTTCAAATAACTATTTTACATCTCCGTGCTGGAAAATGCATCAGTGTGTGAAGGTAATAGTGTTTCACTATGTTCTCTATCAAATATAATGCTCATTATGATGCAACTGTGATCTGTAACATTGATCAAACTCCATTGTTTTATCTGTGGTTAAAATCTCAGATTGATCTCATTATTCAAAGATCGAGTGTAGAATGTTCTACTTAACAAATAGGAGATTTCATTACTATGAGTTATATTGAAATTATCTTGTAATGTGTCGTTTTAATTATTTGCTGGTTCAGATCAATTGTTGATGTTTGGAATTCATTTCAGATCGGTTGTTTCTATCCTAATACTTTTACTTATATTCTTCGAGAGAATTCGTTCGAATTTTTACGGTGTTCATGTAATACTTTGGATTATAGTAAGTATCTGTATTACGTTGCCCCATATACAACGATAAGAGTTTGTTTTATTCTATTTGAAAAATCAAATGACCGCATTGTTATCTGAAAAATGTCAATGGCAATGGTTATCTTTCCAATGAGTTTGCTTCTTCAGTTTCTGAAGCATGCCATTTGCGCCTCAATGACCGTCGCAACCATAATTGTTTTAGGAGGAAGAAAACTGTCTCCATAGACAACTGCAGATTCGCAAAGTAATGAGGCTGATGCAAGAATAATAAACACCTATTCAAATTTATGTATAACCTGAACATTCACAGCTGGAATCAATGTTTAACGATATTCAGTTCGATGAAGCAGTTTAATCGGGAGACATGTATAACGGAAGCCTTTCAATTATCAGTCTACATGAGATCATACTGGACACTTCCTTAACATATTGCAGTAAGACCATTTTCATACATATGCTTCGCTGAAAAGGCAGAAACACCCAACTGCTTAATTCAAATTTTAATAACACTAGGTTCCATACCAATTCATCACAAATTCATGAGGTATTTAATTAACTCCCAGTGGTATTTAGTTCTCAGTGCACTGACTGGGTGCCTCATGAGTGTATTTCCAACATACGAAGGTATCTGTTATTGACAACTTGACAAAATACCACAGCATACTGAATCCCTTGCTTTACTTTGCATTCACATCGGAAATAACTTTTACTCACAACCGAGTAATGTCCCACTCACGCTGTGGAACACGTAGGCTGCTTGTATGTGGAACAAACTGCTATTTTCTGTGGATGAGAACGATAAATTAAGGGTGGGAAATATTGCATTTGAAATGTACCATATTTGCTTACTACGCCTTCATTTATCAGATGGTCACTATTCAGCTATTGTTATTATTATTGCTTTCTTCATGCAGGTCATATTATGGTCTATGGTCTTCGCCGCTGTGATCCAAACTGTTCAGTGGAAATGTGCTTTGATATCGTTGGCTGTGACGATTCTGACTACAGTGTTGGTTGTCGTGGTCACTTTGAAACTGCCATCACTGAGTGAAAGGGGGTTCACCTTTTTCTTTCAAATATCAGTCGTCCTCGCGGTTTCAGCTTTCTCTACGAGGATTTGCTTTTACTTAATCCCAGGACAAAAACGCGTAAATTACACAAATTTCTGTTATGAAGATTTATACATATATTTATGAAATCGAACGAAATCTCTATATCTTTTTAAAATGCTCTGCTACCTTCGATTTTCTTCGTAACAGGGCTAAATAAAAAAGATAATGAAATGTCAGCTGAGCACAGCAAATCAGACCTATTAGCTGTTTTGCCTACTCAGATTCAAGCTCCCTGTCATATGTCGGAAATTAAACTTATTCGTTACGCTGGGAATGTTTAAGTCCATTACTGTCAGTAAATTGATTTCATACGAACTACTGAAATTTTGTTCTCATTCTAAGTAGCTAGTTATTTACTGAGAGTTGGTGATTATAAGCAGGTTGGTAGAAACGGCTAGTTAATTCTATGCAATGATTCGACAGACGGTGATATACTTCCCCAATTATTCATAAAATCAAGGGATTTTGATAAATCCTATTCAGCATGTAACGTTCACAGTTCTTACTCGAAAGCATTCTTAGTATTTCATATGGATTAGGAATCTGCATCACTTTATCGAAAGATATTTGAGGATATTTTGATATCTTTAAATGTGTACATGTGGGCAGTGAATATTTTATTTAGTATCGCAATATGAGAATTAACACTCATAAAGAAAACTTTTGCATATTCTTTGTGTATGTTCTCCTTGTTTTCTGCATTTCTCAATCTTAGGTATTCTGCATACTCACAGCACTTTTAATCGCAATACTCATACTCGCCGTAAGTCTTTGATTTCATCAGTGTATTCAGTACAATAACTCTGGCAATTCTATTGTGTACAGCCCATCAGGTACTCGATAATGGTAGAATGTCAGTATTTAAGAAGCTCTGTCACTGAGATTACCAGTTTGAATGCAATCAGACCATGAGTAAATAGGGTTTTGGTTATTAAGAAACTTTCATAAATCATTGATAGTTTCATTTGACGCTGATTTTCACATGTCGTGATATCTACTGTTGTTACAAAGTACAGACAGATAACAATAGGCCAATTTCCGTAGAACCTTCACTACTGATTTATGCGGTATACATCCGATGAATATCGTAAAACTCTAATTATCCAATGTGAGACGCTACAAATGCAACAATGAAGCAACATTTGGGACTAAACTAATCAACTAAACTGGTTACCTTATGATGCCTAGTGATCCTGTTGTTCACATATGTTCCCTTAACCCCAGAAAGGATAACGATACATTCGATCTTTTGCAATATGAGTGAAGTGAAATAATACTATCACAGGAGCAACGAGTGCGAATATATCTTATTAAGAACACCATTTAGAGTCCTTTACGACACAGTTATTGGTACAAAGTTGATGTTCTGGAAGTGTGTCAAGTGAAGATATATTAAACAAGTTAAATGACAAAAGACAACACTAACTAATCAAAATCTGAAAATTCATGAAACCGACAGGAACACTGTAGTCATGCGCTTACATTTCTAGATGCAGACGGAAAGTGTGAATTATTCAGACAATCATTCTACTCGAACTAGGGTCCACGTTAGCTGCTCCCAGCGCAGTTTGGATGTTGATTATGAATTTGTGAAATGTTTCCCCAGGATTTGAGGTGCGATGAGTGCTTTTAATAAAATATATTTGATTCTTGTTATGTGATTATAACAATTAACAGTATTTTACTGCGGAGCGTGAATTTCCTGAAACTTTATGGAGAGGAAAGTTTCGCTTTTTTCGCTGATACTTTACTACTTCTTTCCACTTTAGGCGATGTTTATTTGTGTCAATATGCGAAGATGGATAACGTGTTGGTTCCCGCCCAACATCATAGATTTCATTCTTGCTTTCATTCTTTGGTTCCTAATGGTAAACCTCTTCACACAAACATATGATGGCTTGGCATCATGCGGATTTAAATGGTGTGTAAACGAAGACAGCAATCAGTTATTTATGGAATAAATTCCAGATTATTTTCGTTGAACATGCATCATCGTTTCCCTGTTGTGCTTAAATATGTGATTGTGCTTGAGGTAGTAAAAACATGTATTCTCATGTGTTTACGTCTTTTCTATTCTGAAAAACCGTCAACTACATCAAATACAAAGGAGAATAATTGCCAGTATTTGTTTCACAGCAGGACAAATGATTTGTCAATTTGTGAAGGTGGCACAACTATTTTAGTTGACACCGTGAGAAAAATCACTTGGTTTTCAGTCTAGTATGGTACAAGAATGATTGAGCATCCAAGCGAAACCGAAGAATTAGTGTCGATAGTGAGAGATAATACATATTAGTTAGTGACAGTGAACGCTGAAGCGTGTCATGTAACTTTCAACCTCGAATTCAAAGAAAACTGTTATCATATGTAAGGGAAAGATTACGCTTGCCTTTTGAGGCGACCATGGGACATTTGGGCGGATTATGTTTTCCAACTTGAACTGTATACCTACTGAGTGTAATTACGTCGTGATTTATAAGGTCTTTGCATGTTAATTATTTTGCAGCCTACGTGAAATTCAGGCTGGTGGAAACCTCCATCAGCACAGTGCATCTATTTTCTCTCATTCAGCTTGTTTAAGCTCAATAAAGTATGACCTCTAGAAGTATTGTTTACTATGGAGAGTACTGAAAACATTTACGACCTTCTGATTCACATACAATGTGAGCTAATATCTAAATCAGATTATTTCCTATTGCGTGTTGAGAAATAGTCAGAAACAATAATGATAACCTAACGTGTTTGAAGTTAATAGGAAGTAGACATTAGAGTTTCTGGCAGTCTAACTTACCACGGTTAAGCAAAGTACCAAAAGTGAGCTAAAAACTAGATTTGCGGGATCCTGAAGGTAAAATTAAGAAAGTAGTTTGGTTTGACTACTGAAATAACAGTGGCGATTGATTATCTTATAAATTACATCAAAAATTAAATGGCTGAACTATTTCCGGTCTGTCGTAACTCATATATAATTAAAACATCATTTCAGTGTGAGTACCAGACACAGCCGCAATAAATCACTCTGATAATCACAGATTATGAGATAAATTGTCATGCTGGTTACTCCCGTGATAACGAAATGCACATCCACAAGTTCATTCAACAGCTGACATTTACAGACAAATAACAATGTTACGCCATTTATCTGCAAAAATTTGAGTAATAAAAGCTTCCAAATTATATCTGTTGTACAAAAGAGAACCATTGTCATTCATCAGTACAGCAGGTCGTTTGAACAAAATGCTACTTACCGTACAGCGAAGAAATAAAACTACAAGCGGAATGGCAGTTAAAATTATCAATCCAGATATCACGTAATATGTGACATAGTACGCCTTCAGATTAAGACACCTCACTTTGCATCCAACTACCACAGAAGTATAGTTAAGGCCCATTTCTAACCTCGCTGTGGAAACTGCGAGACCAGAAGACGGAGTTAATACCTGTAGTTTGCGAAAAGGATAAATTAAAGTCAAACAGTGATTATCTCGCTAAGATTCGTGTTGGATGATTACCATAATAGTAAAGATGACTTATTAAAAAACATGTGGTTTCTCTGAAATAATTCTCTAATTTTAAACATAGGCATCATAATATTAATCTGAATAACGCCGGCGTATTTAGAAAAGCAAACCAAGATTTCACTGATGGTGTTGCTGTGTAAAGTACGGATTCTTCAGCAGAACCACTGAAGTTTTATGACAAGTTGAAGTGAATTTGTGTGAATTTAAATTCTCAATAACTTTTTTGTCGACTTATTTTAATGACGTTGCAAAATCTATTCTAAATTTCCGTGTCACACATCTATAATTAGCAGTTGTGGAGTAGAGAAAATCATCACGATAAACAGTAGACTTGACGATTATTCAAATGGAGTATTCAAATTTCAGATAATTTACTGCCTTCCCTCTCTGGAGAAACATTTACGTCACCACGCTATCTCCTAGGTACTGTTGTGGCATAAAATGGTTCTAAATAAATTCAGACTACTTATTGGGCTTCAAATTTACTAATATCCCCTTAACTTGTAATTATCGGGAAAATACAGCCACTATTCATTATATTCTGAATAATTTCAGTGTCTCGTCCGCATCAGATCACGAAGCAAGCTGTCACAACAATCTTCCAACATGTTACTTTATCCAACACATTTAGGACACTATACTTTCTACCGGTAGGTCTCAAGCACCACTTTTCCAACGACTTGCGTACACTTTCGTGTATCATCTATTATATTTTGACACCCTATTTTCGAAGGAATTGATCTACCTATCTGAAACTACTTCACAAAATACGTATTTCACATTACTATATTATAAGACCAATTGTTACATCAGTCAGTAGCTAAGTTCGGAGAATGCCATATCAAATGGCATCCAACACTTCCAATGAATACTGCAACAGTGGTAAAGTTATTCACTAGATTCACACCTAATCCACTGATACAAACTGCATATTTTATTATCACGTGTTACTGTGTAAATATTTGTTTATTTGCTGTGGTCCCCTATAGTAAAGATCAAAACCACAGAAACACATGATAAATTGATTCACTTACACTCAGTGCAGCCAACAAATAGTCCACTGGGAATGCGTTTTCAAGATTGAGAGCAAGAAGCAATACCAACTGAAGGATTGATGCAATGAACCTGAAATAAATTTGACAGTTGTGGTCAGTAAATCAGTATAAGATAAATATGTATTTCAGAGTTTATTCACGAAGTGACATCAGCTATAGAACCATTGAAAGCAATGTGTACAATATAGTCGTTTTGTCCTAGTAAAGGACTTCAACAATAGGCACCCAGTACCCCGTGGGAGCCGAACCACGTGACCTTTAGGTTATGAGGCGAGCTCACAGATCACCCAACCAGAGAGAAGGAATCAAGTGGCCTGCAAATTCTAAATACTTCCACTTCGGCGCAAGTCCACTTTTTCATGTGAGGACAGATAGTCACGAACGGCACCGAATGGCAGTAGCGAAACTGCTGAAGAGCTGCAAACTGCTGCGAAACAGCCTCTCAGTGTTCATAACAATGTGTGACGAAACTTCAGTTCAGACTCTTTCAGCGCATTCATCATAAACAAAGCAGTAAACATTTCCCGTTACACATTTATCGATAATTTTTCTTGACATGCACACATATAAGGATCGGCATCAAATTATCTGCTTAAATATATGGTGAAATATTTGTTATAACTCTATCTTATGATGATGAAGTGCGTTGGTGGTATAGCGGTTAAGACGCTCGCTGACCATGCACATGGTCCGGGGCCCGATCCCCGGCTGACGCACTCCTTTACCTCGCTGAGCCAGAAATAATGCTGGTAAAGAGGAAAGGTTGGGCATGAGGCTAGTAACCCAATCCTGTAAAATAAACACTGCTACAGAACCTTCAAGTCAACTAGCTTGAAGCCCTATGCTCCACTGCGGAACGTAAAGGACAACAAAAATGATGACTCACAGAACAGCGATTGGTATATGATCAAAATCATAAAAAGTATGCCTGAGTTCTTGTCTAAATCAAAAATGCGAATACAATTATTAACTTCTTAAGCTTACATGTTAGTCACCAACAACGTGATCATCACTGTCCTTGCAATCATTATACACAAAAAGATGATGAACTTAAATTATTGCTGTTAATTATTACATAAGCATTCCGACCCCTTATAATACACCGTCTCGCAGATATCACTCCTTTCGTTGTAATCTACTGATAAAACCTTGGAAAATACCAGGACATAACTTTACTATTTCATTCATGTTAACATTCACAGGTAGTTAGGAAAAGAATGTGTAGTTACGTTAACAAAAGAGATGTTTGGAAATTTATGAAGTCAACCCTCCAAAGTAAACCGACCTTGGCGGCCTGCTTAAATCTTGTGCTACCAAATACCTTATTCATTACAAATCATATTGCATCTAACTGCTCATTTCCAATTTATTTTAAATAATTAAATTTTATTCTAATATGTCCTCTAATCGGATTATTTATTCTCGTGAGTATTTAATATCCTTAAAACCTACTGATCGGAAATGCCATAAAAAAGACAAAAAAAGCATCATGCCGGGTGGCAAAGAGCCTTAAAAAACACTCCTATTCAATTTATGACCATCCCTGCAATCATGAGTACTAACTGTCGCTCCCTGCCAGCCAAGATTAACTGTCTTCAATCACTTGTGTCTTACATTATATATCGAAATACTGGGATCATATCACTTCAAGAAACATGGCTACATGATCTATACGATGACAATCTAGTGTATCTGCATGATTTCAAACTATTCAGACAAGATCGAAGTAGTTCTAGGAAGAAACGTGGTGGCGGTGTCGCCATCTTCATAAATTCACAATGGTGTACATCTAATAAAGTATGTTTCAAATTCTCTAGTGACAACATTGACTGCCTCACCGTCAAATGTCGACCTAAGCATTTGTCAAAATATAACTACATATACATCTCGAACATTTATATTGCGCCTGGATGCAATTCCACTGAATTGTCTTTATTAGCTGATGAATTTACCTCCTTTGCTGCCACCTCCTTCGGAAACTCGTTGTCTATAGTTACTGGAGATTTCAATTCTAGTGATCACAGTTTCCTTATTTCACTTGGTCATGATAACATTGTCAACTTCCCGACTCGAATGGATAATATTCTAGATCTTGTGTTCACAAATGACATAGGAATATTTGAAGCTCGGAAAAGAGCCCCACTACTTAACTCTGATCACTGCATCATAAGATTATTGCCCAAGGTATATGGAAAGCTGCACAAAAGGGTCTTCTCCCACCTTGGAAAGAAAACACAACGCAGATGTTATTCACATGACAACATACAGAATCTAAGGACAATGTTAAAAGGCACAAACTGGGACCTGTTTACTGACCAAGCTCTTGACGACACAATTAGTAACATGACACATTATCTCAATTTCTGTCTTGATATTTGTTGTCCTAAAGAGACGATCTTCTTAAAGTTCGACCGTTTCGCCTCTTCTCAACTCAAAAAGCTTCGTCGTGAAAAAGAGAGGTTGTACAAAATGAGAAATAAATCTGGCGTTAAGAGAATGAACACTTTAATTAAAGCCGAATTACAAAGACTAAATGCTCTCTATAACCAGAAGTTTATTTCATGTAAATCCTCATCTAATATGTGGAAGCTATTAAAGGAAATCACATGTGGTAAGCAAATAATGAATGATACTTCCGTTGATGTTGATTTGCTTAATAAATCCTTCATATGTATCCCTGCAGATGTTACGATTCCCAAATCTAATAGTATAAATAATGACTGCTTCTCATGTTTTAACACGAATGATGTCCTCAAGTGTCTTCAATCTCTCAAACCTACCCAGTCCCTTGGTCCTGATGGAGTTCCTGCTGTTATCCTTAAGAAGTGTGCTGACATCTTATGTTACCCATTAACCGACATTTTCAATGAATCTTTTTCCAAAAGTATTATTCCTGACTCATGGAAAAATATCAAGGTTGTCCCAGTGCCCAAATCAACAAGTGGACCTACTGTCAAGTTTAGACCCATTGCTATTACCTCACCTTTTTTAAAAGTTATGGAAAGACTTATTTTACTTAATCTTGAACCCTCTTTAAAGCCTTTTAATGACCTCAACCAGTTTGCTTATAAACATAGTAGGTGTACCTTAGATGCCGCTGTTGTTCTGTATCATAATATAGTCTCTAGTTTAGATAGAGGAGCCAAATATGTTCGGTGTGCCTTCCTTGATTACACATCTGCATTTGACTCTGTACCTAGGTCTCTCTTGTTAAGTAAGCTTGCTGCAACACAGAGTGAGAGCTGGATAAATAAGTGGTAGTATTCCTACTTTTCGGATAGGAAGCAGTACACTGTCTACAATGGAAAGTCCTCCACTACCTCACTTACTTTAGCTGGTGTTCCTCAAGGTGCTGTTCTTTCTCCTTTTCTGTTTTCTTTTTTCTTACATGACTTGCCCCATTCTGATGTAGCTACTTTTGTCAAGTATGCTGATGACCTCTCTGTCTCCATGCCTGTCAACTCTCAGTCAGACTGTTCCAAATTAAATAACTTTCTCTCGGAAATTAGTCAGTGGTCCTCTTCAAACGGTCTTAAGCTGAATCCGTCTAAATGTCAGGTAGTAAATTTTACTTTCAGACGAAAAAGTAACCTACAACAACTAGCTAGCTCACATGGTCCCACTATCATTGACGGCATAGAGGTTGAAACTACATCTAATGTCAAGTACCTTGGACTGAGTATTTCCTCCGATCTTTCCTGGTCCTCTCACATCTTGCTAGTGACTAGAAAGATGTTTCGCTTAGCGTTCTACGTTAGGAAGTTTAGGCAGTCTGGTATAAAGCAGTCTTTGCTTTCTCAGTTTGTCAATTCCTGTATTCTACCCATCCCTCTTTACTGCTCCCCATTAATCTCTCCTGGACTACTTAAGAAAGACTTTGCTTCGCTGCATAGGGCACTAAAATCTGTTGGTAGGGCAAGTGGGATTTCGTTAAACCAACTGGTTAACACTATTGTGGATAGACATATAATGTCATGTAAGAAACTAGCGAATACTATATTGTCAGACCCTGAGCATCCTCTCTATACGCAGCTCTCTCCTTGCATTTCATCTGGTAGAACTAGAAGCAACTATAGGAAGCTATATGCCAGGACTACCAAGTATAAAAACTCCACAATACCTTATCTGGCACAGCTGTTATGTGATGAGAAAACTGTTAGGCATGACACGATCAACTTACTGCGGCACTTTAACAAATAGTTCCCATTAGCTTTTGTTCTCCTTTCTTTGTTACTATTATATTGTTGCTCATATATTCTATTACAGACTAATTTTATATATCATATCCTGTGGTGCATTGTTTAAATATGTGAATGCAATGCTGTTCTTTTTTATTTCTTTTATTTCTCTTTTTTCTTTTTGTTGTTGTTGCTTTATATTTTTAAATCCTTATAAAATTTATGAGGTAATTAGATGCAATATTGTAATGAACGCTGAAAATTCCATACCTGTACCACAAATACTGTTTGGAATAAAGCCATTATTATTATTATTATGTGAATACGTTTTCTGCGAAAGACTTGAAGTATCTATTTTACACTTTAGTCTGACACAGTATGCGTTATCGATCATTTTGTTAATTTATTAAACAGCATGTATTATCATAAATAGGTATGTGTCTCGTAGTTCATGTCACCTTTGCCCGTCTGCCTATTTGAATATCCAACCAAAAATTGACAAATATTTTAATTTTGTTACACTTGATGTATCTATTGTGCTAGACTAGCAAACATGTTGGCATTGACTTCTTTCTGCTGGGATCGTGATATTTCTTACTTGAAATACAAGTAAAAGTGTGCATTTCAGTGCAATACTGAATACTGTCTGTTCCATGCATTGCTGATATCTTCATGACATATAGGTCACTCACTGTATAAATTGGTTGTTTTGTCTATATAAAACGGGACGGATGAGTGTGGTTTTCACAATGAGCATCGCACATTTCACTAGGTTTGTGCCTGGCTTTTTTAGTGCATGACTAGCATTTAAATAAAAATATTAGATGAAAGCCTTAAGATAAATATTTCCCATCAAAGCACTAGAAGACGACTCCTAAACCTAGATAATTTATCAGTTCTACGGAGAGAATAGTTGCAGAAACAATGGCTAAATATCAAAGATACTGTTGGAAAACTCCGGAAAGCTTATGATTGACGATTTTCCGGTTTGAAGTGATTCATTTCGGGTTCACATATCTGCCTGAAACCAAGATCGTAATGTGTGGTAGAGATTATGTAAAGTGTTTTAGATATTAAATAGTGTTCGTGAAGTCAATCAAACAGTTGTAGTGATGCTTATCAAATGATATCGGGAGATGTATATCTCACTTTCTTGCACCAAATGCAATTAGAACTACCATATCTAAATCAGTGACAAAGTATTAAAACGTCAAGCATTCCTCTGCAGATCTTTCGAATGCTCCCGTTTTTAGAATGCTTTCTGTATAAGAAACCAGTGAAGCGGGATATAAAGACAGTCTCAGAGTTCTTGATCCGGCCATTTCTAGATAAACAGCTTATTAGTATTTTCTCTCACTTCCATCAAACTCCTGACTCGCAAATACATATATTTTCTGAAGGCTACCTGAGTCTGTCGATAAATTATTTCATCAGAAATAACTTTTGAAGGGAGTTTCATTAAAGCAGAGTACTTTTGGCAATAGTCACGAAGTGTTCAGTAATAAATTGCATCAAATATCAACCATGAAACGATCTTTGACCACTAAAGCTTGAAAATTTACTCAAAATGACGCAAGAATGATTGAGAAAGACTTCGATCGTATGCTTAGTCTTCGTATTATTCTAATATCAATAAGTGAAATAGCTTCTACAATTCAAATGGTATACATTAACGATTTACTACTCCCCCTTCAGTAGGCGTGTTCTCATGATACTTGAATCGGCACCTATCACCACATACCGATGGCGATGATTTAAATATCAACTTAATTAAAGTGTGTAAGTGAATCTCTGTGGCACCAGATGATATTACGAAAACGGAGACATTCACACCTTTCGGATTTGTTCAATTCCTATGCAAGCCAATTGATCCTCTGAATGTAGTGCGAATTTAGCAGCGCTTTATCGACGAATATTTTCACGGCTTTTATGTGGTACATTAGTATCCGTGAAGACAACCTCATCAATAATTTATGTAAAGAAGCCGAACAGCAACATCTGAACACAAATTACAACGAAGTACGACATTTAATTTAAAAGTGTCGCAAATGCAAAGAATTCTGAGATCCGCTTTTTTCGCACCAAAGCACTGCAGCTGTCGTCTAGCTAATCACAAAGTAATTCTGCTAACCAAACACTTTAGAAAAAGACTGACTTAATTAACAAACATCCATTTTTGATGTGCGAACACCAACTGAACACATATTTTCCATTTTTACTAATATGCTTCAAATTACGATATAATTATTCCATTATGTTTCTCTACTTTTAGAGCCACCAAGTTCCTCAGAGACTGAACAACTTTGTTTCAATTTCTTTCCCACATTTTCTTCACCCTTCGTATTTTAACTGCAGGTTTTAGCAGGTACTGAACAAAACAGTGAGATCAAATGACATACATCTGAATTATCTGTTCGCTAAGCTGAATCCGTGATGTCAGTCGTTGGTATTCTATTACTTCTACTTACATTCTTGATGAAAATTTGGTCAAATTTTTGGCTATTTGTATACTACTATGGACTATAGAAAGTATCAGCACCACGTTACCCTTTATGAATCCATGTGAAATTTCATGAAGATGTCTATGGTACTGGTTATCTCGTAAATTAAATTGCTCCTTCAATCTCTATCGCGTGCCATTTTCATCTACCTGAACATCATAACAATAATTTCGCTTTTGTTATAACGAAAGGTATGAGAAAAGGTATAGTGGAGGTAAAGAAACCATCTCAATAGATACTTGTGAATTCGTTATGTAAGAAGACAGATTTGAGCATGATCAACACTAATTAAAATGTACGTATAACTTCAACATTCAGAAGCGGAATCATGGTTTAACGATACATGATATACTGAACCATTTTTATACAGAAACACGTATAGTATAAAAATGTGATTCACTAAATAAAATCAAATAAACTGACCATTTTCTGAACATCCTGCAGTAATACAACTTTCATATATGGGTTTTACAGAATTTGGAGAAAAAGCCACCTGCTCAATTTAGATTTTAACCATACACGGCTTCAAATTAATTCATCATAAATTCATGAGTTCATTCAGTGTCTCCACTGTTATTTCATTCTTGATTCACTGACAAGGCGATTTTAGTGTCTTTTCCAAACATACAAAGGTGACCGGTATTATTCCACAATTCCACAGCCTACTGATTCTCATACTTCACTTTACCTTCCCATCCGAAATAATATTTAAGCGCGACTGACGAGTATCTCACTTATGGTGTGGAACACGCAGACTGCTTGTATGTGAAACGAGTTATTATTTTCCTCATTTTTCTGGATGACAATAATAACACTGACCATCTGTCATTATGAAAGCGAGAGATATTTTATTTGAAATGTGCACAATTTGCTTACTACGTCTTCATTTATCAGATAGTCATTATATAATTATCACTATTACTATTATTGTTTTCGTTATACAGTTCATATTATGGTCTGCGGTCTTAACCACTGCGATCAAATCTATTCTGTGGGAATGTGCTTTGATATCGTTGGCTGTCACGGTTCCGGCTACTGTTATAGCTGTTGTGGTTGCTTTGAAACTACTGACATTGTGTGAAAAGGGGTTCATCTTCTTCTGTGCAATATCAGGCGTTCTTGCAGTTTTAGCTATGGTTACAAGGATTTGTAATTACTTGACCAGTGCACAAAATACTGTAAATTACACTAATTTATATAAATTTAATTTGAAATTGGATAAAGTCTCCACACCATTCTGAAGTGTTCTGCTATCTACGATTTTCATCGTAATAATGATAAATGCAATAGACAGTGAAATATCAGCTGAGCAAAAGACATAAGATATGTAAGCTGCCTACCTTACTGAGATCCAACTTTCCCACCACATGTATGAATTTTGAGTGATTCGTTTCATTAGGAATCACCAAGGTTATTCATGATATTCGCCAGATTCCATATCAAACAATCGGAATTTTGTTCTCATTCGATCTACATGAACGAAGGAGTTAACTCGGCATTGAGACATGCCACATGTAATCTTTTGAAGATGAATACTTAGGAGTCGTTTGCTCCAGCTAAACCCATGAAGACGTGATCAACACATTCAGAAATCTGTCCAACACAGAAGAACTGAATTTCCGGTGCTACCACTGGGTCGTAAAATATCAATGAAATGAATAAACCGCATAAAAGATAATTTTATTCTTTAGATATTCCTATTTCTTTTCCTAAATATAAAAGTGATTTCAATTATGGAGATCTATTGTGTTTATAGAAAGGTGAAATTGTCTTCAGTGTCCGAATCGAGTGTGACGCGAGGTTAACGAGACGGCTTTTTCTCACTGAATTCAAATACTGGTGAGCTTGTAAAATCATGCGTGACTACATAAATGGCAGAGAAGTACTGTTACTCTAGCGAACAGTCCTTTGAACTGGGTGGTGTAATGACCACGCTCTCATTATTCGTCTGGAGTTTGACATAATCTAAGTTATGCAAAACAAATCTTGTCAACTGGCTTATTCTCAGTCATTGGTGTTATGTAAGTCAAAGAGTCTTCGCAGCCGAATGATTGTAAAGAAATTCAGCTTAGTGACAAATAGAGCGTGAGTTAGTCAGAGGAGAGTTTGAAAATCTGGTTGACTTCATACATTCGATGACCACGGCTTCAATCGTCTATTACAAAGCAAATGCAATGAAGTTATTGCTTTATTTCACCTGATTATCTCAAAGCGATGAGTATCCTCACCATGAAACTGTGAATATAGTTGACTGCAGAATGAAAACTGAATTTTTTAACTAATTGCAGTTCATGTTTATCGGTCTCTTCCCGTTAGACAATGTCCAAGGGATGAAAAGAGAATTTCTATTTCCTTGAAGATTTTCTGATCATATTGCTTTATTGTTCCCAATTGATTAGTATAACAGTTTTCTGTCGTGAATATGTTTTCCTTATCAACAGTTGTTTCCGGCACTCAGCACTTAATATCCATTACTCAGATCAACATTTGCATACGTGAATTATTGGAGGATTCAAGTAACGAGATGATATTCAGCACACTGTATCCATCAATGCTATTAACATTCTTCGTTTCACATCACTGCTTACAATTTAGAGCTGTCTGCTGAAACACACTAAACCGCATACATAAATCTGGAGTACAGAATGGGTGTCGAATGATACAGTAGTTGCAAACATTCAAAGTAATTAGAAGAAGATATCAAAGTGGCGTAAATGTATGAACATACGGAAGACGGCGCAGATATTGATGACTAAGATGTGTTGATGAAAAGTTATGTTATAATGAGGGAGAGGGTGATGATAATATTATCCCGAAATGTGTTTTTCACGCTTACCATTTCGAGTTTCCTGTAGTGTGAAAGGAGAGTAATCCTGAGTTATGTGGACTGTACAATAGTTGTGCAAACTCGCGAATTAGTATTTGAAAACAACTAATCCGATAATTAATTTTTATTTAGTTTTTTCTCCTCCAATGCGACTGTGATTCGTATCGTCTGCTTTGCTGACTGATATAGTTCATTTCGTTGATCAGAGTACCATAAGCCTTTATGTTCCCTTCACGCCATTCATGCTGAATCTGGATTAACAGACACACAAAACACAAGAGAATATTTTGCACTCATTTTCAGGTTTGTAATCCACACAATCACCAGCTCAATTGCGATTCGCCATCTCGACTGTGTCAGAATGTACGATATACTACATCTGAATAGACATGTATGATGTGGAAATCCTTGAATCTCCACAATAATATTTGATATCAGAGAGGCTGTGGGCATACCAAAATAATGCAATACCACCTGTCTACATATCTTACTTGTGAACAGTCATTGTGTGGTGCTATTTCCAGTTCATGACGTTTATTTTCCTTGCGAGGTTTGACAAATTGAATTCTTTAGTGATGCACGAGATGATGAAATTTGTTTTACTCACTGATAACTCATTCTCGAACCTCAACATCTTATACGAACCTGCATCCAAGTGGTAATTTTCTGAGTGATTGAATGAATAAAGCACACAACACTATTACATACGAAATAAACTCACCATAAATGGCTCAGCACACCTGCTTCGTAACTTCAATTATGTATACACCTAAAGCTTCTCTAAATGGAATGAGAAAAACTCCGATCTCTCATATTTTCCAGTAATATTTCACAAATATTTACGTGTCATATTATGTTTCATGTAAACAGTAATTATCGAGATATTTTGCAGTCACATTCCCCAGACTCATCTCTTGTTTTTCACACGGAATACAGATTTGTTTCATTGCGAAAAACTGTGACGAAACCTGGCTTTTTCGAAGCAGTCTCTGTATACCATGACGGGCAGTGAAGTTGTCCGGATATCCATCACCTAACAGAAGTGAATGTATTTGCTATAGCTAAACCGTCAATTTGTCACTAGTGTGGGTTGCACGGGCCCTTGTTAATAGGCATTTCACTGCGAAACCTTTGCGCCGTATATGAACGAAACTGAAACACATAAAGGCATTTATGTATTCTTAATTAAACAATGAGTATCGAATGACACAGTCGTTGTCAGCATTCGAAAAGAGTGGATGTCGATATCTTAATGGAGTAATTGCATAAATATATGGGATCTATACATACATCCTTTTGACAGTGTGCCTAAGCAAGTACATGAATGATATAAAACATTAACGATTTCGGTCTGGTGAAATTTGTCTTGCTTTCATGAATACACAGCTGTTTTCCATCATGAGGAGGTGATTTCTGAAGAAACTACTAACTCAAATAACCCAACTTTGATTGCTTGGCTGATTAGTTTCAAGGATTCGGCGAAAATTAGCTAGGTCTTCTCCACTCTATTCGATACAGTTTCAGAACTTTACATTTTTGAAAACAGAAACGTTTTGCCAGCTGGTATTTTGTTATCCTACTTTTTTCTGAAAAACAGACAAAACGTAAATGGTACATCATTTTGTGTTTGCTTTTATATGTGTGATGGATGAATGATTAAATATTGTTCGATACTCGCTCCCTATCTGTATTGTGGCAACTGATTCTAATTATCGAAGCTAACTGCCAACCACTGGTTAATTTTAACTTTACATGGAATGATTTTTGTGTTATACTATCAAAACTGTCATACGCATATTTGTGAGATCATTGAATTTCGAATTCCGAGAGGCGTATCTGGAAACCCACAGTTTGAATTCGACATAATCCCAATAGAATTCATCAAGGATAAACGACTATTTACCACTGTAACTCCAGTTACAATTATTCTTCCAACATTTCACTTTCGTCGTTTTCAGATGCATAGTTTCCAAAGAATAGTTTTCATGTTCACAAGTCTCTGTGAAATACGGGACTGGATGTGGATTTCAGCTGACCTATGGTGTTGAGAAATTATGCAGTGCAGACCGGAATACACCAGTTAGCACTGGGTGATACTGTCTGTAAATCAGGTTGTTTCCGTCTTGTATAATCGTCCTTTCTCATGAATCGCCCAAATTCTTGTTTGTCTCAAGCAAGTACAAAAACTCAACCATGCCCTACTTAGCTCGTGTTCTGTGTGATAAAGAAAGCATTAGGCGTGACACCAATAATTCGTTAAATAGTCAGTAGAACAACTGGACCGCGTCTTTCCAACTCATGTCATTTATAGGTACAACATTTTCTTTCTTTTCCTTTTCTCTCTCCCTTTTTTCCATTATGTGCTGCCTTGTTTCTTTCTCTCGCTTACGCCAGTAAATATGACGGTTCCTACTTTTCTAACACCTTCAAACACTGTTCAGCTTTACCTTTGCTACCGACATGCCAATTGTGTTGTCATAATGAACGTTAATTATTTATTGATAATGTACTAACTGTATGCAATACTGTAGTAAAAATGCTGAGAATTCCATTCTGTATCACATGTTCTGTTTTGGAATAAAGCAAATTATTATTATTCAACCTTATAATATTTCAGTCTCCTGTACAACGAATCGATAAGTTCAATTGTGATCACAGTGTCCGAAATGTATTGCGGAAGCAAGTATTAATTTCCAGGCAAATTCGGTCTTTTTTGTCAGGATATTTCTTGGAAGATTTGAATCTTCCTTTACACCATTATATGAGAGGAAGACAGTGGTACATAGCCGAAGCAAATTCAGTTTTCTACTAGCTATGTAAATTTGCCAACTGACCCCTCCGTGGTTGTTTTCTGTAAATTGGCTTCCCAAGAGTTCCATGACTCCTCTACGATGCCTTCACATCAGAAATATGCATCTTAGACTCGTTACACATTTCAAGTGTGAACTGTATCGATGGACTGTAGTAACTAAATGCATTTAATGTACTGTACAAACCCTAACAATCATCACGAATACTGGAGGCGTTATCTACGTACCACTCATAAAACTTCCTTCACGCGACGATTAGTCACAAAAGTGAACAGGCTAGTTCGAAAGTGTAGTTTTTACACCTGACTGTTCTATCTAGTAAATGGGCAGTAAAAGCCTAATTTCAAACCTACACCATGCATAGGCACAATAATCCTATAGCTGTGAATGGTGTGTAGAAAAGCCATTCCTGAAGCTGCTGTAGTCATAGGTTCGAAGTACGGCCTTTTAAAACAACTACCTACTTCGGTCTTACCATCCGCTAAGGATTCTGTTTCTCGTAAAACTATGTATGTACTGAGTTCGTATTTTAATAATAACAATAATAATAATTTTATAAAACTGGTAGCTCTGATTTCTTGACTTCAGCTGACTATTCTATACACCCTGCCTTAAAAACACCGCCTACTAAAAAAACCAAGAAACATATCAGAAACATTTTCGGAAAACTGAATTTGTCTATAGACAACGTACCTAAAAATACTGAAGTTATATGCAGAGTATCAAGCGTCCTATTTCCTTTGCGGAAGGTTACAACTTTAGCATCCAGTGGTTAACACTTCTCAGCTTGCTCAATAACAGCACGGTCGATAATTCTTTCTAGAAGCCCAACAACAATTCTATTTTGACTAACAGAATTTTAATCCTCGACTGTATATCTAAGGCCAGTTGCGAAGACTGAACTGATGATGGCGAAAATGATTTCTGAACGTAATTAAACATACCTTAATTGCCCTTATCAACGAAATCTTGTATCAAAACAATCAGAAGTAACCCATAGATGGCGTGTGTAAAGTGTGAAACCAGGTGACTATGAAAGTGCAGTTCGTAAACCTCTTTTGATCAGATGAAGCAAGGAAGCCTAGTCAACCACACAGTATGATATTCCCCACTGAATACATGGCGGTATATACTAGTGAGTGATTAAGTCAGCTGGATATCACTAAAAGCAACTGGTTGTACTTGCTAGTCAGATCAAAGTGATCCAGATACTGCACTACAGTTTTGTTCATTTGAGATCAAGCCTATCAAGGGTGCACCAGATTCGCTGTCAGCTCGAAAGAACAGACATTTCAAACCATTTGACTTCTACCTAGCCACCTGAAAGAACTGATATTATATAAAATGTCCAGGTCTAGGAAAATGAGATCTTATTAAACAGTGTTCAGCAGATAGTGGAACAAAGAAAACAGGCATCGCATACACCATTTAATTGTAGGAAGACAATTACCACAGACCTAATCGAATGTTGATAAGTTAGGTGAGACGAACTTCAATGGAAATCAGTAATTGTGCTTATGGATTAACGACCTAATTAGCAAAGTATGAATTCATACTAACTACAAGTTCTACGTAATATAAAAATTGAATGCAAATTAATCGGAGCATAGGATAAACGAGAAAGGGACTGGAACTATGATCTGAATAATCTCATCTTCCAAATGAAACTCGACTTCATATCATTCGCACACTACTTGTGATTGCCAAATAGAGTTGGCTCATTTTTGAAGAACAGAGTAAACTGGTTTATGTTACATTTTGAGAGTGATCATTCTATCATTTGCGAACTGCTTTTAGGTCACGAAATGACTTGATGAAGAAAACCACTGGAAACAAATGCGTACTGGACAGCTGTCACGTTATTGTTTGTGATTCATCAGTCTGATGCCATCCAGTGGTATGTGATTTCATCAAGTAACCTGAAGAACTCCAGTTCGATCCCTCATGTAATCATGGGCGCTAAACAAGAACAAAACAGCTACTCGGTTCCCTCTGGTTCTCAGTAGTTTTCTAACTGAAGTCAATTGCTGATTAAAACTGAGAACAGTCAAATCCCAGTGAACCAACATTCGCCAGCCAGTTCAGTTTCTCTTGTTTTCTATCGTCTTTTCTTTATTCGAATCTTATGATCTTCTACATATTTTCTGCTCTCTGCACTACGGAATGTGTTTATGCTTACAGAATGGTTCTAATACTCAGTGGACGTCTTCCCCAAACAACAAGCATGGTTTACCTGATCGTCAAAGTGTCTGTGAACTATTTCATCAAGTTCGTACTAGTTTTCGAGGTTCAAAAAAAGAAGAAGAAAGGATATAGATTGAGATTCATTAAACTAATATGAAAATAACTAACAAAATTCACTAAGCGAACAGAACTGTCTATAGTGAGAGAGTCAATTTAGTTTTATACTATACAAAATTTATGAAAGAAACAGAGAAAATACTGTTGATTGCTCAGAGTTTGAAATTACTGCTTGTACAAGTTGAACATACAAGAGTTCCATTTATTTAAAGGAAATGAAGCATATATACCTTTGTATTAGCCTTGGCTAGTTAAGTAACTCGATAGTATTCTAGGCGATCCAAAGTCAGGGTTGCCCAAACGAAAATCCTGATTACACTACGGGAGTGAGGGGCTACTTTGATGTCACCGACGGCAACCGAATATCGCATGCAGAGCCAACCAATCTCCTCCTGCAGCGGGAACCTATTTCATCCAGGATCCTGACAGCAAGATTTAGCGCAAAAGGATGGAAGGTAGGTCACAATTAACCAGTGCTACAAACAATGCGGAACAAGAGAAGAAGGAAGTTTTTACAAACACCTGCGAAAAGTAATGTATGGCACATCAAATGGCGACACCAAAATCCTTATGAGCGATAAGAATGCAAGCAGGATTGGGAGAATATAATACAGGAAGGGAACTGATCATGGGACGAGATGCTCTAGGTGAAGTGAATGACAACGAAGAACCATTCGTAGACTTCTGAGCTTTCAAAGATTTGGTGATCGGAGGCAGCATGTACAAGAACAAGGATTTACACAAAGCAACATGGATTTCTCCTGATGGACACACCACAAACCGAATAGAATTCATCTCAATGCTGCTTAGCGCCCGCCATCTGAATCAGAACAGGCTGGCTCAGTTAAATGAAACCTCAGATTATTATATCAGATAACTTGGTTTCTACCTGGGAAGATATCAACCCAGATGATGAAATCAATAAAATATGTTCAATGGAACCTGATAACGGAGGAGGAGAAAGAAAGAAGACGTTGGGCTGATTACTTTAAAGGACTCTAGAATCGGCCATCACCTGCAACTCGTCTAGAAATACCACCACCGACAGCAGCAGGCACTGAACTGCCAGTGGCCACCTATCCTCCAACGAAAGCAGGGCCCCTGAGGGTGACAGCATCAGACGGAATTCCTCTCCTCCAACACACTGAAAACGAACTAAGAGACTGCGGCGGATATTCTCCCACCATTATTCCAAAAGGTTTGGAACAAAAGAAATGCGAAAACTGACAAGAAGATTGGCTACCGGAGAAGGATGACTTAGGCCTATGGAAGAACTGGCGTGGAATACTACTTTTGTCCATGCCAAGTAAAATACTAAGTCGCGTCATCCAGGAGAGAATAGAAACACTGAGCAAATGACTCCACCCGACAGAACAAGCTGGATTTAGGAAATACAAATGACGTCCTGATCAAATTTCAACTCTACACATCGTCATCACAGAACAAAGCATAGAATAGCCGTCAAGCTTCACTCCATCTCAACTTCCTCCACTTCGAAAAGTCCTACGACAGACAGCGTTGACCGAGAAGTAATTCTGAAACTGCTTCAACACTACGGCATGAAGTGCCCAAGCCTTTATTAACAGCTAGCTATGTGACAATGCCTGCCACGTGTCAGGTGATCCCCAACGGTAAACTCAGCAGGGTTTTCGAAATGAATACAGGAGTAAGACAAGGCTGTCTCCCGATTATTACAGATGATAGTATTATTTGTGGTGGACTGGATTATGCGTCAGACTGTGCACAAAGAGAGAGAAGACAGGAATAGGTTGGCCCGATAAGAGGAATCTAAAAGACCTGGATTTTGTGAATGATTTACGTTTTATGTCACATAAACTCGAAGACCTACAGGATAAAACCGACAAACTAGCTGAAGAAGCAGCAAACAAGGGTGTCAAGGAACCTAACCCTAAGTTCCTATTATTTCCGAAGACGCTCGAACCGACAATTACTATGCACAATACAGACCTTAACTCCAAAACACTAGGGTTTGAAACAAATTGTATTGTTCGGCAGTTAAGATCAATACTCTTTACAAAATCTATAAATAAATGTTTTACAAGGAACGTATTGTACTTTTATTCGTATTCCTTCGTCTTCTTCCAAATTGTACACGACTGGATCATTTAAGCCTTCGAGTCGCCCGCCAATGGTGACAAAGGCTAATGTACAGACGTTCAATGTTCACAATCAACGACAAAGGGACTTCCTTCAAGTGTACACAGATAAGATGTAGGTGGTGAAGATGAACAGCCAACGGCATAAACAGCTAGCAACAATCGCCATCAACGGCATAAATAAGTAAACTTGTTCACTTATCGAGGAAGCATCATTCCAACCACTGGTGGAGGCATGGATGAAGATAGTAAATGCAGAGTCAGAAAAGCAAGGTACATCTTGATCTGAAATCAGTCTGGAAATATTTTGCACTGACTCAGCATAAAGAACAAGATTCAAATTACCAACATAAGTGAGAAGTCAGTCAGTCAATTCTTCCAAATTGGTCAGAAACTTTGCACACGTGTCACAAGAGGAATTTCCAACAAGTTACAGAATCGTACCAACAGATGGCTTTGCCAGCTCCGTACCGAATATCAAATGGCTGACCAGAAATAATTAGCCGCAAAAAATTCTGGCAACAAACCGACTGAGAGCCGATTGAAGTGGAAGAAACTGGAGGTTGATTGGGCACACGATGAGGGGACCGTCAAAAGCCATCGCACAAAACACTCTCAAGTAGAAACCAAATGAAAAAAGACCAGTGAGTCCTCCGAGGGTGACGTGGAGGAGATATTGTGAGGAAGAGATTATAGACTATGGTCAAATATGGACTCAGATAAAGAGGACAGCAGGAAATAGAACAAATCGGAAGCGTCTCGTTTAATCCCTACGTTCCACTCCGAACTCAAGGGAATAAGAATAAATAAAAATAATGACCTTCGTACTACTTATGCATAAATAAGTTGTAGATATTTTATAATAACAAGCGTGTAAGCACATTTAGGATGGAAAACTGCCATCTAACTGGGAATTTAGGTGTATGAGTCATAGTAAAAGTAGAATGCAAGATTATTTGGCGACGGAATAATTTGTGGTGGCCACTCAACGTAGAGACATAGGCAAAATACGTCTTCCATATATGAGAATCATAATTCCCACATATCTTCTGTATTGGTTTACTTCTTTGTTGGGTATTGTGCTTCATTGTCGTCATATCATTTTTTCCAAGTTGTCTTAGGAGCATCGTTCATTTCTACTTTTCCACATTAACTCCGTGTCTCCAATATTTCATATTCGGGCAGGTGTATATATATCTACATCAGTGTCCATGTTCTACTTATAAACCTTGTCAGTAGCCCGCGTCACAGTGCAAATATCTGATGAGTTGTATGGTTTAAGTATCTGTTACTTTATTCTGCCTTTTTATACTACTTGCCAGTTATTTGAACAATATTTGTAACGAAGCTGTCAAAAAGAGCTTCGGTAATGCGAAGCTACGATGTGCTTGCTAACTGTGTTGAAATTAGTGTTCAGGGATTTACTGACTCATCTCTACCAGTTATGGACTAGTAAACCGCAACGTGGTATTTATTCCCGAAGAGACTTGCTAAGTCATGGGTAACAAAAAGGATGTGTATGCGGAATCAAAAGCTAATTAAAATATATTCTAATCACACTACCGATTCTGACTCGAATCCTATAAACCTGCTTCTGTAGTATTACTGTCTCTTAATTGGTTTCATATCTTTAAACCCACTCTGAAAGAAAATTAAACTGTGCCAACCACAGTGATAGTTGGTTAGGTGGGGGATGGACTCACACCCCCCCCCCACGAGAGATGGTTTGCTGTTTATAGTTGGTTTATAACCTCGCCTTGTTTACTAGCTCATTAAATATCTAGCCAATCCTAAGCTGGAGAGAAGAAGGATGGTTTGACGTCAGGCTGGCACCGCAATCAGACTGCTGTGAAAACTTCAATGCACATCCAAAATATTAAAAATATAACAAACAAACCAATTTTACGCTGACGTCGGAGAGATGGAATAACACAGTAGGGTGGTAAAAGATTTCGGAAAATCAATTCACCGACGTGTCATCTTTCTCTGAAAGCAGAAACAATGACGGATGTATGGAATGTTCGTACAATGGACGACAGTGGAAAGGCTACCTGGGTAACCAAACGAATGAAAAGATACGGCTTAGAAATGCTGCGAATCTGTTAGGGCAGATGCAATAAATATGGACTGTTCAAATCGTCACTTTAGTAGTTAGTTACTCATCCAGAAGAAAACCACAAGTACACTGAGGCAGTGAGTGCATATCATGATGTCCGTGGCAGCAGTGAAAGCTCTAGTGCAGTGGAAACCAATTTTTTCCTGCAGGAAGATGACAGCAAGATTAAACTCAAAAGAAAGGAAAGGAAGTTATAGCTATCCAATTCTGAGCCCTTGAAAACAACATATGAAATAACATATGAAATAAAGACATCAAAATCCTAATGGGCGAGATGAATCCTGGTTGAATTGGGGGCAGAAAAACGGGAAGAGAACTCACCATGCGTCGGGAGGCAATGGGAGAAGGGAATGACGATGGAAAAATATTCGAATGATCGAAGTATCTAGTTGACTTGGAGAATATCTTGTATTCAGGGAATTAAATCTTTTAGGTGATAGTCAAACCACACGAATGACATTAGACGACAGATTAAACCGGTTTCGCAATCAAATGACAGGGAATAAAATATCCAACAATTATCACACGAATATTCAGCACTCTGCTATCGCACATGAATATCCTTAGGAGACACGGAAAAATCATAACAAATTATCACACGGAGCATTGTATTCACGTGATAGATGAGAGATTTGCCAATAAAATACTCACAACAAAGAAATTCAAAACTACCTGCAGTCAATCACATCAGTACAAATAATAGGATCCTTACAGTAAACAAAACATACAACACATTCCTTCATAATTGTATATCTCATCGCCAAAAATACACATACACACTCTACAGAGTTTTGCATAGTCAACCTGATAGACAATGTGAAAAGAATAATTAGAAAAGTGTAAACATAGTCAGGTATGCAACAACATCTACACCCACACACCTCATATCCACCAAGAAAACATTAAAGATGAGAAGAGCACAAATCACCTGTCCGTTACTCACAGACTGATAGAAACAAGACACATTACTTATTATATCATATACATTATATATATATATATACATATATATATGTACATATATATGTATAATATTATATTAGCAGAATACCTTTACTAATTATAGGAATGAAACAACTCTATATTCCATGTGAAACAAAACAGTTTAGTTTGTGGAATTTGGCAACAAAACACATTGAAAGTCACCGCTTATACAAACCATAAGAAAGCTAGTCAATTACGCATTATTGACATTTGTGAACTGCCGAAAGGAGTAAAATTATCTGTGAGTGACACGAGTGACATTCGCATAGATTTGTTCTCAGGTTTTCGGTATCTCTTAACAAAGACGTAAACAATGCAAATTTGTTTATTCTCACGGCTAATTTCTGTTAGAAAATATGATTGACTTGAGCATACGAACGCCACACTCATAGAAAATGCAATTGTCTCGTGAACTCTGATGCTGTTTCGTTTACCGACACATTCCCATAAGCATTTTGAGTCAAAGTCTTCGTCATTTAATTTTGCCTCAATAGACACACATTTTGAAAGCGATGTAGTCTATATCCGAGGTACGTAAATGTCGAGCGTCAGCAGGCTACAATCCACTTTAAGGGGGATGCGGCATCCACTGTCTGCAATGAACTTGTGACTACAGATACCACACCTTCCCTCAACAACAGATAATGTTCATAACTAGTTAGTTAGTTCTGCAGGTTATACCGTTGTGGAATCAAATATCACCTAGATTCGTTTAATCACTCAGAAGCTGGGCAGTTCTAAGCAGACTTGTATAATATGTTGGATGTTGCAAAAATGATATGACTGTTTTATATAGAATTTATAATTGTGTGCATCCATAGAGAAACCAGTTTTTGAAATCTCACAAATTCCACAAAGATAATGTGACTCATAAAGTGGAAATAACACCACACAATGACTGTTCACAAGTGAGATATGTAGAGACGTCGTACTGCACTAGTCGCGTGAGCCTAGAACCTATCTGATACCATATATTGTTGTGGCTATTCTAAGATTCCAAATTCATACATGTGTATTCACATGTAGCGAACTGTACACTGTGACACAATCAAGACAGCAAATCTGAATTGATCCGGTTATCATACAGATTACAAATCTGAAAATCACTGCGAAGAATTTCCCTTTGTCGCATGTTTTCAGTAGTCCATATTTAGCATGAATAACGTAAAGGAAACACGACGCCTACAAGATCCGGATGGAGAAGTTGCATTAAAGCACACAGACAGGCAGACTAGATGCATCATAGTCACATCGGAACAGAAGCGAACTAAATCGAAAATTCATTGACAGATTTGTAGTTTTGAAATAATAAATCTAGACTTTGAACAGAGGTCCCACCTTCCACATAACTCAGATGCTAACTCGTTTTTCACACCATAGACACCGCTAAATGATAAGTGTGAGTCAATGAGTTCATAAAATAACATCTATGATAATAGAATCGTTAACCATCCAACAAAGTAAAAGACTCTGTGGAATACTTATTCACTTCAAGTGGCTCTTGTGATTATCAAAGGGCCTTAAATCGACACGTCTTCATCATCAATATATGGTGTCTTCGAATTAGTAACCATAAATTTCACAGCACCGATACATGTCATGACAGTGCACATAAATCTATATTCATATGAGAAAAGGTGGCAACAATAGCAGTGAATTATCCACCTAATGAGATACGTGTATAGAATTTAACTCCTCAAGCCGATCAGATATATACGTCGAATCAAGGTATCGATGAAAGCAAAATTATCATCTCAACGTAGAACTGAAAGAAACGAACCAATCATTCTCATCCGGAAGTGACAGCTACAGAATCTGGGTTTATGAAGATTAGAAACTACCAGTCCGTTGAGATAAATGCCATGAGGGATTGCACTGCTAAATAATTCAAACGGGAGCCCACTATGTGAATAATTACAAAGGCTAACAACCAATAACCATCCGTCTGACTACGACACTCAAATAAGAGGATATGTAGATAAACGTGCTGTATTAAGGAAACAACCTACACGAACATCTCCAGAATTTGCAAATCAACCACAATAATGATAAACGCATTTCCCTTGTCTGTATGTCTGTTTATACTCCGCATGTGGTAAGGCAAGGCTGACCTCAGTGAAATCACGGTCCTTCTTTGCGTGACCACTTCATTTTTGATATTAGGTGATTGAAGGCAATCGGCAGGAAGCCTTGGACCTAGGTTTCGTGCTAGTTGGCACTCGTCAGCAAGGCGTATCTGCAACCTTGAAGGAACTCATGTCCCTTCTGAGATTCGAACCCGCGTCACCCAGTGCTGCAGTCAGAGACGTTACCACTGAGCTATTCGGGCTCGCGATTGACCTCCTGTAGGACTGCAGTAGATATTTTGATTTGACACTAGGAACTAGTGTTATGCGTCTAGTCCTCTCTTTGGTGAAGACTGAATTCTATCAGTCAGGTTGTAATGTGGCCACCATTCTAGGTAGCTCGCCATCACGGTGTACATAGTTTGTGATGATATTAGGTGATTGGAGGCAATCGGCAGGAAGCCTTGGACCTAGGTTTCGTGCTAGTTGGCACTCGTCAGCAAGGCGTATCTGCAACCTTGAAGGAACTCATGTCCCTTCTGAGATTCGAACCCGCGTCACCCAGTGCTGCAGTCAGAGACGTTACCACTGAGCTATTCGGGCTCGCGATTGACCTCCTGTAGGACTGTAGTAGATATTTTGATTTGACACTAGGAACTAGTGTTATGCGTCTAGTCCTCTCTTTGGTGAAGACTGAATTCTATCAGTCAGGTTGTAATGTGGCCACCATTCTAGGTAGCTCGCCATCACGGTGTACATAGTTTGTGATGATATTAGGTGATTGGAGGCAATCGGCAGGAAGCCTTGGACCTAGGTTTCGTGCTAGTTGGCACTCGTCAGCAAGGCGTATCTGCAACCTTGAAGGAACTCATGTCCCTTCTGAGATTCGAACCCGCGTCACCCAGTGCTGCAGTCAGAGACGTTACCACTGAGCTATTCGGGCTCGCGATTGACCTCCTGTAGGACTGTAGTAGATATTTTGATTTGACACTAGGAACTAGTGTTATGCGTCTAGTCCTCTCTTTGGTGAAGACTGAATTCTATCAGTCAGGTTGTAACACTAGTTCCTAGTGTCAAATCAAAATATCCACTTCATTTTTCTTTACATCACCAGATTCTCGTCATCAGCTTGTGGTGACTGATGATGAACAGATGTGACTTCATTTTGTGATTTTTGACAGCTTTCAAGATTTCTTCTCATATGGCTTCTATCCTATTCAGTTTCCACTGTAATGAAAGGAGAGAGGAGGCACAAGTGAAATGGAAAAAGTGTGATATTAACAAATCACTCAGGTTCCCACTATAGTAACTGAAAATTCTAATACTGCACCATAGTTGCAAACAACCATCAACCCGTTGTATTTCGAACGTTTGTAACCTCCAAATTCAACATACATCATTTTAGCCAACCCATCAAAAATGAATGATGAATATAGTTAACAGTTGTAGGTCAACAAGGAAACACATAACCAAGACGAAATCATGAAAACATAGTAATCAAAGCTCAAAAACAGTGTAGCATATTACTTGAACTGAAAAACCTGTATCTCGTCTGCTTCTAGTAGGTAAAATTATGCCTACTAGAATATAGACAGACAGCAACCAGACTCAGAAAACACACACAACATGCCAATCATTCCATGTTCGAGATCGCATAAAATAAGCTTGAGCTTCATCATAACTATTGCCTGCAATCACTCCCTTATCGAGAAATTCTGTCAAACTGACTGGACAAGGTCGCTGTACAGAAATAAACACCCTCATAAAATTGGATTATTCTATGTCTTTAACTAAGTCACTGTAGTAGCATACGGATTTTCAAGATGGCCGTGGCTGTCGGCTATTCAGGAAATGAAAATTCGTCACGTGATTGGCTAGCCCAAATCAGCCTCACAAAATGGAAGCTCGACTGTCATCAACTAGTTATGAACATTTTCTGTTGTTCAGGGGAGGTGTGAAATATGCAGTCACAAGTTCGTTGCCGACAGTGGATGCCGTATCCTTCTGAAAGTGGATTGTAGCCTGCTGACGCTCGACATTTACGCACCTCGGATATGGAGTACATCGCTTTCAAAATGTATGTCTAATGGGGCAAAATTAAATGACGAAGACTTTGACTCAAAATGCTTATGAGGATGTGTCAGTGAACGAAACAGCATCAGAGTTCACGAGACAATTGCGTTTTCTATGAGTGTGGCGTTCGTATGCTCAAGTCAATCATATTTTCTAACAGAAATTAGCCGTGAGAATAAACAAATTTGCATTGTTTACGTCTTTGTTAAGAGATACCGAAAACCTGAGAACAGATCTATGCGAATGTCACTCGTGTCACTCACAGATAATTTTACTCCTGTCGGCAGTTCACAAATGTCAATAATGCGTAATTGACTAGCTTTCTTATGGTTTGTATAAGCGGTGACTTTCAATGTGTTTTGTTGCCAAATTCCACAAACTAAACTGTTTTGTTTCACATGGAATATAGAGTTGTTTCATTCCTATAATTAGTAAAGGTATTCTGCTAATATAATATTATACATATATATGTACATATATATATGTATATATATATATATATAATGTATATGATATAATAAGTAATGTGTCTTGTTTCTATCAGTCTGTGAGTAACGGACAGGTGATTTGTGCTCTTCTCATCTTTAATGTTTTCTTGGTGGATATGAGGTGTGTGGGTGTAGATGTTGTTGCATACCTGACTATGTTTACACTTTTCTTATTATCCTCTTCACATTGTCTATCAGGTTGACTATGCAACACTCTGTAGAGTGTATGTGTGTTTTTTGCGATGAGATATACAATTATGAAGGAATGTGTTGTATGTTTTGTTTACTGTAAGGATCGTATTATTTGTAGCGATGTGATTGACTATGAGCTTCCTTGATTTTCATTGTCATCGGTGTAGGATTGCTTCTTTACCCATCCGTTCAGCATTGGGTCCTATGCGTGGTTATGCGACTGATTGGTATTCTGAATGCTGTTAAGAATAATCTCATGTGACTAAAGGATGTAGTATTTCCACAGAAGACAGAGGGGGATTATTTTATTCTTATATTCTTGAAACGGATATTTTGTTTCTGAAAGTTTCAGGATTCTGTCTATATGAAGTTACTCTAGGTATTTAGTTTGAGTTTAATTTCGTTGCATTGTATTTAGTGACTTTCCTTCTATATGTATTCACTTTTTTGAAGATTATTTCAATACGAATGATTATTTTGCGAAGTATTTATGAGTTTCTGCACTGATAGTTTTCTGTGTGATATGTGGTAATACTTGTTTGTTTTCGCTGACCATGGTTAGTTTGTTTGCCACCTAAACACATAGTTAAACATCTTAGTGTAGTTGTGACTCCTGAGCAACCTGTCTTGCTCATAACTAAATCAAGTCATTACAAGCTTTGTTGATACAAGTCCATTATTGCCTATCCTTTGATTTAATTAGTGGTAATATCTTACATGTCCATGGTATAGGCGTTTTGTCACGCCTATTTCAAATGTTTTGTGTAGATTCGAAGATCAACAACTTCTCACCTAAATTTGCAGCTGTTTATGAATTGCAGCTAAAGGAGTAAGACAAGGCTAACTCCCTATTATCACAGATGACATTATTAATTATGGTGGACCAGATTATGCCTTAAACTGTGGAGAGTGAGAAGACAGAAATACACTGCACTACTGATAGAAGGACTTTATGAGATCTGGATTCCGCGGATGATTTATATTTTATGTCACACAAACTCGTAGATCTATAAGATAAAACCAACCAACTGGCTAAAGAAGCAGCAAACATGGGACTTCCTTCAAGTGAACACAGATAGGGTATAGGTGGTGAAGATAACCAACCAACGGCATAAACAGCGACCACCAATCGCCATCAACGGGAGAAATTTGAAACAGGTAAATTCCTTCACCTATCTGGGAAGCATCTTTCCAACCACAAGTGGAGGCAAGGATGAAGGAACACCTTCATCTTAAATCAGTATGAAAATCTTTTTTCACTCAGCATTAAGAAGAAGATTAAGATTTTCAACATAAATGTGAAATCAGTCAGTTCTTTCAAATAGGCCAGAAACTGCATATACATGTCACATAAAGCATTTCCAACACGTTTCAGGCCTTCAAGAACAGCCATCTTCTCTCCATAGTGAAGATCAAATGACCAGAAATAATAATCAACGAGAAAATCCGGCGATAAGCCAATCGCTCAACAAATAATTTGCGGAAAATGGAGATGAATTGGGCAAACGCTGAGGAGACCATCAAATGACATCATGCACCAGGGTCTCAAGTAGAAACCAAATGGAAAACAAACAATGAGTCGTCCCAGTGGGACATGAAGGAAATATTTTGAGGGAGAGATTAAATATTATGGCCAATCATGAACCCAGCAGAAGAGGACGACAGAAAATAGAACAAGGAGGAGGCGTGTTACTGAGGCCCTATGTTCCACTCAAAACCCAAAGGAACAAAATTATCAACAAAACGAATTGCCACTCTCTGTCATCCTCTTTTGTGATTATGTGTCAGTGCATACATTGCAACTGTTGAAAGATCGATCACTGAATCTTTGTTCATCGAACCTACACCTTTCATTTGATATCAGTATAAAACTTGAGCACTGTGCTAGAGTATAACTCCATTATGGACTTATCATTTGAATTAGCAGTGACAAGTAGCCAATACCAAAGACATGAAAGATGTCACTACCTATAAAATCAGTGAATAAGAGGTAATAAGATTTTTTCAACAAAGGGTGGAGGGAATGTTAGTCTCTTGATACCTCTCGAAATATCATTAGTAAATGGAATTTTATCACTGCATGCTTTTACTTGGCATAATAATACTATGATGAAATTACATTTGACCACGATATTCAAATTCTTTACTTATACTGATTACCAGTGTTATTAGGACAATCTCATAGTTAGTTACACAACGAGTAGATGAAAAAATACATCAAGCAACCAGACACATGAAATTTCATCAGTAGACATACTCTGTGTCATATTACGTTTGAATGTGTGCAAAATTCGTCTAATTTCATTTTAAAAATAGCATACAACAATATTTCCTACCAAGCCAACCAGGACTTATTACATATAAGAACCGATTGTTCATCTTGTTTTCAATTTTATTTATTTATTTCATTCAGTGGAATTATTGTTAGCACAAGCTTTTAGGTAATATACAACAACAGAGATGTCATTAAAACTTATTAGCCACATTAGAAATTACTGGAAAAGAAGTATTTAAAGCCTGGGATGTTTTTCGCCCACGAAAAATGTTTCGTAATAGTTTTTCCTGGTTTTTTGATAAACCATTCAATCACTTCGTTGCCTCTATTTGGATGTTTACCAGAACCTGTTGGCTTGTTGTCATCTGGCAGATTATTGTCGAAATTGTCCACTTTGTTAGTGTCTATTTGACCACCGCCTCCTCCTTGACAAGGACCACCTTTCGCTTCATATGGCCGTCTACCGATAATATTTCCAACTTAAATAGAAGTGAAAAATAATGTTTGTGATAGGCGTTGCAAAAGGGAATTCAAACATTTTTCAAATTTTAGTCAATGAATGCTTTAAATGATATTTGAACTTACCCAGGGGCATAATTGCACACCACAAATAAGTTATATGGAAATGAAGGTTTACCTGTACAGTCATGTACAGCACATCCCAAATGTTTTGTTTCTTCCCATACAATCTAAATGGTGTTAAAAATTGTTTTTTTGACAATTAATAATCTGAATAGTATTGATGAATTTATTAAAGGAAATAAAAAATAATGATGATAAATGGTGAAAACTATATGCAAAAAAATTTTGTCTGTGACCATATGAATTCCCTTGTTTAATTATTTTGGTGTCGTACATTATTATCATATTTTGGTTTTGTTCCTTTGTGCTCTCAGTGGAAAATAGGGCCTCAAGCTAGATCTTTGAAGTTTCGGCAGTGGTGGTATTACTTTTCAAGGAATGGGATTGGTAGTCTCATACCCAGCCATCCTTTTTTAACAGTCTTATTACTAACTTAGTGAGGTAAAGGAGTGCGTCGGCTGGGGACTGAATCCCGAACCAACTGCGTGGTTGGTGAGCATTCTACCACTGTACCACCGATGCCATGCATCACATATATGTGTGTAAATTAAGCATACATTATTAATTTGTACAAGCTAATGAGAATGAAGAACACAATATTCAGTGAACTGACCATTTTCCTGCCGAATTTGGCGAAATAAAACACTCTTCGTTGAACTACGTGTTTTGTTTTCAATTATTTTTATCTGTTATCAATCCCTTGAGTTTCGAGTAGAAAATAGGCCTTCAACAACACATCTCCACTTTGTCCCATCTTCCGCCAACCTCTTCAACTGGGTCCACGATTGCCCATAATCTCTCATCTCCTCCTCCAACTCGCAGGATCTCCTCCATGTCACCCTCGCCCTGACAAACCACTCGTCGCTTCCCATTGGAATTCCACTCGAGTGGTGGCATGCATTGCTCGTGATGTCATTCGACAATTTCCTCAATGTATACCCGATCCATTCATCTATATTTACTCCTTCATATTTGTTAAGCTTTTACCTCTTGGTCGGTTTGTAGCCAGAGTTTCTTGTCACTTATTATTCAAGACCGGTCATTTGATCTTCAGTATTGAGCTAGAGAAGGCAGCTGTTGATAAAAGTCTTCAGTGGGATGTTGGAAATCCTTTTCGTGACACGCATTGCAAGTTTCTGAGCCATACTGAAGGATCGACTCGACACTGGTGTTGAAAATTTGATTCTTGTTCTGTATGCTGAGTGCAAAAGATTTCCAAACTGGTTTTAGGTTGATGAGGGCATATCCGGCCTTCCCGATACTGATGTTGACATCTACAGCCATTCCGCCTGTATTTGAGACAATGCTTCCTAGATAAGTGAAGGAAGGAAGTAACCTCTGTTAAATCTATCCCGTTGATGGAGATTGGTCCCGCTTGTTGTTTTTGTTGCTGTTCGCTGGTTATCTTCATCACCTCCGTCTTCTCCATTTCCACCTGGAGTAATGTCTTCGCTAACTGTCTTTTCCTTTTGCCAGTTTGTCGCTTTTCGTCTCTAAATCTTGGAGTTTGTGTGACATTAAACATGTATCATCCACGCTCAAAATCTATATCTTCCGCAGCCTACTTTTGAATCCAACGTATTCCTATCTTCTCACTCCCACCCTCAGTCTGACGCATAATCCGGTCCACCACAACTAACAAAATTAGCGGTGATAATAGGCTGGCAGCCTTGTCTTACTCCTCTTTTCACTTGGAAGACTCCAATGAGTTTTTCGTTGTGGATCACCTGACACATGGCATTGTCATATAGCCGGCCATTGAATGAGGTTAATATAGATTTACGGCACTGCACGCCGTAATGTTGAGGCAGTTTCCAAATTACTTCTTGGTCAATGCTGTCTGTCGTAGGCCTTCATGAAGCCGATGAAGTTGAGCTGGATTTAGATTTGACTATTATTCTATGGTTTGTTCTGTGACGACGATGCGAAGAGTAGCAATTTGATCGGCACATGAGTATCCTGAAGCGAGGCTGAGAAGTCGTGACCAGTAGGATCCATCATGTCAAAGTGAGATGTCTGTTCGTCTAAAGTAGTGGTTGACGGCAGGACTGTATCATGAATAGACAGAGTTAGAATTCACAGATCACTGAGCTCTGGTTCAAGTGCCCGGCTGATGATCAAGCTTGTTTTCGTAACCTCAAGGAAGGCCTTGGGTTTGATCTCTGTTGGAATCGTCAGTATGCACTACTGTAGAATCACAAACTGGGATGAAACAGATATTTGGTGCCACCAAGCTTTCAGCAATAATAATTATAATAATTTGCTTTATTCCAGAAACAGTACTAGTGGTACAGTGTGGAATTTTCAGCACATATCTACAATATTTGCATCTAACTTTACCGACATTTAAAATAAGTACTAAACAAACAAAAAAAATAAATCTGAAGACACCAACAGCAAAAAAAGCAGGAAAAACACAAAATAATTGTAAATGCGAAAAAGTACCAAAGTCTACCAAGGTCTAATGCAGTGTTTGTGGTGGTAGTGTGAGTAATCCTGAATAATACAAAGTGTTTTAAGGTGGTGACTATGGCGTTCACAACCAATGATTGTCAGTTTAATATTGCCGAAAAGTATAGAAAATAAGAAAAAACAACCACAAAACTAATAATTACGTGATGGTTAATGACAGGACAATTTTGTAAAACTCATAGTGCAGATAGAGTAGGAACCAGTGGATACACAAAAGAAGGAATATAGTAAAGTACAAAAAAGGAAGCCAATGTTAATATTTTAGGTAGCTAAGTATGTTTGAAGGAGTTCACTGAAGAATACAAAATAAGAGAGAAATAAAAGAGCCTAAAATTATGTTGTTAATAACACAGCAAGTCATAGGTCTCACGCTTAACATTGTCTCTGCCGCTTAGAACACGGGCCAAGTATGGAATCGTTGAGTTCCTGTACTTGGTTGTACGAGCATATACGAAGCTGGTTCGCGATGAAATCTACATTAAAATCGAAGTAAATGATCTTCAGTAATTACGAGTGTTTAGTAGCGAATCAATATGGTGGCAATCTTCCATACAGTATATATATCATGAAAAGAGGTGTTAAATTCATAAGATCACAAAGTAAATAATACGTTACGCAACAAGCTTGGTAAAATAGAGAGAACGACTGAAGTAACGCCAAAAAGAGTTCAAAGTGAAAATGACGATAATAACATTTATAAAACAGAGGAATAAAATAAAGGTTGCTTCTCTCAGACATTCTAGAAAAGCAGTCCCACTACCTACCTTCTCACTTATCCAATCATGCTAGGATTTTTTTTATTTAAGTAGAAAGTGATTTCTGATCAAAAATGACGTGGTGTAGGAATTACGCAAGCTATTTTGTTATTGCTTGATAGTTAACTATATATATATATATATTTGTATTTTCACCATAAATATTATAATTCATGCCCATCACTTAAATTCTTCTCAACAGCGCTAAGTGTAGTGTTCACCGTACGTCCGCTGGTCTACGGAAGCCTTAAGGACAAGATGTTGCGTTTGACCATTTCTGTTAGCACATATCGGTTCACTTGTTTTTGGAGAGTAAGGTCTGTTGGTGGTCTGACGTTTATCTTGCCCAAAAGGGTTCAAGAGGACTATCCCATATGGTCTCAAATAGGTACTACTGGCACTATAAGAAGTACGATAATCGGATACCTTGTCTACAATGGTCATTTTTCATCCCAACGAATGCCTCCCTTAAAGTAATCTACAAAATGAAGAACAACCTGACAACAACTTTTTTATCGGAACTTCAGGAATCCATACTCTTCAGTTAAAGATTGATCTGATGGCTTCATGTATATATTCACAGAGTAAACAAATGATTCCTTTGTCATTGCTAAGAATGTTGAGATCACGTAGGTATGACTCAGTTTATCTTTACTTATTATCCTGACATATTATATCATACTTTTCAAACCATTCGAGCGCTTATGCAATACCTGATCACTCGTCAGTTTGATTAGATCGTATGCTGACAGATTGTGCTCATACATAACCCTGGTCAAGATAAAATTAGTTAAATAAGCTACAGGATTCTATCATGAGCTGACACCGACCAGATAAGCATTGGAAAACTTGTGAGTACCGCACAATTGTTTCATCCTAGTCTGGCACTTTACATCAGTCACCCACCTGGGTTCGAACCCATGACCTACCGGTTACAAGGCGAAATAAGCCACCGGAAAGCGATATAACGGCTCATGAATTTCAAGTTCTGCCAATTCACAATATAGTGTGAATACTAGCCAATGTCATCGCTTTCGGGTACATAGTCTCACACCCCACTGGTCACGAATTCACACCAGAACTCGGGTTTATACGCACCTGATTAGGGCCAGTTACTAGTGAGCATCAGATTGATATTCATAAAGATAAGGAAGCTAGGTGAGCTATTCCTCCTTACTTGTGTATAGTGTCCACAATTCTTTCCAGGTTTGCACCGACCAGATCTATAGTCATAGTTCACGTGTTCATTAAACCATAATTCCATTGCCCTAGAAGACATGGGAATTAAGAGGTAAATTAGTTACATTTTAATGGATGGGACTCCTGCAATGTTTTGTCCAATGTATCTGTATTTGTCTTTTGATAGTTCACGATTATTGTGACGATATTTGCAAGAGGCAGCTAAGTCTTTAGCCAATTTAGCAAGGTAACCATCCCATACCTAAAAGACAAAGTAATTAAGCGATGTTGAAGTAAATAAATTTCATTCAGTTACATAATCATAATTATTCACTATAAATTTAATAAAGTAATACAACTGGTCTATGTGCTATAGTTGATCACTGCAATACCTTGCTCCTGGTACCACGTTCAGAGTAATTAAGTACACTGCAACCTCTTGTGGCGGCTTGATATTGCACCTTAGTGTGCTGAAACTTGCATTAGACATTGATCGGATGTTATAGGTGGGTCTCACGGTCTTCCCTTTATTCATGCTGAAAACTATCTGGAATAAAGCCATTAGTTTTATTAATCTGTGTCTTTGATTCCCCCATGGAGGAGGAGGAGCTAGAAACTCAGAAAGCGGTTCCCATCATAAGTAAGTGACCTACAGCTCCCTCACAGAATCCATGAAGCGTACACCACCAAAAACGCATACTTTATGCCCCGAAAAGATTCTCCATAGGAATAATCTACAATTCAATGGAAACTCATCTATAGAAAAAACTAAAAAGCACATCCTGATAACTGAATAAACCTTTCTTCGCAGATTTATCTTCTCTGCAAAAACCGGAGATTCGTAAGAAGTTTCAGGATTAGCTACTATGCATTAATCTAGTTTCTCCTGTGCAGCTGAGTATGTAAGCCGTGATCAGAATCTGTTGTCCAAACTTATTGTCGAATAGACACATTGTGTTACAAAGGAATAAAAAGATCCCTCCACAGCTTAATTCACTGTAACTACACAATCTTGAGACTTGACTTTTACGGTTCTCGTTCTTCTTCCTCATAAGTCATGACAGTAGTGGTCCTACTACACCCAGTTTTATTAAGTATAGCCATGATTCATCTGACTGTTCATATGCCTGTTACTTCTCAGTCAGAATGTTCCAAAATGAATACATTTTTATCAGAAATTAGTCAGTGAATCTCATCAAATGGTCTAAAGCGCTTAATCATTCTAAACGTCAGGTGGTTAGCTTCATTTTCAGACGCATGATTCCAATACCATTGAAATTTGTAACAATGTTGATTGTTAAGTAATTTGCACTGTGTATTTCGTCTCATCTTTCCTGGTCTTCGTACATCACGTTAGTTTCCAGAATTGTATTTCGTTTGACGTTCTACGTAAAGAAGTTAAGACGATCTGTATTCATTCCGTCTCTACCGGTACCGTTTGTGTATTCTTGTATTCTACCTACCCTTCTTTACTACCCCCCCCCCTTAGTCTTTGTTATACCGCCAAGAGCACTGAAAGCCGTTAGTAGGGCGAGTGTGGTGTCGCTAAACCAACTCGTTGATACTATTGTAGATAGACACAGGAATTCATGCAACAAATTAGCAAATATTATCTTGTCAGACTCTGAATGTCCTCTCTGTAGAAATCTCTCCTTGCAACACATCAGGTACACTGTTTCATTGTTACATTATCGTTAATATTTTCACTTGATTTTAACTTTATATTCATATTTTTGTTGACCAATATTATCATTACGAATGCACCATTTTAATTATTACCCCTGTAATGACAGAAACAGGTTAAATACTGTACTACATGCTAAAAACTCCACAATCGTACCAGATGTACTGTATTATTAAGTTTTGTAGTTATAACTTATATGAACAGTGTTCGAAACATTATCTCACCAATAATATTGTTTCACCGTGTGTAGCATACCCAGCAAGCAAAGTATTATAGAATTAAAAATGTTTATAGTACAATAAATAATTAATATTGTCATATAATTCCTCCCATTAATAAATTTGAATAAAGCAAGAACGAAAAATTCACAAAGCTAATCTCAGCTCGATTTAGCTTCACTACCAGCAGTGTCAAGAAGTTTTTAAAAAGAAAAGTCTCTCTTCTCAATCTTTCAAGTCAACGAATCGCCTGGTGACCAAATTCAAAGAGTTGAATCGTTAACGTTCTTTTGAACGATGCCTAAGTACCTACATTTTCAAGTCTGTGTGCCTATGCAAATTGCCAATCTCTCTAAAAATTCTCTGACACGTGATGAAATCCCAAATCGACTACATCAAAGACGTTATTTCCAAAGTGAGGGAAGAAGCTTGTAGCTTTAGTCATATTGGGAATGTTATGAACTGAGTCATTAGAATCAAGTTTGCCAATTTTATTCGAGGCGTACAAATTTAAAGATAGCATAAGATTTGCGAACAATTTGTCAAAGACTCTTACTGAAGAAACATTATATGAAGGTATTCCGGAGAATCTTGAAATATTTGTGTTTAACTTTTCGAGTTATAAGCTGAGTCAGATAGAAACAGAAGCATAAAACTTGGGCACTGTGGTAGAGTGTAATTCCATTATGGGTAAATTTTATTTTGATAGAGTCTCACAGTGTTATACAGTAATATTTACTGATGAAGTTTCGAGCACAATTTATTGCTCATAATCATATCAAGGTAATCACACGACTTCCTAAATTCATTTATATAGTTCCATTGTTTTTCACTTGATTTTCACTTGATTTGATTGGTAGTAATATTTTCCATATTTTGGGTATGAGTGATGAATCATTTCTATTGCATGTGTTGGGTGTAGATTCGATGAACAAGGATTCAGTAATCAACCTCTCTCTCCACCTACCAATATTACTTTTTAGAATTGTAACCCTCTCTCACCCTATTGTGTGGTTGTGTGTTAATGCATGCAGTGCACTGTAGTGCTGAGCTTTTTTCTAAATTAGTCATCTTCTCGGGGTCAACCATTCTAACCTTGGCTAATTTCTTATGTTCTGACAATCTGACTACTCCCGAGCTACTAGTTTGACCTATGTAGTTGACCTCACAGTCATTGCAGGGTATTTTGTAAATTATATTATTTTGCCTAATTGAGTCAACTGGGTCTTTTAGCCTATACATCTTGTCTCTGAGTGAGTCTGTAGGTTAGAACGCCAACCTAATTCCTGCTTTATTAAGAACCCTACGTAGGGTCTCAGATGTCCCCTCTTTATATGGTATAACTGTAGATAACTTATATTCTCTCTTATTTATGTTATTATTACTAGTTTCACAATTATTTTTATTTTGGGCTTTTTTAATCTTCCTAATGAATTTTAAAGGATAGTTATTTAACACCAACGCTTCTTCTATCTGTTATTTATTTATTTATCAAAATAAAATCTTATCCATTATGGAGAGACAAGGCTTGTTGATATTACTAATCGGTGCATTATATCCCCAAATCTCACATCCATAGTTCAGTCGAAAGACTATCAAATAGCCTTACGAAACCTAAAGCACAATGAATATATATTGTTATTCTCCTACTTGAAAAAGAAGGAGGCTTTCTGATAATGGAAAAAGAGGATTATGCTCAGAAAGTCAAGTCATTTCTGAGTGATACATCAGAATTTTGAACTGATCATTTGAAAAGCGATCGAACTGAGTCTATTGAAAGATGAATTACCAAACCACTAAGAAAACTTTTAAGTAAGAAGTTGACTGACGGCAACACATATAATGAACTGAAGCCTAGAGGATCCATACTGCCTTATTTCTGCAGCTTACGAAAGATGCATAAACCAGACGTTCCTATGGGAACAAATCTATCCATGTTCGTTTCCCCTATTATCTCCATGCAAAGTCCTTCTGTGTGGATTGAAAGACACCTTTCAGTCCGTTAAACAATTAGAGAACTTAGATATCTCAAATAAACTTATTACCTATGTGGCAAACTCTAATGCAGCAAGATAGGTGAATAAAACCTCTATTAACTTTCATGACATTTGAAAAATTGTATTATCGTGTCAATCACATGTGAATTGACGCGTTTTCACATGACAAATAACACACACACACTCATACAGAAAAAAGAATAAACACAATAACAATTTGACATTAGGCATTACAAATATAAGTGATGACTGCTTACATATTTCTATTGGTACAAATGTCTATTGACAAGTGACCTTCAAATAAATTGACTTCAATTTATGTAAAAAGTTTCTGACTATATATATTTTGATGATTAATAAAATCCGAATAAATCTGCTGAAGAAGCAGCTGTGGCTTACACAGCGAAACGTTCAGAAGAATCCTGTTTTGATTTAATTTGAAATAATTTATAAATTCATAGTTCGATTTGATGTCTCTACTCTGTTTACAAAGATCCCGCTAAAAGAAATAATTCAAATTATGTGTAGAAATGCTGATCTCATTTCTCTACCAGAGAATGAACTCAGACGACTACTGCTAATATGTATTAAGGACATACAGTTTCAATTTAACAGTGTTATGTACCGCTAAATTGATGGAGTTACTATTGGAAGACCTTTAGGTCCGATTCCAGCAGGTGTTCTTATGGGCAACTTAGAAGAAAGAAGAATGAAGGTCGCAATCGATCAGACAGACTTCTATACCAGGTATGTCGATGTCATTTGTGATAGTTTTATTGACGCATCTCAAATATTAAACGTCTAAATAATGGTTAACCACAGAAGTTCATCGGCAAACATGGGAAATATAGTCTTGACAAGCTGAAGTACAGCGCAGTAGGTAAAAAGCCCGTCTTTCCACAGCTTGCGTTCAAAGGTGACGATACTATTAGTAGAATAAGGTGCTCACTGAACGCTACTCTGAAAAGAACATACCCTACCACCAAGCTTGTATGTATTTATCAAACAACATGTTGTTTAAGACTGTGAAAAGTGGCTAAACTCCCACTTCATGTTACCTCCAACTGCGGCTACCAATTTACATGTACTTACCAAAGCAAATAAATTGGAAGAACCGAGAGAAGAGTTATTGCCCACATCGCTGAATACATACCAAAAATCCTGAGAATAGAAGGCCCACAATCAATAAACAGTGTGATCGTACGCCCTCTACTAGACATTGGTCACGTTGTGGAGAACCTGAAGGCGTTCAAAATAACTGACAGACAAAAGAAACCTGGCCTGCTTCGTTTTGCTGAGTCAGTCGTCATCAAATGGCTAAAACCAAATCTATGTACGCAGAAAGAGACATTGGTGAATCTTGCACTGCCTTTGTGATAACAAAGTATACAAATTTCCCTACGTTTTCTCTTACTCTGTTTAAAAACCTTGATTAATTTCGTCTAAACATGGCTCACCCTATCCACTTTTTCGTGTATTTTATAAAAAAAATGTTTTTCTGTGGTTGCATGACCTATTACTTTTTACAATCTTTCTAGTTAAACTTTTTCATCACCCACAAAACATCTACTGAACTCTGTCACTTTGTTTCCAAGCCTAGTCATGCAGTTCTTCTATAGATAGTCAATCTCCTTCACACCTAATTATTTAACAAATTGCATCATTCCTAACTAATACTACTCTTAGTTCCAACCAATTATCACTGTAAAAAGGTATATTCACACTTTTAATTTAAGTTATAATTTTGGTATTGTTCAGGTTGTAACCAGTTGAGAAGAATCCACGGGATAATTAAAAAAATGAGCTCAGATTATCCTGCCTGGTACATTTGCCGTTCTTCTTTTATTCATATAGTTAATGAAAGTTTCAGATAACATAATAAAAGGCTAAAGTGACCAGTATACAATAAATGAAAAGGCAGCTTGAAATTATAAAATAATTCTGATTTTGTGGCAATGTCCCATAAAAAGAAACCACAATTTATTTACTTGCAAGTTTTCTAAGCGGCGCTTTACTTGCTGGCTGCCCATGGACTTTCAAATCGCTTAGAAGTTGTCTATCATAGTTGTGATATTGAAGTAGACGTGATTGTTCTTGAGTCAAAGTAACAGGCCATACACATCTGAGCCCAGTGAAAAGAAGAAAGGCGGCATTTTTTCTTGACTAAAGCAGAAATCATTTGCTTATATATAATAATGAGTAGGTTTCTTCAAGTTATTTCTTATCTGTGATAGCAAATACACAATGGATTAAAATGGATACAGCAAATGGAGGAGCAAGCTTAGTGGAGCCAACTAAAATTACTAAGCACATGTAAAGATTACGTATGCATAGGTATCAATACACTTATCAAAATTAAAGGTAAACTGCTAAACAAGTTTTCTGATGAATATGCATATATGGCGCCATCCATGATATAGATGCACAAACACGATTTAGTAGAATACTTTTTTTTAAGTTGTGTGCTAGATGCCTTTGAACGTCAGAAAGCTTATCAGTTGTGAGATTATCGTTAATCAAGAGTACTATGTGTGCATCTTGAAATTTCATTTTGTGCCATCGTAAAAAGTATGAACCCTGTTTCTTTTAGATCTTTAAATATTTTTACATACAAATGGACCTTTCAGTGTAGACCGTTAAAAACCGACTTCATTTAGAAATCAGTAAAAACCAAGAACCACTTGACAGCCATTTTGTCCTTGTTTGCACCACTTCATCGATGCGCACATATGACCCCACTAGGTGGTGCCATATGATGACTAAACACACCAGAATTCAAAACTCATCGAATTTTGACTCATGTGGCTGAATGGACAGTGATTTTGATCGCATAAAACGAACATTTTGGGTTCAACCACTTACGGCGTTAAGGGTACGCACTGCTGAACAGTCACAAACTAAGCAGAAGCAGCTGTCTAGTGCTTCTTAGTTTCCAATGATTCTCGGATTGGCGAAATTCACATCCCTACAAAACCCAATAATCTTAATATCAATCCTCAGATCATTCATGACTACGGGACAGTGGTCTTGAAGCTGTACTCAGAAGTCATGGTCAGTAGTTGCCATCATGTCAAATTGAAGCAGATGCTCACCAAACCCCTAGATCTCCTGTAACGTTGTACGACGAGTAAACAAAGTCAGAATTCACGGATTATTGAATCCTGGCCCTAATGGTTGAGTCGCGTAATTTAGAGGTCTCACAATTTAACTGCATGTCTGTTAAGTGTAGACTAATTTCTGTGTTCTTTAATCAGTTGGGAGTAGTTATTATCCTCTACCTAACTGCTGACTGAATGAAACCGATCAGGCTCGGAGTATGCTTACCAGGCTAAGTGACTGGCTTTCAAATTTAAGTTTGAAAAGTGGCTAAAAATTGTAAAAATGAATGTTTCATGACTATTGGACATGAACGATTTTTTTTTATTGAATTCGTAGAGTTTTCATCCAGTTGTGGAATTCTCTACACAGGGGACTGCAATTTTAACATATTAAAGGAAAGTAATAGTCTTAATTCACTGTTGATAACGAAAGCAGACTGTTATAAGTGAATGAGTGCAAACCACAGCATTTTAGGTTTGTTTTTCTGGTTCCCTGTTAGGCATATCAGTCGACATTAGTTAAATTAAGACAGTAAGTGACATAGTATATATATATATATATATATATATATATACGCATATATTCTTCACTTGAAAAGACCAGTGTGATTCACTAATGTTTAATAAATGATGTAAGTCTCCCATGATCTTTTAATATTATAAAGGAAGGCAAACAAACAAAGATTTTTATTTGTTTATATTCTGTGGACCCACATTTCAATATAGAAAATATCCCCATTTAGACATTTGATAAAACAGAAAGATTGAGCGAAGAAATATTTACTTTTCAATTAGATCCTCTTCTATGGCTCTACTCTAATATATATAGCATTTTTTACAATACACAACAATTTACCAAACACGTGGCGATACGTTTGTTAACAATAATTAACCAGTGTCAAAATGTCAATGGGTAGATAATTAAGGAAGAAAATTAATACACACAATTAAAAGGTAGAAATGGATAGAATAAATTAATTATTACAAGAATAACACGTAATTAAAGATGAAGTGGTCAAAATAAAATTAAGATAATTTGGACAATTATAAAGTAATTTTACAAGAATAACACGTGATTAAAGAAGAAGTCAAAATAAAAATAATTTGGACAATTATAATTATTTGGACCCACATTTCTCATCTCCTCCTTGCACGATCTCCTCCATGCCACTCTATGATGACCCAGTCACCGTTTCCCACCCGGATACTACTCGAGGGCCTGGTGCACGATGTCAATCCGTAGTCTCCTCAGCCTATGCCCAATCCAACTCCATTTTCTCCTACATATTTGTTGGACGATAGGCTCTTTGTTAGTTTGTCCCCGTGTATTATAGATCTTCTCTGTTATCTCAAAATAATGATTTTCTTCATTGTCTGATTGAAAACAAAATCACAGTTGCACCAGAAAGTTGCTCTGTAACTTTTATCATGCATAATGTGCAGCACCTGCGTCTTTTCTAAAGTAAAACCACTGATATTGACTTAGCTCTCTTTCTACTGGAAACTATTTCAGATTGAGAAACTGAACAAGTTCACTTGTAATTTACCAATGATTAAGAGACTGTTTCAGTGAAAAGTAAGCGATAAAATTATACAAACTCTAACAGAATAATTGAGTGAAGATGACCTTAAGAAACCTTAAAAGACTGACTACTAAACTAAGAATATTTTTTTAGATAACTCTTTTATCAGCTTATAAATTTATATGTATCTATATTAACAAATTAATTACTGTTAATGATAAAAATAGTACCTTTCTAAATAATACTGAACCAGTGACTAAGAAATTCCAAGAGGCATAGATTGGGTTGTAAATAGATTATAGTTCAAAATATATGTACGTGATATCCTGTATAAGTGTAACAAATAAACAGAACATCTAATTTCAGAAGTTCTTTGGATTGATTTCCTTGATTATTATTTTAATAAATATGTTCAAGTTAGGTGAGGAGGACATCGAGGAAGGATGTACCCGTAGTCAATAAGAGCTTTTGGGTACTGTGAGTAATATTCACCCAGAACATTCCCTTCAGCTAAACTGGCATTCAATTTCTCAAGTAAACCAGTAGTCACACAACAAGTCACACATAAAATACCAGTGATGACCTTATGAATGTAAACCTGTGAGTTTCAATGTTCCTGTGGAGATAGTTACATGAGACGTACTTAAATGATGATAGGAAGCGGCTTAAAATAGTAGTCGTCTTGTGATTCATCATAGGATTCATCATGTGATCGGATAACTGTAAAATCCCGTCGTCTTTTCTTTTTTTTCCTTCACGTTCCCCAGTGGAACATATGGCTTCAAGCTAGTGGCTTGAAGATTCTGTAGCAGTGTTTATTTTACAGGATGGGGGTTGCTAGCCTCATGCCAAACTTTTCCTCTTCACCAGCATTACTTCTGGCTTAGTGAGGTAAAGGAGTGCGTCGGCCGGGGATCGAACCCTGGACCATGTGCATGCTCAGCGAGCGTCCAAACCGCTATGCCACCGACGCACCATTGCTTACCTTGGTCCTAGTCTAATCATCATTCAGTTAGAGTATTCATGTTTCATGAACCTAGTTAAATCGCCTATTAATAAGGATACTCTATTTTCCACTACTCAAATTAGGTTTTGGGTAGAATGCTCTCCAGTGTCGCGATTGGTTCGGGATTCGAACCTCAGCCGACGCACTCCTTTACCTCGCTAAGCCAGTATTAAGACTGGTAAAGAGAGACAGTTGGGCATGACGATAGCAACCCCAACCCTTAAAAGTAAACAGCACTGCTACCGAAACTTCAAAGCTCTAGCTTTAAGCACTGTGTTCCACCGGGAGCTTTAAGAAATAAAAGAAGAGATTTTGATATGGTTAAAAATATATAAATATGACGTGCTTTTTCCTAAAGAATTTGTGTCCTAATAGTCTCAAGCCAGTCTCTGTTTTGTGATATTTATGTGGCTTAGTAATGCGCAAGGTACGATATACCAATAGGCGTATTTAGCGTATCAGTTGAGTTATCCACCGCGTTAGTATTGTCATACCCACGCATAAGCCCGCTTAGTCATATTAACTATCAATGGGGTCATATCAATTGGCGACAAGTCCATAATGGAGGGGTTATCCATGTGAGCATGTGAACTTCTATCTGTATGGTTCAATAAAGGATAAATCAAAGGCGTAAATAGTGGGGTTTTAGCTCACCTGGTAGATAACAGACATTCAATAAATTGAAAGCAGGCGTTTATGATTATCTACAATGTTCCTGATAATCTATCTAGAGAAGCTCAACTTCAACCTGCTATCGGTAGCTGAAGTGGTAGCTTTCAATACCAGAAGACCTAATCCCAGTATATCCAACCGCTTTGTTTGCCTTGGTCTACAAGGAAGTAATTAGTACTCCTTTTTCTTTCGTTTCATTGACAAACATTTATTACAGACGTTTTACGGCTTCAAGACCTCTCTTGTTATGTCTATTACCTTGGGTAAAACTTATGCTTTCAAAACTCTCTATTACAATTACACAATCCTTTTCATTCCACTGTAAAATTAGAAAACAAGGGGGGCGCGAGAAAAGACAGAATACGGAATAATATAATAAAGACTGTCAGCTTATTACCCTAGATATCAACTCAAGAGAGTTATAGTTCATAAAAATGAAATTTGCTCAGTCAGCTGAAATCACTAATACTGTTGACTTGAATGGAAGACAAACAAAGACTTTCTTCTCTTCAACAGCTGGGTGTTTCAGTCCTACATAGTATGACTTCCCTGAGTTGCTGCCTAATCTTATAAGATAAAATTGTCTATTGCAGTATATTTTCCGTCTTCTCCCTCTTCTCCACCTAGTTTTCTACTTTGACAGGCTTATTAGTCGATGATGACTTTAACCAAAGATAATAATGCTCAAATTTTGAACGCGTTATTTTTCATAGCATTCCCTTACTACCACTCAAACAATGAAGTATGCCTATATTTCAGTTCCTTAAACCATTGTAATTTCAGGAACTCTGCAGATTATGAGAACCTGTCAAATAGTATGACATTGTTTTATACTGCAAATTTGGTCTTTTTAGCACTTGATCAATATTTAACAAGTCAGCCACTTGTATGAGGTAAATAAAAGAGAACAAAATATGAGTAATAATCGCTTAAGTCGTACCTTTGGTATATAAAGCTCCGGCTGTCATAAGCGACTGGTATCTTTCTACTGACTATTCTATTCACTAATTGATGACTTCTAGCATTTCGTTTCATAGACCGTAGACAACATGAAAGGATTCTACTATACTGGCCTCATGGACACTTTGGATTAAGTTTATTAATATCAAAACACTTAGTCCTGCTTGTTGTAAGTGTTCTAGAGGACGAAACATTAGTTCTCTAAACTAACAGCCGACATAACATATATATGTATATATACTTATCGGTTTTTGTCTCGAGTTTGAGACATTTCTTTCTGTCGGTTTGACGATGATAAGCGTGTTATTTGACAGGATTATAAAAGTGTCAATGCATTTATCAGGGAAGATATCCCGATCCCCACAGTATGGTTTAATTGTGTGTTGCAGAATTAGACAGATAAGACCATTTTCTAGTCATACTAAAAACTTAGGAATAAATTGTAAAAGGAAGTAGTGTTTAGTGTAAGCTAAAAACAACTCAGTGGTTATCAAGTATTGGATTGTAGGTAATTGATTGATTGGTAACACGACTTCATCATGAGCTGATATCGGTTAGAGAACCATTGGGAAACCTGGGAGTGCTGGATACTTAGCTATCTCATTCTAGTTTGTGACACTTCATGAGTGCTCATCCACCCAGGACATTCTGGTTACAAGGCGAGCTCGTAGACCATTAAGCCACTGGGACCCAATCCAGTCCCCATCCCATGAATTCCAATTACCGTACAAGTAACAGAACATTCCAGATATTCAGAAAGTCAGCGGAGTTACTTACTATGTGTATTGAATAAAAGAAACCTTGATTTGTAGTCGATTGTTCACTTTAGTCAGTTAACATCTGACAAAGAAGGTCAGATGATATTAGCTAGTTTTCAGGGTATTCCAGACTATGAGGCTACACCATTATAAATATCGTTAATTCCCTAGTTATCAGTGATGTGATACCTTCAAGTGATGTTTTATAGTGGAAAATGTGACAAAATCAGGTAAAATCATATTGTATCCAAATGATTTGCTATATTTTCATTAAAAATTCATCATTGAATTGAAGAAAAAGGCAATCAAGCCACTATCTGAAACCTAGTTTATCAATAATTTCATAAGTTGACTTCACTTCGTTGTTCGTATATCTGAACAGTGGTTAATTACCTCATAATATAAATCAATTTAAAATCACAGTGTATCAGTTCTGTTTTCCCTTCAAATATGGCAAGATGTAGAGCTTACACATAAATAATTGCTACAATGACCTTCGCTTCCATCTTAGATATTAATCTAAACAAAAACAGAAATACATGCATTATAAGCATTAAACAGGTCAGTGTTTCTGACATCAAAATTAGCAATCTTCATTTATTTCTAGTGGTGTAATCGAGGAAAGGCTCCCAAGCAGTAAGTCACCATCTGTTATTCTTGGTGATAAAGAACTGCGGAAGCCACAAATTCGAGCAGTTGAGTGCAGAGGCACGTCTAATTATCCACTCATGGCTCAGTAATGACTGGCAGGTTGCCACTAAGTAATCCTATTTCATTGTGTGAGATATCTAATGATCAAATGATTACGTCAAACTTCCAGTTTTCTTATGATATATAATGGTCCAACTACTTATACTGTATTAGGAACGAAATCATCAGATTTTGTTTTGTGAGCTGTATATTGCATTATCCCGACCAGTAGCTGCTACCTTGACGTGGTGGTCGAGCTTGTATATCGCAATGACCCAACGAGCTAAACTCGCTGTAACTTATGTTCCTGTAGATCCTACCATGCCAGAAAGGTTGTTTGGATATCGGTTAGACAAAAAGCAGCTACCCAATCCAATACTTTGACTCAAACAAACTCACAAAATATCATGCCAGATCGGTCGGGGCCCACAATGAGTCAGCATCAATTTATGTGGTTCCAATTAAAAAAACCGACAAAACAAAGGGGGTGGGCGAGACAAAGCATAGAAAATTCTAATAAACATTGTTTGTTTACAAGTTCACACGGAAACTCAAGGTTATACCTCGTAAGATAGTTTTGTCTAATGAGCCTTAACCTTCTTGAGTTGCTGTGTGAACTTATAAGCAAACAGAGTTTATTATATTTTTATCTATCCATTGTCTCATTCAACGCCCCCCCCCTCCATCTCTCGTCTTCTACTTGAAAGTGTATATAAACTGATGCTGATTTGAACTAAAAGTAGTCACAGTGCTTGCCTTCTGGATACGTTAACCATTCAAGCATAGAGGTATGTTATTATCATTTGTATAACCATTGTAATTTCAATTAGTTTATATCTGGTGTGAATCTGTGAAATAGAATGACTTCATTTTATACTGCAGATCTGGTCTTTGTTTATTGAAATACTTTATCACATTATATGGCATAACTCAGACTAGTATTGAGTAATGTGACGTAGACTCTTAAGAAGAGATTTTTATTTCCTCCACATTTATATGTTCTACTGGGTGTCATGAGCAATAGAATATCGACCAAATCAGCTAGCAATATTCTATGGATAGATCAAATTTATCTAAACAGTAGATGGCACATTCATATAGGTTAACAACATGTGACTGCATAGTAATTGTTTGTTTATTCATCCTCCGTAAGACTACGCATACTTGTTTGTTGTAGATGGTAAGGAAAGATATATCACACTACTAAAAATAAACCCAGTGATGCATCTCGAACTCCAGTTTCCTCCTTCAATCTAATTTATAGCGAACAGAAGCAAATTGGATAGTTGGTCACTAAGAATACTTTGAGGACTTTTATTCATAGTGTTTTGAGTAAATCACAAATATTCATCTTCTATGCCGGTCAAATTGTATTCGTTGAGTTTGTTATAAGAATTACAGGTGGTCACACACTAAAAATATAAAAATAAAAATACTGAAGAGATATTTATACGATTAAACATGAATAATTTTATCTTTTTTTTTTTTTTTTTTTTTTGGATTTACAGCTTGATTTCCACACCGTATTTTCAGTACAAGTGTGGAACTTTCAGCATGGATATCGGTTGCCCAAATTCAGGCATACCATAGATATCGGGTGTGCGCCGGCAGGGGCTCGAACCTCGGACAATGTGCATGGTCGGCGAGAGTCCTAACCACTGTGCCACCGACATGCTCAAGATGGATACAACTATTCTGGTCATTTTGGTGCTACTCTTTCAATTAACCTCTGGCTCACCTTCAACCGAAGATGAGATCAACTTGCTAAAATGGCATAACAACTTCAGACAATCTCTGAGCAACTGCAAAATACGTGGACAACCACCTAGTGTAACTCCACTCCCTGCATTGGTAAGCTTTCTATTTCTCATTTCGAGTAAAAGTCTGAGTTGCAGTTGATTTCAATCTGCATTATTATTTATGCCTAATGAGGGTTTATGTAACTATAGTTTCAGATTACATTTCGGATGTGAATTTCTTCTTCTTCTTATCATATGTGACTTGGAGTTGTAAAGTCAAACAATAAATATTTAGAAAAGCTTTATCCTCCTGTAAATTATTGCTTTTATTTCAGAAATGGAACGATGAAATCGCAGGTTATGCCAAGAAACTGGCTAAACGATGCGTATTCGAGCATGATTATAGGAAACTTCCAAAAAAAACTTTCAATTACATTGGACAAAACATTGCGGGAAACCCATCTGTAGCAGGGTAAATAAATTTAATTGACAAGTATTTAATATGCCGAAACCTTTAGAGCTATGACAGCGTGGACAAATGAACACAAGGATTACGATTATTGGAGACAAAGTTGCACACCAGGGAAAGTTTGTGGACATTATACTCAGGTACAATAATCTTAGACTTGATTGCTTGAATTTTAGTGTTCTAACCACTTTATTCATGTATGCATGTCTAATAGGCTGATCTGTTAACACATTAGTTAATTGTAGTTAGAAATGTCTCTGTTACCTAACAGAACACACCAATTTTGGTTAACTTTCTAAAGATGTGCTACATATTATTACATTGGTGAATGATTGTGGTTGGGAAGTAAATTCAATCCAGAAAGAGATTTAAAACGGTCAGGATATTTTAAGCGCGATGCAAATATACGTAAATTATTCACATGTGTGCAAATTATTATCATTATTCCCACTAGTTTCAAGTGGAACATAGGCTCTCCTTTGTCTGACAATCCTTTCTGGTTATCCGATCTTCAGTGAGGAATTAGCGCAGGTATCATTTGATTAAAGTATGCAGCCTGTGTGTATGTTGTAGAACCTATTTACCGCCAGAGAAAATCCAACTTATGCAGAAATTTTATTTCGGTGAAGTAAATATTTACGAAATTGCTACAGTGCCATTCTTACTGTAACCTCAACGTTTATCATTCATGCATGATCAAGTTGGCGAAACTCATTGATCCATTGTGGTTGTTGTAAGGCAAATTCTTCCTGTGAATTTACTAAAGTTATATGTGTTGAGTGATTTGAGCTAGGCATATCTGCTATTTGGGGAGCCCGATCTATCCTTGACATCTTGGTGCTGAAAAGTTTTGAGAATCTTACTGAATCAATTCTGATATTCAACAACTGACATTAATGTCTAATTGTCACTCTATTGAAGAGACTTCACTAGATGTAGCTTATTCACTATATAATGTGCAATGAAGTAAAACGGATGCTGGCTGATTGTTGATGCAGTTTGAATTTTGTGTGTACTGGTTATTTTTGGCATATTTTTACCAAGCAGTGCTGAAATAATAATCAGTCACGACATCAACAAACTCTATTGGTCTTATGCATTAATTTTACAGAAATCACCATTGTTCACAATTACTTTAGTTAGCTGCTTCCTACATTTTATTAGATAATTATGTATTTTGATGTATTCCATTTAAGGAAAAGGTAAAGTAGGGATTCATTTTATAGAAGATGTAACAGTTTATCGTCTGATGAGATACATGTACTCATGCCGATGAAGTAGGAGCAAACGTAATTCATGTATTTATCAAATAGTGGGTATTAATGATATCTATGCCACAACATTCCATATTTTGCATCACATATTGAGTCATCTAATTTTGCGCTAACTTGTTCTAAAAATTACTTCAACTGATAACTGTCCACTTTTGTTTGTCATTTAGATTGTTTGCAACCATACCTCGTATATAGGGTGTGCAGTAAACGACTGCACGGGGAGTAAGACATTCCCATATGGATTATATGTTGTATGCAATTACGCAATAGGGTGAGTTGAAATTGCATATCAGATTTTCTTTTATTGCATATACTGTCTTAATTTTTTCAGCGTGTAACCTCTATTTTTATTCTTTTCTTAACTTAAAGTGGAAACTATGTGGGTCAGAAACCATATGAAGCTAAGCGTGTTACTTGCCAAGGAGATGGAAAGGATCCTAGTGGTATAACCCTTGATCAGTTAAAAGCCAGACCACAAAGTGCTAAACAGCGATCTTCAAAACAACCCAATCAACCAAAAACCAATGCTAAAAGACCTAATGTCAATAACAGACCACAAAGCGACGCCAGGATACCAACAAGTACAAACAAAAGACCTACCAATGTTGTTAGCAGACCTGATAATGGTAAAAAGCAAACAAATTACAACACTGGGTCAATAAATTACAATTCCCAACTAGGTAGTATTGACTGGAACGACGTTTTATCTAAAATGAACATTGATAGTACCAAACTGAGAAACAACAACTACAAAACAGTATATTATAAAACTGGACCATTTGATGCTAAGTGGGAGCAATTTTTTCGCAAACAACAACAAGGTGGAAATAGCAAACCGATAAGTAACAAGAGTAACAAACAAACAAAATATATTACTAATCCTGATGGTTCAACTACCAAAGTACATACCTGGGAATACACCTATCAAGTACCGTCGACATACAGACGTACGAGCAAAGTTTCCAATGGAAAATGAAGATGAAAACACGTTGATGACTGTTAATATATCAGAGTGATTAAACTCCTTTATTCAGTGAATTTTTATCCGTCCAGTTTGATTAAAGAATTAAGTTAAATACAAAATCTTGTTAATTACAAATAAAATTATAATTCAATAATAAAATATTTATAAAATCAATTTTTACCAAAAGTTCAGATGTTTTCTTAATTGTTTCTTGCGTAACATTCATCAGTGGAAGGTGACGGACATCGTGTTCCCTCAGTTCAATCGAAAACTAAACAGCTTTGTAATAACTTTCTGCTATAAGGAGCAACATTTTACCGCTAAGTGAAGCAAGAAACAGTGGTAATGATTTCCACTTTAAGTCATTGCGAAAATCATTGGTAAACACGTTGGTGGCAGAAACCGGTTTTGCACATCGGCCCGAAAACTCAGTCGAATACTCTGGTCTAAGGTGTGCACGGAATCAGAGAATTCATATGGTTACTTATGGTCAAGTTTCTATAGATGTTTCACTCACCACGTCATTTGAACAATAGGTTAATTGTATGGCGGCAAATTCATCTTAGTTTCTTCTCTTATAAAAGTTAACAGTTCAGTGCTTAAAATCCGTTCACCTATCTCATGGAATGTCATTTAATGTCAAGTGGATATTCAAAGTATTTCTAGGCGAATGCGTCGAGTATGATTATTAATCGTTCTAGTGTATGTGATGAAGAAATTTGGCTGCACAAATGTCCATCTTTCCAGCATATTTCTAAAAATAGTAAACTCATCTAGTCTATTTATCAGCTTATAGTCTAATTGGAACTAGATTATAATTACAGAATTATAATATCACACAGCCGGTTCCGTTTATTACTCTAAGTACTGAACATATTTGCAGGATAATATGAGCTCGTTTAATTGCTTGGATTCTCTTCAACTGCCTACATTCTTATTTAACCAATTATAATATATTACAAAATTCCTGAACACACTTTTTATAATGATTTCTAGTTATAGATAGAAAGCATAAGCGATATAATCTCAAAGATGATGTAAGTAGACAATTAATTAGCATTAAAAGAGTAACTCTCTAAATGGTAGTTGTTCAGTGATGATCCGTAATGTGGCGATCTGATCAATGCATGACACGTTTCTCCTGAATCCAGCCTGTTCCGGTCGAAGTTTTTCATCCAGGGCATGTTCGATTCTCTCCAGGATGATGCGGCTTATTATTTTGCTTGGGATGGACGGGAGCATAATTCCGCGTCAGTTCTTGCATTGACTTAGGTCTCCTTTCTTTGGCAGTTTGAATAAGTATCCTTTCTTCCAATTCTCGGGTACTCTGCCCTCTTTCCACGCCTTCTCCAGTAGTGGCGTCATCAAGCCTGTTGTTGTCTCTTGGTCCATTTTCAATGCTTCTGCTGGGATTCCATCTGCTACTGCTGCTTTTCCAGCTTTTAGAATCTTGATTGCCTTCAGGACTTCTGATTTCGTCGGAGGGTTGGTGTTTACTGGTAGCTCTGTCTCCGTTGTTGGTATTGTTGGGCGAGTTGTCGGTGGTGGTCGATTTAGGAGTCTTTTGAAGTGTTCAGCCCAGTGTTTCCTTTGCTCCACTTCTTTGGTGAGTGGCTTTCCATTTTCATCCTTCACCAGCCTAATTTGTGTCAAACGTTTGCCCGATAGGTACCTAGTAGTTTGGTAGAGTGTTGCGAGGTCTCCTTTGCCTGCAGCTTGTTCTGCCTCACTTGCCATGGTTTCATAATACTTTCTTTTGTCTTCTCTGGCACTCTTCTTTACTCTTTTGTTCAGTGTTTTGTAGCTTGCGTTCAAATCCTGTTTTCGGTGCTCATCGGTGCACTGGATAATTTTTTGTTTCACCATCCCTCTCTCTTCTATTAGTTTCCGACTGCCCTTAGTGAGCCACTGTTTGTCCTGTCTCTTCTGTCAGCCTAGAACTTCCATGCAGGTTTGACTCCACACTGTCTTCAAGTTGTCCCAGTGTTTTTCGACGCTGACCTCTTCACCAGTGTTGATTTGTGTCCTGGCTTTGTCTTTTATGCTTGCAGCGAAGATGTCCTTTGTGTCCTGGTCCTTCAGTTTTTGACTGTTGAACTTGGCTTGTGGTCTATCTGCAGCTCCTGTTTCTCTGAAAGCTTTTAATTTGATTTGGATTGTCCCTTGTACGAGATAGTGGTCTGAGCCAACTTCTGCTCCTCTTCTTACTTTCGTGTCCAGTAGGCTGCGCCTCCACTTCCTTGAGATTGAGATGAAGTCAATTTGGTTACTGATTCGCCCATCTGGTGACACCCATGTAGCCTTGTGAATATCCTTGTGTTTGTATACGCTGCCATCAATCACTAGTTCATTGAAGGCGCAGAAGTAGGCGAAGAGTTCTCCGTTTTCATTTATTTCTCCGAGAGCTTCTCTATCCATGGTGAGTTCCCTTCTTGTGTTGTCTGGTCCCAGTTTGGCGTTCATGTCTCCCATTAGTATTTTGATGTCGCCGACTGGAGTATTGTCCATTGTTGCCTGTAGTTGTCTGTGAAATTCTTCTCTCTTTTCGAGGTCTGCGTTGTTTGTTGGAGCATAGCATTGTATAATTGACACTTTCCTTCCTTTGGAGTTGAATCTGGTGGTCATTATCCTGGGCGAGATCGCCTCCCATTGCATCAGGGCCTTCGTTGCCGTTGCTGACATCATGGTAGCCACGCCCTTGGTGTGCATGTAGTTTTCCTCTGGGTGACCGGAGTAGATCACTGACTCACCTGTTAACAATTTGGTGAGTCCATTCCCGTTCCATCTGCTTTCACATATCTTCAGTACTTGAATTCCGTATCTTTTCATTTCGTTTGCGATCTGGGCAGCTTTGCCAATCTCGTACATGGTGCGGACATTCCACGTCTCCACACAGACTTTTTCTTTTGGCACAAGGAGATTCGTCGTGCTGAAGTTTCCGTAGCAGCTTGGTTTACAGGGTGGGGTTGTTAGCCTCACGCATGAGAAGGGGAGAGAGGAAAGGTTGGTGTTGTGTGACCGCAGAGCCCACGGGACAACTGCTTGAGGCCGGTCACACGCGGCCTGTTTTTGGTTGTTCTTTCTTGTTTGGTGTGTCTCAGTAGCATATTTATCACTTCTGCCCTGTGACACAGCAGCAGGAAGCACGGTCGTTGTTAATTCGGGCCCCGACCGATCCGGCATGACATTTTGTGAGTTTGTTTGAGTCATAGTATTGGATTGGGTAGCTGCTTTTTGTCTAACCGCTATCCAAACAACATTTCTGGCATGGTAGGACCTACAGGAACTTAAGTTCCAGCCAGTGTAGCTCGTTGGGTCATTGCGATATGCAAGCGCGACCACCACGTCAAGGTAGCAGCTATCGGTCGGGAACACATGTATTGAGTAGTGCATAATTTTGGAATAATGAAGAGTAATAGAGGAATTGACGTGTGCACAGGTTGATTACGTAACAGATTGTTAAAGAAAAGAAAACGATTTGAACGGTGATAACTTGCAACTAAGGATGATGTGGTCATAAGAATAAAATAATTTTACAAGGATAACATGTAATTAAAGATGAAGTAGTCAGAAAAAATAATAAAATAATTTGGACAATTATAATTTTTATAATTTTCAAAGTTTTAGTGAATAGGGGTGAAGTAGTCCGGTTTATACATTCACGTAACGATGACCAAGGTAAGAAAAGGGGCTGTACAAATTTCTTCTGAACACTCAGCTTTGGCTTCTTCAGATGAATTCCAATTGCTTCAGCTGTAATTAGAAGAACTCGTAAAGCAAAATTAAGATCAGTAAGAGTGTGGTAAATAATTTCGTCTACTCAGACGATCCTATAGAGCAATACCTGGATGAGTTTGGATAAAAGTGGTGAATTACAACATGCTTCATTGTCTAAACAAATCGCCTTCTAATTTTTATGCTGAGGTATGCAATAAACACGAACTGATCAATAGTGAACAAAGACGACCCGTTGAATTGATCCTCTGGAGAACTTAGTACTGGTACAAGGAATAATCGTGGAATTTTCCAATTTTTCCTGTGTTTAAAGGATAGCATTAATTTCGGGATAAAAATAATTTCTCTAAAAGACAAGTATGAAATTGAACAGTGGTCGAAACATATTAACGTGTGTATCAATTCGCATTAGTTTATGATTGTATATCACACAGTAGAAAAGGATTATTCCCAATATCAACTATCCAACAGAATTCATTGCCGGCCATCACATTATTTCATGCTTTTGTCAACCTGAATATTTCACTTTTAGTTGAGTATCATGCTTGGAACCACTGGTGAACATTAAAACATTCATAAATAAATTGCATAAATGGTTTTTGATCCTTCAAATATGACTGACTGTAGGACTCACATGAAAATGACGCCCACGATGTACCACCAATCCATCACCAAAAGTGTTTCTCTAATCTAAATAATAATAAGATCACTGTACGTTTGCATGGGAACGGTATTTCTGATGTTTAATTCAATTATAGATTTTCTCGTCGACTGATTAGACCGAAGTGCTCAGTCTCAGGTTGACATCTCGGCTTTTTGTTCAGACGATTCGACAATGTCTGGGTATTCAACTAGAAGTTAATTGGTGGAAGTTGACTGACAGTTGGGATCCAGAATGTGCATTTCGTCCTATTTAGGACTCGTCATTTTGAAGTACCTGCATTCCACACTGAGTGATGTCCCCACCAAGCCTTAAACCCATTGTCCATAGTTTCAAACCCCAAAGCGTTATCCACTAGACCACTTGGGCCACGAGAGTCGCCTCCTGTGCTATAGGCCTCCATGGGAACATCATCACTCACTGTGGAATGTAAGCAAATCCAAATAGTGAGTCCCAAATACGACCAAATGGGCATAATGGATTCTACCGCTAGTCACCATACACCAATTAACATCTGATATTTCTGTTGGTTTGTCTGCAAAGCAGTTATCATTTGCGCTCACATAATTTTTAAAATCATACATTTCGGTTAATCGGCAGATATTTTACTCATTATTGTTGAGTATGAATTACACAGTGCCTACTTTTTTAGAATATTTTCATATAACTACATATTTCTATTTCATGCATCAAAAATTACAACATTTTTTATAGGTTATAAATCGGATGAGTGATGCTTCCATCTGAAAACGGGGTGCGCAAACAATAAACTTTGTAGGAACAACGTTGGTTAACAGGAAGTCTTCTTTTTAGTTGAATCTCCACATACTCCAAAAGTAATCGGTGGTTTTACAGACATATATGTACATAGGATACAGCAAAATGGTGAAGTAACACACAACCCTTGACTTTAGGAAGGCGGATTAACAATGATACATTTAGGATTTCTGTAAATGACAGTGAAAATATATATTCCTGGTAAAACATGGGAAGTGGATTACTTGCATTTGAATGAAATATGATCTAACGTTAGTAGTTGTATGTTTGAAGTGGGACAAAAATTACTCATGTTCACATATATATCCATCTCACTCTTCGAAACTTCGATACAAACTTCTACATATAAATATTTGCATAAACTCTTAAAACAAACAATAATAAATGACCGGAATTCGATCCCAGAAACATCGAGTGACAAGGTGGGCTCGTAGATCATTTGTCAACTATGATTCGATTCACTTATGACTTCTTTCAAACTAGGATGAAAACATTATCCAATAGTCCCTGGTTATAAGTGGTTCTTCATGGTCACACTTGGAACGAACTAAATCCTTATAATCTAATTAATATACGGGTAAAACTTCGGAACTGTGGTAGTAAGCAATTCCATATTAGTTTGTTTATTTGATATATCACACAGTGAAACAGTATTATTTACTGGATGACGTTTCGAACAAAATTTATTGTTCATGATCATATTAATTATAATCACACGACTTTGACACTTGAGTTTTATAGTTTTCTTTGTTCTCTCCTATTTGTCGTTTGGGTAGTAGAATTTTACAGATATCGGGGACAGGTGATGAATCATTCCTATTACATGTATTTGTAGTTGGTTCGATAAACAAAGCTTCTGTTATCAATCTCTCCCTATACCCTGTGACATTAGATTTTAAAACTGTCATCCTATCCTATCCTATTGTGTGGTTGTGTGTAACTGCATGTAGTGAGTGTATAGCTGAACTATTCTCTAGATTTCTTATCTTATTCGGGTCAACCAATCGAGATTTTGCTAGGTTTTTATGTTCACCTAGTCTGACTGCCCCTGTTCTACTAGTTTGACCTATGTATTTGACCTGACAATCATTACAGGGTATGAGATAAACTAAATTGTTTTGTTTTAAGGGCTCTACAGGATCCTTTAACCGACAAAGCTTGTTTCTAATTGGGTTTGTGGGTTTGAATGCCATTTTTATTCCTGCCTTGTTAAGAATTCTGCGTAAGGCTTCCGACGTTCCTTCCTTGTATGGAATTACTACTGATGATTTCGATTTCTTATTATTGGTGTCGTCATTATCATTATTATTATCACTACTATTAATAACATTATTATTATCACTATCGCTACTATCATTATTTATTTCATTTTTACATTTCCTTACATATTTCTTGATTAATTTATCCGGGTAATTATTAAGTTTCGAAGCTTCTTTTATGTGTATCAGTTCCTGTTTTAGATTTTCTTTGGTACTACTTAGTTTTTGTGCTCTGTCATTTAGACATTTCACCAATCCTATTTTTACTGACATAGGATGGGACGATCGGAAGTCTAAATATCTGTTTGAGTGTGTGGGTTTCCTGTAAACACTAGTGTTTACCTTCCCATCTTCTGTCCTCTTTACGTTGCAATCTAACATTGGGAGCTCCCCTTCCTGATTTTCCAATTCATAAGTGAATTGAATTGCTTCAACCTTCGAGTTGATGTGTTCGAAAAACCTATCTATATCTTGTGTTTTAAGTACAGTGAATGTGTCATCGACATAACTCCACCATACTTTTGAAGTGGGGGTGAACGTTCCAATCGCTTTTTTTTCCCACTTATCCATGAATATATCTGCTACAACTGGGGATATTGGTGATCCCATGGCAACTCCTTCAGTTTGTTTGTATATTTTCCTTTGGGATTTAAATACTGTGGAAGTCAGGCATAGCTGTACTCCCAGCATTATGTCCCCAAGTGGCACTTTTGTCCTAAGTTCGAGTTCTTGGTCAGAAATGAGTTCGTTTCCGACTGCCTCCATAGCCATATTTATTGTTATACGTGTGTATAAACTGACAATGTCAAAACTAACCATTTTCTCTTCATTATCTAATTTTAAATTATCTAATCTATGTTTCAGTTCATAAGAATTTGTTAGTCTAGATTTTGAGTATCTTTTAAGGGGATTTAATAACATGGATAAATTAATCAAGAAATATGTAAGGAAATGTAAAAATGAAATAAATAATGATAGTAGCGATAGTGATAATAATAATAATGTTATTAATAGTAGTGATAATAATAATAATAATGACGACACCAATAATAAGAAATCTAAATCATCAGTAGTAATTCCATACAAGGAAGGAACGTCGGAAGCCTTACGCAGAATTCTTAACAAGGCAGGAATAAAAATGGCATTCAAACCCACAAACCCAATTAGAAACAAGCTTTGTCGGTTAAAGGATCCTGTAGAGCCCTTAAAACAAAACAATTTAGTTTATCTCATACCCTGTAATGATTGTCAGGTCAAATACATAGGTCAAACTAGTAGAACAGGGGCAGTCAGACTAGGTGAACATAAAAACCTAGCAAAATCTCGATTGGTTGACCCGAATAAGATAAGAAATCTAGAGAATAGTTCAGCTATATCACTACATGCAGTTACACACAACCACACAATAGGATGGGATAGGATGACAGTTTTAAAATCTAATGTCACAGGGTATAGGGAGAGATTGATAACAGAAGCTTTGTTTATCGAACCAACTACAAATACATGTAATAGGAATGATTCATCACCTGTCCCCGATATCTGTAAAATTCTACTACCCAAACGACAAATAGGAGAGAACAAAGAAAACTATAAAACTCAAGTGTCAAAGTCGTGTGATTATAATTGATATGATTATGAACAATAAATTTTGTTCGAAACGTCATCCAGTAAATAATACTGTTTCACTGTGTGATATATCAAATAAACAAACTAATATGGAATTCAATCAATTGGATCTGTCCAAATCGAAGAAGAAGCACTGTGCTCAGACACTTGCATAATTTCTGTGATTTGACTAGCAAGAGAGTGAAAACATAAGTAATGCAAGCACATTACAGACATATGAATAGGAAACACCTCACAGTTGAACGTCATAGCATATACACGTCTTGTACAAGGTTTCATAAGTAAACTCAGTAGCACCTCGAGGAATCTTACTTCATGAATTTTGTTAGGTTTTATTATTTCCTGATGTTCTTTGTAGCCAGACACTTTTCAAATGGTCGAATAAATGAAAGAGTATAAATTGCAAATTACTTTATTTGAACTCTGATACCATAAATAATGGATTATTTTATATTTAAGTATTGAACGCAAGCAATATCAATTACGATCGTAAGTGCACCTTACTCGCCAAATGTTTGCAAGGTACTTCACAAATTTTCACAGCACAGTAATCTTTGTATTTTCACTAACTCTGAACTTTCAAAGCAGTTGGTTGTCAACTGTTTCAACAGGTCAAATGAAGATTATTTAAGTCGAAGTCATTTAAAACCAGTTCATATATATATATATATATATATGAAAATGCTGTCAGGAAAGGCTGTCTATTCCACCGAATTCATTCGTCCCATCTTCTCTAAGTAGTGTTTCATTCATATTGTATCGTCACATTTATCACTGCGAATTATAATTAGAGTAGTTGGTCCACAAATCAACTGGTTAGGAAGTTCGTCAGCTACTGAGACTCGTAAACTACCAGGTCACGCTGACAGTCATATTGAAATGCGTCTGTCACTCTCTGATAATGAACTGTTTAGAAGTCTTATAAAGACGTCGACGTGCGATGCTGCCATTTTGATGAATTGCGTTACTCCGCTTATGTGTTTGCTTTCATTGCAGGTGCAATTTGAGTTGAGAATCGACCAATGCCAGGTCACATTCGAGTAACCACCTTGAATTTTCATTGTGTATTCCTGGAGATTTTTTACATCTTTCGTGTTTAACAGTTAAAGAAGGTATGTTGATAATTTTGTATTCATATACAATGAATAAATTATTATAATATTAGTGCGAAGAATAATTGTTTAAAAGCTATAGTGATTTCTTATGTCAGTATTGAGATTGCAAACTGTCAATATTCTTTCTTAATACGAAACTGGTCTATTTTTATCAATTATATGAGCTTATCATTCGATACCTCTTCTACAGTTTGATTGTCCCTCGGCTGACCGTAAATGTATCAGAAATCGAATACGTTTGAGCAAATAAGTATTCCTGAGGTTATTTAGAATTTCTTGTGAAAAGGTTTCTTTTACTCAGGTTCATGTAGGTCTGGTGAAGGTAGAGAATAATCTTTGAATCTTTCAACACCAAATCAACACTAAACACGTTCAAACTAAGCGACACACCATCTACCGAAAATATCAGGAGAGTCGCATTCAAATAATTCAGGTAGTAACGTCATTGAAAGTTCCGTGAATGAAATGACCTGAGCGAGAGTAACGAATTGTTTTCGAAATGTTACTCAATAATTGTGACTGAATCATATTGTACCACTTCAAATAAGTGTTTATGATTTGAAGACACACAAATCCTCCTGCAGGTAATCACAACCTCACTATTTGGAATTCGACAAAATATCTCTTAGGAACTATTAGGAATCTTAATGAACATCCATAATAAAATTGCGTAACATTTTTGACTTCCCTAATGAGAATACAATTTATTGGCTTTATCTGTCAGATACGAAGTCAACAACACAAACTGGTTAGTTATCATCCACATTCATCGTTGTCGTGACAGTGGGATGAACACTGAATATAACATTTCATGAAATTCAACTTGATGTTTTAATGTGTTAAACATTCATACTTCGTAAATAAATGTTTTTTTTTGTTTCAACATGGAAGTCAAAAACTCTCATTTTTCACCTGCTTTAAGTGTTCAATTCTTTGTTGACGGGCAATCTTTAAAACTGATCAAGATAAAAAATACACAGTAAAAATCAAAAAGTCCTCCAGAATATGTTGGGAAGTTCTGTGGATGGGAAATCGAAAGCTACACCAAATTTACCTAATTCCTTATATAATGAATGAGTATAAGTTGAATTTGAAAAAGGTTAGGTAAAGATGGCATGAGGTTATAATCGCAAAAGCAACAGGTATGATATTCTGACGAAGGGGTTACTTTTGTCAGATATCTGCCCAAATGTTATGATGAATGCCTGATTTATGCAGCATAGTGGTTATCTGATGAAACTAATTAAATGTTGATTAATATGGTAAGGTAGGGAAAAATATGGGGATACAGGAAGGCGATGTAATTTGGTTGACGTTTCATAAATTAAATAGAGGCAGCAGTCTCATGCGGGTTTGACTGATGAATATCTCGTAGACACGACCATTTCATATAAATGACGGTCATGGAATGACGATGAAAGTAGATAAAGAAATTACAGTAATAATAATAATGACTTACTTTATTCCAAAAACAGTACTTGTGATACAGAATGGAATTTTCAGCATTATTCACAATATTGCACCTAATTTCCTCAAATTATAAATAAAATTAATCACACAGAAAATTTTTCACATTTACAATAGGGGCATTCATAACCCTGTGACAGGCTGTTATCACAATGATTTCACTCGATATTTGACACAGTTATTCCCATCAATGCTCGAAATAATTAAAAACCTGGAATGGTGAGCGTAGTTGATATAAGTGAACGTACACGAATCAGTTTTATTTATGAGTTGGATATGCACTAATGAAAAGTTTGAGAATTAAATTTGCCGTTTTGGTACATGCAGTGGATTAGTAATAGGCAATTTTTGAGCATTAAGACTGTTAGTGGGCAAGTTAAACTGTTATTAAAAGTTCACTGCTGATCAGGGAATACCTCCTAATGTATTGATAATCACTGCTTCATTAACATGACATGTCGTATTGCAGATATCACTTAAAACTACTGATAATTCCTTATCACAGAATAGTGCACAATAACTCATTTTGAGGTCAGTGAGCATTTGTTTTTCCGTCATATCCTTAGATGCCCTAAACAGGTTATCTTGGTCCGCCACAATGAACCAGAGTGCTGAGAAGTTTCTGGAAATTCCCAGAAAGCCAATGATATTCAGCAAGACTTTCAACTTATACTGAGTGTCTTAACTAAGGCCTCTCACTGAGTTGTGAGAGTTGACTTCTAACTCAACAATATAAAGCAGAACTGATTTTCAATCCAGAGTTATTATTTAACCATTATTTCAAAACTGTGAGGTTTATGACTTCGTGTTTGCAGGAAAGGAACGCATTAACTTCAGTGTTTATGAAAAGTATACTGAAGTAAGATTGCAGCCTTCTCATCTATACTCAATCTAGGGTACTTAAGAAGCAAATGTTCCTTCTCCTTAACAGTGACACGCCCATGTAGCCGTAGTTTTTCTTCTCATCAGAACCAACTAACTGACAGAGGTATACACGAATTTTTTTTCAGTTATCCAATATGTTCATGAAATCTCACTTTCTTATATTCAGAAATCTAAAACAAAAATCCAGTGAAAAAGAAAAATTTGAGTGAAAGCACTTTTGTCAGAATAAACAAAGTTAACAAATATTTGTGTAGACAAAACTCGTTCATTTAGGGTTAGCGTTTTAAACCATTAGTCTTGTAAAAAATGTTTTCAAACATATTTGATTCTGCGACTTGTGAATGGAATCAGTGAAAGTAGTAGCTTTTCTTTGAATACTTCATCTTTTAAAAACATAGTTTGAATATATTGGGCGCAAGTAATTTTCAGCATTTCAACAATCTATTTCTTGAGAACAGCTTCCACTCAAATTCTAATCATATCACTTATTAAACTGGATTCTTCTCTCAATAATTAGGAATTACAAATCCTAAGAGTTGAACTAATCATAAAGAATTTCGGAAACGAACAACGATGAGTATGTGCGATAGTGTGAAATATTCCCATTTCATGAAGTGAAAATAATTCTGAATATTCCACCCAGTAAATCCCACTCTTCAGGTTCTTACAATTTTGAAATGCAATATTTGCTTCCTTGGCAATAATGGGCAGCAATGTGATGGATACATTTCTATGCAGGATAACAGATTATTTATGTGGAGTAGGAAAAACTGACAAGTCAGTTAAAGTTTATAAAATGTGTCAGGTGAGTGGATAGAGCAAATTAGTGTGTGTTAAAGGGGAGATGGTTAGGCTGCAGTGAAAGGTTCATCATGAAATAATCAATGTGTGAAATGAAATGGGTGTTCGCATATATTGAGAAAAAAGATGATATCACTAACAATAGTAAGTCCGGATAGTATAAAATGGAAAGTTCGGTAGTGTTGAAAGAGCACCAGAGTGAACAGTATAAATTATAGAGAATAATGTTAGCTATAATAATAAAGAAAGCAAAAGAAAAATAACGGTAAGGAGAAGAGGCGTTCTTGGAAAGAAGAAGAAACATTAATCCATGTTCAGCAACAGTAAGAACATAGTCTGAACGCGTTCTTTTGAGTTCCGGCCTAGTCGATCTTACTGAAGCAGCTTCAGCCATGTGCAGGAGATTCAAGCAAACTGTACGTGAAAACCACTTCAAGTTTCGGCATATAACCCTGAAGGCATCTATGCGATGTCCAGTATCGACCAAGTGTGGCAGAATCAAGCATTGAATTTCTTTTTTGGTGAACCACACTGGTAAATATTCTTGAACCAGTTGACAAAGCTGCCTAATCGTAAGCCTTTTATAACTTGGACCATAGCAACAGTTGAAATGGTGTGTGCATGACGGGGAGCTAAGTTTAGGTAAGACACATTTCAGTTGCTGGGTGAACACTGGACGGTTACTGAAGGATAAGGACAGTTGTCCAGAGTAGAATGTTTTCTTTATTAACCTGGTTAAACGTTGTGACAGAATTTCCGCAGGAGTAGGTCTCGTAAATCGTAGACGTGAAAATAAAGGATATTTCTCCACCGCCACCAGTTCATGTTCACGACAATGGCAAACGATGTTGGCTTTAATGAACTTCTCTGGATATCGGTTCTTGTCTAGGATATCCCAGGTGACCTGGAATTTTTTCTCTGCACAATCTCCGGAATAAGTGTACCTCGCTGCAAATGATAAGCAACTGATCAGATCACGTTTGTATTTCATAGGTACGAAGCTAAGTTAGCGTGCATACTGAGCTTTGGTATCTAGCCTTCTAAATATGGTTCTTTTGAAGTAACTACCCTCTCTTCTCGTTGGCAGGACGTCAAAGGATTGCAGAGAGTTGTTACATTCTTCTTCGTAAGCCAAATGGACCGTTTGGTTACCATTATTTAATTGGCTCAAAATCGATTCACTGCATAACTCTTCATCATACACTTTAAAAGTGGAATCCGTGTAATGACGATGTATTTCCAATTTCGCTATTCCATCCTTCAACGGACAATTTTCTAGTTTTTGCCGGAAATATGTTTGCGAAAATAGGCCCCAGTCGGATCTCATGGCACTTCCATCAATCTGGCTGTACATTCCATTATTAAAGAAGTATTGGACGTTTGTTTTACATTTAAGCACTAGGTGTTTCAAATTATTCATAGTAAAATCATTTCACAATTTCCCTTTTATAATCTATTCCCAGATATGGTCGATGGTTTCCTCCAGAGGCACGTCTTCGAATAAAGATGAAACAACAAGTGATGCTATACATTTGACAGTTTCGTTCAAGTTTTTATTCTTATGAATAAATTGGAAGGTATCCTTGACCCTCTGCTCCATTAACTAGTCATGCAAGGGTGGAAGTAGCCATACTGGCAACTTTGACGTCTTGTGATAGGATGATTGAGCTATTTCTAGTATTGGAAGTAAAGTCACTCCTGATTTATGCCTTTTGGTAGACCATACATGTGTGGAATGGTGCTCTCTATGGGATTTAGGTTTCCTCGTGTTTTTGTTCAAATATACCTTTTAACTTTCAAATCCTCTACTACGTCTGTAAAGTTTCCCTCTATTTTTCCAGTTTGACCTTTCACTATTTGCGGCTCCTGAAACTTTCTGCCGTTCATCAGTATTCAGTTCACCTTAGTTATATTAATATGCCTGTCCTTATCAGGTCTGATAATAATTATGGCTGCGTAACTGGGGAGTTTTGTAACGACAACAAATATTGTATTATAAAATTGTAAGAACCTGAATAAAAAGAAATTTATTGAAAGAATATTAGTTCAAATTGATTTCTTATGAGTACATTGGTTACCATTGTCATACTTTCGTTCTTCTGTGATCCCGAAATAGTTGGCCAATATGCATATATTTCACCACTCCTCTTGTACACATTATCTTCAGTGCAGTGTTTACTGCGAGACGTATATATCTGAATTCTCCAAGAAGAATCATATGACTTATTGTCTCTATTAGCTGACGAAGTTGAGGTGTAGTAATATGCCTCTCAACTTCTGACTCACCTCAGAATCAACCTGTGAGAAATTCGCCAGCACTTTTTGTGTTTCCACCGCTAAAAATTTCTACATTTTCATGATTAAATCGATGTGTCGCAGTTGCCTGGAATCATCTTTGTGAAGAATTCATGTCGTGTCTGTTGATGGCATCAATCTTGCCCTCTTAATAAGTTGAATTTTGTGGTTTGCACATAACTGACTGAAGTGACTGTGCTAATTTCTATGATATGTATGCCAGGTGGCTTCAAAATCCCAAGTGCCATTCAGGAAATATTCGTTAAATATGATAGGACGAATTTCCCTTTAATTTTGTGACGACGTTATTTTCCTGGTAGTTCATTTTTTAAGAAATTCTATCGGTATTCATTATTCTTGGAGACAGTAATTAGCTTTCGTTTATTCTCTTCAGCATTAAAGAACTGCACTGCGTTTCAACGGCATGTGAACAAAATTTGCATACAGTTTTTGTAGTAAGCCTTGTGACTGTTGCTGATATAACTTAGTATTTCATCTGTGGATGCTGATTTCCTGTATACTTGTGCCTCTATATATCCTGTCTTTGTATTCTTGATTAAGACATCTAAGAAAGGAATTTTATTTTCGTGAATGATTTTTCGTTTTAGTTGTTTGAATGATATAATAACCAATGATAAATTTAGACATGAATAACGGAAGTGTGTATTTTTGTAAATCTTCCAGAAGTTTGATAATGTAACGCCATATTATTGTGGACTATTCTATCCATCTCACAATGCACGTGTTAACTTCCAGGTGTGAAGATGTATAAAGTGAGAAAATCAGACTACTGCTTACAAAAGATGGATAAATAAAAGATCATATTATTAAGTTACATCACAGAAGGTTATTCGAAAAAATAAAAATTGCGCGAATGATAAAGTCTTTAGGACAATAATACCTCTTAGTCAAGGAAAGTGTTTGTGTAAAATTCTTGAGTTTCACCACGGATTGATATCAGTTAGAGAAGTACTGCAAACCAGTGAGTATTGGACAGCTGTTTCATCCTAGTTTGAGAACCATTGACAGTATGACCTCACTGGTGTTCAAGCCGAAGACCATCGAGTTCGAAAATAAGCTCTTATACGATTCAGCCACTGGAATCCGATTCATTGGCCCCTGAATTCTAACATCTATCTATTCTTGATTTAGCGCGACCACCAACCAATGTCATCGTTGAGAAATCCATCCTCACACCTGACTGGTTGGATCTCACTGGTCACGATTTCTTACCAGAACTATAGGAAACTCATATACAATTAAATCAGATCCCAGTGGCTGAATGGTATACGAGCTTGTCTTGTAACCGGAAGGTCTTGTGTCCGAACTCCAGTTGGGTGCATAATACCTATGATGCTTAAACTAGGATGAAACAGTTGTCCAGTACTCCCTGGCTTTCAATGCTTCCCTAACTGATATCAATCCGTGGTCAAACCCTGTAAAAGTAAATTTAATCCTTATAAACCACTTTTGAAATTCTTGAAGCAATAACACCGCTTAAACAACATGGGGGACAAAATGATGCAAAGGAGATGATATTAATAACAAAAAAAGGTGAGACACGGGGCAAAGGTATATTTTTAATTAATCATACCGCTGTATATATATATATATATATACATATATATACAGTTTATATTTGTTAACCAATCTCTGAGCGTGTGATTTCAATTTATATAAAACGACAAAAAATTAAATGTTCAAATAAATATATCGTATTCTGTTGTTAATGACGAACTGAAGTGTGGGTACATATGAGAATAACATTCCGTTGGCACACATTGTCTGTACCACACCACCACAATACCACCTTCATTTTGGAAATAATATTTCAACACAACACAGAATAAACGCAACATAGAGTCTTCGGAAAATATTTTCTCCCCGGAAAGAAGTACACGTGGTCTCAAGTTGTGATTCGAAGACAAAATTTGAAGATGATTTTAAGAACAAAAGCGGTCAAAGTTATATGTATTACACTGCACAGATAACGGCTAATACGATAATGAAAGTTAACATCAATAGAATGACAATCTATAACTTCCAGCGTTTTCTTAAACCAGTACTTTTGCTAGGTATCAAACAAGGTGTGCTAAAACACAGGCATTGCTCGTATCTCCATTGTGTAAAATAATGCTGAAGAATCCTAATTCTATTTAGTATGTAACGTGCACGACGGATCCCTGCAAGCTGATATATGTGGATAGTAACTGTGTAGTTTATTTGTCAAACTAAAACTTAGCTCGGTTGCGAAACGATAACGCAACACTCAGCCATAGAATACGCCTTTTCAGGCCTCCTGAACTATTCCACTGATAGTGTGAAATATCAATCTTCGAACACTGGACGCAAAACGCATATAGCGGTGTAATCTTCCCTTTATGTTTCTGTGATGACATTTATAATGTGTAGTTTCGACGTCGGAATTAGCTTGACTGAGTCGAGATCATTCTGACCCTTGACAATCTGCAATAATGGTTCGGTGAGTGATTTATTCTGTCATTTCCACTTCTAAGATACGGTTGACATTCTACTGAAGACTTTTGTACTACAGTGCTTCATCCGCACTTGAGAACTAATTTGACCTTCAGAGCTGTATAACAGCATACATGAGGAATTCTTCCTTATTTGATACGTTGTTGTGGTTGATTACTATCATAAATTTCTGTCTTTTGCTGTCATTGGATTATTTTGCGGCCGACTGGAACTAAAAGAGTTCAGACTAGCTATACATTAAAAAGATTAGCTTCCTGCGTTCACTTAAAAATCAGAGGAGTTTGATTGCTACAGCGTTGTTACGTATTCATTCAGAAGAATTCTTGTTTACCATAATGCGAAAATATTGAGCGAAAATAAATTCGAATGATCATAGATGACTTGAATTTTGTAGATGTGCGGCAATAAATAAACTGTCAAAGAAGGTGCAGTTCCATTAAGATATCAAAATTTATGACAATACGTCTGCTTTCGTACGTATTTTCAACATTAGCAAATCGGCATCCATAGATAATAATTACTATTAATGTATTTCACCATTTTTATCTTTCACGTGTATTTCAAATGACAAATTCGTTAAAGTTTAGGATCATTCAAGGTGCTGTGACAAGTTCGGACTTATCATACTCTTGGCGGAATGCTCACGATTTGGCATTATTTCGTAAACATTCTTCTTGTTGTAATTAATTCCTTAAAGGACATTTTGCCATTATAATATGTTGTTTTCAGTATGCAGCGAGCTGTATCTTAAAGCAGAACAGGATCTCGTTCTATACTCGAAGACTTATTATTTGAATACAGCTACGATAGAGAAGATTTGTAGCTCAGGCGGATGATTTTGATGTGGTTCGTATCCACGAACATAAGCTAGCTGTCAAAAGACATGATATCCACTCCCTCATATCACTACATAAGGACAACCGCGGGCATCAATTCGATTAGGACAATGTTCAAATATTAGACAGAGGAAACAACAAGAATGCTAGAAAATTTTTAGAAGCTTCGCATTCCAGTGAATCATCATTCAATAGACCCATTGAGATTGACAAAATTTACCATGGACTTAGTAACTTGCATGTTGATCAGTTAAGAAGCGGAAGTTAGCTTCTAGGTAGTCGTGGAGTGGAATGATAGCAGATAGTGTCATCACAGTAGTGAGTGAAATTTAAACTAGTCCTTGTGTGTTTATGTTCCACTCGCCACACAAGGAAAGCACCATATAGAAACAGTGATTTGGCATTAGTGTTGGATTTCAGTATCTAGTTTCTTATAATGAACACAGTGGATTTCCACGCTGCTTTCAGACTAATTGAGGCCTACCTTGCTTTTACAATCCTGTTTTCCACATCTTCATCCGTTTTGTACTATAAGGGAATTAGAAACTCAAGTCTATAGAAAATCAACTCACAGACCAAATCCTGAATTACAACAGCAACAATCCAATAGCACACAATAGGAATTGCATACAAACACTATTCAAGAAGGCCAGGACTCATCGCAGCACTCCCACCTTAAGGAAAATTGAAGAAAGATATCTCATGGACGTCTTCCAAAAAAAATGGATATCCACAGAATTTCATCAAAAAAACATAAACCCCCAAGCCAACCTATCAAACCAATAGCCCCCGAGGAAAGCACAAAGAAAATCGCCCCACCACATATAAAGGATACTTCAGAAATCACTGCAAGACTCTTCAAACCTTTAAGAATTGACGTCGCACACAAACCAACAAAATCGCCTCACTTAGTTCTATGTCCACCAAAAGACCCAACAACGAAAGAAGATAAAACCAACATCATCTACACAATAAATTGTATCAACTGCGAAAAACACTACATTGGCCAAAGTGGACGTCCCCTTCGTCTTCGTATCCACGAACATAAGCTAGCTGTCAAAAGACATGATATCCACTCCCTCATATCACTACATACAGACAACCACGGGCATCAATTCGATTGGGACAACGTTCAAATATTAGACAGAGGAAACAACAAGAATGCTAGAGAATTTTTAGAAGCTTGGCATTCCAGTGAATCATTAATCAATAGACCCATTGAGATTGACAAAATTTATCGAGCGATAAGAAAGAAACCTCAAACACAAAGGGTCAAAGTTCAAGTCAAAGAAACAATCAGCTCCAATACAAGTAGCTTAGAAGGTGTGAAAACACACAAAAACAACCAATCCCGTCTCAGGTCACCAGGAGAGATGATTAATAAACTCGTGGAGAAATCTGAAAGCTCACTTCAAATTGAAGTATGCGCTGAAGATGTCACCCAGTAGGGTGATGAAAGCTTCGCAAATTAACTATCCAGCTCAGAGAACACAACCATATCAGAATACATCTACATTTGCAACAATCAGCAATGTATGTCCAAATGTTCTCATGACAGCTTCGTATTGTTTTTCTGAGTTGGAACAATTGCAGAATGTAAGTGCTTATAAAATTACTTACCCAAACTTGCTCAAGAGCATAATAATTTTGTTTGAACATAAATTTGTTTTAGAAGTACTACAATAGTTTCATAAAATCTTATCTGTTTTCATTTCACTATTATGACCAAACTTATTCCAAACTTGGTTCATGGCAACTAACAGCAAAAACTGTCAAGGAAGTACAGGATTTCATCATGAGCTGACATTGGTTAAAGAACCATTGGAAAACCTGGGAGTACTGGACATCTGTTTCATCCTAGTCCAATGGTCATCTAACCAATATCAGCTCATGATGAAATCCTGTAACCAATCAATGAAATCCCTACAAACCAATACTTGAACATGTTAAGGAAGTAACTTTACTTTTGGGAGGTAACCCTTTCCAAAAACGTATTTTTATTGGATTGTTTCAGAATCTGAAAATTTTGGATTCCGTTTAATGATCCAGCAGCTAAATTGTCAGCTGTAGATGAAGTTCTTTTCAGATTTAATGCATTATGAACAAAATTTGTTGAATAAGTTGAATAACAACCGCTTAGGTGGTATGTTTGTTGACTAAGCGTAAGGTCAGTGGATTACGAATAAATCTCGTATCAAATAAGCGCCCAGTAACTCTTACTTCCTGATGGAATTAGTTGATATTAATCGGTTCCAATCCATATCTAACAAAATACTTAACAATCAGGCCAGCTTTTATCCAAATACTTCTCATAGAATTATGGAATTATGACTATAAAACAAAAGATTGTGTCCAATAGAAAATAAACCGACAGTAATAAATCAGATTATTCTCTGTGAATGATCAATTTTTACCTTATGTCTTCCTCTTATTTTGATGAATAATGACAGCCTGAATCAAGAATATAGTTTCAGATTACGATATTGTAGATATGAATTTGTTACAAGATGTCGCAAGCAGATATCGTTTTGGAATGAAAATGTCGGCTGAGATTTAAATTAGCAGATTAATTATTGTTTATTTACTGTGTGTTCTTTTATATTAAGTTCGTGTAGATTCCAGAAAACTAAGTATGAGGGCAGTAAATAGGTAACAGCTTGGTAGAGGGTTCAGAGAGGAATCGTCGTGCTTTCAGTGAGGATCAATTTCTGGCTGTATATGAATCGAAATTACGTTTCATTAAACACATATTATGTGTTCAATGTAAAATCTAAAACACAGTATTTGTTAAACTTTCAGCATTATATTACATATAAATGTGATAAAAAAAATTAATAAAAGCTGAACTACGAAGTGTCCTTGGTGTATGTGATCGAATAAACCCTCCATTCGCATCAATAAGAGAAGTCAGTCAACCTCTGTCAAAAGTGATTCACGGTTAGACGTATGCAGATCAGCGAGAAAGCGGCCGAATAAAACACTGTTCGACAGAGACCAGACCGCGAGAGAAATTGATTATCACGAACACTTGAGCAATAAAGATATAATAAAGCCGGACAAAAGGGATGTTTATACACTAAGTTGGATAAATTGATGAATATGGTTACGGAATAACAAAACACTAACATTACACTACTGAGTAATTATAAGTAATGAAGGAAATAAGAGACAAATTCAGCGAAGAAAATTTTCTTTATCGACGAAAACATCTTCAGAGGCTGTATTTATATTTAACAAAAATTTATGTTGGCCTATTATTGAGTAATAGCGGGGAGGTGACATAATTGATATAATTACTCAGAAGTCGCTTTAGAAGTCAAAAATAAAAGTTATAAATAAGATGGTACTCAACGGCACAAAGGAAGAAATGGTTAGAAATTTGATAAGGTTAAAATTGATATTGAGTGAGAATAAAGGTGGTAGTTGAGTATCTATTTAACAAGTGTGAAGAGGGTATGAAAATGTACAAAACGAACATGTGAGAGTGATAATAGTGAATTAATTATTAGAGCAATGGCAAACTAGAAGTAAAATTGGAAAGAAGAAAAAAGAAAAAATCAAAATCTTTTACAGGGAACGACTAATGAAGAAGGTAAGTTTAAGGTAGAATAAGAGACTGCAAAAACCTTTTCTGTATACAGAGTTCGGGGTTGTATTGTCTAGTCGGCAGCGCCTACGCCATACACAAAACTCGAAACATGACGCCAATTGTAAAAACTTAGCCTTACCTTGTAGATGATCTTGAATGACGACGCTGGTGGAGCCATGTTGTTTGAGCTCACCAAGTCCTCGAGAAGTGAGCCAGTAATTGTCTTGCATTGTCCGATAATGTTCAGGGTTGCGTGTTGTTCGTTCACGCGCATTTTCCTTCAAAATGATCAATAGACAAAAAGCTCAATTCACCTCGCTTCTCTATCAAACTCCTAAATACCGATTTATGTGTTCAGAAAGAAGTAATTGTCAGTTTTTACTTGCCCTGCCTCATAATTGGAAGTCTGTATTCTCTCTTTCATTCGATTACCTAATCGTTGACTTTAAACGCGCCCCTTTGATAAAGTGTAATTTTCGCTTGTCTCTTGTTTCTGTGATTTCAGTTGAACTCAGTATTTTTTTTCCTTCACGTTCCCCAGTGGAACATAGGGCTTCAAGCTAGTGGCTTGAAGTTTCTGTGGCAGTGTTTATTTTACAGGATGGGGTTGCTAGCCTCATGCCCAACCTTTCCTCTCCACCAGCATTATTTCTGGCTTAGCGAGGTAAAGGAGTGCGTCGGCCGGTGATCGAAACCCGGACCATGTGCATGGTCAGCGAGCGTCCTAACCGCTATGCCACCGACGCACCAATGTATTGTTACCTAATTTATTAGTTACTTATCATCTCACGTACTTCTCATCCTTATTACGCAACTCCTTATCCATTGTGTACACGCATTCATTTTGTTGGAACTTGAACTCCTTCTGTAAAAACTATATACGCACTGTTAATTAAGTTTGAAGTCTCCAGTCAACTGACATCACGTAACATTTGCAAGCATGTTAATATTGTTCCATACATCGTCTACATAATTTCTTTAAGCTGTACGCAGTTGGTGAGAAGCAAACGAAATAAATGATAGTACCATATTATTCTGCAAAATCTGTTGTTCTCGCTTCATTCAAATTCATCAGATGCAATTGAATCTATGAAGTTATATGAAACAATTTAGGCATTAATAATGCCTAATTCACCTGCCACGGAATACTAATCATAAGTAATAAGAATGCACTTCATACAGAACAAGCATCACAGTGTGAATTCAAGTGTTGCCTCTTGTCAAAGACTTATCAGGAATATTGGTACTATTAATGTAGCATTGTGGTTTATTATTTCTATTGCAAAAGTTTCCTTCAAGAGGTCCAGGAGGGTAATTATTAAGTTTCAAACTCAATCAGAAACAAGCTTTGTCGGTTAAAGGATCCTGTGTTGCGTCATGATGCTCCTAACGCAATGCTCATGAATTGGCATTATTTCACACTCATACATCTTGTTGTAATTAATGCCTTAAATGACACTTCACCATTAGAATCTGTTATTTTAAATATGCAGGGAACGTTATCTTAAAAAAGAGTAGCATCTCTTTTTATACTCAGAGGCTTATTATCAGAATATATCTGTATCTACAACAAGCAGCAACCTATGCCTTAAAGTTTATCACTGTATAAGCAGGTGGATTACTAATGAGGAAGCTACGCCTCGCACAACGAAACTTTCAGAAAAACTTGTTTTGTTTTACCAGTCCTGCTGGGATTATTTAGGACATTTTATTATGTGGATTACAACCTCTAAAATAGCTTCTAGGCAAGCAATTTTGGCGGATTAAATTGTGATGTGACTGAGTAGACAGACGGTATTTATACACACATCCGTCTCATTACGTGCATAATTACATACATCGATGGCAGAAAACAGTCACGGTTCTGGTGAAAACAACTAAATTTACCTTGTTTTCACAAATATGTAGCTGTTTTCCATCTTGATGAGCATCATTTCAAGTAATCCCTCATGCAACAACACCTACATTTCAATGCTTGACTGATCCGTTTCAACAAATCGGAGAAAATGAGCTTGTTATGTACATAATATGTGATTCAATTCAAAAATTGAAGCTTTCGAAAACAAAGGATGTTCGAGATTTTCCTTTTTGTTATTCTTCGTCATTCCGCTGGATCGTTTTGGAATGCATGTTGCCCGAAGAGTAGTTTTCGTGCTGGCATGTTTAAGTGCAGCTCAGGATTAAATCAGCATTTAACCAGAATAATACCAGTTATTAGCCTCTATTAGGTTACCTTGTTTATTTCTTGGTGTTTTACCTTACTCATATAAAGCCAAATTGTCACCCTCCTAGACACTAAATAAAGATGTGGATATAAGTAAGACAAGACTGTATGAAATGTACTGCTAAGATTTATCACAATTTTCAGGTAGAGTTGCATTCTTTCTGTTGGGATTTTCCTCAGAAGAATTGACTTACCCCATTTGTAAGTTCATACAAATTAATGCTCTCATCTAGATGTACATGGCGATTTTGATGACACTACACAAAATTTCATCAACCTGAATTTATATTTAGTCAGTGGAAATATCTTAATAAACCATAGTACGAATAATCGAATTCTCTTAATTTGTTCACAGAAATAGAAAAGGTTTCATAATTTTCAGCCACACTTTTGATATTCATATATATACATATAGCCAGAAATTTCATTTCTGCACAGTGAGTTTTAGACGGATAGGTTTCTAAACTCCACGCTGTACACTTCACTCATATGAACCAGTGTTGCGATATTACATCATACACTGCTTTTGTCAAATGTGACTTTTATTTCTAAAAGACACCATTTTGTTACTTATAACTGATAAGTAGCTTGAGTGGGTAAGTGACAATGTACAGCACTATGTGTCTTCAATACTAACCATCAAATAGCTTAAAAATATGTTCATTATTTCCTTAGGGGACAGTATCAAATGAAAAATAGCATTTTTCATGTGGAAATCGTATTTCCAAGTCTGTTTGCCAGGTCTGACTATCTAAACATCCACACTGCTCCACAAACAGTTTCTTGATGATGTGAATGCTTTTAGTAATTTTCTTCCTGCGAAGGGTCAAGAATATATTATATTTCATCAATTTTGTAGTTGATTCCATGATCTGTTCATGCTGGGATGACGCTTTATCAAGTGTGAAACAGTTTTAGGTGCACTTAGTGTGACTACTTTGCGTGTGCATCCCATATATTGCTATATTTCCAGTGCACATTGTCTTTTCAGTGGTATATTCTACAAAAGATTTCCACGTTTTTAACAAAAAGCACCACATATAGAATGGTATTAGTGACCTTGGGTTGCTTCAAGCTCTAAAATGAGTTGTCCAGTCTTTGTCAATAACTGCGCTTCTGAGTCCGGTGATCCTTACAATAAGTGAGTCAGTTTGTTTCTAGAATTTACGTTCGGTCTCAAAAGATACTTTCAGGCAGTCTCAAACGCTACAAATCTGCGAGGTTATTACATTAATTCAAATATCATTTCTAACGGCTAGCACTTTTAATCTGTTTTCTTTATCTACCTTGCAACTTTGCTGTTTTCTTCAAAACATTCTGGGTGATAATTTCAGATGAGTTCGTTGTCATGGAATAACTTCTGTGTAGTAGACACTTAATAGTCTCCGCAGCCAGCGTATTCTGTATTAAGTAGAAGAGTTTTATTTTCTTTGTCTGTGTCATCGACAGATGTTAATATTTTGACTTTAATTCATCTCATCCGTTCTGTGTAACAGCAGGCTCAGTTAAGTGTCTAACAAACCGAGCATTAACACTAAGTAGTGCCACAAAAAGCCTTAGTGATGAAATAAAACAGATAGCAGAAGCGTTGGTATTAAATAACTATCCTAGAATAATCATGAGTAGGATCAGTAAAGGTGAAAAAAGAAATAAAAATAATGGTGAAAGTTATAGTGATGGCATTATTAAGAAGGCATATATGGCACCGCGATTTTACCGTTTATGGGGGGACATCTGAGATCTTTCGTATGATTCTTGATAAAGAAGGCATTACGGTGATATTTAAACTTTCAAACTCACTCATAGACGCTGCAGGTTGACACAGATGGACAACGCAATATAATTTACAAATATCCTGCAATGATTGTGAGGTCATTTACATCAGTCATACGAATCGATTAGAGGTAGTCAGACTATCAGAACATAAGAATTAAGCTAAATGTAGAATAATTGACCCCGCGAAGAAAAGTTATTTGGACTGCACTGCATGCATTAACACACAACCACATAATAAGGTGGGAGAGAGAGGAAATTCTAAAGAGTAATATAGCCCGGTTTAGAGAGAGGTTGATAAATGAATCTTTGTTCATAGAATCTACAACCAACACGTGCAATAGGAATGACTTGTTATTCTGAGTAACTGAAACCTGTTATGTTAGTTACTGAATGGCAAGATCTCTGCAATAACTCAAACACGCTTGACCAACTAATTTTCATGTCTTTTTTCTAGCCAAATTACGTTTTTCTAAATAAAAGTTATTTTAGGACTACCAATGCTTCCGAAAGACCTGGACACAAATATTTCAAGGTGTAGAACAAAATACTACTTATAATACTTTTGTTTCAACTACTCTTTGCAACTGAGTCGTGACTGGGATTGAGTTCTGAATGCAACATTTGGAGTCCAACCAATATTTCGTTTTGAGATTTTATCGTTTCCATAATGTTGAAGACCTGAGGCAAGTTTCGTGAACACAACTTTGAAAACATTTTATTTTTAATATCATTCATGTTTATACAAACGTGACTGCTACATACATCCACTTTCCAATAAGTGCAAATCTGTCTGGTCAAACATTCGTCAGATTAACTGAAGTACTCTGCATCCATGAGGTATCTGGACATTGTGGCCTGTGAATACCAGCTTACCTCTAGACAAGCTCAGAAAACTGGTCAGAAACCCCTCCATTTCTACTACGATTGACTTGAAACCGAAAATTCATGTAAATATATAAAATTATTTGGAAATTAAACCAACACGGGAAGCTGTTTCCATGTGATCAGCTGAGTGAGCACATGCTATCAACAATCTGAGTGTGCCTTTATAGAATCAATTTAGATCTATATTCGGTACCACGATGCAAGTTTATTCTCATGTTTTGCTTTCCGTAATGGTATTCAAATCTTCTGGAAAACTTGTATCGAATCATGTTCCTCAGATTTCGTATTTCATGGAAAGTGATTAATAGATTATTGATTTCTTGCTAATTTCTGGCTATCTAATTTCGTATCTCCGAAATTTACCTCCTACATCCATTAGATTGTGTCACCCGGATTTTCAACCCCTACATTTATTATACTGTATTTGTGCGTTTGTTAAAACTAGACATTCTCGTTTCCTCTATGGTTGGTTGGACTGGCTGTTTTAGAACTGTGCAGACCAGTTCTACGTACATATCTGTAGATTACATAACATTTTTAGAATACTGGAATTCAATCTTGAATTTCGAAGCCTCAGTATGAGTTGTGTTTCCACTTACGCAGCGCGATTATTAGTATTTCGTCCGAATTTCTCTCTGTACTTTGATCACTATTGGCTGAAAGATATTTAGGATCGTGTCAACCAGTCAAAGCACCTGGGGCTAGTACGTGATTGGTTAGTATGCTGCGGGCACTGAATCACCGACACACTCTATTAGGATATATATATATATATTATGTGACGAATTTTCACTGAAATATGTGGGAAACAGCTTTAGGATGGATGTTCTTTTTCACTAGATTTTCCAAGATGTATGCACATGATGGCAATCCTTTGAGAGGGATGAATTCATCTTTTCTCATCTATTCTTTATCAACTTGTAATTTGTGTGAAAATCATACTACTTCTCAATAATAAGCAGTATGAGTTATATTTTGTTGAATACGTCGTAACTCCATATTCACAATTATCATTCATTATTCAGATTTATGTCATTTATGTAAAAACACTTTTGGGATCGACTTCTAACAGTTAAATGCTGTTTCCTGCCAGTTACTTCTTCATATTCCATTGTTATTTGAACGTTATTTATCTGGCCCTCTTTATACTTGACATTTGCGTTGATCCATTCGGGTTTGTTTTTAAAAAAGAATAATCCTTAACACAGTTCTCCTTTATCTTGATACACAGTAATAGTGCATTTGACTGAAAACAGTGTAGATACTGCGTTATGTTAGGTTCGTAGATTCTTTAGAATTAATTTTACGTGTAAAATAGTACCATATTGTAGAATAATCCTGTGTCTTTGAACTTACGAGTAAACGAAACCTTTGTTCTATTTCATAGGAAGTTTGATTACAAAATATCTTTCTGTATCTCTAGGATGAAATGCTCCATTTTTTTACCACGTTGTTGAAAATCAAAATATATTACAATTACAAATATTTTATTTGAATTGAAATATGAAATATATGAAACCTTTGAGCCATTAATATGATATATTTAGTGAGAAAAAAACGCTTTAATATTCAAGTTAGCTGATTATTACTTTATGTTGTGTGCCGACATCTTACTTGAATGTGTATCAAACTTCACAATTAATGTACATAATTTCATGATTTCGAAAAAATTTATATCATATGAACTGTGATAACACTGAGACATAGAACGGAATATGATCACTAAGTATATTCAATATCGATTTCGATAAACATTAAAAAAGTCAAGCTATATATTTATATATATATATATGCGAATTAACGTGAATGTTTTCTGAGGCGTATATTTCTGAAACCAGTGGTTACTTCAGGTGAGTAAGCTACTGTTATATCCTCTCTGGTGTTTGTGTTGGAATTGGTTATTTCTTGAGTTTACTTAAAGATGGATGGATAGATGGTGTTGGTTATCGTTATGTTATGTTGATCTTGCTAAAAGTGTACGGATCAAACTTCTCCACATCGCAGAAGCAATGGCAATTCATCTGCTAAATCCTGAACTCTGCATACAAAAGAAATTCGTTCATTCATTAAATCTACAATGGACGTAATCTTTCTTAATTTCAGTCTTAATAATTGTATTATTTTGTCTTTTGCATTTTATTATTTCACATCTTCATTTGTATTATTCTTTACCCCACCCTTTTGTAGTCTCCACCCTCATTAACATTGTTGATAACTCGACTCACGTCCAGTTTCCAGTCAACTATATTACGTCATCAGACTAACTTACTTAATTTTCAACTGTATTATTCTCTACACCCAGCCTTATTTAATTTTAACGACCACTCATTAACACTGTTGCCAACCTGACCTACTCTGAATTCTACTCAATTGTATTACGTCATCCAATTCACTTAATCAGTTTTATTTTCAAGTGTTGGTTTGTAGGGATTTGATTGGTTTCAGGATTTTCATCATGATCTGACATCAGTTAGAGAACCATTGGAAAATCTGGGAGTACTGGACAGCTGTTTTGTCCTAGTTTGGGACTCTTCAGAGTACGCACCCACCGGGATTCGAACCCAGGACCTTCTGGTTATTTTATTTTCTGTCTAATTAACGTTTGTTTCCAAACGAAATAAGAGTTATATTGCGTAATAATCTAAACTTTATAAATCTAATGTACACACACAAACAAAATTGTATGTAAATGCGATTGTACAGCTCAGTGAATGAATTCGCCGAAAAGAGTCTCTTCGGTGAACGCTTTCTTTTCTTTTATAATATGATTTATTCTTTTTTACATGATGAATAATTTCGTTTAGAAGAAGGTGTATATCATCGATATGCAGTAGGGTTTTGTTGAGATTTATTCGTCCGTGTCGAAACTCACAAACAACTGCAAACGTGTAATTTTATTTACCTGCCAACGTTTGCTTCTGAAGAAATATAGCCACGAAATGAATGACCCCATTTTCATCATATTGCTGAGGCAAATTTGGAAAACATAACCTTACAGGGCTGATGTTGAGCCTGATTCGTCATCTTAATTCGCTTATTATGACATACTTTTCATTCTGTTGTCATTTTTACGTTTATTCACAGATTTCGAAATATTCCATGATGGTGGATTCAGTTGCATCCAGTGTCCTTCCGAAAATAAACGATGAAGAAACACTTAACCATTACTACATTTGGGTAAGACTGGTATGATTTGTCAAATAAACCATTTTTTTAATATAAGTTATTGATCAACACATTCATCATGATATTGGTGACAGTCGGTTTGGTCACGTTTTTCGCCATTAAGTAAGGTTGTATTACAGAAGATAACAAAATCTTATCTTGCATTTCAGAGGAAAGATTTGTGAATTTTCCACGAGGATCCACTATCCAGGTTGTATTATTGTGTTAGTTTCCTCTACAAACGTATTATTTGATAAATGAACTAATGATTCTTTCAATAAATGACAAGTATATTTTACTAACAGTACAATGGCATTATCGATTTATCTAAGAGGTGTGTTTTCTGAACTAATAGCAAACGTTACTTTTACCAGGATTGAAACCTGCCAGTAAACTAGGCAAGGTTATAGAGTACGTCAATTTGGAATTGATTTCGAGATCGGAGATCTTTCCATCACTGTGACACTGACCCACAAGATATTTGATTTACTGCTGATAGGAAGTGTTTGAATATGCAGTTGTGTTACTTAACACACCTAGACTGGAATTACCTGATGGGGTGACGAGTATCATGTTAATTGCATGTTAAGCTTTTCGTTTTATTTTGGGGTCCACCTTAGCGAATGCTGCTCAGACATTTTGTTGTCATGGAAAGGAATTTCTTCTTACTATCGGATTACTTGATTTGAAATAACCCTGGCACATAATGCCATTTGCTATTATGTTCCTGCAATTCTGCTTTATGAATTCAACACTTACTTCCAATTACTTCAATAAACATATGAAGACAAGGATACATGGGTAAAAGAACTGAAGTTTCCGAATAGTTGAAAATCGAGATCGAATCTTAGTGTCTGATTTCAAAGCTGATGAAAAACTTAAAAAGCAAATTCCCTTGATCTGCATTGGTCGACACAGTCGATTTGAAATCTGCGGTAAAAATGTTTCAGTCCACGATGTTATGACTGAATTGCCCTGGTAGATCATGTGTGGACTTCCACTAATAAGTAGATATTGCTAGATAGGAAACTAACGATGTAATACAAAACACATGTCTTTCTTCTTTGGAACGAGTTTGTAGCTTCACTCCCAACCTTCCCTACTTATATGGCTAACTGCCGGGTGAGCGAGGCTTAGGAGTGTATTAGTCGGGGACCGAACTTTGAACCACTAAAGTCGCTGGCGAGTATTCTGCTGCTAAGTCAACAGCACACCAAACCTTCTTTTATAGTTGATTATTTTGTACTAGATATTTCTTCACATTCACCTCATCATGGTGTAAAAGAGCTATATATTCGTGAAAACATGGTAAATTTATTCATTTTCAACGGAATCTCGTATATTTTATGTCATTTTTGTTTGTAACTGAAGACGCTATATAAATCTCGCATGTTAATTGAAATATGCCACACAGATATGTAGTTCCACCTAATTCGAATGTTGACAATAACTGCGTCAATTAACTCTCATTCTTTACTTCAGAATGTACGAACATCTTTGTGTGCTTCAGAAGAAATCACTGTAGTGTAAAAGGTGTTGTCGAACGAACAATGATATCAGACTTGATGTCATTACTTGAATCCTCCAATCATCTTAGTCCTCATATGTTCATTCAAGTAAGGAAAATTATTTGTCGAATTCTGAGAGTAAATGTTGGTGCATTCGGCTATTCACGAGACGTAAAAAGTGTGCTGATCAAGAGAGAATAGTGAAGTATTGTGATCAGATCACCTTTGAAATTTTTAACATATCATACTTCACTTTTGCACTACTGCTCATTACGTTCTTCAAGTTAGACAGTGTTTACGGCATCAAAAACGACTTCAGATTTCTACAGTGTTCATTCTTCAACCAACTAAATCCACTGTCTCATAGTGAACATATTCATGATTGTGAAATGACCAGGTAAACAAAACGATGACTTCAATCCAGTCACTTCACATTCAACGACTAATACCATGCTTGTAAATTGAACCTAAACTCTATGACTTCAAATGACTTTGCCATCTATCCTCCAACTTCGTCTGGCTTTATGTGAAATCTTGAATGTTATCACTTTAACTATTCCACCGGAATAATCTTTTTGACTTGAGAATATGTCAGTCAACAGAGAATATTTTTAGCATAAGATAGAATATGTCAAAGCCTACCTGAATAATAAAGGAGTCGATATATCATAAACAGGGTAAGAGGACTGCCTACGTGAACTACACATCTTCTCTATCGTTTCTGTAATTATACAAAATGTGATAAGGTCACAAGTGTATGCGTTTACCGAGTAGAATATCATTCGGTGACATCGTATTTCCACTGACTCGGATATTTACAGCAATTTCATCAATCCACACACACATACACACGGTTAATTTCATAACGGGAAGCCACTTTTAAATATGATAAAACAGAAAACAGTGTCAAAAGAAGCAACTATCTCATACGTGATTCATTCATTTCATCTACGTTCAACAAACAAGCGCTAACTTCTCGAAATGAGTCCGTTTATGTTGGATCGACTTCTGAATGTCTCGATAGAACCTGACACGCTTCCGCATTAATTGTCACTAACTAATGTGAATTGTCTCCTATTATCAATCTTAATTCCTCGCTTTCAGTGGCATGCCTAATGATTCTTGTGACACACTAGACTGAAAACCAAATTACTTTTCCCACGGTGTCCACTGAAATAGTTGTTCCATCTCACCACTCAACCGCCTTCATAAACTGACAAATCATATGTCTTTCTGTGAAACAAATATTGGCATTTATATTTCTTTGTATTTGATGTAGTTGATGGTTCTCCAGAATAGAAAATACGCAAACACATGAGAATACATGTTTCTACTACCTCAAGCACAATTAGACATTTAGGCACGGTAGTAAAACGATCATGCATGTTCAACGAATATAATCTGGAAAATATTCCACAAATAACTGATTGCTGTCTTCGTTTACACACCATTTAAATCCACATGATGTCAAGCTCTCATATGTTTGTGTGAAGAGGTTTACCATTAGGAACCAAATAATGAAGGCAAGAATGAATTCTGTGATGTTAGGCGGGAAAAACCACGTTATCCATCTTCGCATATTGACACAAATGAACATCACCTAAAGTGGAAAGAAGTAGTAAAGTATAAGCGACAAAAGAGAACATTTCCCCTCCATAAAGTTTCAGGAAATTCACTTTCGGCAGTAAAATACTGTTAATTGTTATAACCACATAACACCAATCATATATATTATAATAAAAGCAATCATCGCGCCTCAAATCCTGTGGAAACATTTCACAAAATCATAATCAACATCCAGACTGCGCTGGGAGCAGCCAGCGTGGACCCTAGTTCGAGTAGAATGATTGTTTGAATAATTCACACTTTTCGCCTGCATCTAAAAATGTAAGCACATGACTACAGTGTTCCTCTCGGTTTGACGGATTTTCAGATTTTGGTTAGCTAATGTTGTCTTTTGTCATTTTACTTCGCCTGACACACTTCCAGAACATCGAGTTCACACCAATCAATCCATCGTAAATGACTCTGACTGATATAATCAACAGGATATATGTGCACTCGTCGCTCCTGTGATAGTATTACTTCACTTCACTCTAACTGCACAAGATTTTTTGTTCAGATCTGCAAATTGAATGTTTCATTATCTGTACCGGTTTCAAGGAAACACATATGAATATCAGGATCATTAGGTATCATCAGGTAACCAGTTCAATTGGTTAGTTTAGTCCCAAAAGTTGCTTCATTGCCGCGATTCTAGCGTCTCACACTGGATAACTGCAGGTTTACCATATTCACAAGATGTATGCCGCATAAATCAGTTGTGTAAGTCTAACTGAAATTAGCCTATTGGCATGTTTCTACATTTTTTTATCAACAGCAGATATCACGACATGTGAAAATCAGCGTCAAATGAAACTAACAATGATTTACGAAAATTTCTTAATAACCAAAACCCTAATTACTGATGGTCTGATTGCATCCACTAGTAATCTTCGTCACAATGTTTCACATATACTGACATTCCAGTATTATCAAGCACATGATATGCTGTGCAAAATAGGATTACAAGATGGTACACCCATTGACTGGATATTGGTTTTGAAGAGAATCAAACACACCCATCCCTGCTCTCGCGAGACGAGACCGGCATGCACGATCACCCTGTGGTGCAGCCACTCATACTTATATCAACAGGAGTGCAAGAGTTATTGTACTAAATACACTGAAGAAATCCAAGACTTACGGCGAGTATGAGTATTGCGATGAAAACTACTGTGAGTATGCAGAATACCTGAATTTCAGAAATGCAGAAAACAACGAGAAAATTCACAAAGAAAATACAAACGTTTTTCCTAGGAGTGTGAATGATAATACTGTGGTACTAAACAAAATATTCTCTGCCCACATGTAGACAATGAAAGCTATCAAAACAACTTCAAACATCTTTCGATAAACTGATGGAGATTCACAATCCATACTAAGAATGCTTACTAGTAAGAACTGTGAACGTTTTCATGCTGAATAGAGTGGATCAAAAACCATTGATTGTATGAATGAATCAGGAAGTATATCACCGTCTGTCGAATAACTGCACAAAATGTTCTAGCCATTTCTACCAAACTGCGTCTAATCAATAATTCTCAGTAAATAACTAACTGCTTGAACTGAGAACAAAATTTCGATAGTTCGTATGGAATCAGTTTGCTGTCAGAGATGAACTTAAAAATTTCTAACGAGGCGAATAAATTAAAATTCCTATATGTACATGTAAAATAGACAGGTAAAAGGTCTGATTCCCTGCTCTCAGCTCACATTTCATTGTCTTCTGTATTGAGCCCTGTTATGCATAAAATCGCTGGCAGCAGAGCACCTTAAAATGATGTAGAGATTCCGTTACATTTTATAGATAGATGTGTAAAACTTTATAAATGAAATTTGTGTAATTTACTTGTTTTTGTTCTCGGATTAAGTGAAAACAAATCCTCATAGCGATAGCTGCGACCGCAAGGACGACTGAGATCTGAAAGAAAAAGATAAAACCCCTTTCACTCAATGACGGCGATTTCAAAGTGACCTAGACAACCAACACTGTAGTCAGAATCGTCACAGCCAATGATATCAAAGCACATTTCCACTGAACAGCTTGGATCGCAGCGGCGAAGACCATAGACCATAATATGACCTGCATGAAGAAAGCAATAATAATAAAAATAGCCTAATAGTGCCCATCTGATAAATGAAGGCGTAGTAAGCAAATAAGGTACATTTCAAATGCAATATTCTCCACCTTAGTTTATTGTTGTCACCCACAGAAAATAACAGTTTGTTTCACATGCAGGCTGCCTACGTGTTTCACAGCGAAAATGTGATAATCCTCAGTTGTGTGCAAATGTCAATTCGAATTTGAGAACAAAGTGAAGCATGAGATTCAGCAAGCTGTGGAATTTCGTCAAATCGTCAATAAAAGATACCTTCGTATATTGGAAATTTACTCATGAGTCACCCAGTCAGTGCACTGAGAATGGAATACCACTGGGAGAATGAATTTGTGATGAATTAGTATGAAACCTAGTATTAATTAAATCCGAAGTAGTCAGGTGGCTCTTTCTGCCGTTTCAGTGAACCATTTATATGAGAAGGTTCTTACTGCAATATTTTCAGGAAGTTGAGAATGTTCAGGTCATAGACAAATTTGAATAAGTTTTTATTACTGTCACATCAGCCTCATTGCTTTGCGAATCTGCAGTTGTATATGGACGCAGTTTACCTCCTCCCAACACAATTATGGTGGTGATGGTCATGGAGGTGCAAACGGCATGATTCAGAAACTTAAGAAGCAAACTCATTTTTCAAGATAACTACTGCCATTGACATCTTTCAAATAACAATGCGGTCATTTGATTTTTCACATAGAGTAATACAAATTCTTATCAGTGTATGTGGGACAACGTTATACTGATACTTACTATAATCCAAAGTAGTACATGAACACCGTAATAATTCGAACGAATTATCCCCAGTAATATAAACAGAAGTAATATGATAGAAACAACCGATCTGAAATGAATTCCAAACATCAACAATTGATCTGAACCAGCAAATAATTAAAGTGACTCGTTACAAGATACGTTCAATATAAATCATAGCAAGCATCGGTGGCATAGCGGTTAGGACGCTCTCCGACCATGCACATGGTTCGGGGTTCGATCCCCGGCCGATGCACCCCTTTACCTCGCTAAGCCAACAATAATGCTGGTAAAGAGGAAAGGTTGGGCATGAGGCTAGCAACCCCATCCTGTAAAATAAACACTGCTACAGAAACTTCAAGCCACTAGCGTGAATCCCTATGTCCCACTGAGGAACGTGAAGGAAAAAAAATAAGTCATAGCAATGAAACCTTCTACTTGTTAAATAGAACATTCTACACTCGATTTTTGAATAATGAGATCAATCTGAGATTTTAACCACAGATGAAACAATGGAGTTTGATCAATGTTACAAATCACAGTTGCATCATAATGAGCATTATATTTGATAGAGACCATGGTGAAACACTATTTCCTTCATAGGCTGATGCATTTTCTAGCACGGAGATGTAAAGTAGTTATTTGAAGATAGTCTTTCTGTATTTCTCAAATGCATGGATATATTTTTATGTAGAATCAAGATCTCTATTAGTTAGAAGAAATTAATTTCCATGACAAAAATGTCTGAGCATCATTCACTAAGCTAAACCTTAAAATAAAACTACTTAATAGCAGTGGACGTGTGTTAAATAACACAACTGCATATTCAAAAACTTCTAACCAGCAGTCAATAAAATATCCTGTAAGTCCGAGCCGCAGTTGTGGAAAGATCTCCGATCTAGGAATCCTTTCCGAATTGACGCGCTCTCCAACCTCGCCTGGTTTACTGGTATGTTTTAACCCTGATAAAATTGAACATTTACTATAAGCCCAAAAACCACACCACTTAGGTAAATAAATAATGGCATTGTAGTGTGAATGAATTACACTTATTGTCTATTGAAATAATCATTAGTTCAATTATTCATCATTAAAGTTGCAAGGAAAACTTACATAAAAATAGTAACCGCATACTTATTCATCGTGAAAAGTTCGAGAATATTTTTTCTGAAATCCAAGATAAGATTTTATTATCTCCTTTATTGCAGCCTTACTCAATGGCAAACAACACAACCAGCCCGACTGTCATCAATGTCATGAGCACTGTGTCGATTAATAACTAGTAATAAAATGACTTATTTGACAGACCGTGCTACTCTTACCGAAGTGGTGTAGCTGGGAAGAGGTTTTCGTAATTCCTGACTCTTCATTTTCGGAAGGACACAGGACGCAACCAAATCTGTCATCACGAAATATTTCGAAACCTTTGAATAAACGTATAAATGACAACGGGATGAAATGGATGTCATAATAAGCGAATGAAGATGATGAATGCAGCCTGACATCAGCCTTGTATGTTTATATTTTCAAATAAACAGCAGCAGTATGATGTAAATAGGGTCACTGAATTTATGATTATATTTATAACAAGCAAACGTCGGCAGTTAAATAAAATTACACGTTTGCAATTGTTTGTCAGTTTCCACAAGGAGGAATATACTTCCAGAAATTGCGAAACGTGAATAAAAGTTTCTTTACGTTCTGAATACACCGCAGCAGTTGTGTAAAAATAACACATGGAATTCGATTTTCATAATGACGAAATAAGTAAAAATTGGAAAAATATCAACCATCAGTACATAAAACGTTGAAAGATAACCCACTGAAACTAGACTAATTACAAATGGGAATGACAGGCGCATCCATTCAAATGTCGTGTTCTCTCCTATTTGATTAGATTCATGAAACCTACTGCAAATCAATGGAAAAGACCTTCTGCTGAACGAAAGTATTCTTCATGTATAAAGAATGAATCACACTAGTTATGATGAACATAACATAACTAGAACCAACATCATCTATCCATCCATCTCCGAGTTAACTCAACAATTAATCAAATCTAACATAAACACCAGAAACGATACGACAGTAGCTCACTCACCTGCAGTAGGTCCTAGTTTCACGCATACGAAAACATTCACGTTGATTCGCACATATATAGCTAGACATTTTTGATGGTTATTGAAATCTATATTGAGTATAATTAGTGATCATATTCCGTTCTTTGTCTCATTGTTATCACAGTTCATATGATATAACTTTTTTCGAAATCATGAGATTATGTACATTGATTGTGAAGTTTGGTACACATTCAAGTAAGATGTCGGCATACAACATAAAGGAATAATCAGATGACTTGTCTATTTAAGGGTTTTTTTTCACTAAATACATCACATTAATGGCTCAAAGGTTTCATATATTTCAAATTTCAGTTTAAACAAAATATTTGTTATTCTAATATATTAAGATTTTCAGAAACGTAGTGAAAAAATTCAGAATTTCATCTTAGAGATTCAGAAAGATATTTTGTAATCGAACTTCAGATGAAATAGATCAAAGGTTTCATTTACGCGTAAATTCAAAGACACAGGATTATTATACAATATGGCACTAAATTACACGTAAATTTATTCTAAATAATCTACGAACCTTATATTGAGAAGTGTTTAGACTGTCTGCAATCTAATGCATTGTCACTTTACATCAATAGTAAGCAAAACTGTGTCAGCGTTTTTGTTGTGTAGAAACAAGCAAGGAGTGAACGCATACGTCAAGAATATATGGGTGCAGATAAACAGTGTTCAAAAGAAAGTGAAATATAAGGAAGAAACCTGCAGGAAATAACGTTTAATTGTTAGAAGGTAATTCTCAAAAGTCAATTCAAATGCTAATACATTAAATGATATAAATTTGAATAAAAATTATGGATTCGGAGTCACGAATTATTTAACAAAGTATAACTCTTACTGCTTGTTACTGAAACTTAGTATGACATTGACAAAGATTACAAATTGATAATCAACAGACTGCATAAGATGAATTCAAACTCAGAATGTTGATAGCACGTGCTCAGTGAGCTGATTGAAAAGAGGACAAATACCAATGTTTGCTTTATTTCCAACTGATTTCATAGATATGCATCCATTTTTGGTTTCGACTCTATGATAAGGAGGGGTTTCTGTCCAGTTTTCTGAGCTCGTCTAGAGGAAAGCAGGTATTCAGAGCCCACAATGTCCAGATAACTCGTGGAAACGGAGCACTTTAGTTAATTTGGCCAAGATTTGATCAGACAGATTGAACATAAGTAGCAATCAAATTTAGATAAACATGAGTGATATTAAAATTAAAATATTTTCAGTTTTGTTTCTGAAGATTGTTTAACCTTCCTCAACATTATGAACATTATAAAATCGCAAAACGAAAAATTAGTGGGACGCCACATCAGAACTCAAGCTCAGTCACGAATCAGTTACAAAATTCATTGAAACAAAATTATCATAAGTAGTATTTTGCTTTACACTGTAAAATGTTTGTGTCCAGGTCTATACCTTGTTGTCTGCCTTAATTAAATTTTTAGAATAAAGGTTAGTGGGACGCAAGTGTGTGCTTATGTGAAACAATAAAATGTTTGTAACCCAAGAATGACGAATTCGTTTTCAGAATCTTCCGAATGAAAAACATAACCATAATGTTATTTCCTGTCGGAAATCGTCAATATATTATTCGCTTAAAACCATAAGCCGCTGATTAGTTGATTTGTCTAGTCGTATACCACTCCTACCGAGCCAAGAGTCCTTGCTAGTCAGGTCGAGATGATTCAAACAGCGGAAATCTGTTTAGCTGGTCTGGGGTGAGGCTCATCAGCGATGCATCCTGTTTGACCCAGCTGAGGTAGCAGAATCAGTTCAAACCACCAGATTAATGGTATCAAGCTGATAACAAATTGTAATGTGAAAAGTGACATTTCCGAAGATAACTGCGGTGAATTGTCATCGTCATCGAATTGTATAGATTAAAAATTGCAAGTTCTAGGTTTCATTAAAGTTTCGGTTTTGACTAGTCACATCCATAACGAGAATCATTAGTAGTCTTAATATGATGTATTTTGATTCAGATGATACACGTAATTTGGCAAAATAACTAGACATGAAAAATGGTTGTTCAACTGTATTTCAGCTTCTGCTGAAACCCTGTCATTCATTCATTAACTTTATGGGGTTTTGTTATTCAAAATTTTAGGGTTAACAGTATGCACGTTATTTGATATAAGAATAGAAATTGTGCACTGTGGTAGAGTGTTATTCCAATTTGGATAAAATTTGTTTTGATGAAGTCTCACGGTGTTATACAGTTATGTTTACTGATGACGTTTCGAGAACAATTTGCTGCTCATAATCATGTCAAGGTATTAACATAATTTTCTAACTTCGTTGATATAATTCCATTATTTTCTATCACTTGATTTGATTGTTAGCAGTATTTTGCATATTTCCAGTATGAATGATGAGTCATTCCTATTGCATGTGTTGTGTTGGGTATAGACTCGATGAACAAGGATTCAGTAATCAACCTCTCTCTGCGCCTACGTAGATTACTTTCTGGAATATCAGCCCTCTCTCATTCTATTGTGTGCTTGTGTGTTCATTCATGCAGCGCGATTCCTGAGCTTTTTTTCTAAATTACTTATCTTCTCTGGGTCAGCCATTCTTACCTTAGCTAAATTCTTATGTTCTGACAATCTGACTACCCCTGACCTACTAGTTTGACCTATGTAGTCGACTTCACTCATAGTCATTGCAGGGTATTTTGTAAATTATATTATTTTTTTAATTGGGTCTACATAGTCATTAAGCCTACAGAGCTTGTCTCCCAGTGAGTTTGTATGCTTGAATGCCACCTTAATTCCTGCCGAATCGAAAATTCTACGTAGTGTTTCAGATGTTCTTTCCTTACATGGTAAAACTGTAGATGCCTTATATTTCCTCTTATTTATGTCGTCACTATTATTTTCACCATTTTATTTTTACCTTTTCGGAACTTCTTAATGAATTTTGTAGGATAGGTATTTGCTACCAACGCTTCTCTTTCTCTCTATCTCATCTCATCATTTTATCTTTTTGTGGCAATACTAAGTGCCATCGCTGGGTTTGTTAGACACTAAACGAAGACAATATTAGAGATAACGGATGTGATAAATTAAAGTCTAGATATCTATTAAAATATGGCGAGATACATCTCTCGATGACGCAGACAAAGAAAATAAAACTCTTCTGCTTAATAAAGAATACGCTGGTTGGGTAGACTAGTGAATTCCTACTTTAAAGAAGTTATTCCATGACAACCAAATCACCTGAAATGATCAACTCTAATTTGATGAGAGAAACAGCAAAGTCGCAAGGTAGATGAATGAAACAGATCAAAAGTGCGAACTGTTCAAAACAATGTATAAAATCACGTAATTACCCAAAGATATGTAGTATTGTCAAACTGCCTAGAAGTATGCGTTGAGATCTACCATACATTTCAGAAACAAACCGACTCACTTGTTGCGAGTATCGCCTAGCTCAGAAGCTCAGAGAGTGACAAGGATTTGAAGACCCATTTGAAAACTGTAAGCAACGCAAGGTTACTTTGACTATTCTATAGTTGGTGGTAATTAGTTTAAACGTGGATATCTCATATAGAAAACACCATTGAGAAGACCATGTCCATTGAAAACATAACTATATATAGAATACATATAAATGCAGTTACATCAGATGCGACTAAAACTGTTATACATTCGACAGAGCATCATCCTGACATGGCGAACTCATGGAATCAACTAGTTAATTGATGAAATCTAATATATTCGTGTACTTTGACAGGAAGAAAATCTTTACATACATTTACATCACCGAAAAACGCTTCGTAGGATAGTGCTGATGTCAGATATTCAGAATTAGCAAACAGAGTTGGGATTATTATTTTCACATGAAAAAATGCTATTTCCATTCGACATTGTCCCCTAAGGAAATAATGGTTATGTATTTTTAAGATATTATATAGTTAGACACGTTAGGCTCAAAATTGTCACTGACCTACTTAAACTACCCATCATTTCTAAGTAACGAAATGATGCTTTTCAGAAACAAAAGTCGTATTTGACAAGGTGTAGTGTGTGACGCGAATTCGCTGCACTGGTTGATGTGAGTGAAGTGTACTGAGTTGATTTTAGAAATCTATCCTTCTAAAACTCACCGTACAGAAATGAAATTTGTGAATGTATAGATGAATATCAGAAACGTGAATGAAAATTATTAAACCTTTTCTGTTTCTGTGAAGAAATGAAGCCCCTCCGGTTAATCCAATGACTAAATCTAACTTCAGGTGCATCAAATTTTCTGTTGTGTCATCAAAATCTCCATTGACATCTCTGTGAGATCATCAAATTTGTATGAACTAACAATGAGGGAAAAGTCGAATCTTCTAAGAAAAATCTGAAAAAGAAAAAAACGACTTCACTACAAAATTGTCATACATCTAAGCAGTACATTTCAGACAGTACTATCGTATATTTACGTCTTTATTCAGTGTTAAGAAGGATGAAAACAGACAAGTTACTGGGCTATATATATGGTAAATCGCCAATAAAGAAACAAGGTATTCTAAAGGAGGCTAATAAGTGGTATTATTCTGGTTTTCTCTAAGTGAAATATCAGTTAAAATGCTCATTCCGTCATCTGCCGCAGTAATACATGCCTGTACGAAAACGACTCTTCGCAAGTCATGTATGTCAAATCGATAACGCAGAATGATGAAGAATAACAAATGCAAAATTGCAAACAGTCTTTGGTTTAGAAGATTTCAACCTGTTAACATATGTCGCATAAAATGGAGAGAACGAGGTTATTTTCTCTGATTTGATGAAAGCGATTATTCAAGCATTTAAAATTTAGTGTTGCTGTGTGAGATATTACTTGAAATGAACCTCATCAAGATGAAAAAGAGTTACATATTTGTGAAAACACGGTAAATTTTGTTATTTCCACCGGCATGGTAGCTGTTCTCTGTCAATAATGTATGTAATAATGCACGCCATTAGTTGGATTTTCGCATAAATGCTGTCTGTCTACTCAGTCACACCACTGTCACATCTACTTTCAATTAATTCGGCTTTTTAGAACAACTGTATCATGTGACACACACTGTCGTCATCATAAGATATGAAGGCTTCTGTCTGTGCTTCAGAACAAATTTTTAAAATATTAACAGTGATTTGGAATAAACAGTGATATGTTACATCATTACTTGAATCCTTTACTTATTCTAGTCTTCATATGTTCATTCAAGTTAAGGAAAGTGAGTTCTGAGTTCTGAAAATAATTGCTCACTCGGAGTACTATTCACGAGGGGGGAGAGAAAGGGAAAATCACCTTGCCATATATAAAGGATATCTCAGAAATCACTACAAGACTCTTCAAGCCTTTAGGAATTGACGTCGTTCACAAAACAACAAAGTCACTTCACTCAATTCTATGTCAACCAAAAGACTCAACAGCAAAAGTAGATAAAACCAATATCATATACAAAATAAATTGCATCAACTGCGAAAAACACTATATTGGCCAAAGTGGACGTCCCCTTCGTCTTCGTATCCACGAACATAAGCTAGCCGTCAAAAGACATGATATCCACTCCTTCATGTCACTACATACAGACAACCACGGACATCAATTCGACTGGGACAACGTTGAAATATTAGATAGAGGAAACACCAAGAATGCTAGAGAATTTTTAGAATCTTGGCATTCCAGTGAATCATCAATCAATAGACACATCGAGATAGACAAAACTTATCAACTGATTAGAAAAAAACCTCACACACCAAGCGTCAAAGTTCAAGTCAAATGAACATTGCATCCTTCACCAAACAACTATCACTGTGGTTTGTACAATCAAACCTTCTGTCAAAGTATGTTTCAATTGATGAAACGCATTAAGAGACAGTCACACTGCAGACTCAGGTCTATGTGATTCGAGCCAGATTTCATTCAAACAGTGGTGTGATTAGAATATATTTTAATTAGCTTTTGATTTCACAAACACAAGCTATTTGTTGACCATCACTAAGCAGGCTCCTTTAAGAATAGCTACAACTTTACAGTTTACTTGCTCAGGACGATGTGCTCTGCACAATTTCTCAACAACATAGGTCAGATCAAATTCACATTCAGCCCTTGAGTTAAAAGAGACTACTCATTGGAATCTATGCTTTCGAAAGTAATGAACGAAGAATGTTGGATCACCAATTGTAAAATAAAATGTAATTGTTAATACTCGTCAACGGTCAACGAATTCTTCTACGAATATGTCGAAATCAATCTGAAATTTTCCAGTTAAGTTTCTCTGGATTCGAAAGTCAATGATCTCACAAATTCACCAATGACAGTTTTGATAGTATAACACTATAAGCAACTCATGTAAGGTTACAATTAACCAGTGCTAAGTTAATGAATTTGATCCTCACGGTCATTAATCGTAATATTTGAAGACAGAGTGCCTTAGAATATTGAATTACTCATTCATCACAAACCAAACCGCCAGCAGAAAACTATGTGGCATTTTCACTATCTGTGTTTTAGAAGAAAGACGGCAATAACAAACTACAAATTAGCAAGTAATCTTTGTTTTCGAAAACAGAGTATTAACTCTGTGCCGAATAAAATGATAAAAAACAAGCTCATTTATCGCGAAGGGATGAAAATTGTCAGGTAAGTATCGAAACCTCCGTCACTTTGTATGAGATGTTTCTTCAAATCCATCTCATCATAATGGAAAAAAGCTACATATTGGCGAAAACAAGGTAAATTTCATTATGGGTAAATTTTATATTAGTTTGTTTATTTGATATATCACACAGTGAAACAGTATTATTTACTGGATGACGTTTCGAACAAAATTTATTGTTCATAATCATATCAATTATAATCACACGACTTTGACACTTGAGTTTTATAGTTTTCTTTGTTCTCTCCTATTTGTCGTTTGGGTAGTAGAATTTTCCAGATATCGGGGACAGGTAATGAATCATTCCTATTACATGTATTTGTAGTTGATTCGATAAACAAAGCTTCTGTTGTCAATCTCTCCCTATAGCCTGTGACATTAGATTTTAAAACTGTCATCCTATCCCATCCTATTGTGTGGTTGTGTGTAACTGCATGTAGTACTATAGCTGAACTATTCTCTAGATTTCTTATCTAATTCGGGTCAACCAATCGAGATTTTGCTAGGTTTTTATGTTCAGCTAGTCTGACTGCCCCTGTTCTACTAGTTTGACCTATGTATTTGACCTGACAATCATTAAAGGATATGAGATAAACTAAATTGTTTTGTTTTAAAGGCTCTACAGGATCCTTTAACCGACAAAGCTTGTTTCTCAATTAGAAACAAGGGGCAGTCAGACTAGCTGAACATAAAAACCTAGCAAAATCTCGATTGATTGACCCGAATTAGATAAGAAATCTAGAGAATAGTTCAGCTATAGTACTACATGCAGTTACACACAACCACACAATAGGATGGGATAGGATGACAGTTTTAAAATCTAATGTCACAGGCTATAGGGAGAGATTGACAACAGAAGCTTTGTTTATCGAATCAACTACAAATACATGTAATAGGAATGATTCATTACCTGTCCCCGATATCTGGAAAATTCTACTACCCAAACGACAAATAGGAGAGAACAAAGAAAACTATAAAACTCAAGTGTCAAAGTCGTGTGATTATAATTGATATGATTATGAACAATAAATTTTGTTCGAAACGTCATCCAGTAAATAATACTGTTTCACTGTGTGATATATCAAATAAACAAACTAATATGGAATTACTAAAAACCACAGTGCCCAAGTTTTACACATATATTAATGGGTAAATTTTATTTTGATAGAGTCTCACAGTGTCATACACTAATGTTTACTGATGACGTTTCGAGCACAATTTATTGCTCATAATCATATCAAGGTAATCACACGACTTCCTAAATTCATCTATATAGTTCCATTGTTTTTCACTTGATTTTCACTTGATTTGATTGGTAGTAATATTTTCCATATTTCGGGTATGACTGATGAATCATTCCTAATGCATGTGTTGGGTGTAGATTCGATGAACAATAACCCAGTAATCAACCTCTCTTTCCACCTACCTAGATTACTTTTTAGAATTTTAACCCTCTCACACCCTATTGTGTGGTTGTGTGCTAATGCATGCATTGCAATTTCTGAGCTTTTTTCTAAATTACTTATCTTCTCTGGGTCAACCATTCTTACCTTAGCTAGATTCTTATGTTCTGACAATCTGACTACCCCTGACCTACTAGTTTGACCTATGTAGTCGACTTCACTCATAGTCATTGCAGGGTATTTTGTAAATTATATTATTTTGTCTAATTGGGTCCACTGGGTCTTTTAACCCACAGAGCTTGTCCCTGTGTCAATTTGTAGGTTTTATTTATTTATTTAGAATCCTACGTAGGGTCTCAGATGTCCCCTCTTTATATGGTATAACTGTAGATGACTTATATTCTCCCTTATTTATGTTATTATTACTAGTTTCAAAATTCTTTTTATTTTTTGTTTTGCCATTTTTCAATCTTCCTAATGAATGACTTGAGTGTCGTTCACTTTCAGTTGAATACCAATCCACCCATGCAATTATACAACGTCAGTGAACTTAGTCATTTTATTTTATTTAAGCTTCCGCTCAACTAACCCTTAGTACTTTCCTTTACCTTTTTGTCTGGAATATACAATTCTAGTGACACATCTTTGGAAATATTCTTTCTGTTGCTAAAATGACTAACTATGTATGTGCTACTTCACAGATTGATAATGATATGGCCAGAAAGCTTAACTCTTCGCTGAATTCCTTTTCATTTATTTGACCGACTGATTTATGCGATAGGATGGTCAGACATTTGTCTTTCTGAAAGAAGAGTTCATCTCATAAGAACAAGTTTTGGGTGTGTGGTAACGAGTTCGTCAAGAAATATATCCATTTCGAATATTTATTCTCAACAACTATACATGGTTGTTACATGGTCGCTTTTATTATTTAAGTCCATGTAATAACTGCGGTTATGATAACTTTATATGAAAGTTTGAGGTGTGAATATAAATCACAATTTAATCTAAAGAAACTTATATAAAACCATGATATAACTGGGATAAATTTCAAATAGTTTTATTTATTGAATTTAGGTGGAAATAGGATCAACACAGAAGCAGAATGATGACACAGAGGCAACAGTTTCTGTAACCGAAGATGAACAATCTAAAAGGAATGAGGAAAACATAGATGAATGAAGCTAAGGCGTGGAACAGAACTATGTGCTGAAATTTCCATTCTTTGTTTCCTCATATCCTTCAGTTTCCTAATCATCTGTTAGGAAATCTTATATTTCGATTTGTTGCTATGCGCAGCTCGACCACATTTATCTTGTTTAGAGAAACTATACCCTACTAATGTCCTGATCCGTATATCCTGTTAATTCAGCGGTGTGACAATATGCAACTCTTAACATGTAATCTGTTCTTTTGATATTAGAGAAACAAGAAAGCTATACTTGTTTGAAAGGAAACCAGTGTCATATGAAATTACAGCTATCTGTTCAATCACATTATATGATCATTACATTACTCATTTAAGTTTTACTACCTATGATAAGTGTGATTTCATTTAGAGACTATTATCCCAGGCATCAAAGGAGAAAGTCTTGTTAAACATTTAAAGCGGAGAAATTTTGCCGCTTCAGATGTGAAGTGGCATATTTCTGTATCCAGCAATCTTTTGATGAGTTTTGACATTTCAAAGATACGTCGTGGGAAGTTTCAAAGACGCATTCTCTTGCAGGTTTAATTCAATCTCTTTGAAATATTCAACACAACCAACTAAATGTCTCAGTGTATCTCACTTAACCACATAACCATCAAAGAGTGAAGACATGACAGTATTTGTATTGATTCCAGCAGACAATAAATGGATTGACAAATCCGAAGACAATCGTACAACAAAAACACATTATAAAAAATGCATTACATTGTTCTTTGAACTCACCGCGTTTCATCAAAAAGCACTGAACGGTTCAAAGTTAACCATTTTCAGTCTTGAAATAAAAGACGACGAATTCGTGCATTATTAAAAAGTCTTTGAAGTCGAATGTAGCCTTTCGTAACGTACAATAATACCTTCATCATGTATTGAAAAAATAAGAGTCAAAGTTTAAAGAATGAGATGGATATATTTGCACATGAGCTGAGCATTTCTTTTGGTGATTACTGTAACGACAATAGTTTGATGGCTATAGTTTCTCAGGTGAGTCGTTCAACTTTTTATCTTTTGTCATTGCCACCATTTACTGATGATCCTTCAGAATCCCAAAAACTTCATTATTCGTGAAATCTGATGCCTTCGAATCTCATAACTTCACGGTTTATGAGATCTATAACCAGTCACCTATATTGTTACTGCAAATGAGAATATGTTTCTTCTCGGATTTCTAAGTTCCGTTCATTTTGTTGACTAAGTTTGTATCACATTATTATGCATCCTACATAACTACTTGTATTGTCCACAAAAGGAGAAGTCAATCATCTTGCGATGCTAATTAAGATTCTGCGTATGCAACAAACATGAGCTGTGTGCGTCGGTGGCACAGTGGTTAGGACTCTCGCCAACCATGCACATGGTCCGGGGTTCGATCCCCTGCCGGCGCACACCCGATATCTATGGTCGGCCTGAATTTGGGCTACCGATATCCATGCTGAAAATTCTACACTTGTACTGAAAATACGGTGTGGAATCAAGCTGTAAATCAAATCAAAATAAATAAAAAAAGTGAAACAGAAGCCCAGATGTTGTTAATTGGAATGTTTCGTTCAGACACTGAGGGTGGAAATTCTCATACAATCATCATATTATTTCATGACATCGCTTGCGTTTCTAATCAATCTCTTTGCATCAAATAATAATGGTGAAAGGTTAAACATGACGAGTTATTGGTTGGTCGGAGTTTACCGTGCCACAGGTTTTTCACCACCTAGTAAAAGATTACACAACAGCCTCCTTAATTTTGTTTATGGTACATTATATGTTAATGTTGTCATCATTTTCCATAAACGTTTGTTGTGCTTGTTTTATTCTTCAGGTAGGCAAAACATTTTTTCTGGGATGGCAGGGATATATAGCGATTGCTAGCGTGTAAGTGTTGCTTTCCGCAACCTTTGTAATAAACATTATGAGTGATATATGACTTTAAATAAGCTTATGTCAACTGGTGATTATAATGTGAAGAATCAAACCGTTAAATTTTGAGAACATTATACTCAAGCTTAATACTTTCCTTATTGATAGATGACACTTGAAGTATCATAGTAGTTAAGTATTCGTTATCCTAGCTGGAAATTTAGCATCTTCAAGTTTCAAAGGGTATGATATCTCATTAGGTCCGTCTGAATGCGGCAGCTGGTGGGTTCACAGTTATAATGTGCGAAATTAGCACTCATAGGAATGAAGTCGAAGTGGTTATGTTGTTTACGCTTTATGGTCTTATTGTGGATGCTTATATTACTTCTAGACAATATCTTCAGCTTCAAAGTAAAGTGCTAATTTCGATTTAAACAGTAAATTGCAAATTTCGATTTACGCATCATTGATTTATGCCTCTTAATATTGCTTCCATAGTCTTTGCTAACTTCGAGCGTGTTCTCATTCTTTTACACGTACAACTATTCTTGTCTCTTATTGGGCATTATCAGGCACAGAATAAATGACTCAGATTGGAATTGATTTATCTCACTAATGACTTAAAGAATCTCAGCACTTTGTTATGAAGCAGGCATTCTTGTTAAAATAAATGTAGAATATTCCAACAGTATCACTTAATCGACTTCATCTCAACTTCAACAAGTTATCGGACCGATAAATAGAAAACCAGTTCATTCCTAATATAATCCAACTAGTGAGAGTTTGCCAAGAATGGTTTCACATCCTTTTAGGGTATGTGGAAGTTGCTGCTTCCTATATAATAAACGAATCCTATGAATGAGATTTAAAGCTGATTAGGATTTACGACCATTAGGCTGAGACGGTATGAGTAATCATTTCGTATTAAACTGCATCCAATAATCAACTCTCTGTTTCCATGTAATTACAAAATGTGGTATGCAATCACATACCGTCACAGTATTGAATGACTATATATGTATAATTTCGTTTCAGATTTCGGAATTCATTAGAGCTTTCTATTTGTATTTTAGTGTGCTGATTGTGATCCTCTGTGTATTACTATTCTTCAAAATCAAGTATAATGTGATAATCAGGGTGATCATGTCTGGAACAATGGTAAGATTTTCAGAGTACCACGTATATCACTTGATTTCTCTTCCACAAAATCATTTCGTATTTGTTGTGCAATTCACTCGGAAACAGATCCAAGTAAGACGAGCTACAAACGATAATAAAATAAGGTTTAATCAATTCATGAAATTTTAGTAGTTTTATTAATGGTAATAACAGGAATATTGAAACGAGTTAACTTATTGATAGTGATTATGGATATTTATAAATGAATCAAACATAACAACAATGAGGTGATATCAAATAAAGAATAAATTGTTAGTATTAGTAACCGTTAATGAGAAATGTTTCCATGGTTCACTCATTTATGATCACCATTCCCTTTTGCAGACAGAGGTCCGGTCTATAAACTCTACGTCTACAAGCCTCATACCTGTTGCAAGCATCTTTCCATTTAATTGTCTGCTGGAAACGGCGCATCACTTGACATCAATAAAGACATATCACTTACCTAAATGTAGCTTAGTCTCTAAAACGTTCGGTGCTCTGAATTCAGCTGCTTTCAGCTAGTATTTTGAGTGATCAATTATTTCACTCGACAATCGCATTTTCGTACAACTTATGTAACTGATACCTCAAATACTCTTAAGAACCATAGACGCAGTTTGAAGTGTCCACGATTAACCGTTGACCTTATCAAGATTCGTGGAATACTGTCTTAGTAATGTTAATGAACACAGGTTTTTCCGTATAAAACGTTCTCCTAGTGGCTCTATCAAGTCAAAAGTTGGCTATATCTTGTATGTCATCTTGCTTAGACGGTAGACTGATCAATACAGCATTCTTAAAACCCTATTTGGATAGTCTTATTGAAATAGATTCCTCTGGAATATTAATAGTTAAGCCTCCCTGGATATCCGTTTCTGAATAAAACGTAATTCAGGGTCTTTATCCCATGATCATTCTGTACTATCATGACAAATTTTGGATTGTCTGTTGCACGTTACTCCGATCGAGGTCGTCTTAAACTGATTTAGTGGTATTCACCTCTCAAATTGTCAAGAAGTTCCCGCAGCGTCGATTGAATTCCACCCATTAGTTTCCCGTTTTTGATTGAATTCAACAAAAAAAGTAAAAACCAATCCACCTCTCTTCGTTTTAATTCCACGGATTGCCGAAAATTCCACAAGGTATTTACTAAATTATCTAAGCAAATTGTGGTGTGAAATTGCTAAGGACTTAACTAAGTAACATGTTTTGAATATACTCATTTTAACTGCATTTATATCGTCGAATATTCTGTTCCAAGGCCATAGAGTCCATAACAGGATTGAATCTGAAAAAAATGTTCAAAGCTGTCTAATGGATGGGTTATAAATCATTATTGAGAACAATGTGATGACTTGTCTCTAAGGTGTGCTAAGTGGTAGATGATTTAAGGCGCATGCTTACCTGATGTACTGCATAATTTCCATTTATCTGTTGTTTCAGAAATTAAGAAATGTCTTCTGACATATTGCACAAATGTCGTGCTGGTAAGTACTGGACTTTTGCCATACATCGGTCTTTTTATTGTTGCAGTTTCACGATCATAGTCAGAGCTGTTAAGTGCGAAGTCGAGATCCAGGTTTCCTTGTGGACTGGCAAAAATACCACATGTAACAAGTAGCATATGAGAACCAAACTTTGGTGTTTTTTCACAGGAAACTTATTGAAGGCATAGATTTTATGAAAAATACTAATATATAGATATTCACTTATTGAAATTGTTCACTTTATTTTGCTGACAGATTGTAATGTGCTCTGCTATTACGTATTCTCTGTGTTGCAAAACGTCTTTATCAAACTGTTATTTTTTATTGGGCTTCATTATTATGGAAGACTTGCTAACGTTTATCTCCTGCATATTAACTAGAAGATTCAAACATGTAGTGTTCATGGTTATGATGACCTTGTCGGTGGCTTTTGTGATAATTGGAGGGCTTCTGTTAAATTTCGGGAAGAATGATGTGAGTGAAATGAAATTTCAAATTAACCCTTCATTTTTCATCACAAATTGCTGTATTAACTCGAATTAATTTGATTTGACTACTACTCATATTTAATTCCATATCTCATATTTATTTACCTCTGTACTTATGACATCAAACATTTACGCACTAGCAAGCAAGGTGTAAAAAAGTCAGAGTTTTTTCCATCAGTCCATTAGTCGCAGTACACTCATCCATCTGCGAAACAGCATCTCATGCAAATCTAAAGTTATGTGAAAACATTCTATTTAGCTGGAATTCTAATGAACAGAAGCATTTCAATACTCCCTACTTCATCTCATTTAATCGTTGGAATCGTGTGAAAACTCGATTCTTTTACATGGCATACATGTTCATGAAGTCCCATTTGACAGAATTAGACTAATCACCCAATTACAATGATTTGAATTATGCATTTAATCTTCTTCAATTTGTGATCAACATTGTGAATGTGATTTCCCTCATCGTTTTTCAGGAACTTATGACTTCATTGGCCGGTGGCTTTTTGAACACTGCTTTAGATGTGGTAAGTACACACTTTGATTTGAATTTCTTTTGGAAAGGATTTCTGAGTGAGATATAATTCGTCATTTGAAAGGTGAATTTTTTTGAAAACATGAAGAATGTAAATGAAGTTAAGTGTATCTTGAAATGATGTCATAATTTTGACAATTATATTTTTCATGGCCATATATCATGTAGACTTCACCGCTGACTTCATTCACAAATGTTAATCACATATTTTTTCAACTCAGAAAATTAACAAACTTACGTAAATGTCACCTACTCTCTCTGCATTTATGATGTTCTATTTTGTTTTATTTTGTTTTTTGCAGGCAGCTTTGTGTTTTGCCAATTCTCTGGAATTTATTTCATATTAAATGACTTCTCTGTATTATGTTAAGCAATTTCCACTGAAATTCGTGTTTGATATAAACAAGAACTTTCCACTTTGCTTAAATAGATGATGGTTCGCATTTTACGTTTTTAAAATAGATTATTTTGTTTTCGTTCGAATTTTTACTTTCCCTTCTGTGCACCGATTTATTCTTAAGGTAAACAGTAGTATTATTCAAGGCTTTGTTGACTTTCTCTTAGAGATAATTGTCGTCCTTGTTTATGTTTCTCATTATTATACGTCAGTGCGTCATGATGAGGAAACCATTGCCTAAATATTTGCCCAAGCAAATGTAGAAATGAGGTCGACTTAAGGTAGCCATTTATTCAGATAATTCAACGTCGTTGTGGAGTTCCATAACAAAGTCTATACAATTGAAAATACCAGGTGATAATAATTGGATCCTTTTAAAAATCAATCACAGAATATATTTGGTGATCACTTGCTACCGCAGATGTAAGGTAGTACAGTAGGTTGGTGTTGATAATAACTTGATGCTGCGTCTTGTCCCGTGAAAAGTGCCATCATCTGTGCACCATCCACCATATATGACACGTTCCTTTATCTTACTTCCTTCTACTCCATTATGAACTAGTTTCACTAGTACCAGGAGCTAATGAAAATTCGGGAAGTTGTTGACTTAAGCTCGATCGTTATAAGTGATTTGTTTTCACACCGTTACTTTAATTACACTCAAGTACAGGCGACAAGTGTCAATCATTTTTACATGACGTTGAACATAGAAGAAATTCAACTACTACAATACTCTTGTTGCCAACGATTTGAACTATATGATTATGAAGACTGATGAATTCTCAGCGTTCTCCACGGAATATTCGTCCTTCATATTTTTTTATTAGGGCATAACAGCAAGTGGGAAATCAAAAAATGATGCTTGTGAGTAACGGTTACTGACTAAGGACCTAACTGAAGTACAGTAAAAGTGAGTGAATTTCAAGTAATTTCCTCGATAACAAAGGAGGTAGCTCAGTGGTGTTCAGAAATCACTCAGAATTAGATTTGTGATAGATTTAGTTTTACATGCGGCAGTTACTGTGTCAATAAATAACAGTTATTTCTTTCTCCTTTACGAAACTAATAAATTAAGGTAAGGCAGATGGTGACAACGATTGATTAATTTCTATGGATAATCTGCATAGTGACTTAGCTTCCAAGATCCTTAGAAGAAGGTTCTCTCAGTCTCTGAAGCGCAGATTCACTGAATCACCAGTTCGATTTTTGTATGCATCCAAATCTTACATTCCTAATGTGCCTATGCTGAGGTATGATAATCCTCATTCATTCTTTGGTCATGCCTATTTTCCCTTCTGTTTGAATATCCTTCTTTTATTGCGTCAGTTATTATTATTAATTTTACTCCCAAGAATTTCTAGCATTGTCTCATCCATCGTCTTTGATAATTTCATTCGATGTAAGTTTTGTAATGTTGTCTAATCGCGTTTAGCACCTAGTTGTGTAACTCTCGAATCGATTACTTATCCTACTATTTCTAAAATACTCCTAGATTTATACATCTCTTGAACTGTTTTATGAGGTATATATTCAATTGTTTTTATGCCACGTTTCACATTCTCTCTAAAAATTTATAAATACATTTTTACCAATCGAATGTTTTCGGTTATTGTTCGAATGCAAGAAATTGAGCTCTACGTTTTACTGTATAGCAGGCGAAATTTCGTTGAGACAGATGGTATCACAAAAATCTTCAAATCTACGGCAGAGACGATGATACTTTAATATTTTGGTAGTTCCAATAAACAACAATAACATCAAACTCAAATTTATCTAGACAGTGCTGTGAGGCAGCTTGAATAGAATAATCGTCTTTCCTCTAAGTTTGTAGAGTTTTGTTATACCACATGTTTCGTGAAATTTCTGCCAGCTCCACAGTAAAATGAAGAGGTCAGTTCCTTGAGTTGAGACCATAATCCAATAAATTTGGCCGCTATGTATATATGCATATAAATGAATATTTTTAAGAGGATGTGAATCTTGGGAAAAAATAATTGGCGATCTGCTTCATAAAATAGGTCAGGGGGTGTTAAGATATTATAATGTAGTTTAGAAAAAATAAGATTAGTAAGCAGTTAAAACTTAACACGAATATTGTGATAATTATGACAGCACAATATTGCAAGATTTACATCGCATTATATAATCGTAGATGACAAGTGAGGCATTTCCAGAAATTCTTGAATGTAAAAGTAATAATTCCAATTGATATGATAATGGAAGGATTTATTAACGAATGAGGAGTTGCTTAACAATCATTTTCTGCATAAAAAATTAGCCAATGCCTCGAAGAATATCTGTTTCAAAGACTGTGAGATCCTTCTTTCAAATGCTCAGGTAGCTGAGTAACAATTCACATTATTATATGAAATCATAGGTTAGGGATTTTACAGCTTCATGAAAAATTTATTGAAATGAGACTCTCTACTGAATCATTTCAATTCATTTATACTCTAAAAAAATTGAAAAAGTTTCACTCAAAATTATGTTTACGTGATTTTTATTGACGTACTGACATAAGTGCACTAAATTAACACATTTGTATGTTCTACTCATGGTCGCCATAGTGTGAATTTTTGGAATGATACGACAGTGGGTGTACTTTGAACATCTGTGAATGTTCTCTGACCCTGTGTGATTGGTAGATCAGAACTTATAGTTAATGTGTTTTTTATCTCACTTGGTAATTGAAGTAGGTTTTGTGTTTTTGATCCATAATGAAGATACTTATGTGCATTTTTGTGATTGATTTTGTGGAATAAACTAAGTTCAGTTCTTTTTTTATTCGTGCGGAGTATTCTTGATTTATTTTAAAGCGTAGCTAATATCCACCTTCCCAAGAGAATTATCTATGAAAAGTGTATAGTAGGAAGCTGATGATATGAAGGGATGGTCTCAAATATTAACGCAGATGCCTACTTCGATGGTCCGAATTTCTAAAGTGAAATAATTTGCCTTTGTCTCTGAAGCTCTTGCAGATATTTTCTGCGTTGTTACCTTCATAATGTGTATCACTATGTGGTGAAAGTTTTTTAGTTCATTGTGCCTGGTGAGTTGATCTGAACTCACCAATGCTTACAATCTCACTATTCAGCCTACCAGTATACTTTGTATCTAACTTACATTGTCAGGAAAGTAATGCGGAGAGCTTATGTGGATAGCATGCATGCAAATTACACAATGTTGACAATACTGAAATTCTTTCAAGTATGTGTACACTACACGTTTTTTTCACTCAATATTATGGTCAAATGATTTATTTACTTATTAAGAAAGAGATTTCCTGTCATAACAATAAATTTTGTGTGAGGTTGTAACCAATGAGCTCAACAGATACATTTCCTAGTCGATTTCATTCTCAACAGCTGTACAACCACATATATATTCATTAGTTAACAAAGTTGCAATTTTTATTTAATTTAACATAATAACAAAGAAGAATAAGTGTGATAATAATTTTCAATTCGATAGGGATGTTTCAAGGTGTGAATAGAGATTATGAAGGGACTAAAAACAAAATTGTAAAGAATAAGGAAAATGTTGATAGAAATGTAAAATACTTGCATTTGTTGAATACAGGTGTTAACACGTAGAGCAAAGAAACAAACTGATGACAGAGAGATAACAACTTGAGGGGAATAGAGACACCTAAACAAATGAAAACTGAGAGGTCAGTTAGAACTGGATGCATTATTCGTTTTTGTTAGCTTCCACATGCGCATGATTTCTTCTTCGTCTGTATTGAAAACTATTGCCCGTCCAAATTTACCTTCGTTGGAGGAACTATACCTCACTAATGTTCTGATGGGTGAGGTACTTGGTCTGAAAATATTAAAGTACTTCCATCGAATTATAATTTGATAACATCTACATCCCGCTATATAATTACATCGGTCACAAGGTGAAATGTGATTATATAACATGAAAACAGACTAATATCAAACCAAGGCTTACACGTATATAATTCTAGGTTCCTTGACTATACTACAGAGCCGCTTTGGTTTGCACAGAAAAACGAGATTGAAATTCATCCGATTTCGCAATATTGTATCCGAATTTCAGTAGTAGTAACTGTTACCCACTGGCATCTTTCTTCGATATCATACTTGCTGTTGTGGATTTATCAAAGTGAACGAAAGTAGGAAATCAAGTTAGGAATGCTGAAAGTTCATCAGTGTGTGTACTCATATTGTTCGAAACGAAGCTTATAATATTATTCAGTAGTTTCATTTTCTCTATGCAAATCAGAATATTCAAATAACTGAAACTCGTCATATATTGCCTTTACCTGAGTGCGACTAGTATGCAAAATTGAGATCAGATCACATGTAATGACGGAACAAAGTCAACGACTTGAATAACTTTCCTCAGCTCCTAAAATAAGGCGGTAAATATAAATGCGGAAATCAGAGTAGTAAAGAAATTGACGTTGTCAGCCATGATGTATCATACACATACGACTGCAGTTGTCACAGGAGACCATTCAGGATGAAGTGATGATGATGATTAGAGCCAAACCACTGTACAACAAGCCACAGTGAATAATAATCCACCACTAAGTATTTTTCTTCAGTGGCTTTTAAAAGGATCCATTTGACTTACTCGAATTTACCTCTTATTACCAGGCGCAATAACTTTGTTTAAGTGTTCTTACAAAATTAATTAAAACAAAAATTCGAAGTCATTGTATTTCAGGTTATATCAAATAATCAGACTATATTTTCATCGTCAGACTGCATAACCTGGTGAGAAGCACTAAAAGGTACTCGAAATGTGTCAATAAGAGAATCAACAAATACACGATCAATACCAACCTTTACCTTCATAAGAAAATGTTATACAGAAATAAAAATGAAAATCCTGATGCAGAGAAATTGAAAATGCAGACTATTGTTCGTTATTGTTGAACAAGAATGAATGCGTTAGCACAAAACAGTAATTACGGTGAAGACAACGTGACGCGGTGATCCGAGCCATGTGACATCGATGTTGTCTTAGCAAGCTGGCGCACACTAGAGCTGCCTGAAAGCAAGAAAATAGCAAATATTACATCACAGAATGTACAGACTTTGAATGACATTTTTGTCAGCTAGTTGATTTGAGTAGTGGATAGTGCCGATTAGTGATTTATGTTTATAAATAAAATGAACAGTAAGCTCTGTTAAATATGACTGTTTTGTTTGCATTCACTTTGCCCACATGATACAGGTATTTTAAATATACTTCGCTTTATTTTTGTATGCTTTGTCTCTAGGAATGATTTCTCAACTGAAATGAAATGTTAGAGCTGATTAAGAGTTGAATTTTAGCAAAAACAACATAGGAAAATTTTGAACTTACTATTGTCAAAGCAGTATTACAAATGCTGCCGACCAGTGCTGACAGAATTGGCTGAAGGATCTTTGGGTCCTGAAATATATTGGGGTAAACTATTTAGAGAATGTTGACAAAAATTTATGTTAGATCAAATACACAATTCAAATGGTAATGATCGGTTATGGAACGAAACTACAAAAGGTGTCCGTACAAGAATGAAGTTTTGACAAATTTCACTGGAGTTTTGTAAAAACATAAGAAGTGCTTAAATATCACTTCTCAATAAAATTTTATATTCACATTCCTTAGCATTAGGTAATTTAGTGTTGTCACATATTTTTATAGATATACATATCGGTTTTTAATTTTACACATACTGTTTCACAAACACGTAAACACAAGGGCAATAATAAATTTCTCGACAAGTACACTTCTTCTCTTTCTCCCTTCCATGTATACACGACTTATCTCAAGAAAATATAGGTAGGTAAGTGACTAATTAAATGTAAGTAGTGGTCATGTTAACATAACTCAAGTAAATGCTGAAATTAATAATAAAATTTAAAAGACCTTTGGAATCTCCACTTCACTTACAACTATCTTCCCCACAATAAACAGAACCACTCCAGCTGTCAGGAAAGCTGTCGATAAAAAGAGTAGAACTGCTATCACTGCTTGTTTGAATCTTTTGATAATGATGCAGAAGATAATGGTTAGCGCGTCTTCCAGAATTATGAAATCCAATAAAATGCGACAGTAAAAATCAGACGGTCTGCAAAACACTAAGTTTATGCTTGCAGACCATAAAGCAATCTGTTGGCAAAATAAATTTGACATTTTCAAACTGTGAATATACATTTTTTACTATTTTTCGTGAAACTAATGCATCCATCAAATCGCGTGCAAAATAACACTTTATTTTAGTTTATTGTTACATGCAATTATGTTGGCAGTCCGAAGTGAAACATTGATCTAGATTTTGCATCTACTAAATGGAATTGAATAAGAACAATTAATGTTTTAATTTTTGTACAGAATATCTATGGATAATTCTAGTTTTTGTTCCAAGTGAGAAGACAATAATGTCTAATCTCACTGTACTTGATAATTTAGAGGTATTTTCCGTCACACATACATAGATAGGATCAGTCGACCTTTTCATGAACTGGCAAAAGAACACACTCCTGAATGGCTGGAAGAAGAAATAAATTCACCTGATTCAATTCATCTTGGAAGCATGTGTCTGGCGTTATATACTGATAAGCACATCACAGTGACAGATCATAAAAATGTTTTCAATAATGCTTCTAAACCCATCTATTTATAAAGATTGATATTCAACATAAATTCGTTGAAGTCACAACCATATGTTTGGGAATACACGTAATTCCATAAGACGCTAAAGATTTGTTCGCGAAGGTCTCAAGTATTCCTCACGCTGATATTGAAAGAAGAATCCAGAATTATTATTCCAAAATGAGTACATAGCTTCCAGCAGATAGTGTGAAGTAATCCTACACCTAAATTTCTCTAATTCAGTTAACGCCTTAAAGGTGACATTTTGCAACAACACACACGAAAAGTGATAATAAATCTAAGATATAAGGATGCCATTTTGATTGTCTGTGAAGGTTGATCAAAAGCGGGAAATTTCTTGGTTAAATTAAACTTATGCCGTCCGAATCTTAACTTAGCAACAAAACACCTGGTATTTGATACCAAGGAAGTAAAAGAACTTAGTTATCACACTGTTCGACAGACCACATAAAATTTGTTTTGACAGTAAAATTAGAATTTAAAATAAAGACTTCAAAAGCTAAGAATTGATGTTGCGAATGGCTCATCAATAGATATTCAAAAGAAATAAATTGCAGTAGAAATAACCATACTGTCTTGAAGAAATATTTCTTATTCAAAGGAGGCGACATACAAGATATAGTCAAACAGTGATTCGATTATTCTACCAAAAGTACTTATTATGCTGTTTAACTTGTGTTTCTTTACTTCATCAAGAGGGTGTTTGAATAATCCTTGACGCCTCAAGCTGTGTACACCAATTTGAGTGTATTCACGCGAATAAATACTTAGGTTGTACTGAACAGCATTATTCTACACGCTTGATGAAGCATATGCAATACTGGTTGAACAGAGATGTGGTCAAAACATCAAAAGATGTAAAAGCAAAACATCATTTTGACCAAAAGCCTGCGATTGACCCTGTCAGGGGGCTGTAGTCTCTGTTGTCTAAAGACAAACAAACATGAAATTCTTACAAATGAGGAGGCCTGTGGCATTAAATTCAATGAGCCTTATCTCTCTGTACATAAGAAAATTGTAAGCACTCTGAATCTACCATAGCAATATGGCCTACTCATTAACTGATGATATTGTTCATACTTATTCTTCATGTTATTGTTCCTCCGTATTAATACCGATTCATTTAAAACTATCACTTGTCTAACTTTAGTCGTTTAAATTACCTCAATGAAGCCATTTCTGTTATTATCACTAAAATTCAGCTTGTTGTCTTTACAAAACTTGATGAATTAATCAAATCCTGCATTATTGCCGTTTGTGACTTGTTTAAAGTCAATCTTTTTTTAACGAAAGCATGGCACAGAAAACACAAAATAACAATGAAGAAATGAATTCAACTCACTGACTTCATACTCTGAAAAACTTACTATTATTGCTAACAGGAACAGTGCAATTGTTAAATTATTTTTGAATCCGAAGACAAGTAACATACACAGAAACACATTCAATGCTCTAAAATACATGCAGAAAACAGCGACAATGAAATTAAAAAGCTGGAAAACAGAGTTATTCACGTGAAAACATGGCGTATAACATTATACCTTATTTTGGAGGACACAAATTCGATCAAGGGGTAAGGTAAAACTACTCAATATCCCTTTCTTACGTATGTTCGTTTTGCTTCTTCTCGTTAGTTTAAGTTTAATCAACAGTCCAATGAACAACTCACCATTCAACTCATGTTCTGTTCGCCGTCTTGTACAATTTCAAAAGCTGAGGCCGAAAATGTTTTTGCTGAAAGTGAATAGACTTTACTTTTTCGTCCTGACCTCAGTGTTTATGTTTATTTTCTAGTAAGTAAGACAGGGGGTAAAGCTCCGCTTTATTTCTCAGGAGACCAGTATTCCACAAGTCTGTACTCAGAAGATGAATCAATGCAGGTACAATTCACTGATCAGTAAAGAACAAGTCACACGGCGTTAAGCACCAATACCAGATAAGAGTAATGATGAATATAATTACAGGTGGATCGAACGGTAACAACACGTGTGAAATAAACAGTCACTATGACGACAATCACGAATATGTTTTTCTGTATGAAATTCCAGCTGTTAGCAATGAAATCTTTGAGCGTAAAGAAGCAACCCCACGACTGTATTGGTTGCACTTACAATGCTTCTACATAAATTTATTCAGCCCCCCAGAGTTACAGCACAGAGTTGAGCCCACAGGAATATCATGAAAGCGTCGGTGGCACAGCGATTAGGATGCTCGCCTACCATGCACATAGTCCGGGGTTCGATCCCCGGCCCATGTTCACTTCTTTACCTTGCTAAGCCAGAAATAATGCTGGTGAAGAGGAATTGTTGGGCATGAGGTTAGCAACCCCATGCTGTAAAATAAACACTGCTACAAAAACTTCAAGCCATTAGCTTGAAGCTCTATTTTCCACTGGGGAACGTGAGGGAAAATAGAAATAAAAAAGTGGGACTTGACGACCCAACATATCCTCCAAAACAATTAGGAAAGTACCTGGAAAACTCTCTGAAATCTGACTTATCATTTTGGTTGGTATTTCGCATTAGTCCATTGCTCTAGTTTTTCAGAAATGAACTGTATGACTCTTGCGATTATAATCACCAGTTAATGTCAACATATTTTAAACTATATACTACTAACAGTACTCATCCAAAAGATTGAGGAAAAGGTAAGGTAACTTACAAGCAACCTATTACTGGATAATCCTGCCAGTTGAGGAAATTATTTTCAAGTACCTGAAAAAACAGCATGCTCTATTGAATGTTAGAATTTATTCAATCAATATTCAAAGAAAAAAGGATTCTTAAAATCTTCAGAAATCTTTCGTTAAATGTTGATCGCTATGGTGACAAGTCTGCAGAAAATACAAATTGATCATTGTGTTTCAGTATGCAGCAGGAATATTTGATACAGAGAGATTGTCTGTAGAAGTAAGGGATGTCAAATTTATGTAAAAATTTAATATACTTTGAGACGCAGAAATCGGTATTAAATAAGCAATAACAAGCAAATACATGGCATACAAGAATTTATGCCTCGATATCTGTCATTTTATAAACAGAAGACATGTAAACCCTTAGTTTCCAAAAGAAAAATTATAATTCTGACTAACCAGGATCCTGTTGAACTCAACTGAAGATTTAACCTAATTTTAGAATCTTAATTAGACGTGAAAGATGATTTCTCTTTTCATATGGACAACGCAAGTCATGTGGTTACGTGTTAATTGTTTGAATCCAAGTTCGTATTCAGATGTTTCAGTTTATTTAAACATAACGTAATAATTAGTATACCAATAAATTACATTATAAATACATAAAGAAAAGATTTGTTTTCAAATCTATATTTCCATGAAGTTATGGATCACTGCTTAATACTGCTATCAAGTGTGAAACCAAATAAACCATGAAATCATGAGATTCGAAACCATGATGCCGCACGCGGAATGCACCTTTAACGTTTCGGATAAGGTAAAGAAAAGTACAGTAATGACAAACGATAAGAATACAATCACTCACCTCCGAAAATAAAGCCATCTTACTTTAAACGTTACAATATTCACTAAGAGGAATGTTCAACTTATGTGTGAATATATCCATCTTATTCTTTGTACTCTGATTGATAGTTTTTCTTAATGTTCTTATGGAATTTTTTCTCAATAAAGGTGATCAAAGGTTTTAGTTTACATCAAAGACTTTCTAATTATGAACATATTCAGTTAGGACTTTAAATCAGGAATAAATATTTTACTTTGGATCATGTATTGATGATAAGTAGTGAATTCATTGTACTGCTGAACCTGAAAATAATCGAGAAAATTATTGATGGTAGCTAAGATTTATTGATTGGCTATGCGCGAATTACTCTGTGAGCTCAGTTGCTACTAGATACCCATGAAATGCAATAATGAATGTCTTGATCTCCACTCTCTCAGGATCTATTGACAGAGTGAGATTAAATGTGCCATTTGTTTAATCTAAAGAGATTTTTCACAGAGATCAAATAACATCTGCGTAGAAATGCGGCTTCAGAAATCAGTCACGACGATTTGAACGAAACAACATCTTGGAATAATTAAAAATCTTACAATGATTAAAGAAAGTTAATTATTCAGTATCACATTGGAGAGCACAGACGTTCGTCTTCTTTAGATGTAATGAAACATCATCGTGAATGTGAAAAAGTTAAACAAGAAACATCTTCATTCAACGCCAAAATATTTAATACATTTGGTTCACTTAAAAAATTTCGATAAAGAAACGAAGACGAAATTAGTAGTATCAAATGATATCATTCTATTTCACAGGTTCTCATCAGCTACACATCACCTGAAAATACAATTGTCATATAGATGATAATAACTTACTTTAATGTTTGAGTGATATTGCAGAAGAGATACTATGAAATTGACACATCCAAAATGAAAGCATTACAATTTTAGGTTGAAAATTTCATCATCAATTTATACGCTTTTAAAGTTGAAAGGAGGAGGGGAGGGTTAAGACAGAAAACACAAAAAATGTAATTAACAGCAAAATGTTAGCTTGTAGATTTACAAAGCAACTCCAAAAACAAAAGCGGTTAGAGTGAGTTCAGATCACTGAATTAGATGACTAATTAATGTAATCAAAATCAAAATTCAGTTACGAAGGGAGTGAGAAATTAATCACACTCTCTTTTTGTATGCATATGTCTTGTTTTAATCATTTGATTGCGATCGCTTCGGCAAATCATAGTAAATTAGCTGTCCTTTGTCTATTTAATATTTTGAAGGACTTAGAAATCTCTACGAGATATCCGGTATCAACAATATGTCCTGTAACTGCACTCTGAGAATATTTGCCTCCTTTCAGTGACAGGTTTCTTGGAATATGTTCACAAAACCGGATAGAAGCCCTTCTTTCAGTCCTTCCAATGTACTTGCTCCCGCAAGTGCACGTTAATTCAAAAGCGCAGTTGCAGGTGACATCAGCAGGGTATTTATCCAGTTTTGAGTGGCTTAAAGAAGAAGTGGTGCTGTTTAATGTTATGAGATTTGCTGCCGGGAAGCTTATTTTTATTGCACCTTTCAGTCCTTTGTCAATCTTTTGTGACACTGCATCTCCTTTGAATGGGAGACAAATAAACACTTTCTTTTTTCTACATTTAGGCATTTTTCTGTCTCATCTTTTTTCTGCTATACTTCTGTGTAAATCCCCTGGGGTATCCATTTTATCTTAGGCATTTTTCGACGAAATCTAATTCTTCTTTGACCTTGTTTGTGAACATAGCTTCCTGGCTCTGTCGTACAAAGTCCTCACTAATCCACGTTTATAGCTATTAGAATAGAAGCTGTTATAGTGAAGATATTGTCCAGTCCAGGTTTCTTTTCTATAGACGGACTTTTTGATCATGCCTTCGTTTGTTCTTTTTACATTTAAATTCAGGAAATTAAACTCATTATTTTGTTCATATTCCATGATGAATTTGATTTTTGGATGGGTCTCACTCAGGCGATCATATAATGCCGATGCGTGATCCATGTCGCTGCAAACAACAAATGTGTCATAGACATATTGGCAATGTCACTGCACAGTCAATGATCCAAATTATGGCTTCAGCATTTAGTGTGATATCGATGAGAGTAAGTGATCTTTGTTGTATTTAACTGAGTGTCTTCACGAACTTTCAGTTCAGTGACGAGTATCATCATTTGCAGTAGGCAGGCTTGTCTTAATCCTGCCTTCATTTAAAAGGATCCATTGAATAATCCGTTGTGAATCAGTTCGCATCTGAATTGATTGCATAGCTGCTAATAAATGCTTGTTTGGCTTTTTGGAATTTCTAAAGATAGCTTCTCTTTCGATGAACAGGCACGGAATTTTCCTTTCAAACCTGCTGTATTAATGACTCCAGTATATGTGGTGAAGATTTTCGGTGCGTTTTCTGTTTGGAATTTCGGTAGAGTGGTAAGTGATAGTTTCTTTGACAGCAGTCCTCCCAGCATTCACGTTCAGATGTTCTTTAGTTGCTGAATAGCAAAATGAAATTTCAGGGTGTTTCAAGCTTATTTCGATTCTTTCCGCTCGACCGCCATCAAGGGTTCCTTCATATGTAATATGCTCCTGCTGCCGATTTTGTGACCATTTAAGTGATTGCGATAACCTATAACTTATCTTTAGTGATTTGATGAAAGACACATCTCATTGGGGGTATGATTCTGCGTGTAAATGTCGCCTCCGGTCATTTTATAATAATTCGATGGAAGTCCCTGAAGGTTTCTGAATTCCCATACATTTTAGAAAATGCCTCTGGAGTCATTTACTTTTAAGTTTTTCTATCGTTCGCCTCAAGTTTTTATTATCTGCCAAATTATTATTAATGTGGTTTCAGAAATGCTTCGACGGTTGTGGATAAAATAATTCATGAATAAGTTTCAAGTTTGCAATTCCAGCGTTATCATACAAACGAAATCGAGTTTTAACTGAACACTCACCTTCATCTTTAGATGAAGTTGATACACTGAATCAGAAAATGAAGTGTGTGCATTTGTTTCCACGGAAGGAATCACAGCGTTAAATTCAAGCTGTAAGTATTCTTTATCCTAAATAATTCTTCTACACGATTGTAAATTTAAGTAGGCATACTGCAATGATTTATTACATACCTGAGTATAAACTACCTTGAAATTTCATCAACTAATTATTATTTAGTGAAACAGGGAAACAATTTTCATGTATTGGTTTTCTTGTAGAGAGTTAGTTTGACTGGTTGGAGGAATATCATCTTAACATGACATCAGTTAGGGGACCACTGGAAAAACTAGAAGTTTTGAAAAGCTGTTTCGTCCTAGTTTAGGACTATTTAACAGTGAGCAGCCACCGAGGTTCCAACTAAGGACCTTCTGGTTACAATGCGAGCTCGTGGACCATTCAGCCACTGTTACCCGATCCACCCTACTAATCATTGCTTCTCATTAGGATCATAGGTCACTGACTGAATAGGGCCAGTCACTACTGAGCACTAGATGAGTTTTCAAGTATCCCTATAAAAGCCAATACTTGGCAGAATCCAGAATTCATGGTTGCAGTTAATAGTGTCTCAATGGTCTACAAGCTCGCCTTGTAACCAGAAGGTTCTCAGTTGGAACCCGGTGGGTGCGCACCGATGAAGAGTAGCTAACTAAGATGAAACCGCTGTCGAGAACTCACAAGTTATCGAAGGGTTCTCTAACATATGTCAACTCATGATTAATTCCTCAAATCATAATTTTATCAGTCAACAGTCATGCAATGAACAAAATCGGAAAAGAAGACAATTTTTCAGCTTAACATAGACTAAGTAACAGATCAAAATATCAATGAACATAATAGACACAAGTAAAAAAGGTCCCTGGCATTTAATCGAGCTGCTTTGTTCAACTACTGTCGGCAAGGAATAGCATTTTAACACAATGCGCTGCTTCCTTTCTATGAATTCCTCACGGACATTTCATTCGTGTTTGAATTTATACTACTTCCTATTAGAAAGTAACCAGTTAATCTTACGTTTCAATTCATGGATAATCCCCATCCAGGCATTAATGAAAACAAAACACGTAGATCAGCGAAGAGTCTCTTTTCGGCGAATTCATCTTCTTAGCTGTACAATCGCAAATATATATGCATTGTTTTGTATGTATGTGTACATTAAGTTTGTCAAACAAAGTTACAATTGGTTAAAGTTAATTTATTACTTTGTTATTCGTGCGTCGGTAGCATAGCGGTTAGGATGGTCGGTTAGGATGGTCTGGGGTTCGATCCCCGGCTAACGCACTCCTTTACCTCGCTAAGCCAGAAATAATGCTGGTGAAGAGGCTAGCAACCCCATCCTGTAAAAATAGACACTGCTACAGAAACTTCAAGCCAGTAGCTTGGAGCCCTTTGTTCCACTGGGGAAGGTTTTAAAATATTACAGGTGAAACTTTGAATCAAAAAGGCAGGAACTTATATCTGAACAGTCCAAGTGGAGTATTAAGGTTGTTAGTGCAGTAGAAACTTCGTGAAGAGGAATCTGTAAATAAGCAATTTGAGATCTATTTTTGAAAAGTATTTTGAGCCATGTAGCTTGTAGAGAAAGTCTTCGATTTCTGGTGTAGAACAACTTTGATGTAGTATACAACCACTGAGTGTAAGGCAGTAGTCACCACAAATTCTCGGTGTTTTCCCGACTGCCTTCAGTGGCGTCACAATGGGAGTAGCCCAATTCGAAGATTCAACTTTCATAAGTATGCTCTGCTCAATCAAATTGTCTAACTCTTTATTAACTGCATATCTCAAACTATATGGAATTATTCGGCACTTTGGGAAGACAGGATCACCTTCTACTTCAAGATGGATTAGGTGAAACTTCATGCTACTCATATACTCTGGACATTACAGAAGTGGTACTCTGAACAAAGATTCATCATACTTATTGACTTCAACACATATTTCATAACCGTTTGATTTAAACTGGTATGATATTCTTCTCATGGTTTCAATGTATTTTCTTTAACTTTTTCCTTTATTCTCCAATCTCAATATATGAATTTATTCCCTTGCATTATGTTGCAGCTCAAATTATTGAGTTTCATTAGCGGTGGTATTATTATGGAGAGGTTGCCAGAACGAATCTTAAATTCCTACTGGCTAAGTAGATTAGGAGTGCGCTGGCCGGCGGCATGACTGACTCACTGCATAATTAACTATCTATCCCACTCAATTACTGATAACCAAGAAAGTATTTCAATATCTGAATCGCTAAACAGCTACACAGCCTGCTGTCTAGTCCACCACCTCAGCAGATTATTGCCTAATCAACTCTTTGCACTGACACACTAAATTACTGACTACTGATTCACTCGCTTATTCTTCATTGACAAAACGACTAACAAGCTAACAGATTGAAACTCAGAGACATTTCAACAAGATGGCTGCATGCAAGTATCCTTGAGAGAATTGACTGATTCTTCATCGATTAGGAAGAAGAAGACGTCTGGAAAGTATGATGACTTTGAAAATACAAGTGTATTTATTTATTTATTCATTAGGTATATAAAGAGGAGATTTCAAAGTACACATTGGTCGCCAACTTGAAATGATGATGACAAGATTTCGTTCACTTATGACAGCAGGCTTGTTTGTATGAATGAGGTGTTTTGTGGTTTATTGTCTTTGACAGCCTCTGCAGCAGCCTCTTGGACAGCTTCTACCTCGCCACCCAAGGCATCAACAACACCAAGGGCAATTAAGGCATCCACCAGGACAGCCTGGACAACCACTGTTTGCTGCTGCTGCCGCTGCTATTTCTGGAACTGGACCTGCAATAGCTGAAAATCAAGCGACAAGATACCACATTAACTTATTTATTCATTCATTGACTCATTACCTCCTCGCTCACTGCATTCCTCTCTTCCTTCACCATTCCATTAGCCGATCAACAATATCACTCGCCTCGAATGCATATCACTGTGTGAGCAGTTGACTGTCTCACTCACTGACTCCTCGACTGACTGACCGACTGACTCCCTGCCTGACTGGATTTGTGATTAACTGAATGAATGAATGAATGAGTATGTGAGTGAGTGAATGAGTCAACGAATAGTGAAGCGTGTTCTTACCTGTTTCACAGCGATCTGTGTCAGTTGAAGCCCATCTCCTTATTCGGTGGCCTGTGTGATTGTGTGATGAATGAATTGAAATAGCCAGTCGTCTACAGTGAATGCTGCAATCACCCACACTGTCTGTCTCCCAATCATCATCTAGTCGTTGTCGTAAAATGGATATAAACAATGACGAAAACAGTAACAACTGCAATAGTAATAATAATAGGAATCCTAGTAGTAGTAGCAGTTACACTGGAATTCGTCTTTGTTGTTGTTTGTTGAAATTATATCCGATAAGGAAATTAGGTCAAAAATGTGAATACATGAAATAATAACAGTAAGAAATGCAATTATAACATTTGTGATTATAATGATATTTAAGTGTTAAGTGGCAAAACAATTCATGTCATATATGGAATAATACGCAAGGTGTATATATGTTGGAAAGGGGTGCATATCTTTAAGATTAGTAGGCGAATATATAATGTAACATAATATGGTGCGAAATTTGATACTATCGAATTCAATATTGTAAAAGTAATAAAAAAATAATTTTTGATTTAGAATGACTAGCGGGCCCCGTGGAAACAATTCAGAGTGGGAGTAGTGATACAGATAATCGTAGTAATAAGGGCAAATTACATAGAATAGCTAAATTAGCAAAATATATAAATAAATGTCTTTCCCTTTACGGCCAAGGCAGGATTAGGGATTGTATATTCTTCAATTGTACACAAACGTCCGGCCTAAAGTCATGAATTGGCAATGCCTCTGCTGTCTTTATAAGTCTGTAATGAAGAAAACGTGGCAAGTTAGGATGTCTTCGGTAGATTATCTTAAAATCATGGTAAGGAATGCTAGATTGACAGTAGTCGATCAAGTTTTCTAAAATAGAGCATCGCATACACTTCCTTTCTTCCTTTTAAAACCATGCAAGAATGTGTTCTCGTGTACGTGTGAAAAGCGTCCTCTGACAATGGCTATTATATCTTGCTCCACAAGGGCAGGTGAACTGATAGATTAACATTGAGGTGGCCAGATGGGGGAAATTAACTTTTACAGAGATTCTATATATGACATTATTAGTTTCACTATTTGACATATAACTATGATTATAACCACAAATATTTCAATAGCATTGCATACTATTATTATTTCATGTATTCACACGTTTGATCTAATTCCTTTCCATGTGTATTCCATTCATATATATATATACGTTTGTTCATCTTGATAATAAATTCATTGAAAAAATCTCTTCAGTGAATATTGTATTCTTAAAAATAATTAGTCCAATCTCTATATCTGCAATAGATCCAGTTTTATTTAGCCCCTCAGTTGTTACTGTTCCCCATTATATTAATTTTTTCATATCCAGTGATAGAAAATATTATTCTGATCGCTCACATGTATGTTCATTAACTACTTTTTATCCTTAAATTATTCTACTTTCTATGCCCATGTGATGAATATTCACATCTTCAAACTTTCACATCTCGTTGAAGTTATTTATCCCCTGGAATCTCATCAGCGATAATGTGTTCAATGAGATATTAACTGCAACCATGTTAACTTCCATACTAGATAAGCTTATTGAAAATGTCATACAGTGAAACAGTATTAGCACCTGAATGACGTATACAGCATAAATTATTGCCCAAAATTGTGATAGTTTATTCACACGCTTTCACAAATTGTCATATATATACGTATATATTTCTCCCTTTCAGTGTCTCCAACTTCGCCTTGTTTGTTGGAAATTTACATATCGGCATATAAAATCACGGTAGTGTAGTCAGAACAAGATGATGTTGAGCGAACGATTTTTTCGGTAAAGTCTTCCTCAGGCTCCACAGTTATAAATTCATGAATATTATTATACAAACAGCCATTAAAGGCATGTGGAAATCATACTGGAAGCTCCACTGGGATAAATGCTAACACGAAGTGATAGTTCATCACCCAATATTGTCAAATGAACGTATATAAAAATGTGCAGTCATTTAGAACATAAGATAATATGTGAAGTTTTGTCACTGAGTCCTGAACTTTACCATAAAAAGGGTTAATAATAGTCATTAAGAGATAGAGTTGCAGTTTGAAAACCCTTTTATTCGAAAACAAGATTTAACACCATCCTCCAGTTGTGAGCTAGACACATTTAAGAGTACCTTTGTTGACTGTCGCTACCAGTACAATAATGCCAAGATCACAATGAAAAACACATTATTGAGGGAGCATAGGGAATTCATGAAAAATTTAAGTCCGACAACAGTATTATAATCCCTAGACGTGACAAGAGTTCCAGCACATTCATCATGAACACATGGGACTATACCGGAAAGATGAATATTTTCCTGGAAGATCGCTCCAAGTTCCAAAGTTTAAGTAGTAGTAAGCTTTCAAATGGATCTACGGAAGGCCAGTTTGTTTAAACTTTAAAGTGTTCAAAAAATGACAGGCTAATTGATAGTTCTATATTAAATGATATCCAACCCTCCGGAAATCATACGCCTAGGCTCTGTGTCTTACCAAAGATCCATAATCTGTGAGTTCCCCTGCGTCCGCTTCTTGATATTTCAGATTCGCTATCTCATTTGACAGCTAAATGGTTGGTTAATCTGCTTGAGCCGCTACATTGGGAGTTGGTTAAATATTAGTGTAAAATATGTCTTTGCTTATGCTGAAAACATTATGTTACGAACATAATGGAGAAAATCATGTTATCGTTGGATGTAGCGTCATTGTTCACCAATGTTCCACCGACTGAAACAGTGAATTATATGTGCGAACAAGGTGTAGATAGAAAAATAGATATCGAAATCACATCTATAAAATTGAAATTATTGTTTCTAAAATGTACTATGATTGTTCATTTTGTATTTGACAAAGAGTTTTACTGTCAACTATATGGGATTGCTATGGGTTCTCCTCTAGATCTTTTATAATCTGACATTTTCCTAGCTAAATTGAAAGGTGGTCATCTATGAAGGGTTGTTTAATATTCAGGTAGCGGTGATCCTGCCTTCAGAAGACTGAGCATTATACGTTGAACACTACACACTGTATCTGACGCAGAACAACAGTAAATGGTTGGGTAACACGATTGTTTATTCTTCAAGCGTTAACATCACAGATTAACAGTGTTTGATCAGTGCTGAATAAACGTTAATACAATATAAAACAATACTTCTGATCGTATTTCTTCAGTCTCCTGCCAACCAGTACACGGTTGAGCCGTGAAAGCCTTCTAGTCAACCGCCAATTGAGACCAGTAAGAATGAACAAACAATTTTATGTTCACCAGCAATGGCAGAGGCAGTCAGAGCGGTTGAAGTTGTCATCAACATCCAGTCAGATTCGAGAAGAAAAGGTTCGTCTTCATCAACATGAAATCGGTTTTTCAATCTTCTGCACTCCACCTCAGCATAAAGATCACGATTCGAATTTTCAACACAATTGTGAAGTCAGTCTGTCACAGCTTCTCCACGGGTCAGAAACTTGCAGTGAGTGCAACGAAAAGAAATCCAACAGGTTGCAGACTTTCATCAACAGCTGCCCCCTTCGCTAGCTCCACACTGAAAATCAAATAGCCAGGCAGAAAGAATAAGCATCAAAAAACTCCGGCTGAGTAGAAACCAACGGTAAGGCGATCGCTCAACAAATGCGTAGGAGAAAATGGAGGTGGATCGGGCATGCATTGAGGAGGCCATCAAATGACATCGTGCTCAGTACAGGCCATCGACCGAGTAGAATCCTAATGAGAACTGACCAGTGGGTCATCAGTATGAGGGTAACATGGAGGAGATCATGTGAGTTGGAGGAGATGAGAGATTATAGACAGTCGTGAGCGCAGCTGAAGAGGACGACACAAAAGAAACTAATTGGAGGGGTGTTGTCGAGTCACTAATTTCCTATCGGAACCCAAAGGAATGGTGATAAAAAATCAAGACGTTTATGTCTCATATGAGATATAAGACTCTGGTGAACACGATGTTCTTTAACGTCAGATTCAAGAAGAAATACTTACAAAGTAGAGCATTTTTTGTTCAAATCTGTTCAGCGACCTCGTCATTGATTCTACAGTGAATTTCAAAAGAATCCAAATTGAAAGTTACTTTATCCAATTCACTTTGTGTATACAACACTCACTTGGTTAGCTCTGCAACACGTTGTTCGAGTAAATGTTCGTTCATCCTAATTATTTTCGACTCACGTTTACCAACCTAAAACCCTTCACGCAAATATATTCACTAAATTAAAGATGCGTTAGATTACCTGAATTATTTCTCACTATTGTCACTACAGATAAGTTTAGAACTGTCTTACTGTATACAGCATTTATGTGATACATGAACTGGGGTACACACTGAGCAGTAGCTCTTAGTTGCAGCATGAAGTTTTCTTTTCACCCATAGGCTTCTTGTAAAAATTATTCCGCTTCTAACAAATGGAACCGAAAATATGGCAATTGTTCAACAAGCATGTCACGTCCACTGGTGAGAACTCGAACATTACCTCGTCCATCATGAAGTTGTTATTCAAAGTGACTCAGTAATGAAGATAAATCGCTGAATTCTGTGTGCCTCCACATCATATTAAGTGAACCAGTCGTCAGCATACATCACTGGAGAGACAAACTCCTTTGACTGTTGTATGTAGTCTCCTCTTACAGTAGTACGGTAGTCCCAAAATTTCGTAATATCTTAATCCCAATCAATGGTGAATAGTCGATTCCCCCAGTCAACATGTCTACCCACTATTCTTGATGTCTCTACACTGTTGTGTAGCTTGTGTCATTTGACTCAATGCCTTCAACGGACAGATACCAATGAGCATACACTCATGGACTATGCACACACGATCATAGGAATCATCAAAAAGACGGTTGTACCGAAGAAACGAACTGACGAACTTGCATCCCCACTGAGAATGAGATATATCAGCATTCACCAAGCAAGTAGTGCATCAGTGACATATCACTTCTATGTCATCAGGCTTTGCCTACTGGTCAATTACAAAGTCATCGGTTCTCCCGTTAGCTTAGCTTTCCCGTCTAATTGGTTGTAACCACCACCTTGTTAATTTGAGATGACAGCCAAGTATTAAAACCCACTGAAGTCTCAAATCACAATAATCATTAAGACGTCATGGTACATTTGAGGAAATTAGAGCATATGCATACACTGTAGTGCTCTACAGTTGGATTCCACCACATAAGGAAGAAATTCATTCGATGATACAACTACACAGTAAATAATTCATTATTAATGTATCAGTGTTTGATTTCATCACACACAAGATTCTCCTATCATGGAATATTCAATGGTGATACAGGCTTGACTGGAAGAAATCAATGCTTCTTTCAGTTAGCATTGACAATCATTACTCGACCACTCTTGTTATTCATTTCCCTGCTCACTGTATGGACTGACTATCTGACTGTCGGACTACCTGACTTACTCCTGAATCATTGAATCTTGGCTTATATTCACTGTGTCCCATAAATATCCATCGGTGTGTTAAGGCCGAAAACAAGCACGCAATTTCATCAACACTGGGATAACTTAGGAACAGATACATTTCTATCATCACTAAAAAGCATTATCAGCTCTCACCCTCTTGCGCTTTCGCTCTCTTTATTGCTCGCTCGCTCTTTCTATCCCTCAATCTCACATGAGCAGCTTGATGATGATGAAAAGCATGCACCGTGCAATCACTTGACTATGAACACATGTAAAGTTTGACTTATCCACATATGCCTGCAATCATCATCCGATTAACACTCTACTCATCCATTCATAAATTCGACAGATTGATTATCATACTACTGACACAGTTAAATACACACATGCATACACCTAGACAGAAAAACAGCCATACAGACACACTCATGAACTCGCTGAAGCGTGACTTGAGACATGAAAAGTTTTACAAGTATCATCGTGTCAAAGTGTTTTGAAATTTTGACTGACACTGACGACAGTCCTGTTTCACGAATGAAAATCATATGAACGCTTTGATTTGCTCACCATCTATTTGTCGATTCCATATGCCGCTATATACAAGAGGTGACGTCTCTGCAAATGGTCTGTGATACAACAGGCAAACCAATGTGTTTTGTGCATCATTCGGAATGTTGTTAACAGAGTTTGCATTTCACTTTTTTTGCCTTAATCTGACTTTATTTAGGTATAAACCACATTCAGGTAAATCTCTGTTCTATTTGGAACATCTCAAAAATATGAATAACTTTTTGGTACTTAGTGTTATTTTGAACACATCCTAGTAATTGGTACTTTGTATTACTGTGGAAATAAGAGCTCTCAAAACATAATGCTGACTTATTTACATGGCAAATAAAATGAAGCCTTTAATTTCGTCATTCTCAGACCGTGATATGGCTTCATATCATGGATGACGAATTTTGCTGTATTCGAATGACACATACGTGTCTGAGAATTTGCATTCAATATATTATATTGTACACTGTGGTTAGTGAACTAACCTATTAACAATCAACCCATGTGTTATCAATCTCCACGTGGGTAGAGATTCACAAGTCATCTTTGCCATTGTATTTCATGGAAATCCGCGTAGCAAATAACTTAAAAATGTCTAGTTGATGGGATCTCTTTGTGCGTATATGTACTTTTTAGTCGCTGGCAATTAATTACACTTTTCCTCATTGACTACTCGATACACTTCGTCCGACAAAACAATAATCCTCGAGTTGTGCGCAAGTGGTCAGCCTTTTTGTTCTAATTAGCTACTTCACTCTGAAATATCACATTCTACTAGAAAGACAGAAAATACCAACTGGAACAAGATCTTACGAAGGAAAATATTATATTTAATTAAACAAAAAAGAGATAAGAAAACAACGTATTTCCTTCACCAATATTGCTTCAATTCCCTTGGAATCGAATTCATTTTCCTGCAGCTGAAACAAAATGAAACCAGAAACAGGGTAAAAGTAAGTTGAAAATAGACACGTATCTTGTACAACAGAAATTATTATCGACAGTTTTCATCTAACTGACTGTTGCACTAATCCTCAGGCAATACTTCCAGTGAATATTGAAACACAGAATAATTGTGTACATTATCTGGTTGATTCCAAGTTACAATTCTCCTCACAGGAAATGAGCTATGCAAAGTACCATCTGAATTTACGATGTTCTCGACAGTTTTTACAATCCTGATATTGGGTGCAACCGCCGACTGTGATCGTGTGGCTGGTCAGCCATTAGCTCAGCCATCATGCACCTGTTCACTGATGAGTAATCAAGAAATGCGAGTGGATAAAATTTGATTGGTACTTGTTTCTCAAGGAATCATCTAGCAGATTTCAGATAACCACGAAATCCATCTTCAAGTTCATGTTCACTTGTGCAGTTAGTTAGTAATTTAAAACACGCTGAGGATCTAAGTAGCAACTTACTTCAATAAAACTGCTTGGCATCTTCCTTCATTTCAGACAGGAGACAGTTAATTCTGCATTCTGGGGTTTGAACTAGGCAGTTGTAAGTCATTTCAATATTTCAACTTACACTTGAAAAATTCAATCCTCTTCATTTCCAATAGTTTTATTTTTTCCACTAGTTCCTCTGAAACAGTAAATAGATTGTCAGTGATGTATCAGTAGCTGAAATCTCATTATGTTCGATCATGTCATCTAGTTTCAATGTGACTGTTATTCTGAACTTAACAACGTGTATCATAAATGGTTTTTTACGTTATTGCGTGATACATTGATGAAGTCACTGAAGCTTCATCGGAGTAGTTTCGCGTGTCCTGGCAATATGAAATTAACTCTATACGAGCGGTAAATTTAACGCTTTTGTGCATCTATATTTTAGACTAAATTGTTATCAACTATCCAACAGTTTACAGATTCTAATATTAATGTGAAAAGCGATACTGCTGATTTTATCAATAATACAGCCTAATTTGGTATAAGTGAATACGATGACTTGATAATATACACATAATTAGCCATGCAGGCTACTTTTGTCTCTTACGAAAATGAAATTCACTGAGAGGAGCATTCATCTCTGGAACTATGAAATATCACAGGTGATCAAATCAAATAACCATGTAAAATTACTTGTGCCAATGTCGAAATTATCACGATCTCTTTGATACTCTTTCATAATTTTAGCAGCGTACAATGATTCTGAAATGAATAATAACTTGTTATCAAACTCAAAGTCGCATGCATACTTGACATTATTGAAGGGAAATACTTCATACAAATACATTCAATGTACAATGAGTTATGTGTAAGTATTTTGTGCACTTTGCTTTTTCACTTAATGAATAAATTCTTACTTTCAGTTAACGTGTGGTTGATCTGTTATCTTTACCTTCACATGATCTTCAAACTGAAGATCTTCAAGAACAAGTCACTGTCAATTCGAAATACCATGTTCATACTTGCTTGCTTGCTTGTTGGCGATCAAAATTTTAATTATGTCTGACAACCAGCTAGTAACCGTGATCCAAATGTCATTCTCTGTTAAACATGAAGTTCTGAAGTTCGTTGTTGTAGTAATGTCATCATTTTCATTCAAATACGAATCGCATGGAGCTTAGTGATGAAGACATTTTGAACTTTGAAATATATTAAGCAAAGTGAAATTGTCCGCTCACCACTTGTAGATCTATTTTTCTCCACAGTTTTGAAGTAATCTAAGTAATAATAATACAATCGGATGATATGATTATGAGAAAACGATTCCTCTAGAAGCGTCATCTAGTTATGAATACCGTGACAATGTGTGTTATATTCACCGAACTAATCGCATATCCATTTATATTCTACCATAGCAAAAAATATTCCAATTCTACAGTCAGCGTCCTCTTCAATTGGTCCACTCTTCAGTCTGCATTTAAATGTAATGCAAGGTGGAAGTCGATCTTAGCTTCATGTCATTTTTTACAGTTGAGAGGAAATTACTGAATAGTTGTGGAAAATTTTGCTCGTCAGACATCTGTGTGATGGCGACTAATTAAATGCGTCTACTTTACATACAAAATCATCACCTCGTTCATCAAATGGTGTATCGTAATAGTCTCGTCCAAGGCTTAATTGTACCTTGAAGTACAGTGATCCATTTGATGAATACAATCACTCACTTAAAATATCTCTGAATGTACGAGTAGTCTTGATCGCTGCCGTTTCCAGCAATTCAAGGTTAGCTAAAAAACAGGAAGTGTTTAATGATATTTAAAACGTTAATCAAGAAAATGCATTTTCACATTATCATTATACTGAATACGACATATTGATGATCCGAAAACCTGTCATAATAATTTGATTATGTCTCAACACGTTCCTTCTCACCATACAGTGAATATATGAGCTTTCAAAAGTTTAGTCCACCACTCACGAAAAGAGTGACGACTCGCTGGTGGTAAAACTGGCCTTCCAAATATTTCTGAGAAGTTATTGTACTGGTGGTGAAAAAGAAATCTACTACAATCTAGTTAATGTGTTTGTTATTGATGAGTAAGTAGGGCACTTAACGACTAACTGTTAACAAAATGACTAGTGAATTTTCATACTAAAAGTTTATTATTCATGAACGTAGTGTGCAATATGAATTTACAGAATCTTTTTTTACCTTTGGATGTTTTCACTGCTTCCTTCGCTTTCATAAATTCCTTCTTTATCATTTCAATTTGGACTATAATATCACAGTATCGAAAAATGTGAAACGTCTCATTGTGTGTTCTTCAGCGTGAAATAATCATATTAACACAATGTTTTCTGAATGTCACAGTTTATGGTTATCCTGTCCAACTTACCACATGACATTTCGAGTAGTTTACTGATATCAGTAACACAGATACATTCACTAGGTGTAAACTGTATATATACTGCATCTGTGCTCATCTTCAAGGTTGGCTTGACTTTGTCCATTATAGAACAATAATCGTTTCCATAGAATATTAAAATTTCTAAATCAATTTGTGAAATCATTGAAATAATAATCGTGTCAATGGTTTTGCACTTTACAAGTTGTATTTATAAGGAGATGCTACAATTTGAAGAGATTTTGTGTGTTAAAGACTGATGTAGCGTCTGATACTGATTAGATTTATCAGTAGAATTTAAAGAGACGTTCTTCGACATAAAAACATCGAATAGCAGGGAGGTGGTTTTGACGTCAGGGAAAGCGAATGATTTAGCGTTTTGATAAAATATGACAGACATGATACGAATATGAAGAAATATAATATTAAAGGGTGAAACAGCACAGCTCTGGGCAGATGTGGGTTTGAAGATAAGGTGTACATAATTTGGCAATTTGGAGATACGAAATCCGGAATAAGCATTGCTTTACCAAGTCTCAGTTCTCCTGTCGTTACACTGGCAGTTCACTGCGTGGACATGTTTCTGTCCATTATTTTGTGTGAACCATAGTATGTAAGGCATAGATGTTGACACGCACACACACATTTTGCACTAAAGTATAATAAAACCATGTAATACACTTTGTACTTGTTGATGATCAAATGTGGAAAACAGTGTTCATTGTCATAATTTTCATCACGTATTACTCATCACGATGATCCTTCTGTAAATGGAATTCCGATAGAAATCCACCTGTGTCATTATACAATCAGCTGATGCTCAATGAATTTGGGCAGATTTAGTGTTCGGATGCATGGAAACAGCCTTTCCACGTATTCAAACAACTCGAGAATTTAGTCGAACAATCAACTAGCTGCTGGATCTGGTTATCATTAAGGAAACTCACACATGGTTTATTACAAAAAGCATCACCACATTTCAGTGGAATTGTGGATATGCATATTAATTAGATCAGAGGAACTACTATTCACGAAATGAAGAGAGATATTTCAGCACAGTTATTAAGTTACGAAGAATGAATTCCAAACGGAAAAAACCAACCTTCGTCTTTCTTCAAATTGCCTGATGTCTCCGCAAAAAGTTTGCCTGCAAATGATACATAACACCATCGTTAAATTTTCAGGTACACGACGAATCCAACATTATCATAATCAGTTTACGTAAAGATGGGTTCAGCTGACTTCAGTTCAAATGACATCATAATAAACTTACTTATCAAGCATAAAGCCTTATTAGAAAATGCTATTAAACTATTGAGTAAGTGTACTGAAACTAACATATCGATGGAGAGTTGTCGCTTTTAACAGATTCTAATGGCAAAATATGACTAAGTGAATACATGGATGGGGTTTGCTTACTATCGCTTATTTCTTGAACTACTCTCCGTTATTTGGATGGTACGTATACTCACAGATATTCTCATCATTCTCTATCAAGTGTGAATGCCAGTGCTGATGAGAAAATCGCGGACATTCAAAAAGTCTCAAAATACTCATTATCGTGGACATAACTCAGTGAAGGGAATCAATGAAATGTGCAGAACACTTCTACAGAATATCGCTTTCTCCTACAACGCAAACAGTTCATGCGAGATTTAATTAAAGATTGTCAATGAGTGACGTATCCAATTTTTTTTCTCGCTAAGTCAAATAACACAGTCGTGGGTGTGATTTTTACAGGACATATCGTCATTCCCATGTGTTGTGGTAAATCTTGTGTGAAAATGAGAAGTTTTTGTGGCTTTAAGCGCTTCGCCTAATTACAGAAGAAGGATATTTACTTTCATACAAAATATCAAATAACCTACTGCCTTTCCAAATAGTGGAATCATATAAAAATTTTACCTTCTGCAATATCGAGATATTTTCGATTTTCCCATTTCTTTGAAATACGCCTTTTCATCAGATCGTATAATCGTTTACTAGCTGAAAGAATATATGAGAAATCACCAGGTATAAATATTACTCATAAGTTCTGTAAGATCTGGACTACATGTTTTTTGGGCTGTGGAATGTTCCTCCTGCATGATGAGAGTGGTTATCTATCTAAATGTCTCAGTATGATTCAGTTTTAAGCATCCAACAGATTTCAGCGTAATATCATGTGTAAACCACTGAATTCACCTAAGCCGTGTATAACAATTGTGAATGTGACCAGATTTCTGTGAAATAGTTGGAAGCAATATGACTACATTTGAACAATCTATGAAAATTATCATCAGTTTCAACGATGATGTCATCAATTAACAGAGGAATAAGCTGTAGATCTTCTGAATATCACTGGAACGATGGACATTAGTAACAAATCACTATAAGGAAAAATTAGAGGGTGGTCTATTTTAGTAAAATAATGTCCTAACGGCGATCAGATTTATCCTCGCCTAATTTCGCTCGAAAACGTTTTGTTAGAGAAGTGCGATTGACGTGGATGAAAAGGAAGTATGATTGAAGATTGAAATAATGACATGACACAAAACACCAGTTCAAAATCTTATATACATTCTACACAGAACTGGTTGCCTAATTTCAGAGAACCGACGAATTTTCGATTAAGTGGTATTACAACTTTTAGTTAAGAAATCAATCATACCAAGAATTGTGTAATTGAAAGCAGTATCTTCTTCCAGTGCCTTCCTGTATTCATCTATAGAGAAAGGAAGCACTGTTTGATGCATCTTTAAGTACTCGAAAAGCCAACAATCTGTGGCGTGCATTTGTATAGTAGGAAAGTGTGAATTAAGTTCATTTATAAACAGATGACATTACGTCGATATTAAATTTTGCTACAATCGGTTAGTCCTTTTAAATTACAATAGTCAGGCACATCTCTCTCAGCAGATATCATGGATGAATGTTGCTGCTGGTATCAGTTTAAGTTGAATGGAGACAAATCGTGAGCGAATCTCACAGTACGACTGCAAATTGTCGTCATTCATAGGCTAGAATAGCAGTCAACTGTTTAAGTTGTCCTCACGGAATATGAGAAGACTTTCGACAAAGTTGACTGTGAAGTAACTTGTTTGCCTTACTGACACTTCTAAATGCTGTAAACTCTGATGTATCTCATTCAAGAGGCATAGTATTATGCAACTTCCGAAACAACTTTCAGCGGAAAGTTCATGAGAATCTTTTTAGGTTAAGACAAAGCCGTCTACTAGCACCTATAGTATTCCTATGGTATTGTTCTGAAGTGAACCATTCGAAACATCGTTGGGAATGAGCATTTCAATGGTTCATTAAGGAAGGTGAAGAACGAATAACAGTAGTAATTTCATTCTGTAACTCGATAACTGTGGAATTGTTCAATCATTCGACGTTTTATAAAAATAAAGTAGAATTATATAATCGAAGTTTGCAAGTCGTGTAAATTAACTTGAGATATGTGTGGACCCTAAATAAAATTCGAAATGTTCTCAATGATGCATACTGTTTCATTGTATCATGTATGTATTGAACAAGCCAATGTTGAAGAGGACATTGTAGAGAAAGTGGATGATGGAGGAAATTGTTTCACTACTGAATACCACGTCACTCGTGATTGAATTGACGACAAATTTTAAAATGCTTCATTAAATGCTCTAGATTGCATTCGCATAGACGAGCGATAACGGCTTCATGTGTTAGCCCAGTGACATCTGTCACACTAAATGATTTCAAGCTGACGTTCATTCTACAAACAGTAACATGGTGTTTTTGTCTTCAGGTACCAAATGATTTTTCCACATGCATTCTGTTTATTACTTTAGGAAGAAATAACCCACCAATAGAAAAATTCACCAGCTTCTTATCTTTGGCACCGATTGCTGTAAAAGTGTAGATAATTTTTGAGAAATAATTCACTTGTACTCGGAGGCATGGTTAAAAGGGGACAGTGAGATAACCTGAAATGTATGCTGAGGGTTTGTCCGACATGAAAAGTACAACAAAGCAAAGCGAAACACAGAAGCTGCTGGTTTTTATACAAAATACATGGCAACTTGTTCGAGGCGTTACATAACTTATCCATCAGACAATACTGTCTCTGTGGGGAAAAGAATATTGAAACGTGAATTAACAGCATTCATTCGGCAAATGACCCAATGTAGCCACCATTTAAGTTATAATTCAGTATTTAATGCGATGCATATAGAAAAGATGTGTATTGGGATAATTTGTAAAATGTGCTCATGAAATTCATTCCTCAACTTGAAGTTCCTCCATAAAATGTAGCAGACTATTTGTTGAAAGAATTTTCTGTGCTGCGGACACCAGGAGACCACTCTCCGAAATACTAGTTTTGATTATTTATTTGTCTAGTAATTGAATTCTTCGGTAATCTCCAATGACACTGCAATTCATTTCAATTCGCAATCCAGCATATTTAACTTCAGAGAAAATTCACGCCTTTATTGAGGAACAGATCATTTCAGGAACGTCAAAGAATCGAATGCGTGAATGACAGGACTTACATTCGAGAAATTCCTTTGCCCATTTACTTTGATATAAGTGTTCAAGTCTCAGAATTTCTGTTTAAAGTGGAAACAACACAAAATTAGGGTATGGTGCAATGTTGGTTGATACACGTTTTTTGTATAGAGAATTGGAACTTCTAGAAATCAGAAAGATTGAGCGAAGAAATATTTACTTTTCAATTAGATCCTCATCTCATCGCCAATTGATTGGTATTCACATATGTGTATTGTAATAAAAATGCTATATATATTAAGTTAGAGCCACAGATGAGAATCTAATTGAAAAGTAAATATTTCTTCGCTCAATCTTCTTTTTTTCCAAATGTCTAAATGAAAATTTTGAGTATCGAAATGATGCTGAGCATATATTTCTTATTCTCTATTTAACGTTCATCTCTGTAATTCTGCACTCTCTTATGCTCAAGTTAACAAAGCGCTTCCTAGTTGTTCCTTGCTCTTGCATGTTAAAGTTTGAGAACAACAGTTATTGTTTGTGTTGTGCGCTGTGAGTAACCCCGAACAGTCGATAATAAACTTACATCTGTCTTGTTTGTTAACGTTTCATCTAGGAGTATTCACCTTCAAATCACAAGTAGGTGAAATTCCGTGCCCATGATCAGTCCTTTGTCACTATTGGATGATGAAACTCTAGCGTGTTTGAGTATTGGCTAATTGATGATGGCAGAATAATAACCTGACAAATCACTGCAATTTTCAGGGAATATGACATGCATGGAAAGGCTGGCTACTGTTAAAGTTACCAAAGAAGTAGGCGCTGGAATATATGAGGTTCAGTAGAATGAACCAAGAGTTTTGTGAATCAAAACATATCCACCTGACCATTCAAAAGCTCAGATGTCGTTCTTAACATGCATCTGATACTTTGTTAATTCGTTTCTCAGTGACACATTTCAACTTTTGTGTTCAACATAAGACAAGGAACTTTGTTTTGAAAGCATTTTCGTAATCGTGCCCCACTATTCATTATAACTTGACATTGTCTGAGTACAGTAATTTCGAATAAAGAAAGAAAAACAGTTTTTGCAGAGTAAAATGGTACCAGAATTTATTTCGTTGGCTTGTAATCAGATGCAAACAGCCTTTATTAAAATTAATTATAGGGAATAAATGTAAAATGATTTCCCTTCGCAGATGGTGATCACACTTCAGTGTCCCCCTTTCCTCCAGCTGAGACAGTCTAAATTGTTTACTTGTTTTGTCACTTACAAACACACAACACACAATTAAAACAAACTGGATTCCAGTGCCGTGCTTCTACAAGCCACCTGGACCAAGAGGGGAAGGAAGAATTCTACAGACAACTGTATGCCGTATTGCACACTAAACCGAATAGCAACATCACATTGCGAAAATGGAAGTAGACAACAGTGGAAGTCGACGCTTTGTAGGTCGGATGTGGATGAAAACCATGAGGACGGTGGACCCTTCACATACTTCTCTGCCTTCACTCAGTCGTTCACTGCAGTTAGTAATAGAACATTCACGAAATGATATGTTTCATCAACCGGACACACCAAATATCAAATGATCCTCATCTCAATCTCAGGAATGTCATAATGAAGCATTCTGGACATAAAATCGATAAGAGAATCACACGTGACAGATTGGCAAGTGAAGCGTAATATGTCGCAGAGAAGAGAGACCTCAGATTACTACATCAGTTTATCATGTAGGTGTCTTCGAAGAAACCAACATCGATGATATCAAAGTGGATAGATAGAAAATAGGAGAAACGAAGTAAACTCTCGTAACAGACCATGACCTGCAAACTGCTCGAAAATATAATCAATAGCAGGCCCAGTACTCGCAATGAATACCGAATCTTCAAGAAAAGCAAACGTTAAGATGATATTAGATGATTTGAGGCAATTGGCACGAAGCCTCGGATCTACGTTTCGTGCTAGCTGACACTTACCAGTCAGCAAGGCAATTCAGCATTCAGCTTGAAAGAACTCATGTCCTTTCTGAGATTTGAACCTGCGTCACCCACTGCTGCTGCACAAGTAACTAGTTTCCAATCAAAGTACCCACTGCAGTCCTACATGAGATCAATCGCGAGCCCGAATAGCTCAATGGTAACGTCTCTGACTGCAGCATTGGGTGATGCGAGTTTGAATCTCAGAAGAGACATAAGTTCCTTCAGGGTTGCAGATACGCCTTCCTGACTGGTGAGTGCCAACTAGCACGAAACTTAGGTCGAAGGCTTCCTGCCAATTGACTCAATCCATCGAATATCATCAAATCACTGTGCACCGTGATGTCGAGCTACTTATAATGGTGGCCATATTACAGACCGGACTAGTCTGCGCCAAAGATAGTACCACACATTACACTAGTTATCAGTACCCAATCAAATTATCAAACGTTTCGAATACCATGATGTTACTGGAAGTCAGGAAGGTGACAGAACCAGGTGCAATTCCGTTGAAAGGAACTCATCGGATATACTCACGCCACTGGTGCATTACATTTCAGATGACGGAAAGTTGCAGGCTGGCTGGAAGGATAGGCTACCTTGTCAAACTATCAGAGAAAGGTTGCTTATGTCTCTACGAAAATTGAACAGAGAATAATGCTTCCGTCCAATCCAAGCAAAAAACTGTCTCGTGTCATCCTAGAAAGAGACAAAATGAAGCTATGAATGCGAAAATCCCTCAATAACATGCTGGTTTCAAGAAAAGTAATACCTTATCATCGGAGAGAGCATAGGATTGCAATCAAATATCTATCTCAACTTCACTGACTTTGAAAAATCCTTCGACAGCTTTGGAAACTATGGAGTACGATGCTTCGAACAGCTACGTGAATTCGTCAAATGCTAAGAGGTCCACAACGGAAATCTCAAAGAGACTGGTCACAGATGGTGCTCCTGGTCGTGGGCGACTGGGTCTTGTGGGAGATCGTGAGGAGGAGGAAGATGATCATACGTTGATGCAACAGGCAGACTTGGAAATGTTGGAACTTCGTCGACGACTTATGTCTAATATCACACAGACTTGAAGGTCTGCAAGTGATGACGAACACTTTCGCAGAAGAATTAGCCAGCGAAGACACGCCTTCAAGTGAGCATAGAGAAAATAAAAGCGTTGAACACAACTTATCCAGGAAGCACCATTTCAACAATACGTGGTGGCAAGATTGACGACATTGCAGTCAGCTAAGGTTAGAGAAGCAAGACCGAATTTCACCGCTTTCAAGCCAGTAGGCGAGTTTATTCCACTTAGTATAAGGGGGACCAGGTATGCATCTTCCACACTGACGTCAAACTAATGCTTCTACATGATTCAGAGACTTATCGTATTGGCAAAAGCATTTACAAAAGACTTTTGTAAACACCTGATTTTGATGCCTCAGTACTAAAGGCAGGGATGTTAGAAAGTATTAACAATAAGGAAGTCTGGTGACAAACCAGTTATGCACCTACTTCCCAACAAATATGTCGAAGGTATTGAAGGTATATGCTACATGAGTTGAGAAAACTGTTGACTGATATCACACTCCAGTCCGTTTAATGGAACGTGAGTGTTACATGAGGAGATGAATGTTGGTGACATTGTGGAGCTCGTGTAGGGGGAAATACAGGTTATTTGGCCAGTTGTGTGGCCAGCTACAATGGACTGCAGAAAGGAGGATAATATAGAGATGTGCAGCTGAGCTCTTATTTTCCACTTGCAGCTCAAGAGAGTAATAATAATATTCTGGAAAAGAAGCTGAGAACGGCTAGGAGAGCAGTAGACAACAATAAGTCTCTGAACTCATTTCCAGACAAAACCGCTTCCACCAGTATCCCATTTATAAAGAGAATCTTCCACTACACTCACAAGTGAGTTCATGGGTTTCAGTAACGTGCCTGGAATCACCAGACAGCGATGACAATTCGCGCAGCGGTAAGGATAGGAAGGTGGGTGATACAAAAGGTTTCGTGTCACACCCTAGACAGACGTTATTTCAAACATTAGAATCAGTCAGCGTTGTTCTGTTACCATAGATGTTATCACGCACAGACCAAGAGGTACATTTCATCTTCCTCACATGATAACAAACAAACGAGTTACTCAGTCATCCTCAAAAGCATCACAAGTGTACATCTTTGATTCATTGAAATGCATGAAATATGAAATAAACTATTGATCGAAAAAACCTGACCAAAAATATTCATGGCTGACATGTAATTCAAAAAGACGTAAAAGGCTAGGAAAACTGCCGTTTCAACGATTCCTTTCATAAGCTGTAATTATCAAGGAAATCATAAGACTGACCCGAGACTGGTAAAATTTGTCCTGGAATAAAAGTAATACGTAATTCAAGGTGTAACCTAGAAAGAGACAAATTTTACCAGTATCCCATTGGTCTGATGATTTCATTGTTAAATGTAATTACCATAGTACAGCTTATGAAAATGAATCACTGTAAGGAAAATTGTCTTCGTTGTTTACGTCTCTTTCTTAGGATTCAAAATAAGAATAATTCGTTCATTGTTATTTTTGTGCAGCCATGCAGAGAGTGTGATAAAATTACTCACCAGGTTTTATTATTCCTTCGACATTCTGGGGATCTTCGCTCGTCTGAATTTCAATCATGCGAACTAAAACAAACAAACGAGTGAAAATAAGTCCGAAGTATGTGGATTGTTTAATGCTTGAATAAATGTTCTGACAGATTAAATGTCGACCTGCAGGCAACATGAAATCAGACTTTCTATCTATGTGTAACTAATTATTTATGTAGTGCGCCTGTCCTCCGTGCATTATTGACACACACTTGGACAAATGTAAATATAAATCGGACAATCTGCTGCTAGCCAGTACCAAGTGATTAGGCCTTTTGCACTCATCAAAGTTACTCTGCAACTGCGATTCAACTCATCTCAGTCTGTTATATTCACATGCATATCAAATTGTGTCCTGGAAATTTTCAAGTTTCTTGGAATAGATGAAGAAATATCACTCACGTTTAAGCAACAGTTTCCTGTTCTACTTTACAAGAATAATTTGCATGTTACTAAATCTAGGTGACATTACATATATCTGTTGACATGAGACATATATCTCCCTGAATTTACAAGGAGATAAGCAGCTGTAGAAGATATTTTTAAAAGCTACTCAGTGTTATCAGTAATTGAATTGATTGATTAGCCGTCTGTAAATCAATCAAGCGATATAAGTAGTAAGAGAATGTGAACACTGATCCTTACAGAACAGTCTAAAGTAAGGAGACAAACCAATAATGATTTCCGGTGAAATAAACACATACATTTATCATGCACAGCTTCACGGTATAAATTTGCGTATGCGTTCAGTGTACAACTCCGATTATCTGAAACAGAGAAAAATATTTCCTTCAAGCTATTTAATTAATCCTTCATTCACCAAGTCAAACACACAGAAAAATAAAATTCTCTTGTTTATAACAAATCAGGTAATTGGCCGATTCAGCTGTTTCTGAAGTCCACAAACAAACAATGAAAATCGCCTCAATCAGAAGTTATGCTCATCTCATGATGCATTCTGCTACTTAGAAGTAAAATTGATTTTGCATATTCACTTTTGTCAGAAGAGGCCTAGACCTCTGGAATGATGTTGTCCTGCGTAAATGAAGCTTCACACTTACAATAGACAATAAGTTGAATACATCAAAATGACTTTACAACGAGTATTCACACAAATCCAGAAAATCTATCAGCACATTCCAGTGTAAACTAAGGCTTGTTACCACCACAAGTAAAAGATGGACCAAGCCTAACGAAATGTCGTCACGGGACACTGTGAACGAAAGCTAAACAACAGATAGATCAAAATCATGCTGGTAAACGGACAGTGGATTGGAAATAAAGCTGACCTTCTACTACACCAGTTAGGATCAAACATACTTTTTGTAAAGCGTAAAGGAGATATTCCACAAAACCGTCTCCAGTAGCTATTAATAGCCTGTCAGTAAAAAGCCTATTGCATGAAAGAAAAGATCACTGTTAAAAAATGTAGCAAACTCTTACAGTAAGTAGTCAACTTGTTTTGATTGTCTGAAATTAAAATAAAAGACAATACCTCGAATGAAATTCAAGTGAATGCTGTTAAGAAAAGGCACACCAATCAAAAAACATCTAAAAATTGCACTGATTGATAAAACAAGTTAGTATAAAAAGGAAAAACTTCCCTAGTTAACTAGCTCACTAGTTTTCTAGTTTTCTAGCCCGGTTAAAGAGGGAGGGTTGGGCCTGGGGCTAGCAACTGACATCAATGACTATTTCAAACCGCTAGAGAAACTTCAACACAGGGATAACATATCACGCAATACAAAAACTTCAAGTAAAAATCTTATTCTTCGCTTGAGTCGCAGAGGCAAAATGACGCGAGAAGTCAGTCAGCCAGCAGATGTGTCTTCTGTCACTGTAAGCAAAAGAAAGAATGGTTCTGTGGAATGGTTGTGCAACATACGAGACTGGGAAGGCTGCCCAGGTAGCCTAAGAGATGCGAAGATATGGCTTGGAAGTACTGGGCATCTTCGAAGGCAGATGTAATAGATGTGGATTGACAATATTGTCAATGGGAGAGTCAGTAATCTACTGCAGCCCAGTCACCCAGAGGACAACTACGAAAACACTGGGGCGATGAATGGGTATAATGATGTCAACAATAGCAGACAAAACCTTAATGCAGTGCGAACCAATATCATCCAGGATCATGCTAGCAATATTCAACTCCAAAAGGAGGAAGGTAACAATTAACCAATGCTGAGCACAGTTCTACAGAGGACGCGGATTAAGAGAGGAAAGAAGTTTTTTTACTGACAACTTCAAACATTAATGCACAGCATCCCAAACAGTGACATCAAAATCCTTCAGAACAAAATGAATGCCAGTCGAACTGGAAGCAAATAATACGGGGAGAGAACTCATCCTGAGCCGAGAGGCTCTCGGAGAAATGAATGAGAACAGAGAACCTTTCGCTGACATCTGAGCTTTCAATCCTTTGGTGATCAGAGGGGATGTGCACGAGCACAAAAATATACCCAAATTAACATGGATTACGCCCATCGGGCACATAACCAACCCGATAGATTTCATATCAATTTTGCTCGTGGAGGTGGAAATGCTGCCAGCCTGCTGAACACAAATTCAAGACGGGGAGCAGATATGAGCTCAGACCATCATCTAGTTCCAGGAACCTTAAAGATAAAGCTGTAATACTTCAGAAAAATTGGAGACAGGCCTCTGTTACTCAAGTTCAATATTCAAAACTGACAAAACTTCATGGGATGACTTCACTACAGATCAGATCACTGCAAAGCACTGTTTAAATATGTGAATGCAATGCCGTTCTTTTTATTTCTCTATTTTTTCTTTTGTTGTTGTTGCTTTTGACTTTTAAAATCTTATAAAAATTTATGAGGTAATTAGATGCAATATTGTAATATACGCTGAAAATTCCATACCTGTACCACAAATACTGTTTCGAATAAAGCTATTATTATTCTTATTCTTGGCATCATTGAGTGAACCTGTGTGGTAGAAAATTGTTACTCCCCGAAGCGATATTTAAGGGAACGTGTACACCTGTTCTGGTAAGAAGGAAGGGATAACAGAAAGAATGGCTCTAAACGGAAACCCGGAAGCTTATCGAGGAATGGAAGATGATGAAAGAGAGGACTCAGTGCACAGATGGACACGAGAAGAAGAAGCCAGGTGCAGTGTACATTGCACTGCATAAAAAAACGAAAAAGAGTGTCAGAAAAGACAAGCGACTAATCTATGAAACACTGGTTTGCAATTGAAGCAGAACATGCGGGCTGCAGACGAATGAGTCATAAAGACACTATATCAGATAACCAAGTCTTTATCTGGTAGGCGATCAACGCAGATAATGAAGCCAATAAAAGATGCTCAAGGGAACCTCCTAACCAAGGAGGAGAAACAAATCAAATATTGGGCTGAACTATTTAAATGACCTAACACTTGAATCCATCACCACCAGCAGATTCACAGAAATACCAACAACAGCGTAAATGGAAATGCAAGTGGACAACACTCCTCCAAAGTGAGAAGGAATCCTAAATATGATCAAGTTACTGAAGTCACAAAAGTCAGCAGGAAAATACGATATTCACAAAGAAGAAGTAAAGAGGGCAAAAGATTACGGAAAATATCTTAAATCAATAACAGGAAAAAGTTGATAAAGAAGGAATGAAGATTGTGAATAAGTGGAAGGGGTTAGCGACATTATCAAGCCTGGAAGATGAGTGATGTTGACTAGGGATTTTCAGTGAATGTGTTGTGTTGTGTAGTGTTGTTTTGTGTGTTTTTGTGTTGTTGCGTGTTGTGTGGCCCTGTGTTGTGATGTGGTGTATTGTGTCGGCTTAAGTGTGTCTCCGCGAGCATTTTTCATTTGAACTCAGCGATTTTGCTGTGTTTGCATGAATTTGGGTTAGCTGTCATCGCTGGTTAGTTGGTCAGTTGGTTAGTTAGATGTATTTTCTGTGTTGTTTGTCTGTAGGCTTTTGTGTTTGTTCGTGTGGTAGGCGGAATGAAGTCGATGGTGGTTGATGCATACTGCTGGATGGATTATGAAGGCTGGGCTGGTGGATTGACAGGAGTGGAGAGGGTGAGTGTTGGGTGCAAACTGAACTCACTCACCTGGTGTTGTTGACCGGAATTGAGGCATGGTGATCCGCAAGCGATGACTGTCATTCGGCAGAGTTCTTTTTGACTTAACTCTGACTCGTCGTGTCTCTGTGAAGGAAGAGGGAGAGGGAGTGGGGGCAGTGAGACAGAAAGAGAGAGACATAGAGGCGTAGAGTGGAACATTTCGTTGTGAGTGATGACCGCGAATTTGTGGAAGGGGTTAGCGACATTATCAAGCCTGGAAGATGAGTGATGTTGACTAGGGATTTTCAGTGAATGTGTTGTGTTGTGTAGTGTTGTTTTGTGTGTTTTTGTGTTGTTGCGTGTTGTGTGGCCCTGTGTTGTGATGTGGTGTATTGTGTCGGCTTAAGTGTGTCTCCGCGAGCATTTTTCATTTGAACTCAGCGATTTTGCTGTGTTTGCATGAATTTGGGTTAGCTGTCATCGCTGGTTAGTTGGTCAGTTGGTTAGTTAGATGTATTTTCTGTGTTGTTTGTCTGTAGGCTTTTGTGTTTGTTCGTGTGGTAGGCGGAATGAAGTCGATGGTGGTTGATGCATACTGCTGGATGGATTATGAAGGCTGGGCTGGTGGATTGACAGGAGTGGAGAGGGTGAGTGTTGGGTGCAAACTGAACTCACTCACCTGGTGTTGTTGACCGGAATTGAGGCATGGTGATCCGCAAGCGATGACTGTCATTCGGCAGAGTTCTTTTTGACTTAACTCTGACTCGTCGTGTCTCTGTGAAGGAAGAGGGAGAGGGAGTGGGGGCAGTGAGACAGAAAGAGAGAGACATAGAGGCGTAGAGTGGAACATTTCGTTGTGAGTGATGACCGCGAATTTGTGGAAGGGGTTAGCGACATTATCAAGCCTGGAAGATGAGTGATGTTGACTAGGGATTTTCAGTGAATGTGTTGTGTTGTGTAGTGTTGTTTTGTGTGTTTTTGTGTTGTTGCGTGTTGTGTGGCCCTGTGTTGTGATGTGGTGTATTGTGTCGGCTTAAGTGTGTCTCCGCGAGCATTTTTCATTTGAACTCAGCGATTTTGCTGTGTTTGCATGAATTTGGGTTAGCTGTCATCGCTGGTTAGTTGGTCAGTTGGTTAGTTAGATGTATTTTCTGTGTTGTTTGTCTGTAGGCTTTTGTGTTTGTTCGTGTGGTAGGCGGAATGAAGTCGATGGTGGTTGATGCATACTGCTGGATGGATTATGAAGGCTGGGCTGGTGGATTGACAGGAGTGGAGAGGGCGAGTGTTGGGTGCAAACTGAACTCACTCACCTGGTGTTGTTGACCGGAATTGAGGCATGGTGATCCGCAAGCGATGACTGTCATTCGGCAGAGTTCTTTTTGACTTAACTCTGACTCGTCGTGTCTCTGTGGAGGAAGAGGGAGAGGGAGTGGGGGCAGTGAGACAGAAAGAGAGAGACATAGAGGCGTAGAGTGGAACATTTCGTTGTGAGTGATGACCGCGAATTTGTGGAAGGGGTTAGCGACATTATCAAGCCTGGAAGATGAGTGATGTTGACTAGGGATTTTCAGTGAATGTGTTGTGTTGTGTAGTGTTGTTTTGTGTGTTTTTGTGTTGTTGCGTGTTGTGTGGCCCTGTGTTGTGATGTGGTGTATTGTGTCGGCTTAAGTGTGTCTCCGCGAGCATTTTTCATTTGAACTCAGCGATTTTGCTGTGTTTGCATGAATTTGGGTTAGCTGTCATCGCTAGTTAGTTGGTCAGTTGGTTAGTTAGATGTATTTTCTGTGTTGTTTGTCTGTAGGCTTTTGTGTTTGTTCGTGTGGTAGGCGGAATGAAGTCGATGGTGGTTGATGCATACTGCTGGATGGATTATGAAGGCTGGGCTGGTGGATTGACAGGAGTGGAGAGGGCGAGTGTTGGGTGCAAACTGAACTCACTCACCTGGTGTTGTTGACCGGAATTGAGGCATGGTGATCCGCAAGCGATGACTGTCATTCGGCAGAGTTCTTTTTGACTTAACTCTGACTCGTCGTGTCTCTGTGAAGGAAGAGGGAGAGGGAGTGGGGGCAGTGAGACAGAAAGAGAGAGACATAGAGGCGTAGAGTGGAACATTTCGTTGTGAGTGATGACCGCGAATTTGTGGAAGGGGTTAGCGACATTATCAAGCCTGGAAGATGAGTGATGTTGACTAGGGATTTTCAGTGAATGTGTTGTGTTGTGTAGTGTTGTTTTGTGTGTTTTTGTGTTGTTGCGTGTTGTGTGGCCCTGTGTTGTGATGTGGTGTATTGTGTCGGCTTAAGTGTGTCTCCGCGAGCATTTTTCATTTGAACTCAGCGATTTTGCTGTGTTTGCATGAATTTGGGTTAGCTGTCATCGCTGGTTAGTTGGTCAGTTGGTTAGTTAGATGTATTTTCTGTGTTGTTTGTCTGTAGGCTTTTGTGTTTGTTCGTGTGGTAGGCGGAATGAAGTCGATGGTGGTTGATGCATACTGCTGGATGGATTATGAAGGCTGGGCTGGTGGATTGACAGGAGTGGAGAGGGTGAGTGTTGGGTGCAAACTGAACTCACTCACCTGGTGTTGTTGACCGGAATTGAGGCATGGTGATCCGCAAGCGATGACTGTCATTCGGCAGAGTTCTTTTTGACTTAACTCTGACTCGTCGTGTCTCTGTGAAGGAAGAGGGAGAGGGAGTGGGGGCAGTGAGACAGAAAGAGAGAGACATAGAGGCGTAGAGTGGAACATTTCGTTGTGAGTGATGACCGCGAATTGTGGAAGGGGTTAGCGACACTATCAAGCCTGGAAGATGAGTGATGTTGACTAGGGATTTTCAGTGAATGTGTTGTGTTGTGTAGTGTTGTTTTGTGTGTTTTTGTGTTGTTGCGTGTTGTGTGGCCCTGTGTTGTGATGTGGTGTATTGTGTCGGCTTAAGTGTGTCTCCGCGAGCATTTTTCATTTGAACTCAGCGATTTTGCTGTGTTTGCATGAATTTGGGTTAGCTGTCATCGCTAGTTAGTTGGTCAGTTGGTTAGTTAGATGTATTTTCTGTGTTGTTTGTCTGTAGGCTTTTGTGTTTGTTCGTGTGGTAGGCGGAATGAAGTCGATGGTGGTTGATGCATACTGCTGGATGGATTATGAAGGCTGGGCTGGTGGATTGACAGGAGTGGAGAGGGCGAGTGTTGGGTGCAAACTGAACTCACTCACCTGGTGTTGTTGACCGGAATTGAGGCATGGTGATCCGCAAGCGATGACTGTCATTCGGCAGAGTTCTTTTTGACTTAACTCTGACTCGTCGTGTCTCTGTGAAGGAAGAGGGAGAGGGAGTGGGGGCAGTGAGACAGAAAGAGAGAGACATAGAGGCGTAGAGTGGAACATTTCGTTGTGAGTGATGACCGCGAATTTGTGGAAGGGGTTAGCGACATTATCAAGCCTGGAAGATGAGTGATGTTGACTAGGGATTTTCAGTGAATGTGTTGTGTTGTGTAGTGTTGTTTTGTGTGTTTTTGTGTTGTTGCGTGTTGTGTGGCCCTGTGTTGTGATGTGGTGTATTGTGTCGGCTTAAGTGTGTCTCCGCGAGCATTTTTCATTTGAACTCAGCGATTTTGCTGTGTTTGCATGTTATTTTATAACCGCAAACGCACTATGAATTCCTTAAAATATGGTCCTGAATGCCTTAGAATTACGTGTGCTCAATACAAACGAATAGTTTGCGATATACGTTGGAACTGTCGCAAAATTCTGCCTAAATATTACCACTTCGATATAGCTGCCAGCCAAATTATATAGCGAAACTTCGGTAGAAACAACTCCTTTCAGTTTTCCACTCATGGGGAATTACAAATATCTTGTTATTTCTCTTGACTGAATTGAAACTATCTTTTGTTAGCATCATAATCTTTACTCATTTTACTATTATTATAAGCTTCATAATTTCTGACATCGTCTTGATTTTTCCCATGTAAGTGATTGTTTCTTCTAGCGATGTGACTGAACTATGATCCACTCAAATAATAATATTAATTCCTCATACCAGTTCTACTTTATCTATCTGAACTCCGCCTGTAAAATCTCAGGTTATATATAAACAACTTATTCATCTTTCCTCAGTGTGCGGGCATTTTTCCGTTGTCAAATTGGCCAATTGGAAAAGATAACAAAACCAGGTGAAGGTTGTTGGATTTGATAAGCGTGTAAAATTATTAACGCAGCGTGTGTTTACATAAGGAAATTGCTTATTGCATTCATGATATAAAAATAAAACTTGTGCACTGTGAAAGAGTGTAATTACATTATAGAATTATTGCATTCTTCTTTATTTTATTGAATATCATATACCTAATGCCCAAATTTTTTCAAACCGTTAAGAGTGAACTTGGTTTAGTCAGATAAAACAATAACCTCAGTAATTATATGTTGGGAGGAAGTGAACTGTGACTGAATATAACGTTTGCATTTGTTTATTCTCATGCTATTACTGCACTCCGTTTTCAAGTTTTGCGTATCCATGAACACATACACTCTATTCATGAAATCTCTGTATCATGACACATACGTATACACCGCTTAATTTGGCTTCACTGACAAAGTGAATATTTTGATTGCACATTGCCCGAGTATGATTCCGAAAACAAAATGGTGAGACACATTCGACTTTTGAACACCCAATATTGTTTATACGACCAACTACTGGAAGAAGATTTCACATACATTTCCACCGTTTTCGGATTTTTCTCTACATTTATAAAATCGCATTGAACAGCTGACATAGCCAACATAGTACATGTATATGATCGAGAAGGTTTGTAGCCCAGGTGAGTGATTTTAATTTGTTGTGCTCTCTGAGATGGATGGTGGTTCATTTCCGAAGCTTACATTGTCCTAATAGGCAACACCTTCAGCGCATACTGCAATTTGAAGTGAGCTTTAAGATATTTCCACGAGTTTATTAGTCACCTCTACTCGTGACCTTGAGCGTGAGCTTCGCAAATAAACCACCATCCATCTCAGAGAACACAACTACATCAAAATAATGCATCTTTATTCAATGCAACATTTCACTTCATACTGTAAATCGAATACGCGTCTCAAAAAATTGGAAAAACACTCGGGGCAAGAAATGAAATTATCAAGTTCACAATAACTCACCAACACTTCCAACAACGACCAACGATGCAATCCAGATCAAGTAGACAATCTTCATCTTGCTGATTGACTTCCTTCTCAACTGCCTCGTCTTTTATAGCATAACATGTCGGTCTCCAGCGAATCAGAAACATTGTGGGCGGTGAGTGAAGACAATTCGTAGGCCATTATTTTCTCAGACAATTGGACAGAGACGATTGCTCATCTTGTGATAGGTAGGTTACACAGGCAGTTTTCATTTGGTGTCAGTGAAGGACATTGATGGTAAGGGTAGTGACAGTCAAGGTGAAGCTAAACTACAGTGAAAACGTAAATTGTAGAGAAATATTCAAAATATATTTTTCTTATCAACAACCGCATTTCCCGTAATACTGCAAGTCAGTAGTGGATTGAATGTTGCATAATGTGAGATTCCATAACTTAGTGTTCTTCACAGAACCCAAGACAGTTTATTTATATGTTTGCACTGACGATATTTTTTATCAATGTCATGATTTATCCTCTCTCGAAATAAAGTTATTTTATTCATGGTTGTTGAGCACAGCATCAGTTCATTCGAGCAATGTTGTTTTGTTTTGTTTTTGATATAGTAATTGTTTGATATAAGAATAAAACTTGGGCACTGTGGTAGAGTGTAATTCCATTATGGGTAAATTTTATTTTGATAGAGTCTCACAGTGTTATACAGTAAATATTTACTGTAAATATTACTGTATAACACTGTGAGACTCTATCAAAATAAAATTTACCCATAATGGAATAGTAATTGTTTGTTGGGCTGGATGATTGGATGTGCCTTCTTCATTAGGACAAATTTGAGTGCGTAGGATTAACATTCAGTCGAATGTTTAACCATATGCATATCACAATGTGACAAGTAGCTTCATGTAGGCTGATTTCAAATAAGTGCGGAGGATTCTAAAACTTTTCATTTGTAAGCAAATATCCGTTAAGGATTCAAACGAATACTTGCTGATGGTCTGATCTATGCTTCTGAAACGTTGGCTCACCATTGTCGAATTCTTCATTATCTTTTTTTGAAATTGTTTTCGCAACATATAGAAAATCGTTCTCATATCTTATAGTTGCGGAAGTGACGATATTAGTAAGTTTGAGTTGGATATCCCTTTACCTTGTTATTATGTGTAGTTGAAGCCCATCGCCTGTCCTATTATATTCGAAATGCGTGACTTCCGTTGTCATGTCACTCAAGGCAGATGGAAAAGCATCCAGAACACGTCGTGACTATCATCGCATGGTTAACAGTTACCTATGGCAGCTGAGTCCTACCATGCACGAAGCTAAAAAATATTTCCAAAGAACTAATTAGTTCAAAATATACCTCTTTAAATTAAATCTAGATTCCAGTGGTTTCATATGTGATGCGGGTAGTTGGTATCTCAAGTGGAAGCACCTTCACCAATGAATATTTCGTAGTTGAGGTCATGGTTTGCTAGACTGCAAGTGTACTCCAGATTTTTTTCTAGTTTCATTCATTTGTTATCTTCATTTTTTGAGAGTATTTCCAGGTGACGATTTGCGTGGAAATAATGGCGTGACAATATTTCATAGGAAACTGTGACGTTTCTAAATAGTGAAGCTTTCTCGAAGTTTCTTCGTCATAATGTGGGACGTTCTTTGTCCTCTATCATTTGTCGTAGGAGTCGTAGAATTTTCCAAATATCTGGGACAGGTGTTGAATCATTCCTGTTACATGTATTTGCAGTTGATTCAAAAAACAGAGCTCCTGTTATCAATCTCTCCCTCCACCCTGTGACTTTAGATTTTAAAACTGTCATCCTATGTCATCCTATTATATGTTAAACAATTTAGTTTATCTTATACCCAGCAATGATTATCAGGTCAAATACATAGGTCAAACTAGTAGGACAGGGGCAGTCAGACTAGGTGAACATAAAAACCTAGCAAAATCTAGATTGGTTTACCGAAATAAGATAAGAAATCTGGAGAATAGTTCAGCTTTAGCACTACATACAGTAACACAAAACCATATAATAGGATGACATAGGATGACAGTTTTTAAATCTAAGATCACAGGGTGGAGGGAGAGATTGATAACAGAAGCTTCGTTTATCAAATTAACTGCGAATACATGTAATAGGAATGATTCAACACCTGTCCCAGATATTTGGAAAATTCTAGCACTCCTACGACAAATAAGAGAACACAAAGAAAAATGTAAACCTCAAGTTTCAAAGTGGTGTGATAATAATTGATATGATTATGAACAGTAAATTGTGTTCGAAACCTCGTCATCCAGTAAATAATGACACTGTTTGACTATGTGATACATCTAATAAACAAACTAATATGGAATCTCCCTCATAATTCTCATTTTGTAGACTTAATTAATATAGATGCCAATTCATGTCAGGGAAAATAGCAACACAGAACCGATTAGAAGATTTGATAGTCTGATTAATCAACCAAGCGAAATTTGATGTACACTGAATGCGGCGAAAAACTGTCTCTATTGATGTACTACTTAAATATCCATTATCGTCATTTGTCCCTTACTTGTTCTAATGATGACAATTCTGTGGGATATAAATTTCTGACTTCTATCCTGTGTGAACTCTATTCTGTTAAGCTGCTAGCCAGTTACTGCCACTTACTTCATCATGCAGACCTGACAAAATATGTGAATCAGGCATGAAGGGGAGTGGTAAGATCAAACTATACGACACTGCTAACCGCTAAGGTAATCAACAAAGTCACGTAGGCACTTGCTAAACATTTCTGAAGTTATGTATCGCCAAACTTGATGCAAAGCATGTTCACTTCGTATTTAGCCACTTTGTGTACTCACTGCACTACAGCTCTAACAGTCAGTGACATTGGTTCCGCTGTGGAAAGGAGCAAGATTTTCGTTGAGTTACGTAGATGTCACGTAATCTAGGAAAGCGTGAAGAATTAAAGAGCTTGGTCTTTACTATTATCAGTGTTGATCTCAAAAGTATCAACATTATAATTTGGTGCAGAACTTTCACATAGGACGAGAATAGCTCATAATTTCTTTTAACTAATCTCATATACTTTCGATTGAAGTTAAAAAATATGAAACAAGGTGTAGTGCTGAATTAATGCCACACAAACACATTCCTGTGTATTCTTTTGTTATCTATCTCAAGAAATTTCAAGACAAACTAGGTCAGTCAGTTTACTTTTCTTTTATTCAACAATACAATTCTTTTCAAAAAATACTCACTTATTTTATGGATACTTCCCTCTCGTCAAAAATATCATTCATGGACTTATCACCTCAGCCTACACATATAGATGTTTATGTCTAGAAAAAATTTAATGAAGTCTCCTTTTCACTGCTTGAATCAATATCTGCTATACTGTAGCTGTGTTGTTTGAAATAATTTACAGTTATCAATACCTTTCATATTCATTATAACCAGTTTAGTAAAATGTCGACTATCTTCTTGAGATATTATTTAGTGGTACGTTCTCAGTTGATTGTTCCACAAACTTTCATCTCGACGCTGGCTAAGTTCAGACGACTTTCGAACTGATTTTGGATTGATGAAGGAATCTGTTGCCTATGCGCCCCTGTCTGGTGTTGACATTATCATCCATGCTGTCGCACGATGTTGCGTAGCCAGATAGGTGAAGAAAGTAACCTCCCCAAAATTTCTTTGATTGATAGTGACTGGCGCTTAGTGCTTGTTGTTATCATCGTTGTAAATGTTGTTGTTGTTGGTGGTGGTGATAGTGGTTCATTATCTTGATCACCTCAGTCTTATCCATCTTCATTTGAATTCGTATCTTCTGTGCGCTGCTTCTTCTTGTTTGGTCTTCGCCTGTAGGTCTTTGAGTTTGTGCGAAATCCGACAAAATTCATCTGTGAAATCCAGATATGCTCCAGTCTTCTTCCGAGGTACTCCTGTCTTCTCACTCCTCACAGTTTCCAGCATAATCAAGTCAACCGCAGTCAGGATTATCGTCAGTGATAATAGGCAGGAAACCTTGTCGTACTCCTGTCTCCACTTCAAATGTTTCGCTGAGTTTTGCGATGTGGATCACCTAACATGTGGCAGGCATTGTCATATAGTCAGCCGTTGAACTAGGTTGTTGAAGCTTTCAGCCACTCTGCAGCATCAATACTGTTTTGAAATTACTTCGTGATCAACACTCTCAATTTCCTAGAAGGTTAATCTGATGCCTTCTGGCCACTGATTAGAGGACGATGTTGGCTGGAGTTCTAAAGAGAAGTCGTGACAAGTGATGACCATCAGGTAAATGTCGATGCCAGTCAGTAGAATTTCAAATTCATCAGTCTCAACAGCTGAATATCTCGTTTTCTTAGCAGTATGTGACATAACTTTAGCTATTGAAGTAGTAAGAATGATTGTCCATGAGAAACGACATTCTGTCTTCTATTCAGAAGCAATGACATCTTCAACAAAACGATAGCCACAAAACTGTCAATCTAATTAATTCTTCCTAGGAATCAAGACAGTTACTCAGATCGGTATTCCACATGAAATACTAAGTTTGGACTGTTATTATTTCACTTGTTCATACATCTGTTCAGTAATGACTACCACTCACTGACATGCCAGTTAATTTAGATATAAAAAGTTCTGAATTCCAATGTTAACTACCACAATCGCATTCCTGCTAGAGGTCAGTCGTGACCCTAAGCAACTCAGTAGTAACATCGCTGATTACAATACTGCCTGAGGCCCATTTCAACATCCTTGGGTGCATCAGTTCTTTACACTTTGCAGATATACCTTAATTATGTGTTTTAGTAAGCACCAAACTTAATCCCAGAGCTCTCTGTTGAGCATCCCGGACATCCTGAAATTACCTTGATTCATCGCATCACTTGTATTACCATAATGACTTCTTAGTTCAATTTCGACCTTATAAAAAATCGATTGAGCTGGCTGAGTGTATCAATGCATGAGGAACCGTTGTAGTATAGCAAGAAGTATTCTTAAAAATTGAATAGAAGTTCACTGCTGATAAATGACTAACTGTGAAATGTTGAGATTAGTATGGTCCATAACTTCAAAAGTGAAGTCAATCACTAAGTATTGAGTGATATTTAATGCAGGTAAAAGTATATTGCTAGTTAGTTTCCATTGTGGCAGACAAGTGTTTATGTATTCACCTAGTTGAAGGAAGGGACTCACTCCTTGGAAGGAAATTCTTTCCAGCATGTGTTTACTTCAACCATCACTTCCCGACGAAATTAACCTTTAAACCAAATATTATTAGCCATTCATTGCACAGATTTGCAAAACAGCACACACTCATGAAATGTATCTAAGTGTTCAAAACTGATACATTTTCAACCTATATTTCTGTTATGACTGTGTTACATCTGACTAGTGATCTCCATTCAAAAATGTCTTATACATTTCTCTTAATCCATTTATGAATGCAGGAAACTATGATATTGTTTCGAAGTTCCTATGTACAAACATACTGAGTCTTAAATGGATATGATTTCAGCAGTGGTGTGAATCCTCTTTTAATGCATTGGCATTTAATCAAAACTACTACATTGCTGCCTAACCCATGAACAGAATTATACAAATGAATGAAACCTGGTTGTAGTTTATTGATATGACCATGAAGTGAAGACTGATAACTTCTCTACATGTTTAACTGTTACAATTTATGTCGAATGATTGAGTCCTTTGTTACATATCATATTTCTTGTGCTACTCAGCTTTTTAACATCAGCGATCTCAAGGATTCGAATTCCTTAGTCGGTTTTAAGCAGCTGATTAATGCCGAAATTGCTGTTTTACTCTGAATAACCAACTCAACAGATACAGGTCATCTTTCACTTATTTCTACACACCATAATTGTCTTGCTTGATAACGCAAATCGTACAGAAGTCGAAATCGAATTCGCAATTTGATGTGAGCAGTATCCACAAATAGTCATACTATCCAGTCAGTAGTATATACTGTCATGCATTTGTGCGTGGTTGCTTGCGTTCCTGACTGCCATTTAAGTTACTCAACAGATCACATCACTTATTGTGATCTAAATAATTTCGGTGTCCCAAGGAAAAAGCGTGGTGAGATTTCACTTCCTAGAATTGGTTAAATTGCAAACTGATGGTTCGATGTGTTTAATGTAGTGCCAGTTCGTCGAAATAACTAAACACAATTTGAATCTCTGAGCGTACGTGTTTGACCCAAAATCAATGAAACGGTGAGTCAATGTTTAGATCTAGTGTAGTCGACTCAGTCAAGGTGATTGGTATTCACCTACTCACATCAACCAGGCAATCAGTGAAACATAGAATAGCTTCATACACAACAATAATTCATTACCTTATAATAAAAGTAAACGACATTTTTGCAAATGTATCAGAAACAAATGGAGCTGTTGACGTGAAAATACTGCCTAGATCACAATATTTTTCCGAGTGCATATTGTTTCATCAACTTACTTAGCTGAAGGAAGGTATAAGCATTCTACGGACAGGACCAATCCTCCCTCTTCTTCAGTAAAATTGATATCAGAATACTGAAAGGATTTCATAAGCATTCTTCTTACTTTCCATTCACTATTAGATAGGAGAATCAATGTGTCTTTATGAAATTGCCAACAGAATTCGTTCACTTGTATGAAACACCTAAAAAGACATCTAGAGTTTTGAAATAATTGGTTGTTCTGGCTACTGGTGATCTACAAACCTATTGGCCTTCAACAGTGTCACTTCTTTGAAGTTGCTGATTGTTAAATTGAAAATCAACACATGCACTAAGTAGATAAAACTACTCCAAATTACTTCTTGATCTAGGTCGTTGAAGGCATTTTCGAAGTCGATGGTGGAAGTTAAGGTAGATGTTTGACTGCCATTGTTTGATGACGATGCGTAGAGTTGAAATTTGACCAGCATATGATTTGCCTATCCTGAATCCAGCTCGTTCCGGTGTGCGGAGTTCTGTATCCAGTGCATCCTTTCGGTAGAAGATTTGTACACGTTTGATTACTACTACAGTCTCTTTTTTCATCGGTGTTCCAGCGTACAAGTTAGGTTAAGTGAGTGAAAGATTATTAACTAATTTAGCTCGACGAGATTGGATCAAACCATCTCCCACCTATTTATGTCAACTCGAGCATATACATTTACAAATGTCAATATCAATATTATAATTATCCCTTTAGATTCCGCAGAGTGGGAGACAACTCTTGAATAAGCTTGATATGCGTTTAAGACGCAGCACTATTCAGTATTGAAGAAGTTTCCGAATCACTTCGCGATCAACGTTGTCCAAAGCCTTTCAAAATCAATCATGTTTTTATTTTTGCGCAGCTTACCTAAATCACTGAGCTACTTGAATCGCTGAAGCCAAAATGACTTTATTCACTTGGAGGTTGCGTTTTCCAATCGTTCAGTGATAGCATGTGAAATCGACATGAACTTGTGCGCTGATTTAGCTGGATTCTAGGTGAACTCTTTAAGAAATCAAGATATATTTCCGATAATTGCTTTGTGTAAATCCTGTATAAAGAGAAAAGTGTTGGAGAACTGGATATGCTATAAATAGTTCTCAGATATTTACCATATTGTTTGAAATGAATCTTCATTGTTATTAGTATGCATACGGTTTTTGATGAAATGATACCCGCAAACCAACCTATGAATTCAAATGCCTCCATTGAAAACACAAATAATATTGCCATAGATGAAGCACATCTCAGAAATCACTGCTAGTCTCTTGAAACCTTAATGAGTTGAGGTCGCATACAAACCAACAAATCACTTCACTCAGTTTTATGTTAAATAAAGATCCAACATCGTGAGAGGATAAAACAAACATCATCTACAAAATAGACTGTAACGACTGCGAAACACACTACACTGGCTAAAGTGGACGTCCTCTTCGTCTTCGTATCCATTCGTATCCACATTAAGTCAACTTATGTTTAGACAAACAAGCTATAGACAGATATCATTCATTATGGCTTCATACCCTGAGGACAAGCAACTAGTGATTTTAACAATGAATTGGGCATTAGTATTCGGTTCAAAGATGATTGAAGATTGATATTTGTCAGAGAGCCTTCAGGAACCAGGGAGTACTTGATAGCTGTTTGTTCTTTGTTTGGGAACTCATCGTCAGAACACACCCACTAAGTTTTGAATCCATGACCTTCCGGTTAGGTGTGAATTTCGTAGACCATCTAGCCACTTGGACACACTTCAGTGGCCCATGAACTCTTTCCTGTACGGATTGGTGATTTTCTCACTCCTGGCCAGTGTGACAGGGGTTCATCTGCATTCATTCACCTTTTAGAAACTGTATTGTTAGTTATACACTTGATGGGGCTGCTACCTGTCAACAAATGTAATTTTCACATATTTATACTTAGTAAACGTTTCGGAGAGAATGCTCTGAGTATTTGGTCGCAGTCTATCAGTTACACCGAAATTTTTTTCGTTGTTGTGTAGCTTTGTTTGAAATCATTACAACACTCATTATTCTGCGCATTTGTAACTCAAATACGTGGATACAAATGCTGTGAAATCATTGTTAGATTAGTTTCATCTCTTATAAGAGATGAATTGATCAAAGTATCATACTCCCAGTAACTTCTTTTTCAACAGTATTTTTTCCAATACCTTACTTGTTACATGACTGTATGATTTCGTGGATTTGTTTTCCATGATTACAAATTCTGCTTTATTGTGATGAAGAATAATAGTGAAAATCGAAGAAAAGTCGCCTTAGTGCACTTCGCATAATAGCAAATACTTTCATTTCGATATTGACTGATCATATTTTCATATTAAGTGATCGGCTCTGTGACGTAATGCAGAGAGTAGAAACAACGACACGGTAGATCCACAGGTTAATTCGTTTGAAGCTTGTAAGTCTTCCTCATCCAATGTTTGAAAATATTATGATAAAGAAAGAGAAGCAATCGTTCAAATAGGCTTTTCTTTCTTCTCAAATTAATTTGTTTTACTGAATTCCAGTGCTCAATTTACGAAAGTTCTTAAATTCAGATACTTGAAGTAAGTGTCATCGCAGAGTAAATTTATTTTATAAATTCTCACAGTGATATACAACTATATTTGCTGATGACTGATACTCCGTAATGAAATGATACTTCGCCGAAATGCCAAAGTTCAATAAGTATATCACAGGAAACGAATCCCACAGAAAATCAGAAATAAATACTCTGCAGCTAAGTTGGTTCTCCTAAAGTTCATGGAAGCAATCGCTGTCGGACACCTGAAAACCAATTATTGTCTTCAGAAAGAAGCAGATTACAGTTTCCGCTTCCTGGGGTAACTGGATGTCTTTATTCTCTCTTTTGTTTGGCTAAGTTATTCTTGACTTTTGACCTGCCCTCTTTGAAAGAGTGAAGCGTTGTTTATCTCTGGTTTCTATAATTTGAGTTGAAACCATTAATGTGACCGATTTCTGTATTTTATCATCTCTTGCATATCTTATCTTTATTATGCGATTCTATCACCATTGTATACAAACGTTTATTTTCATTTAAACTTGAATTCACTGGGTGAAAATGAAATAATTGTAGTCCTCACAGCACTGCTTATTAGGCTTTGAGTCCCCTGTCAATTGACATTATGCAAAACTTGTAAACTAAAATGTTTCAATATGTATACTTAATAATTTCTTAAGGCTGCACGTAGCTGGTGAAATGGCAGTGCAATAAATGATTGTACCCATTTATTTCTGCACAATCTGTCGTTCTTTTTTTCAAATTCATAAATAAGGAATGATCACATGGTTTTTAAAAACTATTTTCCTCTCCGCTTTTAACTATCTTCTGACTTGTCTTCACATCTCATCATCATCATCATCACCAGGATATCGTCAACAACACAGTATGCTAAGTCTGTCTTATCATTAAAATTTTTAAAATTAGTAGCAAATCATCGGAAAGCTGAATAATATCAAGACGCCCAGTTAACATGTCTATATATTTGCATATCCGAAGAATAATTAACCTATAGATACTAGTGATAAATAAAATCACAACTTCTACAGCTGATTTACTACACTCAACGAATACATCTAAGAGTGGTTCAACATGGTATACATTGATGACTGAAACCAACAATCCTAGCAGAATCTACCGAATCGTGTACACAAACTGAGCCCTGGGCTATCAACTGGCTGCACTCTTACTTCTCTAATAGGATGCAGTACACGGTATATAATGGTGTATCTTCCTCTCATTTGCTTACTGAAGCTGGAGTTCCTCAGTGTGCTGTTCTTTCTCCGTTTCTCTTTTCCTTCTTCTTACATGATTTACCTCTCTCAGATGAAATAAACTTCGTCAAATATGCAGATGACCTGTCTGTATCGTTTCCCATTAAGTCTCAGTCAGACTGTCTCAAATTAAATAGCTTCCTGTCTGACATCAGTGAGTGGTCCAAACTAAATGGTCTCATGCTGAATCCCTCAAAATGCCAGACTATTGACTTCTCCCTTAGGCATAAACGAGATCTACAAACACTAGTAAGTACTCATGAAGACTGTTGCATTGAGGGGACTAAAATTGAAACTAAGTCTAATGCTATATACCTCGGTCTAGTTCTATCTTCCGACCTTACTTGGACATCTCATATCCTAATGATTTCTAAGAAAGTGTTCCGTCTTACCTACTACATTAAGAAACTTAGACAATCTGGAATCACCCAACCTCTACTTTCACAATTTTTCAACTCTTGTATCTGACCTATTCTACTTTACTGCTCCCCGTTAGTCTTTCCTGGTCTACTGAAAAAGGACTATACCATCCTGAGGAGGATGTTGAAGGTAGTCAGTAGGACTAGTGGTGTAAATCTCAGTCAGCTCGTCACTACTTTAGTTGATAGGCATCTGAATACATGCCAAAAGCCATACTCTCCGACCCCCAACACCCCCTCTACTCCCAACTCTCGCCTTGTATCTCATCAAGTAAAACAAGAAATCAGTATAAAATAATCTATGCTCGTACAACCAAGTACAGGAACTCAACGACACCATACTTGGCCCGTGTTCTAAGCGACAGAGACAATGTTAAGCGTGAGTTTTATGACTTGCTCTGTTATTAACAACATAATTTTAGGCTCTTTTATTTCTCTCTTATTTTGTATTCTTTAGTGAACTCCTTCTCAAACATACTTAGCTACCTAAAATAATAACATTGGCTTCCCTTTTTTGTACTTTACTATATTCCTTCTATTGTGTATCCACTGGTTCCGACTCTATTAGCATTATGAGTATTACAAAATTTTCCTGTCATTAAACATCATGTAATTATTAGTTTTGTGGTTGTTTTTTCTTATTTTCTATACTTTTCGGCAATATTAAACTAACAATCATTGGTTGTGAACGCCGTAGTCACCACCTTAAAAATTTTGTATTATTCAGGATTACTCACACTACCCCCACAAACACTGCATTAGACTTTGGTGCTTTTTCGCATTTATAATTATTTTGTGTTTATCCTGTTTTTTTTTGCTGTTGGTGTCTTCAGATTCATTTTTTTGTTTAATACTTATTTTAAATGTCGGTAAAATTAGATGCAAATATTGTAGATATGTGCTGAAAATTCCACACTGTACCACTAGTACTGTTTCTGGAATAGAGCAAATTATTATTATTATTATTACACAATTTCAAGAATAAGAATGCAGGTATAAACACCAAGCTGTTTTGTGCACTCAAATTTTCAGATGATCTATGTACTACTTTAATTATTGTGAGTAGCAGGTGTATCATCAATAAATATATATCCACCTGATGTTACACCAAACTTATAGAGAACTAAAATAAAGTAATTGTATGTGCATCAACACACCCATTACTGACCGCGCTTTTCGAAAACTGCGCTACATTTTCATAACTACCAAAAACTCTGATTTTTGTGGAATATCTTATCAAAAAGTTGCGAAAAACTTACACAATTATTTGACTTTGAAACACTGAACCCTTGGATATAATATTGTATATCAATATCACCTATCACTATCTATTTGCCACTCTGTGCTTGATTAACACTAACTAATACCTATAATTGTATATATATTGACGGATTAACATGTTCAAGTTGGCTCAAGTCAGTGAGTCTATGATTTCGGTATCATTTTGGTAAAGTGTTATTGACTGTGATATTATTATTGTTGTTGTCGCTTGTTACCCTTCTTGTTGTGAATTATTTTCCTGTGCTGGTGTTTTTCTGCTTGTTTATTCCCTGTTTTCCTGGTTTTGGAGGGGAGCAACCCACAAGGTCGCTTCTCTCTAAATTATAAATTGCTGTAACAACCCCTCTTCTCAGGTGTGAGGCTAGCAACCCCACCCTGTAAACAAACCTGCTACAGAAACTTCAGCACGATCTATCTCCTTGAGACAAAAGAAAAAGTCTTTGTGGGGACATGGAATGTCCGTACTATGTACGAGATCGGCAAAGCTGCCCAGATTGCAAACGAGATGAAAAGATATGGTATTCAAGTACTGGGAATATGTGAAAGCAAATGGAACGGGAATGGACTCACCAAATTGTCAACGGGTGAGCCAGTGATCTACTCCGGTCAACCAGAAGATAACCACACACACACCGAGGGCGTGGCTATCATGGTGTCACCAACGGCAACGAAGGCCCTGATGCAATGGGAGGCGATCTCGCCCAGGATAATAACCGCCAGATTCAACTCCAAAGGAAGGAAAGTGTCAATTATACAATGCTATGCACCGACCAACAACGCAGACCCCGAAACGAAAGAAGAATTCTACAGACAACTGCAGACAACAATGGACAATACTCCAGCTGGTGACATCAAAATACTAATGGGAGACATGAACGCCAAACTGGGATCAGATAACACAGGAAGGGAACTGATCATGGGTAGAGAAGCTCTCGGAGAAATAAATGAAAACCAAGAAATCTTCGCCGACTTCTGCGCCTTCAATGAACTAGTGATTGGTGGCAGCGTATACAAACACAAGGATATCCATAAGGCTACATGGGTGCCATCAGATGGGCGAACCAAAAACCAAATCGACTTCATCTCAATCTCAAGGAAGTGGAGGCGCAAACTGCTGGACACAAAAGCAAGAAGAGGAGCAGACATTGGCTCAGACCACTATCTCGTACAACTCACAATCCAAATTAAATTAAAAGCTTTCAGAGAATCAGGGGCTGCAGATAGACCACAAGCCAAGTTCAACACTCAAAACTGAAGGACCAGGACACAAAGGATATCTTCACTGCAAGTATAAAAGACAAAGCCGAGACACAAATCAACACTGGCGAAGAGGTCAGCGTCGAAAAGCACTGGAACAACTTGAAAACAGTGTGGAATCAAACCTGCATGAAAGTTCTATGCAGAAAGAAGAGACAGGACAAACAATGGCTCACTACGGACACTTGGAAACTAATAGAAGAGAGAGGGATGGTGAAACAAAAGATTCTCCAGTGCACCGATGAGCAACAAAAACAGGATTTGAACGCAAGCTACAAGACACTGAACAAAAGAGTAAAGAAGAGTGCAAGAGAAGACAAAAGAAAGTACTATGAAACCATAACAAGTGAGGCAGAACAAGCTGCAGGCAAAGGAGACCTCGCAACACTCTACCAAACAACTAGGTACCTATCGGGCAAACGTTTGACACAAATTAGGTCGTTGAAAGATGACAATGGAAAGTCACTCACCAAAGAAGTGGAGCAAAGGAAACACTGGGCTGAACACTTCAAAAGACTCCTAAACTGACCAACACCGACAGCGCGCACAACAATACCAACAACGGAGACAGAGCTACCAGTGAACACCAACCCCCCGACGAAATCAGAAGTCCTGAAGGCAATCAAGATGCTAAAAGCTGGAAAAGCAGCAGGACCAGATGGAATCCCAGCAGAAGCATTGAAAACGCCCCCAGAGACAACAGCGGACTTGATGACGCCACTACTGGAGAAGGTGTGGAAAGAAGGCAAAGTACCCGAGGATTGGAAAAAAGGATACTTATTCAAACTACCAAAGAAAGGAGACTTAATTCAATGCAAGAACTGGCGCGGAATTTTGCTCCTGTTCATCCCAAGCAAAATACTAAGCCGCATCATCTTGGAGAGAATCAAACATGCCCTGGATGAAAAACTTCGACCGGAACAGGCTGGATTCAGGAGAAACAAGTCATGCATTGATCAGATCGCCACATAACGGATCATCATTGAACAAAGTTTGGAGTGGCAGTCACCTCTCTATCTCAACTTCATCGACTTTGAAAAGGCCTTCGATAGCCCAGCGTTGATCGAGAGGTGATTTGGCAACTACTTCGCTACTACGGGGTGCCACCGACAATAATACATCTCATCCAACAGCTATACGACAATGCTCCATGCCAAGTAATCCACAACGGGATACTTACGGAACCCTTCGAAGTGAGGACAGGAGTAAGAGAAGGCTGCCTACTATCGCCAATGATTTTCCTGATTGCAGTAGATTGGATAATGCGACAAAGAGCGGGCAATGAGGAAACAGGCATAAAATGGACTCACACAAAGAACTTGGAGGATCTACAGTTCGCCGATGATATATGTCTGATTTCCCACAAACTGGAAGATATGCAAGTGAAAAGTAACAAGTTAGCAGAAGAAGCATCAAAGATAGGACTCCAGGTGAACATAGATAAAACAGAGGTGATGAAAATTCCTGGGCAACACCACCAACAGCAACAACAACAACTGACAACAATCAGCATAAATGGGAAGAACCTCAAAGAAGCAACCTCTTTTAACTACCTGTGAAGCATTGTTTCAACTACAGGCGGAACAGACGAGGATATCAAAGCAAGAATCGGAAAGGCAAGACAAGCTTTCATTACTCTCAAGTCTGTATGGAGGTCAACAACACTCAGCATCAAAAATAAGATCGAGATTTTCAACTCCAATGTGAAGTCAGTACTACTATACGGATCAGAGACTTGGCGTGTCACAAAGGGCACCTCGAACAAGCTACAGACCTTCATTAACAGTTGTCTTCGCTCAAAGCTATTCAAGATCAGATGGCCAGAAAAGATCAGCAACAGGGATCTTTGGGAACGAACCAACCAGGAACCGACTGTGAAACAAATAGGCAGGAAGAAATGGAGATGGATTGGCCATACTCTGAGGAAACCAGCAAGTGACATCACTAGACAAGCCCTTGAGTGGAACCCGAAAGGGAAGTGGCGAGTTGGTCGTCAATGCAAAGGTGACTTGGAGGAGGTCATGTGAAGAGGAGATGAAAACGTGTGGGCAGACTTGGAGCCAAGCGAAGACTCTAGCAGAGAACCGAACGCAATGGAGACGCATGGCTGAAGCTCAATGTTCCTGTAGGAATTAAAGGTTACAATATTATAATAATAATAATAATGTGCATTATTGAGTGGCAGACAGTAATCGTATAGAGAAATAACTGTAATATATATATATATATATATATATATATATCAACACTTGGTGTCTGTCAGACCTTCCTGGAACTAACATTCAGTATCCCTCATGTTTTAGTATTTGTTTGTATACATTTTGTAGTAATCAATAACTCCGCACAACATGGAATATAATTTACCTCCACACCCAATGAATTTTCTTTTCTGTTGACTATAAATGCATTAGTATATCACCCATTTGTCTATTCACACTTTATCTTATGTTCTGAATGATCGCACATTTTTATAAATGTTCATTTCGAACACAAAATTCATAGCAGACACTCTTTTCAACGAATTCATTATCAAGCTATACAATTGTTTAGATGTAGTTTTACTCAAGAAATTATATTCGTTGCGAATATACGTAGCAGTAATAGCAGAATGAAATACAAATAAAATATTTGTGATTGCAATCATAGTTAAGTGTCAAGTGGCAAATTATTAAGTGTCATATGTAGAATAATTCATGAGATACATAGATGTACAGTAATTCAAGAGGTATATAAATGTTGGAAGGGGGGTAATCATTAAAGGGTGAGTAGGTCAATATGAAACGTTACATAGCATGGTTTGAAATTTGATAAGATGGAACTCAACATTGTAAAACATTTTTTGATTTAGAATGACAAGTAGGACAAGTGGAAGCAATTCAAGGTGAGAATGGTAATAATAATAACAGTCGCAGTTATGAGGCAAAGATACACAGAATAACTAAGTAAGCGAAATGATTGAATGTTTCTCTCTCTCTTCTTTCACTCGAAAATAATAAATAACGAACTATCAGACCATATTATACATGTACCCCAATACAGTTTCCGACATAATTTTCACAAGCCTTCTAATTTCTACTGTAACATATTATTCAAGTACTTATAACTGTAGAACCTGAGCAGGAATTTTTCGAAAACAATCGTTCACTCGAAATCATCTTGTTCTACTTTCCGTATCTCCGGTGCAGGCCTCGCTTTGCTCTCCCTGCACATGTGCAGTGTTCAATCGATGAACAAATAGTCAGTGTATAACTTCTCTCCTCACCTAATTCTATTCCAATTTAATACAGTTCCATTGTCTTAGTTTATTTTGGGATAACATGCAAATTAGTTCAATGTGGTGTCTGAGCTGTGTTCTAGGTTATGCAACCTATCGGGGTCAATCATTCTAGATCTAGCTAATTTTTTATCTAATTGACACCGATTTACAGGTTTGACTTATCTAACTGACCTCACTCTCAGTCATTTCATGGTATCGTATTCATTACTAATTGAAATAATCTCAGCGTGTTTAAGAAAAAATAAAAATCAATCGTAACGTCTATCTTCAGTCTGGAAACTTGTAATGGTATTTTAATATTTTTGATATTTCAGGGGTAAAACCAGAAATCTCTCTTTGAATGTGACTATTGTTCTTCCCTTTCTTTAACAACACTTCAGTCATCATTTTCATCATGAACGTGTTTACTTCATTAATTTAGCCTCACTACTATCCCTATGTCTAATAACATTATTCTCCTCTCTTTTATAGGGTATATTCCAGTCAGGCAAATGTACTGCTGTTTTGATAATCTATCACTTTTACATATTCAAGGAATGTGATATTATCGAACTTATAAGAACATGCGTTACTTTTTTACCTTTTCATCAACTCATGCTTGATTATCTGTCCTCTTCGCTAAAAAACATTTCAGGAGTTAAGTTTTGAAGAGATGGGATAAGTTTAATTTGATTACTCATATACCGAAAATATAGAATTGGCATTATAGGAGGCTGTGGTATGAGTTAAGATAAATCGAGATGATTTTCGCTAAAAAATACACCAGTGATTAAGGGAACTTTCGTAAAATTTTCTAATAGTAAGTAAGCCTTGAATATTCTGAAAACGATGCTCACAGTTATCCGTTTCACTGTTTCCGTCTGGTGATGAACGCATATCATGTCACCTATGACCAACGGCACAACATCAATATGCAAGGCATGCTCGCCTTCACAACTGTAGGTTATATTTCAGTGAATCAATAAGAATGTGAGATGAATGACTCACCTGCTGGACATTTGTCATCCTCAGTAGTACCTACAGTGACGTTTTTGAAGTTGCCGAATCCTTCGGCTGATGACAATGCCCCCTCCACCTCACGAGATGACAGTAAAAGCAAAACAGCTACATCTGAGGATTTGTGGATATTCTGATCGCTTGAAATTCAAATATCCTGTCTTCTATCTTTGCTACTGACGAATTTCTTCTCCTGAAATCAGCAACAGCGAAGAGATCATATCAGAGTGAGGTGACACTGATAACACAGTTGTGTATGGTAGATTAATTGTGAACTATGTGACAAGAGCTATAGTATGAATCAGAGCAACTTATTGACTTTGTGTGGCATCAAGAAACCGTTTGCAATTATTTCCAATTCCTGAAAAGTCCACCAGTATCGATTGAGACAGTCGTTTCTGGATGCGGAGTTTATGGTTGAGAAATTCAAATACACCTATGCCAGCCGTGACGAGAATAAATCGTCATTACATTGTGAGATATAATATGTTATTCATCGCTGGCATAAAATGTTATTTTCTCAGCAACGGGAGCCTCATCTCCTCTCATCACTCCGACGATTGAAATTCTTTAGTCAGTGGATTTATTGTGAAAGTTAGGCGTCTGTATGCTCTGTTATCCAAATAATGGAAGTGTATAATTTCAATGGCGATCAGCATCATGGACATCTTTACATTATTTGTCTAAAATATCGAAGGAGCGAGGATCACTTCTGTGGTGAATTTCTATGTTCCATTCTCTAATAGAAAGCAAAACTTCAGTGACAAAGCTGTCTGAAAGTGATGGGAAACACTTTATTATCGGTTATGTGGTGGATACATATTGGAGTGTTGAATCACCAAGCCGTTTGATTTAACGTGTGCAACAGTTTACAATAGACATATTTTCTACAGTCTTATCTATTTGTACTTGTACAGTGCTACATTCACATGGCAGTATGTGTATTGATCGATAGATTGGAATCAGTATTTTGCATTACTGTGATAATTACTTATGATTTCATATACTTTAACTGCACTGATCCACATGACAAATTGAATTTTCGTTGTAAAATGTACAAAATGATGTCGTCATTGATCCATGTTTAGATGCTGGACTTCCTCAAATAGTCTTTCTATTCGATACGGGGGAATTTTCGCTTTTTTATTTTGCCGTGTTAGTTGCTGTGGCTATTTTAATTCAGTCAGCCATCCCGCAACTTGGCATGATGTATATTGCCACACATTGCAGGAGGCTGATATATTGCCGAATCCTAGATATCAAACTACTTTAGTTCAGTGTGAGTGTTCTCGACAGTAGTCTCAATGAGCAGTCATCAAAAGCAACTGCTGTATTGATATTTGTCACTACTAATATAAACTGAATAGCTGCAGTAGGTTTATCTCTTTGCTAAATCGGATGGAAAACTTGTCTTAATTCGGCATTTACAAGATGAAATACTTTAGTTAAGTCCCGGATGACAAGTGCTGACAACCATAAACAGAATGAGGATTAGTATATATCTCCAATGAAAAGGATGCTAGAAAATAAATTTCAAAGAGATGAACAAATACGCGCAAGAATAAACTTATTTTAGTCAAAGTAAGAAGAAATAAGAAAACTGAGAAAATAATTGGGGGCTGGACAACAAAAAAATATAGGGAAATACAACACTGAAAGGCAGGAAACTCTACATTAAAATTGCTTCTGTTATAAAAGCAGATCTCAGCGAGAGTCTAAAAATGAAAAGCTGCAGTTCGATGACTCTAAGTGTGATAGTGTGGACAAGTCATTATATGTGTACGTGCATGAGAGTGATTGTAGACTGTGGTCTGATTCGTACACCATTAGGGAGACTACTTCTTACTCTGTAGACGACTTTGAAGTTTGTTTGCGGTGTGGCTTGGTGTCCGGATTCTATCAGATGTTCTAAGACTTCTTCAAACTGCAGAGGCAATGGCGATTCACTTGCTAAGTCCCGAACTCTGCATACAGAAGAAGTTCATTCAATCACTACACTTGCAATGGACGTAATCTATCTTATTAGCCGACATGTAAATTCTACCTAATCTTTTCTTCTGTCTCTTCATTAGTATCATTTTGTCTTCTCAATTGTAACATTTTACATTTTTGTAAATACGATAGCAAGTTAGAAAAGAACTATTTAAACCTAAGGTAGTAAAATCACAAGAAAGGTCATGAAATCATAAAAGTCGAAAACGAACGTTTGCCAATGAAACAGAGGAATAGAAGAAGAAGGAAAGAAAAGAAAATTGTGAAAGGAATTTATAGTGTTAATGGAGGATTTGAGTAGCTTGAAAATCCCCATTGAGTCATATGAAAAAGAGAAGACATTCAGTGAAGAGACTCTTTTCGGCGAATTCATTCACATAGCTGTTCAATCGCATTTATATATAATTATTTGTGTGTGTGTACATGAGGTTTGTCAAGTTTAGGTAATTGATTAGTTAATACAAGAATGATGTAGTATAGAAACTAAGTTAGTCAGACAGCAACTAAAGTAAGATTGAGTTAGTAAGCTAGATGACGTAATATAATTGAGTAAAATGTTTCAACTTAGACCAGGGTAGCAACAGAGTTAATTACAGGTAGAGACTAAGTAGAAGTGAATTGAGCGAATAAGTTGGATGACGTAACACAAATGACTAGAAATTGAGTGTTGTTCAAGTCAGTAACAGTGGTAGTGAGGTGTAGAAATTGAATCGGGTGGGGGTAGAGAACAAGAAAGTTGAAAATGTAAAATATTACAATTGAGAAGACAAAATGATACTAATGAAGAGACAGAAGAAAAGATTAGGTAGAATTTACATGTCGGCTAATAAGATAGATTACGTCCATTGCAAGTGTAGTGATTGAATGAACTTCTTCTGTATGCAGAGTTCGGGACGGAACAAGTGAATCGCCATTGCTTCTGCAGTTTGAAGAAGTCCGATTCGTACACCTTTAGTCTTCCTACCTGTAATTAACTCTGTTGCTACCCTGATCAAAGTTGAAACATTTTACTCAATTATATTACGTCATCTAGCTTACTAACTCAATCTTACTTTAGTTGCTGTCTGACTAACTTAGTTTCTATACTACATCATTCTTGTATTAACTAATCAATTATCTAAACTTGACAAACCTCATGTACACACACACAAATAACTATGTATAAATGCGATTGAACAGCTATGTGAATGAATTCGCCGAAAAGAGTCTCTTCATTGAATGTCTTCTCTTTTTCATAAATCTCATATTGCTTTGTTTAGATATAACTCTTTTCCAGTCACGCTAGTTATCTCAAGTCTTTTTACCTTGATTCAGTTCATTGTATTTGCGCATTAGGCAGAGTACAATTAAGGTCATAAAGCGGTGAAGAAGTTTTTGTAAGAGTGGCTTATTTGGGTCTAAGTTAACCCAAGTCTGACTCTTACAAGTGGTGAGCCCGTGTTTTCACCGTTTGCCTACTTAGTAGCCTAACGTGTAAATAGTCATTTTTCATACTGGCAATTTGTTTTTCACACAGAGTTGTAAAATTTTACTTGCCTTGTTTTTACTCATATTTATCGTGAGTCTTCCTGAGAACGTCATGGAAGAAATATCTGATGTCCTCGCGGACCCATCCCCGGACTTGTACGAGCGTCTCAAGCAGGCGCTAATTAAGCGCGTTGCACTTACCGACCAACAGAAAGTGCAGGATTTATTCAGAGATGTTCAGCTGGGTGATAAAAAGCCCACTCAACTGTTACGTCAGATGAGACAGTTGGTGGCTGACTTCAAAATAGACGACGCCTTCTGAAAACAACTGTGGTTACAACGATTGTCACAGGCGATTCAGACAATTTTAGCTCCAATCAACCATTCCCCCTTATCCGAACTAGCTGAGACAGCCGATAGAGTAGTAGATACTACTACATCCAACCCGAACATTTCGGCTGCCGTAACCTTTAGTCCCACGCAGACTAATAACTCTTCTGCCGAGAGGTCATCAAACTTAGATGTGGTTGCCCACATAACTAAGCTTTATGAGGAGATATGTAAGGTAGGACAGGAGATGAGACCTATAGGTCACTCGAATAGCCGCACCAACTCGACTCGTGGTAGATCTTCTTCACGAGCTGGCAGCAGGCGTCGTAGGTCACAAAATTCCCAACCTGGAGTGTGCATTTTCAGCATGGATATCGGTAGCCCAAATTTTTCAGACCGACCATAGATATCGGGTGTGCGTCGGCAGGGGATCGAACCCCGGACCATGTGCATGATCGGCGAGAGTCGTAACTACTGTGCTACCGACGCACAAGGCCCAAAAGTGTACTCGCCCGTGCACTTTCGATGTCCAGCAATCGGGAAACCAGTAAGCCAGCACTTATTGGCGACTAACGTCTCTGGTGAACTACTTCCATGTCGCCTCTTCTATGTTACTGACCGTAACACTGGGACATGCTTCCTGGTTGACACTGGGGTAGATAATAGCGTGATTCCACCAACATTTCAAGGGCGTCAGAGGCCGCTTTCCTTACAGCTTCGTGCCGCAAACGGTTCGCCAATCACAGCGTACGGTAAAAGGTTCCTATATCTTAATATAGGCTTACGTAGGTCATTTCTCTGGGCTCTCCTTGTGGCAGATGTAACTACCGGTATTATTGGCATGGATCTCATGCAACACTATCAGCTACTGGTTGATACTGGCAAACACAAATTGATCGATTCAGCTACAAACCTTTCGATCCCCGGTGTTGTGATGAACACACCTTCATTAAGTCCAGTATATTCAACCCCTGCCTCTAACGGCCCTTACGCTGAAGTTCTCCAGTCCTTTGCCAACCTGTTCAAACCGGTTTCTAAACTTCCTTGTGTGACTTCTACCGTCACTCATCATATCGTGACCACTGGTCCACCGGTATTCGCAAAGACACTGCGATTGTCCCCAGAAAAACTACAAGCCGTGAAGGCCGAATTCGAACAAATGTTAGACATGGGGATAATCCGTCCTTCCAGCAGCCCGTGGTCTTCCCCTTTACATGTGGTGCCAAAGAATAACAGGATAGATTGGAGGCCTTGTGGTGACTACCGCAGGCTTAATGCACAGACCGTGCCAGATCACTACCCCGTACCACATATACATGACCTTACATCGTCACTAAAAGGTGCCACAGTATTCAGCAAACTGGACTTAACAAGTGCCTATCATCAGATTCCAGTTCATCCCGACGATATTCCTGAAACGGCAGTGATCACCCCTTTTGGTCTTTTCGAATTCCTTCGAATGCCGTTTGGTCTCCGCAACGCCGCACAAACATTCCAGCGTTTAATTCACGATGTTTTGCGCGGATTGGATTGCGCGTATGCCTATCTCGACGATATTCTCGTGGCTAGCCGAGATGAAGCTACTCACCGTACGCATTTACAGATAGTTTTCGAGCGGTTAACAACCCACGGTTTGATACTTAACATGTCTAAATGCCAGATTGGCGTCCGTTCATTGACCTTCCTGGGATATGTCATTAATGAACATGGAATTCGCCCGCTACCTGAGAAGGTGCAGGCAATACGCGACTTCCCGGAACCTACGTCAACAAAATCTTTGCGCACATTTCTAGGCATGGTGAGTTATTACCGACGGTTTGTTCCTCAATGTGCACATATTTTACAGGCACTCACAGACCTACTAAATAGTAAGAGCAAAACGTTCAGCATGACACCAGAGGCTCGAGAAGCGTTCCAGAATATTAAGTCGGCGATTGCAGACGCTACCATGCTAGTTCACCTAGACGTCCATCTTCCGCTTAGCATGTTAGTTGATGCATCTAACACAGCCATTGGAGCTGTTCTACAGCAACAGGTACATACCTCATGGATACCAGTCGCCTTTTTCTCTCGGAAGTTGTCCACCGCTGAAGCGAGGTATAGCACCTTTTGCGGAGAACTCCTCGCCATATACGCGGCTATCAAACATTTTCGCCATTTTGTCGAAGGTCGGAAATTCACAGTATTTACCGATCACAAGCCCCTGACGTATGCCCTCCACACTACTACAGATAGATATTCTCCACGCGAATTGCGTCACTTGGACTATATCTCACAATTCACTTCGGACATTCGACATATTTTGGAGATTGACAATGCTGTGGCGGATGCCTTGTCTAGGATATGTACCATGTCGGCGCCGCCAACCATTGACCTGAAACAAATGGCGCAACGTCAGCTTACAGAGTTAGATCTCGATAAGCTCTCGTTAAATACCTCCTTGCATATCAAGCGTATATCGCCTGACAATAGCGGGAGTACCATCCTCTGCGATCTGTCCACCGGTACCCCGAGACCCATCGTTCCATCTTTATTGTGCCGTACGGTATTCGATAGCCTCCACAACCTTTCCCACCCAGGTATCCGGGCAACAGACAAACTAGTGTCAGCTAGATTTGTCTGGCCTGGTATAAATTGTCACGTGCGTATCTGGGCACGTGCCTGTGTGTCGTGTCAACGAGCTAAAGTCCACAAACACAACACCACTCCAGTGGGTTCCTTCTCTACACCCGATGCTCGCTTTAGTCACGTACATCTACCACCATCTAACTCTTACACTTCTCCCACATTGCTCCAATATCATCACCATCATCATCATGTGTCATGAGGTGACGACGGGTGAATTAACATCATTCAGAAATTGATTGATTCATCAGAGTACAAAGGTATGAGGCAAATGTAGGATAGACAGTGCTAGTCAATTCGCCTACAATACATAAGCACAGAAAACCAGTTGTTATTATTTGGAAAATCAATGTGGCAAAATATCAGTGTGCGTTTTTGATGGGATAGTGTATCGGGCTGGGTTACTTTCTATTAGAGGCTTAACGTACTTTCTTACAGCTCGAGAAACTCTCACAATTCTCTCTTTCACTCATACACAGGAATACATACTATCTCTCTGCTTTTCTCTCTGTCTTTCCGTCTATCCATCTTTATCTGAGTGTATCTCTCTCCTTTACGACGAAAACACGACACGCACACACGTGAATTACACAGACAAACATGAACATATACTATTCTTTGCATGATTACCCCACAAGATGCTCACGGGTTGATTATATCCTCAACACTCTCTCTATGATGAGGAAAAGTTCACCGCATCAACATTTGACGCTCACATAAGGTTTTTATTGTTTTACGTTCCTAGTGGAATATACGGCGTCAAGCCAGAAACTTGAAGTTTTGGTAGCAGTAGCGTTTATTTTTTTATTTTTACGAGTAAGGTTGCTAACGTCATACCTAACCTTCCCTCTTTACCAGTCTTCTAACCGGCTTATTGAGGTAAAGTACTGCATAATAACTAGACCTGATAAAGGATCTGGTACAGTTATCATGAATAAGAATGAATATTTAGACAAAATGAATATCATTCTAAGCGACCATACGAAATTTCAAAAGCTGAGCAGCTGTAAAGACACAACTGAGGCAACCGAACGCCAAATGGCTAAGACACTAAAATCATTAGTTGAGAGTAATCTGATTCCTAAGGATACACTCGACGAATTAAAACCCTCAGGTACGCGCACACCAAGACTTTATGGTTTACTGAAAGTCCACAAGCCAGGAGTACCACTACGTCCTATCATAGATATGTATCAGTCTCCTTATCATTCTACAGCAAAGTGGTTGGTAAAGGCACTAGAACCGTTACATCGCGAATTAGTGAAATTCAGTGTAAAAGATGTATTTAGCTTTGTGGAAACTACCAAAAGCCTGAATGTAAAGGGAAAGAAAATGATGTCATTGGATGTAGCATCATTATTCACTAACGTCCCACTGCTTGAAACAGTCAACTACATATGTGACCAGCTGATAGAAAGAAAGATAGATGCAGGAATCCTATCCGAAAAAGTCAAAGAATTATTATTGAAATGCACTATGAATGTTCAGTTTATGTTTAATAATGGTTTTTATAGACAAGTTGATGGTGTAGCCATGGGATCACCTCAAAGCCCTATGCTAGCGGATATTTTCCATGCAACGCTTGAAAATGGTCCACTTAATGACATGATTAAAGGGTTTGACTATTATTGTCGATACGTAGATGATACCTTTATCGTTTGTGATATAAATCTTGATAAACAAGAGCGTCTCAATGTTGTTAATAATGTTCATCCAACTATTCAGTTTACATGTGATGAAGAAGACAATAACGGTTTACCTTTCCTAGACGTCCTACTTACCATGAAGATAGACGGATATCTACAAAGGAAATTATTTAGAAAGAAAACTTGGACGGGTCAGTACACCCATTTTCACAGCTTCACACTGATTCACTACAAAAGAAACTTAGTTAAGTGTCTTAGCTATAGAATAAAACGCATATGCTCAGAAGAATGCATTAAGGAAGAAATGCATAAACTGAAACTCACTCTGCAAGAAAATGGATATCCACAGAGCTTCCTAAAAAAGTATACGTCAATACCTACAGACAGGGTAAAGGTGGATACCGTAGACAAGAAACCTTTGTATCTTAAGTTACAAGGGGGAAATTGCAGCTGACATTCTAAAATGTCGACCTAATAGAGCAGTAGATAGAACATATCCTGCAGCTAAACTGGTACTCAACTTCTCAACTAAATCAGTACTCACACAGCAAGTCAAGGATAAATTACCAAAAATGGCCTCATCAGTGTGCATCTATGAATTCAACTGCTGATGTGAAGCTAGTTACATTGGCCGTATTCAGAGGGCTTTATACATGCACGCGAGTGAACATGTACCTGTATGGTTGAATAAAGTAGTAGCCAAATGCGTAAATTGTGCAGTCTTAACTCACTTGGTAGATACTGGACACTGGATAAAACTTGACCAGGCGTTCGCAGTTATTTACCGCGTTCCTAGTAATTTAACTAAAGGAGCTCGACTACGTCTTCTATCAGTAGCTGAAACGGTGGCAAATAATACCAGAAGAACAACTCTTTGCACACATAAGAAGTATGTTCAACCTCTATGTTTACCTTGGCCTACAATAAAACCAATAAATCCTCCATTTGAAAAAGAGAAGACGTTCAGTGAAGAGACTCTTTTCGGCGAATTCATTCACATAGCTGTACAATCGCATTTATATATAATTATTTGTGTGTGTGAACATGAGATTTGTCAGGTTTAGATAATTGATCAGGTAATACAAGAATGATCTAATATAGAAACAAGGTTAATCAGACAGCAACTAAAGTAAGATTGAGTTAGTAAGCTAGATGACGTAATATAATTGAGTAAAATGTTTCAACTTTGATCAGGGTAGCAACAGAGTTAATTACAAGTAGGAAGACTAAAGGTGTACGAATCGGACTTCTTCAAACTGCAGAGGCAATGGCGATTCACTTGCTCAGTCCCGAACTCTGCATACAGAAGAAGTTCATTCAATCACTACACTTGCAATGGGCGTAATCTATCTTATTAGCCGACATGTAAATTCTACCTAATCTTTTCTTCTGTCTCTTCATTAGTATCATTTTGTCTTCTCAATTGTAATATTTTACATTTTCAACTTTCTTGTTCTCTACCCCCACCCGATTCAATTTCTACACCTCACTACCACTGTTACTGACTTGAACAACGCTCAGTTTCTAGTCATTCATGCTACGTCATCCAACTTATTCACTCAATTTCACTTCTACTTAATCTCTACCTGTAATTACCTCTGTTGTTACCCTGACCTAAGTTGAAACATTTTAGTGAATTATAATACGTCATCTAACTTACTAACTCAATCTTACTTCAGTTGCTGTCTGATTAACCTTGTTTCTATATTAGATCATTCTTGTATTACCTGATCAATTATCTAAACCTGACAAATCTCATGTACACACACACAAATAATTATATATAAATGCGACTGAACAGCTATGTGAATGAATTCGCCGAAAAGAGTCTCTTCACTGAATGTCTTCTCTTTTTCATATGACTCAATGGGGATTTTCAAGCTACTCAAATCCTCCATTAACACTATAAATTCCTTTCACAATTTTCTTTTCTTTCCTTCTTCTTCTATTCCTCTGTTTCATTGGCAAACGTTCGTTTTCGACTTTTATGATTTCATGACCTTTCTTGTGATTTTACTACCTTAGGTTTAAATAGTTCTTTTCTAACTTGCTATCGTATTTACAAAATCCTGTTCATTCCACTTCGTTATATTCATTATTATTATTTGACAATCATTCTCCAATAGTGCTTGTAATTTTACACCATATCATCGTTATCATTTTACAATCATTCTTACTGTCGTTATTTTCACCCATGAACTTATGTCTAGTTCGCCTCATTCGTTGGTTTATTTTCATATTGTCTCACACACCCTGATTACACACACTCTCGAAACCTGTATTTTCTGTTGACTATATTTATATATATACAAACACATCATTTAATAAATTACTTCATCTCATTTCGTCCCATGTTCTCATTGACCATGCATATTAAAAAACTATCTGACTATTGTTCCATCCCATCTTGTACTTAGCTCGTGTTCTGTGTGATAAAGAAAGCATTAGGCGTGGCACCTATAATTCATTAAATAGTCAGTAGTACAACTGGACCTTGTCTTCCCAACTCACATCATTTATAGGTACAAGATTTTCTTTCTTTCTTTTCCTTTTCTCTCTCTTTTTTTCTCCGTTATGTGCTGCTTTGTTTCTTTCTCCCGCTTACGCCAGTAAATATGATAGCACCTACTTTTCTAACACCTTCAAACACTGTTTCAGCTTTCCTTTGCTACCGATATGCCAATGTGTTGTTGTAATAATGAACTGTGATTTCCTTAATCTATGTAGAATTCTATTTATTGATAATGTACTAACTGGATGCAATACTGTAGTAAAAATGCTGAGAATTCCATTCTGTATCACATGTACTGTTTTGGAATAAAGCAAATTATTATTATTATTTTACTTGTTCCACAATACACTTTCTGATATGATTCTAATTTGCCTTTACTGGCTATTGTATGCTTGAATTAATGGATTTATAATTGTAGAGCCTGAAGAAGAATTAATTGATAACAGCTGTTCTCTCTAAATATTTTGTTCTGAGTAACGTAGTGCGTTGGCCGTCAGGTTAAGTAGTGAGGAACATATCCCATACACCTTACACACACGCACGCAGAGAGTGAATCACACAATCACCCACGCTCATCACATTTCGATCTGTCAATTCATCACGCTGTCTCTCCTTCACAAACACATTTTGTTTCTCTTCCTCTATCTCCCTCTTTCTGTCCCCTCTTTCTCAAACTCCCCTCCGCTTTCTCCGTTTATCTCACTATTTTTCTATTCTTCACATCATATGTGAACTAGTTGTCAGTATTCGTTGCTGGAGAGACAGACTCCTTTGACTGTCTTTTCTTATGGTAGGACGGTAGTCCTACAATTTCGTGATATCTGAATCTCAACCAACCGTGGATAGTAGATTTCTCCAGTCACCATCTCTATCCACTTTTTTTGGTGTCTTCACAATGTTGTGTAGCTTGTGTCAGTTGACTCAATGCCTTCACCGGACAGACACTATTGAGCTGCAAATCACCTCACCTCATCTCTTGTCATCTATTCGGAATGAATATTCATCCATCTATCCATGCATCTATCGGAAAACTGACGAACTCAATTACTGCGAAGTCATCAATTCTCCCATCAGCTTATCTTGCCCGTCTGATCGATTGCAGTCACCACCTTGTTAACATGAGATGATAGTGAAGTATCAAAATGCACTCAAGTCCCAAATCACAATAACTTTTAGGCAGTCATAGTACATTTGAGGAGAGTAGAGCCTATGCACACAGTGTGGTACAGTACAATTAGATTCCATCATGCAAAGAAGAAATTCATATGATGATACAAGCACACAGTAATTAATTAAGTAATACTGTATCTGTGTTTGACTTCATCACGTACAAAATTCTCCTATCATGGAATGGTGAGAGATGATACAGAGCCGACTGGCAGAAATCAACGCCTTCTATAGTCAGCACAGGCATTCATCACTTGACCAATCTTGTCATCCACTTTCCTGCTCATAAGTTCTCACTCTATGAGGTGACTGTCTGACTGCCAGACTGCTTGACTCACTAACTACTGACTTATATACACCGTGTCCCATAAATATCCATCAGCATCTGAAGGCTTACGTATATACACTTCATACACAATCAGTGACACATCTACTCCAAAAACAAGCACACCATTTCATCATCACCGGGATAATCAAGGAACAAGTAAATTTCCATCATCCATTCAAAGCATTCTCAGGTCTCTCATTCTCGCTGTTTCGCTCTATATCTCGCTAGCTCTCTCTGTCTATCACTCTCTCACAGATTAATATATGAGCAGTTTGATGATGATGGAAAGCATGCACTCAGCAATCACTTAACTAGGAACACATGTAAATATTGAATTATTCACATATGTGTGCAATCATCCGATTACCACTCTACTCATCCATTCATTAATTCGACAAATTCATCATCATACCACTGACATAGATAAACACACACATGGACACACATAGAAGGATTGAGCGACAAACAGTCAGATAGACACACGCATGAACTTGCTGAAGCATGCCCTGTGACATGAACAATATCCAGGGAAATCATTCTGTCAAAGTGTTTTGAGATTTTGACTGACAAGGACGAGAGCTGAGTTTCACGACTGAAAATCCTATCAACACATTCAAGTGCACATCATGTTGTTGTCGATTCCATATTTCGCTTTTGCAGAAGGCGACATCTCTACAACTCGGCTGTGCTATAATGGTCGAATCTATGAATTTTGTAGATCATTCAGTATCTTGTTAACAGAGTGTGCATTTAGCATGCACAATTTTGTTTACAGAACATTCACGCTAATCTTTGTACTGCCTAAAACATCTGAGAAATGTGAATAACTTTTTGATATTGAATGTTATTTTGAATACATTACAATAATTGAGAATTTTTTATATAGCGGAAATAAGAGCTCTCAAAACATAATGTTGCCTTATATACATGATACATTAAATGAGGCTTTTAATTCCGTCATTCTCAGACCATGATATTTTTTCATAACATGGATGACGAATTGGCTGCATTTGAATGACGCATATTGTGACGGAGAATTTATATTATGTATTATATTATATTGTACACTGTGGTTAAGAAAATAACCTAACGTCAACCAACCCACGTGCTAAAAGTCTTCAAAAGTCAGCTCTCTCATTGTATTTCCTGGAAATGTTAGCATCAGATAACTTAAAAATATGGATTGGATTTCTTTGTGCATACATTTGCTTTTTAGTCTTTGGTAAATATTGACACTTCTCCTCATTGACAATTCCTCTCGGTTACACAATACACTTCGTTAGCCAAACACAATAATCCTCGAGTTGTGCATAAGAGTTAAGTCTACTTTTTTAAAACCAGCCACTTCATTCTCACATAACGCACTCTACTAGTAAGACAGAAAACGTCAACTGGAACAAGATCTAAAGGAAAAAATGTTATATTTAATTAAACAAAAAAGAGATAAGCAAACAATGTATTCCCTTCATCAATATCGCTTGAATTCCCTTGGTATCGAATTCCTTATCCTGCAGCTGAAATAAAATGAAACCAGAAGCAAAGTACAAATGAGTTGAGAATAGACATGTATCTTGTATAGCGGGATTATTGTTGACAGTTTTTTGTCTAACCAACAATGACACTTGTCACACTTCCAGTGACAATTAAAACACAGAATAGGTGTGAACATTATCTGGTTGGTTCCAAATTATAATTCCTCTCACAGAAAAGTGACTATTTGAAGCACCATTTGAATATATGACGCTCTCAACAGGTGTTACAGATGTGATATTGTGCACAGCCGCCGACTGTGATCATGTGACCAGTCAGCCAGTAGATGAGTTATGCCATGCCTGTAAACTGATGAGTAAACAAGAAATGAAAGTGGACAAAATTTCAATGTTATTTATTTCTCAAGCATTCATATAGCTGATTTCAGCTAACGGCAAAACCCATCTTCATGTTCATATTCACCTGTGCGTTTGGTCAGAAACTAGAAATACGCTGGGGATCTAAATAGGAACTCACTTCATTATTACTGCTTGGCATCTTTCTTCATTTCAGTCAGGAGCCAGTTTATTCTATCTTCTAGGTTTTGAACTAACCATTTCTAAGTCATTTCAGTATTTCAACTTACATTTAAAAAAATCAATCCTCTTCATTTCCAATAGTTTTATTTTGTCACGTAGTTCATCTAAAACAGTGAATAGATTTTCAGTGATGTGTAAGAAGCATTTTCAATGTTACATTTCAACGTTGCATTAGTAAGAAATTAAGCTGAAATCTCATTATGCTCGATCATGTCAAGTAGTTTCAATGTAACTGTTATTCTGGACTTCACAAAATCTGTGATAAACGTTTCTAGCTTTATTCTGTGATGCATTGATGAAGTCACTGAAGCTTTATCGGGATAGTTCTGCGTGTCTCGATAGTGTGAAAATAACACCCCATGAGCAGCAGATTCGACGCTTTTGTGCATAGATAATTCAGACCTGATCCTCGCAAACTTCCCAAGAGTTTGCAGATTCCAATTTGTGTGACAAGTAATATTGCTAATTTTGTCAATGATATAGCCGTATGTGGAATTAGGAAATACGAAAACTTGATAATGTATACGTCGTTAGCCACAGAGACTAATTCTGTCTCTTTGACGAAAATGAAATTCCCTGAGAGGTGCACTCATCACTATAACTATGAAATATGAAATGTCATCAAATCAAATAACTATGTAAAATTACTTGTGGCGACGACTAAATCAGTACGAGCCTTCCAATACGCTTTCGTAATTTTCTCATCATTCAATGAGTCTGAAATGAATAATAACTTGTTATCAAACTCAAAGTCGCATCCGTACTTGAAATTATTGAAGGGAAGTACTTCATATAAATACATTCAATGTGGAATGAGATATGTGTAAGTCATTTGCGCACTTTGTATTTTCAATTAGTGAGTAAATTCATACATCAACTTATCGTCTGATTGGTCCGTGGACTTTAACTTCAGATGATCTTCAAACTAGAGGCCTTCAAAAACGAGTCTCTGCCAAATCAAAATGTCAAGTTAAGTTTTGTTTGTATTTGTTCATCCTCTATTCGACGATGGCTTGCTGACGATCAAAATTTTCATTATTTTTCGCTCTAATGCAATTATGATGATGCTATTCTCTGTTAAACGTGAAGTTATGAAGTTTCTTGTTGTAGAAATGTCATTATCTTCAATCAAAGATGAGTCTCATGGAGCTTAGTGATGAATACAATTTTACCTTTGAAATATTTCAAGCAGGGAGAAACTGTTCACTCACCATTTGTTGATGCTTCCTTATTCCATCTTCGCAAATAGGCTAAGTAATGATTATGCAATAATATGATACGAGTATACGAGATAAATTGCCCTAGAAACATCATTCAGTTTTGAATACTATGACACTTTGTGTTATATTCAACGAACTGATCTGATATCGAATTATATTCTATGAGAGTGTATTCAATCCCACTTCCACAGTCAATGTCATCTTCACTAAAATTATCACACCAATATGTTGAGAGGATAGACTCTTGATTTACTCTTCTGTCAGGCGTGTGTGTGTTGACGGTGAATTAGACACGCCTACGTATTATACATAATCATTACTACGTTCATCCAACGGTGAATCGTATTAGGCCTGTCCATAGATTCATTGTGCTTTACAGTTAACTAATAAAATTGATGAATATATTCACTCACTTGAACTATTTCTGTATGCATTAGATGCGGTGACTGCTGCTGTTTCCAGCACTTTAAGATTGGCTAAAAAACAAGAAGTGTAGAACGATGTTTAAAACGTTGATCAAGAAACTCCGTTGTCATATTTATCATCATACTGACGATGACGATCCAAAAACGTGTCATAATAATTTGATTATATCTCAACACGTTCCTTGTCACCGCACAATGAATATATCAGCTTTCAAAAGTTTAGTCCACTACTCAAGAAAAGAGTGACGACTCTCTAGTGGTTAAAAAGGCCTTCCAAATATTTCTGAGAAGTTATTGTACTGGTGGTGAAAAAGATGTCTAATAAAAACTAGTTAATGTGTCTGTTATTGATGAGTAAATAGGGCATTACCGACTAACTGTTAACAAAATGACTAGTGAGTTTTCATACTAAAACTTCATTATTCATGAACGTACTGTGCGAAATGAATTTACAGAATCTTTTTACCTTTGATTGTATTCACTGCTCTCTTCGCTTCCACCAAGTCCTTCTTTACCAGTTCAATTTCGGCTATAATTTCACAATATCGATAAGAATTTTCATTTCAATTGTTTAGAATAATATGAGAAATCATTGAATGAATAATCGCGTCAATGGTTTCTCATCATGCAAGTCGCATTTATAGGGACATACTACATTTTTAGAGGGTTTCGCATGTTATTGAGTGAAGTGGCGTGCTCTACTGATAAGATTTATCAGTAAAATATAAAGAGCCATAAATCGGCATAAAATCATTAAAGAGCAGGGAGATAGATTTGATGTCAAAGAAAGCAAATTATTCAGCGTTTTGATGAAACAAGAGAGACGTGATAAGAATACGAAGAAATGTAATACAAAAGAGAGAAGTAGCACAATGCGGAAGATCTGTGCAAATGGTCGTTTGAAGATAAGATGTTCATAATTTGGTAATTTGAAGATACTTAATCGCAAATAAACAGTGAACAGTAGTGTTCATTGTCATAATTTTCATCAAGTATTACTCATCAAGATGATCTTACTGTGAACAGAGTTCTGTTCAAAATCCACCCATGTAGAGTTCAGTATTGTGACAAAGGTGTTCTATGTGTCAGTACTGAATGTGCTGAAGTCCAATGAATTCAGGCAGACACACTGTTCGGATCCGTGGAGACAGCTTTTTGGCATATTCAAACAAGTTGATAACTGAGTCGAACAGTCAACTAGCTGCTGTATGTGTTTGTCATAATGGACATGATTTATTACGAATGAATAACGCCACATTCGAGTGGAATTGTGAATATGCATAATAATGACATCAGAGAAACTTATATTCCCGAAATCAGGAGAGATATGTCAGCACGGTTTGCAAGTAACGAAGATGAATTTCAAAGGGAAAGAAAACCAACCTTCGTCTTTCATCAAATAGTCTGATATCTCCGCGAAAAATTCACCTGCAATGGGCATATTACATTGTCAGTTAATTTTCAGGTATACATTATCATAATCGATTTATTTAGAGTTGGTCTCAGCTGACGTCAATTCAAATCATACAATCACTGTTGACCTGCTTACTAAGTATGTTATTTACGTAGCGCGTCACCACAAGGTATTCTCATCATTCTCCATCAAGTGTGAATAACAGTGCTGATGAGAAAATCGCAGACATTCAAGAAGCCTTAAAATACACACGATCGTGAATATAAATCAGTGAGATGAAACAATGGAATGTGCAGAACACTCCTACAGAATGTCGTTTCCTCACGCAACTCCACCATTTTATGTGAGATTTTATTTAGAACTATCAGTAAGTGATGTATCACGATTTCCCTTTCTCGATTGGTCAGAATTCACACTCGTGAGTGTGATGTTTAAGATGAAATATCGCCATTCCAATGTGTTGTGGTAGGTCTACTGCAAAAGTGAAATGTTTTGTGGCTTCACGCACTCCACCTAATTACCGAAGAAGAATATTTTCTTTATTATAAAATATAAAATAACCTACTGCTTTTCTAAATAGTGGAATCATAAAATTAATACCTTCTACAATGTCGAGATTTTTTCGATTTTCCCATTTTCTTGAAATCTGCATTTTCAACAGGCTGTGTAGTCTTTTATTAGCTGAAGGAATAAACATAAATTCGCAAGGCATACTTACTACTCATAAACTTCGTCAGATGTGGACACATGATTATTTGAGCTGCAAAATGATCCTCGAACATAATGACAGTGGTAATCTATCTGGATATCTTAGCATGACTCACTTCAAGGCATCGAAAAGATTTCGTCATAATATCAAGTATAAACCATTGAATTCACCTAAGCCATGCATAACACATTGCGAATGTGGTCAAGTTTCTGTGTAAGAGTAGGACACAATATGACTTCATATATGCAGACTGAGAAAATTATCAACAGTTGAAACGCTGATGTCATCAATCCATCAGGAAGTACCCCGAAGATCTTCTGAATACCACTGGAATGTGACTTGTTGAAACAGTGGATCTTAATAACAAATCAATATAAGAAACAAAGAAGAGAGCGGTCAACTTTGGTAAGAAATATCTTAATGGTGATCAGATTTTTCCTTATGGAATTTTGCTTAAAATAGTTTATTGGAGAAGTGAGATTAACATAGAGGAAAAGCAAGTGTGATTGTAGATTGTTAATACAACATGACACAGAACACCAATTCGAAATAGTCTTTACATTTTTCACAGAACTAGTTACGTATTTTCAAGTAAATACTGAATTGAACCCTAATGCGGTGGGAAAGAATTCCTCCCAGGATCAAAAGAGCAGAATTCAACTTTAAAGGCAGAAAAGAAGGTCGCAATTATCGAAAGTGCTAGGAAAGAGAAGAAGGAAGAATTCTATTGACAACTGCAAACAGTAATGGTCAACATGCCAAATGGTGACATCAGACTCCTTATGAGCAATGTGAATGAAAGCCGAATTTGGAGATTATTCATGATAGATCGAGATGCTGGTGCCCAGTGAAATGAATGAGAACGGAGAAGTATTCGCAGACCTCTACGCTTTTAATGGTGAATGGAGGAAGCGTGTACAAATACAAGGAAATACACAGAGCAATGTGGATTTTGACTGATCGATGGACCACAAATCAGATAAACTTCATATCAATAATATTGCTGAACGAAATGGATACGCAGCCAGCCTGTTGGATACAAATTTGAGAAGGAGAGCAGATGAGGGCTCAGACAATCATTTACTTCAACGTGAATCTGAAATCCCACAGAATAACCGGAGACAGGCCACTGTAATTCAAGTTCAAAATTCAGAAACTGAAAGAAAAAACTAGTACGGATGCCCTAACTACAGATTTGAGACACTAACTAGCATCACTGGGGAAACCTGTGAGAAAGAGCATTGGAAGGCGATGTTCAAGGAAACACGTAAAAATGTTCAAGGCAGAAGGAAGAAACAAGACAAAGACTGACTCTCAACGGACACCTACCTGGAAGCTAATCGAAGAGAGGAGAGTGGGTTGGTGAAAGGGAAGATGACCCAATGCAAAAGGACGGAAAGCGGAAGGAGACTTTGTGTTCAGTGTACACTGCACTGAATAAAAAATTGAAAACGAGTGCAAGAAAAGAGAGAAGGCAATTTATTCGACACACTGGCTTGCAAATGAAGCAGAATAAATAGTGTGCAGTAAGAAGATACCACAGAACATTATATCAGATGGTACTCAGGTTTCTGTCTGGGGAAAGATCAACCCAATAAAAGATGATCAAGGGAACGTGATTACGAAGGAGGAGAAACAAGCAAAATGATGAGCTGATCATTTTGAAGGACTATTGAATCATCTGTCACCTGCAACTCGCCCAGAAATAGCGCCACCACTGACAACAAGCACAGAGCTGCCTACTAGTGGATACCAGTCCTACAACAAAAGCAGAAGTCCTGAATGCGATACAGCTACTGAAATTCAATCGAGAATTCAACAGGACTGGACGAAACTTTCCCAGAAGCACTGCAAATGGACCCAGACACTGCAGCAGAATTTCTCATGCCATTATTACAAACGATTTGGAATGAAGGAATAGCACCTGCCGATTGAAAGAAAGGCTACCTCGTCAAACAGCCAAAGGAGCATGACTGAAGCCTCTGCAAGATCTGAGATGGACTAATTCTGTTGTCCACGCCAAGAAGAACTACCAAGTTGCATCATCTTGGAGAGATCAAAAGATGCACCGGATACAGAACTCCGCCATTCACCGAGACAAGCTGGATTCAGGAAAGCCAAATCATGCGATAATGAAATTGCATATCTACGCATTGTAATCACAGAACAAAGTAAAGGATGGAAGCCAAACCTCACTCCGTCTCAGTTTCATAAACTTTGGAAAAGCCTTCGACAGTGTAGCGTTGAAGGAGAAGTAATTTGGAAACTGCTTCAAAACTACGGCGTGCTGTGTCCAAGTCTTTATCAGCGTCATTCAACAGCTGGCCATATGACAATGACACGTGTCAGGTGATCCACAATGGAAAAATTAGCGAGGTTTTCGAGGTGAATGCAGGGGTAACTTAATCTGGTTGCCTATACTCACCACGGAAATTCCTGATTGCGGTTCACTAGATTTTGCGTCAGACTCTGCCTAAGAAAGAGAAGACAGGAAAAACCTGAACCTCCGATAAGAAGACACCAGAAGCTCCAGATTTCATGTATGATATATGTCACACAATCTTGAAGATATACAGTCGAGAAGCAAAAACTGGCAGAAGTGGCAGGGGAAGAATACTAGACTCCAGGTGAACACAGAGACAATGGAGGTGATAAAGATAACCAACGAATAGTAGCAACAAAAACAATCAGCACCAGTCACCATAAAACAGGAAGATTTGGCAGTGGTTACCTCCTTCACTTATCTGGCTAGGAAGCATCGTCTTTACCATTTACACAATAGATATAGATGTCAAATTCAGCCAACCAGAATCGGGAATGACGAGGTACACCTTCGTCAACCTGAAACCAGTTTGGAGATCTTCTGTACTCCGTGTCAGTATATAGAACAAGATTCGCATTTTCAATACCAATGCCAAATCAATCCTTCTATAGGAATCAGAAACTTGACGTGTAAAGAAAAGTATTTTAAACTAGTCGCAGACATTTAGCAGCAGCTGCCTTCTCTAGCTCCACAATAAAAATTCAATGGTCAACCAGAAAGTATTAGCAACAAAGCACTCTGGCTGGGAACAAGTCAACCAAGAGCTGCTAGTTCAACAGATGTGTGGGAGAAAATGAAGATGGATAAGGCACACTTTGAGGAACCCGTCAGATGCATCGTGTGCTGGGAAGTCTCTCGAGTTAAATCTCAATGGCAAGCAACGAGTGGGTCGTCCAAGGGTGACATGGAGGAGATCTTGTGAGGAGGAGGTGACAGATTATAGGCAATCGTGAACCCAGCTGAAGAGGATGGTAGAAAATAAAACGTAGTCGAGATGAGTTGGTGAAGTCCTGTGTTCCATTCGGAACACAAAGGAACAATAATTAACTGTAATGAATTTCAGAATTAGTAGTATTACAAATGCTGGTTAAGAAAATTCAGTCATACCAAGAACTTTGTTATTAAAAGCTTTATCTCCTTCCAATGCCTTCTTGTATTCATCTACAGAGAAAAGAAGCATTTTTGGTACATAATCAATTCCTCAAATAGCCAAAAATCTCTAATGTGTGTTTGTAAACTGCGACAGTAGGAAAGTGTGAATTAAGTTCATATACAGACAGACGACATTGTTAAGAGTAATAAATCTTCGTGATAATCTGAAAGTCATTCTTATAATATAATCTGTCACAACAGATATCACGAATGAAAGCTGCCACTGTGAGCATTTTGGGTTAAAAGAAGACAAATCATGCGCTGGTGTCATTGTACAACTGCGAAGCATCATCAAACATAGTTTAGAATGGTAGTCAACTGGTTTCTTCATCCTCATCAAATTTACGAATACTTTCGACAGATTTAACCATGAAATAACTTGTTTGCTTTACTGACACTGCTAAGTGCTGCATACTCTGATGTATCTCATTCAACAGGCATAAGATGATGCCACTTGCGAAACACCTTTCAGCGGAAAGTTCATGGGAACCACTTTAGATTAAGACAAATCCATCTACTATCACCAATGGTATTTCAATGGTATTGTTCTGGACTGAACCATTTGTAAACATCTTTGGAAGTGAGCAGCTCGATGGTTCACCCAGAAACGCAGTGAACGAATAACAGTAGTACTTTAATAATTTAACTGATAACTGTGGAGTCATGCAACCATTCGACATTCGATAAAAATAGAACTACATAATCAGCTTTCCAAATCATGTTAATGAACTTGACATATCTCTGGATTATAAATTATGTTCGGAATGTTATCAGTGATGCACGCTGTTTCACTATATCATACATACATTGAACAAGCTTATGTTGAAGATGACATTATAGAGAAAGTGGGTGACTTTTTTCACTACTGAATACCACGTCAATCTTCAATGAGTTGAAGACCAATTTGACAATACTTCATTAAATGGATTAGATTGCATTCATATTGATGAGCGATAACGGTTTCACTTGTTAGTCTTGTCAAATAAAAATTAATATGAAAACCTCCAGTGAAATCTGTCACACCAAATGATATCAAGCTAACGTTCATTCCACAAACAGTAACAATGTGTCTCATGCACTCTATCTTTTACTTTAGCATGAAATAACCTACCGTTGTAAAGATTCATGAGCTTCTTATTTTCTGTACCTATTGCTGTAAAAGTGTAGGTAATTTTGAAAAATCATTAACTTGTACTCGGAAGTATAATAAGAATGGGACATTAGGAAAACGCGAAGTTTGGACTTAAGGTTTTTCAGACATGAAATGTAAAAGAAAGCAAAGCAAAACACTGAAGCTGTTTGCTTTTATACATGGCAAATTGTTTGAGGCGTAACATAACTTTTCCGTTTGACTAAATTGTTTCTGCGTTGAAAAGAATATTGAAAGGTGAATCAACGGCATTCATTCTACAGATGGCCCGATTTAGTCACATTTTATGTTGGAATTAAGTATTTAATGCTGTGCGAATTGAAAGGATGTGCACTGGAGTACTTTTCGAAATATGCGCATGAAATTCATTCCTCATTCTCCTTAAAAGTTTTCAGACTATGTGTTGGTAAAACTTCCTGTGCTACTGTCACCAGGAGATCAGTCTCTGAAGTGCGTGTTTTGATGATTTATTCGTGAGGTAACTGAATGCGCTGAACATCTAAAAAGACACTGCAATTCATTTAAATTCATAATCCAACATTTTCAACTTCAGTGAAAATTCATGCCTCTAATCGACACAGTTCAATTCACGAGCACCAAAGAATCATGAACATGCACACCAGGACTTACATTCGAGAAATTCCTTCGCCCATTTACTTTGATATAAGTGTTCAAGTCTCAGGATTTCTGTTTGAAGTGAAAAAACACAAAATTAGTGCATACCATAATTTTTGTTGACACAGGTTATTTCTTGAAAGAATTTTGACTAGCGGAACGATGCCGTGTGCATATTTCTCACCTCCCATTTGCCGTACATCTTTGTGATTCGGCATTCTCTTCTGCTCAAGTTAACAAAACGCTTTCTAGTTGTTCGCTGGTCTTGCATGTTGAAGAAGTTTTGAGAACAACATTTATTGGTTGTGGGTTTTTGCGAAAGCACTGATCATTTGTGTGCTGTACCCTGTGAGTAACCCAGTGCAGTCAGCAGCACACTTAAGTCTATCTAGTTTACTACTGTGTTATTTAGGCATATTCGGTTACAAAATCGCAAGTAGGTGACATTTCGTGCCTGCGATCAGTTCTTTAAAATCATTGAATGACGAAAGTCTTGCGTGTTTCAGCATCGGTAAATTGATGATGGAAAGGCTGACTACTGTTTAAGTTACTGAAGAATTAGGCTATGGAATAAATGAGGTTTAGTAGAATGAACCTAGAGTTTTGTAAACAAACGCATTTCCATCATAAACACAAATATAGTTGTAATCATGCATCTAATACTTCGTTTAATCCTTTACCAGTATTTATTTGAACTTTTGTAATCAACATAAAGCATGAAACTATGTTAATATTCACCCGTGAGTTTCCTTCGACTGCATTTGCGTAATCAAGCTGCACTATGTATTCTCTTTTAACACTGTCTGAGTACAATGACTTCGAATAAAGCAAGAACAACAGTTTTTGGAGAAAAAACCGTACCATCTTGAATTTATTGGGCTTCTAATCATCTTCTTACAGCTCAGACACAAGGAAATAAATGATGGTTCTGCAAAGACTGTCTTGCTCAATTGATTCGATTTCATTGAAGGAAATAAACGTATAATGATTTCTTTTCACAGATGGTGGAAACACTTCAGCGTTTCAATTTCCTCCAGCGAAGACAATCTAAATTGTTTACTGGTTTTGACGCTTGATTCGAATTAGCCTTCATCAACTCACAAACACACAATTAAAACAAACCAGACTTCAGTGCCGTGCTTCTGCAAGCGAGATGAACCAAGACAGGGGAGGAATCCTGTCGACAACTGCAAGTCCTAATGTACACGTCACCAATTAGCAACATCAAAATGCAAAAATGGAAGCAAACAATAAGAGAAGGCAACGTGTCGTAGGTCAAGAGGTTGTGGGTGGAAAATATGCGGACGGTGGATGCTTCTGTACCTTCAGTCAGTTGTTGACTGCAGGTAGAAACACAATATACACATAATGACACATGTTTTGTCACTAGTGTACACCAAATATCAGAAAATCCTGGTCTAAATCTCCGGAATATGATGACTCGGCATACTGGACATAAAAACAAGAAGATGATCATAAGTGAAACTCCCCCCGTAACTATCTGGATTAGGAGAGGCAATTAATGCACAGATCAAGGTGCAACGCTTATCTTCATCATAGAAGAGAGCGCAGGATTGTAATTAAATGTCTACCTCAACTTCATCGACTCTGAAAATAATTTCGACAGCATTGCAAACTACGGAGTGCTACGTTATTATGGCTAATTTCAAGAGATCCACAGCGATAAACTCAGTATGGCTGATCATTGATGGTATTCCTTGTCTTGGACGACTCTATTGTGTAACAGACTGTGAACAGTAAGATAATGGTCAAACGATTCTGCAACAAGAAGATTCAAGAAGGTATGAACTTTGCGGACGGATTATATCAAGTGCCACTAAAACTCGAAGACCTGCAAGTGGAGACAAACAGGAAGATACGTCTTTAGGTGACCGTGAAGAAAATAGAAGTTATGAAATCAACTCATCAGCCAGCCAACGGTAACGACAGAAATATGAAGCAAGTCATTTCCTATACTTATCCAGCCAGCAGCATTTCAACTACACGTGGTGGCAAGGGTAAAGATTTTGCAGTCAACTAAGATTTGAAAAGCGGAACAGGAGCTCACCACCTTTTGATCAATTTGCGAGTCTACTCCACCCAGAATAAGGAGGGAGATGTGGGTCTTAACGCTGTGTAGTCAAACCAATGCTGCTGCAGGATTCAGAGGCTTATCGTGTTGACAAAGAATTTTCAACAGGTGGCTGCAGACTTTTGTCAGCACTTTACTTCAATGCCCCAGTACTGAAGAAAAGGAGGCCAGAAAACATTAGCAACATGGAATTCTAGAGACAAACCAGTCATGAACCTACTGCCCAACAAATATGCCAAGTGATATGGAGGTATATGGAACATGCGTTGAGGAGACCGTTGAATGATATCACACGCCAGTCCTTTGAGTGGAACGTGAATGGGACATGAAGAGGTGAGTGGTGGACGACAGAGACACAGTCGAGATTTTGTGGGTAGAAAATAGAAGTTAAGTGGGTGGTTTCGGAGTCAGCCACAAAATATTACGGAAAGGGGGATGGTATGTCGAAGTGCAGTTGAGGCTTTTTTTCCACTCGGTACTCAGGAAAGTAACAATAATAATAATGTGCAAAGTAATCCGAGAGTGGCTAAGAGAGCAGCAGACAACACTAGACGTCAAACCTCTTTTCCAACCGCAATAGCTCCCACCAGTATTGAGTTCATACAGAGCATCTTCTAAAAGACCCACAAGTGCGTTCATGGTTTTCATTGATGTGCTTCAAATCACCTTACAGGTATGGCATTTGCGCAGTAGTTAGGGCATGAAGGTGAGTAGGTCCCTGTTGATACAAAATGTTTCGTGCCACATTCTAGACAGACGTTATTTCAACCATTAGAATCAGTCAGCGTTGTTCTGCTGCCACAGGCGTTATCACGCATAGACCAGGAGGTGCATTTCATTTTCGTCACAAGGTAACAAACAAACGGTATACTCAGTCATCCTCCAAAAAATCACAAGTGGGCATCTTTGATTCATTAGAATGCCTGAAATATAACATGAACCATTGATCAAAAAATGACCTGACCATATATTTTCATGGCTGACATTATTTGAAAAAGACGTAAAAAGCGAGGAAATCTTTCTTTTCAACGATTCCTTTCATAAGCTGTATTTATATTCAACAAAGAAATTATAAAACAGACCAGAAACTAGTGAAATTTGTCCTTGAATAAAAGTAATATGTAAGGCAACGTGTAACCTAGAAGGAGACAAATTTTACCAGTATCCCATTGGTCTTATGATTTCTTTGTTTAATAGAATTACGGTTGTACAGCTTGAGAAAATGAATCGTCGAAAAACAATTGTCTTTGCTGTCAACGTCTATTTCTTAGGACTCAATATGAGAATGATTCGTTCATTGTTATTCATATGAAGTCATGTAGAGATCTCGATAAAATTACTCACCAGGTTTTATTGTTTCTTCGACATTATGGGGATCTTTGTATGTCTGAATTTCAATCATGTGAACTGAAACAAACAAAATGGTGGAAATAAGTGTTGAGTATGAGGATTATTTAATCCTTGACTAAAATTCCTGAAAGAGTAAATGTTGACCTATAGGCTTTCAATCTTTGCGTATCTAATTATTCATGAAGTGTGAATGTATCCTCTGCATTATTGACACTTCTGCAGATAAATGTAAATATTCATCGCACAATCCGCTGATAACTAGTACCAAGTGATTGTGCTTTTCCATCTTAATAAAATTACTTTCCAACTGCTATTCACCCCATCCCAGTCTGTAATATTCACATAGATGCAAAGTATTCTCCTGGAGATTATCAATTTCCATGAAAGAGATGAAGCATTATCACTCACGTCGAAGCACCGATTTTCTGGTCTACTTCACAATAACGATTTGCAAGTTATTACAATTAGGTGATATTACATACATCTGCTGACATGAGAAATAAGTCTCCCCAAATTTCGACGGAGAAGTGCAGTTGCAGTATTGTCAGTGATTGAATTAGTTGATTAACCGTCTACGAATCAGGTCAAGCGATATGAGTAGTAACAGGTACTGAACACCAACCATTACAGAACAGTCTAAACAGACAACTATAAAATAATTTTCGGTGATATAAGCACATACATTTATCATTCACAACTTGAAAATATGAATCTACGTATGCGTCTAGTGTTGAATTCGGATCATCTGAAATAGAGAGAAATATTTTCCTCGAGCTATTTAATTAACTCTTTATAATTTACCAAGTAAAACATTCACGAAAAATTAACTCTCGTTTGATGAATTAGAATGTGGAATAATTGCTTCTTGCTGAAGACGTGATGTGAGAGCTCAGATTGCTCGCGTATACAACTATTTCTGAAGTTCACAAACTAACAACAAAAATCTCAGTAATCAGAAGTTACATTCATCTTACAATGCATTCAACGGCTAAGAAGTAAAACTGCTTTTGCTCCTCCGATAATAATAATAATGGCGATACTGATTCTTCAACAATACAATGATGCTGTTCTGAGTTTCAGTGAAATTCGCTCCATGAATGAATGGCTTTTAGCATGCAGCGATGGTCACAATGTATGTTATAGTTCGATGGGAACTAAAGCTCCATAGTTACTATGGATAATCAGCTGAATACATCATGAGGTCGTTACAATGAATATTCACAAAATCAACCACCAGTGGCTATTGTAGATTGTGGTTTAAAAGCATAAGGAGATATTCCACAAAACCGTCTCCAATAGCTATTAGTAGCCTGTCAGTAAAACGCCTACTGTATGGGAGAGAAGATCTCTGAAATAAACCGTGGAAAACTCTTACAGTGAGCAATAAACTTGTTAGCATCAACTAAAAATAAAATGGAAGACAATGGATCAAATGAGATTCAATGGTTGCTGTTAAGAAAAAGCACACCAATCAGAAACATCTGAAAGCTTCGTTAACTGAGAAAACAAGTTGGTATAAAAAGCAAATTGCACAAGGATCAGCATGAATGTTGATCACCAAATATGGTGTTTCGTAATACATCTAACTGTCTGTAATTCTTATTGTCCTGACCAATCAATTATATCCTGGATTCGCACAATGCTCTCACGCATATTTTTAGTTGACTTTGTAACTATCAGTATGCCTTTCGTGGTAACGAAGGAAAATATAACTAAATGAGATATTCCATGCTTCAGATGTAACTTCACTGCGTGAAGCGCTAATAAAAGGACTGAAATTCACTTTAACCAGAAGAAACCCACACTCAATCTCGTCAGCTCATGCGTCTCCAAGCGTACAATAATTACATGAATCATCGGACAACACCAAATTCCACTTCGAAGAATTCGCAGCCACTAAGTGATTACTAAACCTTAAATTGCAAATCAAATTGCTCATTCCTAATGAGAAATAAGTGTGCACACCATAAAACGACATAAACCTATCTTATGATGATAACTGACAAATTACAATTCTAAATAAAATTGACCCAGATCATGTGGAATATTTAAAAAAGTTTGACACTGGGAAAGTGAGTGCGTCTCAGTAAATGAAATTATTTGAGAGCCCGTACCACCAGTGGAATTCATTGCGAGACTGGGCGTTAATCCTGAAGCAACTTCATTCATGGTAACAATGTATGTTATAGTTCGACAGACAATCGAAGCTTCATATTTACAATGGACAATCAGTTGAATACTTCAGAGTGTTTTTACAACGATTATTTCCATAAATACAGAAAATCTACCACCAGTGGATGATGTAAGCTGAGGCCTATTGCAGTCGCAATTAAAAGTTCAGGCGTACATCACAAAATGTTGTGACAGGTCACTGTGAATGAAAACTAAACAACATATAGAATATATCATGCTGTGAAATGGACAGCAAACTGGAAATCTAATAAGCGGAAATGAAGCCAACATTCCTCTGCACCATTTAGGATCATACATACTTTTTGTAAAGCAAAAATGAGATATTCCACAAAACCGTCTTCAACAGCTATTAATTGTAGTCTGTCAGTAAAACGCCTACTGCATGAAAGAGAAGATAACTGTAACAAAGTGTGGCAAACTCTTACAGTAATTAAGAAACTTGGCAGCACCATCTAAAAACAAAATGAACAAAAATGACTCAAACAAGGTTCAAGTAGTTGCAGTTAAGAAAAACCCATCAATCACAACCATCTTAAGGTTCACTGACTGAAAAAACAACTTGGTATAAAAAGCAAATTGCACACGGATCAGCATGAATGATGATCATCAAATGTGGTGGTTCGCATGAATCACTGGCCTGAATGAAATTCAACCTTACACAATTCATCTTACATTCTCTAATTCTAATTGTCTTGATCAATCGCTTATGTCCGGGATTCAGAAAGTGCTCGTATGCATATTCTATGCAACAGCTGTAACGCCATTGAGTGAAGTAATATTCAAAGCAATGATATTTCCTTGGAACAACAGAAAACAACAATCAGTTTTGTCATCTGACGCGTCTCCATGCGTACAATAATTACATACACCCTCAGACAAAAAAGAATTCTACTTCGACGAATTAACCACAAAAAGATGAAACTACTTTTTAAATAGTGAATCGAATCAATCATTCTCAATAAGATATGAAATTTTACATCATACAAAGAGGTACACGAGTCTAATGATGATAAATAACTTCAAACAATTCCAGAAAATATCCATTTAATGTGGATTTATTAAATATTATCTCATTTGAAAAAATTAGAATGACGCAGTAATTTAAATCAAGAGAGGTCGTAAAAGAAAAGAAAATTGTCGAGAAAGTAGAAGCAAAGTGGTGTACTGCGTTGGCTTCAGTGTGTCTCCAAAAGCATATTCATTTAAAATCAGGAATATGGCTGTCTATCCGTGAAAATCAATTGGTTATTATTGCAAGAAAGTTGGCCAGATGGATAAACAGATATTAGGCTTGTGCTGCTTTTCTCGAGAATTTGTATTCTTTGCGTGGTAGGCCGAGTGAAGTGGATGTTGGTTGATGCATACTGCTGGATGGATTATGAAGGCTGAGTTGGTGGATTGATATGAGTGGAGAGGGCGAGTGTTGGGTGAATAGTGAACTCACTCACCTGGTGTTTCTGACTCGAGTTGAGGCGTGGTAGTCAACTGTTCATCACTGCGACCTGACTCAGTGCTTTCTGACTCATCTGCGACTGGTTGTGTTTCTGCGAAGAAAGAGGGAGAGTGAGTGGGTGTAGTGAGAGAGATACAGATAGGTGGAGGAGAATATTTTGGTGTGAATGATGCACAATTGGTGGAAGGGGTTGGCGACATTATCAACTCTGAATGATCAGTGATGTTGACTGGTGATTTTCGGGGAATGTTTTGTATTGTCTTGTGTTGTGTTGTGATGTGTTTTGTTGTCTCGTATCGCCTTGTGTATATGTATGTGAGAGAGCGTTTTGAGTTTTGTTGTGTTGTTTTGTGTACTCTTGCGTTGTTGCGTGTTGTGTGGCCGTGTGTTGAGTTTAGGTGTATTGTGTCGGCATGAGTGTGTCTCTGTGAGCATTTTTCATTTGAATTGAGCAATTTTGGCTGTGTTTGTGTGAATTTCAATTGGCTATCATTGACAGCTGTTAGTTAGTTAGTTGGTTGGTTGGTTGGTCGCTTGGTTGTTTTGTTGTTCGGTTGTTTGATTAGTTGGTTGGTTGGCTAGCTAGATGTTTGTTTCTGCGTTGTTTGTTTGTTCGTGTGTAGGCTGTTGTGTTTGTTTGTGTGATAGGCCGAGTGAAGTGGATGTTGGTTGATGCATACTGCTGGATGGATTATGAAGGCTGAGTTGGTGGATTGATATGAGTGGAGAGGGCGAGTGTTGGGTGAATAGTGAACTCACTCACCTGGTGTTTCTGACTCGAGTTGAGGCGTGGTAGTCAACTGTTCATCACTGCGACCTGACTCAGTGCTTTCTGACTCATCTGCGACTGGTTGTGTTTCTGCGAAGAAAGAGGGAGAGTGAGTGGGTGTAGTGAGAGAGATACAGATAGGTGGAGGAGAATATTTTGGTGTGAATGATGCACAATTGGTGGAAGGGGTTGGCGACATTATCAACTCTGAATGATCAGTGATGTTGACTGGTGATTTTCGGGGAATGTTTTGTATTGTCTTGTGTTGTGTTGTGATGTGTTTTGTTGTCTCGTATCGCCTTGTGTATATGTATGTGAGAGAGCGTTTTGAGTTTTGTTGTGTTGTTTTGTGTACTCTTGCGTTGTTGCGTGTTGTGTGGCCGTGTGTTGAGTTTAGGTGTATTGTGTCGGCATGAGTGTGTCTCTGTGAGCATTTTTCATTTGAATTGAGCAATTTTGGCTGTGTTTGTGTGAATTTCAATTGGCTATCATTGACAGCTGTTAGTTAGTTAGTTGGTTGGTTGGTTGGTCGCTTGGTTGTTTTGTTGTTTGGTTGTTTGATTAGTTGGTTGGTTGGCTAGCTAGATGTTTGTTTCTGCGTTGTTTGTTTGTTCGTGTGTAGGCTGTTGTGTTTGTTTGTGTGATAGGCCGAGTGAAGTGGATGTTGGTTGATGCATACTGCTGGATGGATTATGAAGGCTGAGTTGGTGGATTGATATGAGTGGAGAGGGCGAGTGTTGGGTGAATAGTGAACTCACTCACCTGGTGTTTCTGACTCGAGTTGAGGCGTGGTAGTCAACTGTTCATCACTGCGACCTGACTCAGTGCTTTCTGACTCATCTGCGACTGGTTGTGTTTCTGCGAAGAAAGAGGGAGAGTGAGTGGGTGTAGTGAGAGAGATACAGATAGGTGGAGGAGAATATTTTGGTGTGAATGATGCACAATTGTTGGAAGGGGTTGGCGACATTATCAACTCTGAATGATCAGTGATGTTGACTGGTGATTTTCGGGGAATGTTTTGTATTGTCTTGTGTTGTGTTGTGATGTGTTTTGTTGTCTCGTATCGCCTTGTGTATATGTATGTGAGAGAGCGTTTTGAGTTTTGTTGTGTTGTTTTGTGTACTCTTGCGTTGTTGCGTGTTGTGTGGCCGTGTGTTGAGTTTAGGTGTATTGTGTCGGCATGAGTGTGTCTCTGTGAGCATTTTTCATTTGAATTGAGCAATTTTGGCTGTGTTTGTGTGAATTTCAATTGGCTATCATTGACAGCTGTTAGTTAGTTAGTTGGTTGGTTGGTTGGTCGCTTGGTTGTTTTGTTGTTCGGTTGTTTGATTAGTTGGTTGGTTGGCTAGCTAGATGTTTGTTTCTGCGTTGTTTGTTTGTTCGTGTGTAGGCTGTTGTGTTTGTTTGTGTGATAGGCCGAGTGAAGTGGATGTTGGTTGATGCATACTGCTGGATGGATTATGAAGGCTGAGTTGGTGGATTGATATGAGTGGAGAGGGCGAGTGTTGGGTGAATAGTGAACTCACTCACCTGGTGTTTCTGACTCGAGTTGAGGCGTGGTAGTCAACTGTTCATCACTGCGACCTGACTCAGTGCTTTCTGACTCATCTGCGACTGGTTGTGTTTCTGCGAAGAAAGAGGGAGAGTGAGTGGGTGTAGTGAGAGAGATACAGATAGGTGGAGGAGAATATTTTGGTGTGAATGATGCACAATTGGTGGAAGGGGTTGGCGACATTATCAACTCTGAATGATCAGTGATGTTGACTGGTGATTTTCGGGGAATGTTTTGTATTGTCTTGTGTTGTGTTGTGATGTGTTTTGTTGTCTCGTATCGCCTTGTGTATATGTATGTGAGAGAGCGTTTTGAGTTTTGTTGTGTTGTTTTGTGTACTCTTGCGTTGTTGCGTGTTGTGTGGCCGTGTGTTGAGTTTAGGTGTATTGTGTCGGCATGAGTGTGTCTCTGTGAGCATTTTTCATTTGAATTGAGCAATTTTGGCTGTGTTTGTGTGAATTTCAATTGGCTATCATTGACAGCTGTTAGTTAGTTAGTTGGTTGGTTGGTTGGTCGCTTGGTTGTTTTGTTGTTTGGTTGTTTGATTAGTTGGTTGGTTGGCTAGCTAGATGTTTGTTTCTGCGTTGTTTGTTTGTTCGTGTGTAGGCTGTTGTGTTTGTTTGTGTGATAGGCCGAGTGAAGTGGATGTTGGTTGATGCATACTGCTGGATGGATTATGAAGGCTGAGTTGGTGGATTGATATGAGTGGAGAGGGCGAGTGTTGGGTGAATAGTGAACTCACTCACCTGGTGTTTCTGACTCGAGTTGAGGCGTGGTAGTCAACTGTTCATCACTGCGACCTGACTCAGTGCTTTCTGACTCATCTGCGACTGGTTGTGTTTCTGCGAAGAAAGAGGGAGAGTGAGTGGGTGTAGTGAGAGAGATACAGATAGGTGGAGGAGAATATTTTGGTGTGAATGATGCACAATTGGTGGAAGGGGTTGGCGACATTATCAACTCTGAATGATCAGTGATGTTGACTGGTGATTTTCGGGGAATGTTTTGTATTGTCTTGTGTTGTGTTGTGATGTGTTTTGTTGTCTCGTATCGCCTTGTGTATATGTATGTGAGAGAGCGTTTTGAGTTTTGTTGTGTTGTTTTGTGTACTCTTGCGTTGTTGCGTGTTGTGTGGCCGTGTGTTGAGTTTAGGTGTATTGTGTCGGCATGAGTGTGTCTCTGTGAGCATTTTTCATTTGAATTGAGCAATTTTTCTGTGTTTGTTTCTCTCATATATTCTTTCTTTGTAATACTCTTCTCTGCACTGCCATGAATTCCTCTCGCTTCTTTGTGTAGTGCAGTTCAGCTTGTCGAATTAATGTTTTTGTATGGCGATGAATTTACTTTCTCTTTATCTTAAATTCTATTTATCTCTATATCTTCCCGAGTAAAAAATATCAATGATTACATTTATATATCCATAGATGCATACATCTATATATCCAAACTTCTATCTTCGCATCCAGTTATTCATTTATGTAGCTATCAATCAATTCATCTCTCCGTCTATCTATCTATCTCTCTATCTATCTCTCTAACTATCTATCTCTCCATCCATTTTATTATCTATGTAAATTTCTGTCTGTCTATATATCTATCTATCTGCATATCTGTCTATGTATCTAACTATCTCTCTATCCATCTGTCTGTCTATCTATTTATGTGTCTACCTATCCATCTATATATGTGTCTATCTGTTGATCTTCCTATCTATCAACCTATTTGCCTATCTATCTATCTATCGTTCAATCTATCTACCTCTCATTCTACCAGTCTATTTCTCTACCAATCTATCTATCTATCTATCTCTCTGTCCGACTAATCATATGATATCTCACTAAGTATGTGAATAATTCTGTGAATGAACAAAGCAACAAATTCTCACCTACGGAATCGTATTCGTCGCCGTCATCTGAAATATAGATCAGACATATTTGATAAACTTGGATTTTCGAGGAAGTTCTTTCAGCAAATACAAATGAAATCTATCTATATATCTATCTACCTATCTCACTGCCTGACTAACCAGCGGACCTAGTATCCACCTAACTCTACACCTAACTAACTATGAATATATCCTTCTGCCTTTCTATCCATATATCTGACTAACCATCCATCTATCTAACTATCTATCTATCTTCAAATGTTGGTTGGGATCCCGGTGGGTGCGTACTGATGAAGAGTCCCAAACTAGGACGAAACAGCTGTCCAGTACTCCCAGGTTTTCCAATGGTTCTCTAACTAATGTCAGCTCATGATGAAAAATAATTGATATCTATCTATCTCTTTATCTATACATCAATTAATCCCACCATCCATCTACACGTATGAAGATCTCTCTCATTCCATCTTTACAACTATCTATTTAACGCCCATAGATAAACATCAATCCATCTATACGGCTACCTATCTGTCCACGGTATTATTCGTCGACTGAATTCGCATGTCTTTCTCAGTATTGGTACTGACTCACATGCAACACACGATCATTGATAAGCACGATTGTATGAAGATGAGGAGAGCAATGACGAGTGAGCCTTACTTCAACTCTCACACAATTACTTACAAGGCGAAGTTAACTCATCATCACATTTCCTTCCCAACTGGAAGATAGTTTAATGGATAGAAAAAAGATATGAGGAAATCGTGTTTTGGAAACAGGATACAGTGACGTTTGTGTATGTGATAAGATGAAATTGAATTGAGTGAGTGTGGTGACTTGCAGTGTTAAGGAGGGTGAATGCGTGTTTAGTGAATCGTGTGTGGTCGAACGGCGGAATTTCTCATGCAGTTTCATGCACATTGTTGATATACTGCACCCCTCAATCACTCACTCACTCACAGGAAACACAAACAACTTTGCTGCATACAGATGAAATGAATCAATCAACGAAATCATCGACGTCAGAAATTGTCAGTGAGTGAATCGGAATGCCCCTCAGTGTGTGATTTAGTGATTTAGTCACTGCAAAATGGTGCATGGTGTAATAGACATCGAAATAAGGCTGTGAGGAGTCCTGTGAATCAAAAAACAACAGAGACTCACCTCCGATATCGATATCGTCATCATCGCTGTCATCTTAAATATAAAAACAGACATATTTGATAAACTTGGATTCGAGGGGAAGTTCTTTGAGCAAATACAAATGAAATCATACTGCATATCAGCGTTCATTGAAATCCACTGGTCACACTAAAATAAATTCCACTCGCTGATTCTCTACTGCAGTTCACCTAGTCGAATGAGTCCGTGTGAATTGCGATGCATTTTTCTTTCTGTTTATCTGACAATCCATTTATCTATATATGTATCCGACTATAAAGATATTAATTAATACATTTAAATATCCATGTATGTAGGCAACTATATATCTATACATCTAACTACGTATCCAGCGCTCCATCTAAGTAGCTAGCTATCAATCTAATTATTTTTCTATCTAACTACCGATCTATCTATCTATCTATCAAACTATCTATCTACTTATATTTCTATCTATCTATCTATGAATCTAACAATCTATCTATCTAACTTTCTAAATATTTATCTATTTACATGTCTATATATCTATCTATCTAATTATCAAACAAGATATCTGTCCATCTATCTATCTATCTATATAACTATCTGTCTATCTATCCGTCTACCTATCTCTCTATCTCTCCATTCATCTACCTATCTATCCATCTATCTAGCTACCAGTCTATCTATCTATCTATCTATATATCAATCAATCTGTCTATCTCTCGATCTATAGGCCGATCTATATATCTGTCTATCTATCTATGTATCAATCTGTCTATAGGTCTATCTATCTAACTCTCTTTCTATCTATCTGTCTATGTATCTATCTATCTATATACCCATCTTTTTTTGATCTTTTATCTATATAACTATCCATCCATCTATATATCAATCTAAATATCTGTCTATCTATCTCTCTATCCATCCATCTCTCTCACTATATGTCTATTCATCTAATATTCTAACTAACGATCTGTCTACATTTCCATATATCTATCAGTCTATCTATCGACATATCCATCTATATACCTATCTTTCGATCAATCTCTCTATCTATCTATCTGTATGTCTATCTATCCATCCATCAGTCTATATGTATATATCTATTTCTCATCTATTTATCTATATATATATATATATATATACCTATCTATCTTTCTTACCATCTACATATGTATCTATCTGTCGATTTATCTATCTATATATCTATCTATCTATGTATCTGTCTCTCTGTCTATATCTCTATAGATCTAACAGCTGTCCAGTGCTCTCAGGTTTTCCAGTGGTTCTCTAACTGATGTCATGATGAAATCCTCCATGCAACTAATTATTTATCCATCTATCTATTTATTCATCTATCTGTCTATCTATCCATCCATCCATATATCTGTATATCTGTCTATGTATCCATCTATCTATCTATCTGTCTATCCATCTATTTATCTATCTGTGTAATCATCTATCTCTCTATCTATCTATCTTTCCATCTATGCATCTAGCTTTCTATCTATCCATCTATCTATGTGTTTATCTTTCTATCTGTCTCTTTACCTATCTTTCTATCAATCATCTATCTATCTCTCTTTCTAACTCTCTACTTGCCTATCTATCTATCTATTTATCTATATCTCTTTCTGAATAATCAGGGGATATCTCAATAAGGATGAGAATAATTCTGTGAATCAACAAAGCAACAAATTCTCACCTACGGAATCGTATTCGTCGCCGTCATCTGAAATATAGATCAGACATATTTGATAAACTTGGATTCTCGAGGAAGTTCTTTCAGCAAATACAAATGAAATCATAGTGCATATCAGCGTTCATTGAAATCCACTGATCACACTAAAATAAATTCCACTCGCTAATTCTCTACTGCAGTTCACCTAGTCGAAGAGTCCGTGTGAATTGCGATGCATTTTTCTTTCTGTTTATCTGACAATCCATTTATCTATATGTGTATCCGACTATAAAAATATCCACCATTACATTTAACTATCAAATTATGTAGGCAAATATATATCTATACATCTATCTACGTATCTAGCTATCCATCGACTTAGCTGTCTTTCGATATATCTAATAATGTGTTTATCTACATATCTATCAATCGATCTAACTGTCTATCTATATATCTATCTATCTGCATATCTGTCTATGTATCTATCCATTTATGTATCTACTTATCCATCTATATATCTGTCTGTCTATCTATCTTTCTATCTGTCTATCAATCTGTCTATCTATCTATACATGCTGCATACAGATGAAATGAATCAATCGACGAAATCATCAACGTCAGAAATTTTCATTGAGCGATTGTGAGTGCCTCTCATTGAGTATGTGAGTGAGTGGTTGATATCTGAGCATGTTGTATAGGAGATCTCACTAATGCGGCGAAGAATGCTGTGAATCAACAAAACAACAGAGACTTACGTCCGATATAGTTACCGTCGCTGTCATCTGGAATTTGAAAGAGACATATTTGATAAACTTGGATTCGCGAGGAGGTTCTTCCGGCAAATAAAAATGAAGTCATGCTGCTTATCAGCCTTTATTGTGATCCACTTCGCTACATCCAACCATCAATTCCACTCACTAATTCTATACTCTAGTTCACGTAGTCGAATGAATCCGTGTGAATGGCGATCCATTAACCTGTCTGTTTATCTATCAATCTATTTATATATATACATGTATATCGATATATGTGTATCCAAATATGAATATGTCTTTCAATATATTTAACTATCCATGCATGTTTTCATTTTCATAACTATATATATGTCAAAGTATCTATTAATCTAACTACATATCTATCTCTCTATCTATCTATCTAGCAATATATCTATCTATCTACCTATCTATCTATCTATCTATCTATCATTTATCTTAATATCTATCTATCCTAATATCCATCTATTATTCTATCTATCTATCTATTTACCTATCTTCCTTTTCATGCCCATATATATCCATCAATCCATCTATACGGCTACCTATCTGTCCACGGTATTATTCGTCGACTGAATTCGCATGTCTTTCTCAGTATTGGTACTGACTCACACGCAACACACGATCATTGATAAGCACGATTGTATGAAGATGAGGAGAGCAATGACGAGTGAGCCTTACTTCAACTCTCACACAATTACTTACAAGGCGAAGTTAACTCATCATCACATTTCCTTCCCAACTGGCTGATAGGTTAATGGATGAAAAAAGATGTGGGGAAATCTTGTTGTGTAGACGGGCTACACTCTTCTTGCCAAACTTAACAAAATTGGGCTTCACTCTTTTTTACTTTTGTTGGTCATTTTGTTTTATTTTCTTAATTATTTCTATCATTTTTTGTTTTATCGTTCTGGTGTTTTATTTCTTTTTGTTTTTTTTTGTGTTTTCCTTCTGTTGAATGGATATTTTATCCGTATTGAGTACATTTTTTTTCATTTTTCATCTTGAGCTACTTCCATATGTTACTATTTTGTAAATTCTGGAATTTTTGTTTTCTGTGAATTTCATTGCTGCTAGCTTTTTGCTCATGTTATATGGTTATGTTTGCTTAACTCATCTCCTTTTGTATTCTGTCAGACAACTTCCGCGTTTTTAATCTGAATTTTATTTTTGAACCCTTCTCACCTGTCGTTTCTCATGACTTATAAACTATAGTTTATTTATTTTTCAGCCATATATCTCTCATTGTATGCAGAGTATTCAGTTGAGCGGGGGTGCTTCAGAAATATGGTGAATTCAGTAAATCCTGCTCCATTGCCTCTTTCCTTACATATCAGGAAATAAACGCTTCCAGAAAATTACAGTTGAAAATAACAGTGAATCAGCATAAAGAGTAACACACTGCACATACTATAGGAAAGATTGTGGTCAAAACTGGTCATTTTTATTCTGGCTACACCTGTATTAATTTTACTAAGCAAGAAGTCTTTCATCTGTCGACAGTTCAAAAGCTAACGTAACTCATATTTTGTTGATTTACTTGAATTGTATGAAATTAATTTAATTACAGGAAATCCCATATTTCTTTAAATATCTCACAATTTTCAGTGAATTCGTTTTATATTCAATGTTCTTTTTTGTATTGTAAATAGAGATGATTTCGGAAGTTCTTTTGAACACAAAATGCTTATCTGCGTATTTAGATAATCCGGTCAAATTGACTTTACTTCGCTGTATTTGAATTATTCATGAGAAGAAGTCGATCACTTCAACATACGCATTTCAAGAAATCCAAGAAATTTATTTACATTAAATTTCTAAGCTTAACTGAAATATTCAGATTTCAGGTCTTATCCTAGTGATTTTCTATTAATTTCAGTGTAGAAAGAACATTAGTTTAGAGCATTATTGAAAAGTATCTACTTCTCCGTAGTCTGGGAATCTTCAACAGTATCCATCTGTGACTTCCCTAGAGATCTAACCTTTCAGATTATGAAGCTGGTGCATTGATCATTCAGTCATTGACTTGGAATCCACCAACCTCGGCATTCTAGTTTCAACCAATCTGCTAGTAAATTCCTACTATCAAACAACGGCTTCACGGTAATTTCGACTAGAACGGAACAACCCTTCAGCTGGTCAATGGTTCTCTGTCTAAGTTCTATTCATAACGATATCTACATTGAAATTCACATTTAAATAGTTAAAGTGATACATAACTAACTATTGTAAATTGACACTTGATAAAATTGTGATCTTAAATATCAAACCATCAAAAGTAAAAGGATAATATTTTGACACCTTATAAAAAAGGATTAATAATCAACTCACATTCAATAGTTGCATTGTTATTAGATAATAGGAGTAGCAGGCAGCATAATATCGTTTGTAGTATATTTTTCATGATTCAGAATCTCTCGTCAGTGTATGTTGTCAGTGTTATATACTGCAAAATAATATTATGCCTAAATCTCTCACAAACAGCCTTTTTATAGTTATACACGAATGCACACTAAGTATGTATGTGGTGTACATATGTGTATCTCAATTTTGTGTTCACCTATCTAAAGATGCAGTTATATTCGACAAGTAACACAGCATAATAGCTAGCAAATAAAATCAATCTGTAGTACATTGGTTACAGAATAAACACCAGTTAACTGATCACCGTCCATGTAAAGGCAAATCAACCAATCCTTTCTCATAAAATAGACTCATGCCTATTGAGTAGATTTAAAATTAAGTAGACTTTTCAAGAATACGTTTGCATGGAGTAACTTGATTTGCTTCAAGTTTTACCATGGATAGATCACGGTTAGAGGACCACTGAAAAACACCAGGGAGTACTGAACATCCATTTCCTCTACCCAGTCTGGGACTCATTGGCAGTACTCACACATTTAATTTCGGAACCAGGATCTTCCAGTTACATAGCAAGCTTACAGATCGTTCAGCCACGAAGACACGACTCAATGACCGCTGCATGAATTATAACTTCAACTTATTCTTGATTTTAGCACAATTTCGGTGAATACGTACCGTTGATAATAATACTTTGATAAAGCTATTAGCATTAAATAGCGAAACATCAGTAAAAACAATATCGTTTTGTTTTTCATTCATTGGGAAATTCAAAAACCTTTATTATAACGTACCGTTGATGTTGGTTATCAGTCCTTCTCTGACTGGTATTAATCTGTGGTGAAATATGGAACAAATCAATAAACTAAACCTTGTAAATTATTCTGATTCTCACTAGTGATAACTCCTGACCGGTGGAGTCCACTCACTTGAGAGTGAGGACAAACTCTCGTCGTGTATAGAACTGGCTGGTACCAGTTCCGTTGAAATTACCAATGCGTAGGGGTTAGAATTCGTATGTTCACAGACTGAGTCAGGTCTCAATAGCTGAATGGTCTACAAGTTTATCTTACAATCGGAAGGTCCTGCACTCAAACACGGTTGGTGACGTATTTCCGATGAGTTTCAAACAACGCTGACGAAACAGCTGTTTGGTACTGCCTGATATTCTTAAGCGCTTCTCTAACTCATATCAGTCCATCGTCAAACTTGGAACTAGTGAAGTTTTTTTCTATATACATGGCAAGCATTCCGCCAATAATTTGCGATACATTATGGATGAAAAGTCAAATTACAGATCCGCTGGAAACTTTCAGTTCAACAAGGATTTCATTTAATAATTATTTGACTGATTATGTATGTTCATTTTACTTGATTACACAGGGTGTTTTATCTAAGCTAAAACTCCTGTAGTCTCCAAAGGCGAATTATCATGATTAACTCATAGTGTACTTAGTGAATTAACCAGTAGATATTACGCAGGTGGAAACAAGAACAACAGTTTTCACAGAATAAAATGTTAACAGCATCCATTCCGTTGGCTTTTCATCAGCTGCTTAAAGCTCAAAGTCATTATTTAGTATATTTAAAGAAACAATTGCACAGAGTTCATTTCTAAACAAAAATCAATCAATACCGATAAAGTGTTATGCAGTAATATTTCTCGTTTCAACTACACATTATTGCTCATAATATTATTAATATCATATCAAAATCATGTCATACATTGATACGAATATGAGCAATAATTTGTGCTCAAAATGTCAAATAGGACTGTAAAACAACGTGTGATTTTATCGAAAAAAATTGTATCAATAATGCAGTTGTACAACACTACAGTGACCAAGTTTTATCCTTTTATCACCTCAATACCACTGTTAGTGACTTGAAAAACGCTCAATTTCTAGTTATTTATGTTACGTCATCCAACTTATTTGCTCAATTTCACTTCTAATTTAAATGGCATTATTCTCTACCCCACTTCTACTTAGTCTCTACCTGTAATTACCTCTATTGTTACCCTGACCTAAGTTGAAACATTTTAGTGAATTATAATACGTCATCTAACTTACTAACTCAATCTTACTTCAGTTGCTGTCTGATTAACTTTGTTTCTATATTAGATCATTCTTGTATTACCTGATCAATTATCTAAACCTGACAAATCTCATGTTCACACACACAAATAATTATATATAAATGCGATTGTACAGCTATGTGAATGAATTCGCCGAAAAGAGTCTCTCCGCTGAACATCTCTCTTTTTCATACTACTCAATGGGGATTTTCAAGCTAAAAATTAATAAATCAATAAACGCATAAAATAATCATATACATAATAATGAACACCTTGTCCCGAACAATAATGATCATAATTAATGTTAACTTTCGGCAACACGTAATCAAACGAACGCTAGGGTGAAAATATTCAGTTACCAGGACAACGAAAGACTGATAACTACTTCTTTCTGAACACATAAATTGGGTTTCGGGTGTTTGGTGGAGATTGCTTCGGCAAACTTAAAAGGATGACTAAACTCTATCGCCTTATGATTATCTTGAACTGTCTTGTGTATCCCACCACATGACCCGTGTCGAGGAGATGCCTGGCTGCGGCACACTTCAAAGCATTTGTTCTTTTTAGACAGGATCTTTGGTACGTGTTCAGAAGATTGGAGGTTTGCGCTTCTATCTGTTTCTCCAATGTAACTGCTCCCACACATACACGTTAATTTGTGTATATAGTTTCAGTTAACAAGAGAAAGATATCTGTCGATTTTAGATTGCTCCAAGGGGCAAGTTGTTCGATAGACGAGAATTAGCTTGGTTGCGGGACATCCTCAATCTTCAGCTGACAGTTGCTGTCATATTTTCACCTACAAAATCAAGTTGAATGTAGGTGTGCTATTTTGCTCCTGTGATTTGTTTGACATTTGAGTATTCAGACATTCCGTACTTGTTAATGAACCTTTGAGAGTAACCATCGTTTTTCCACATCTTTTCGAAAAACAAAAATTTTTCTTCTTATCTCTCTGTAGAGCATAATCTCCTACCTCTTTAGTATAGAGTCTTGACTAGTGCTCATTTAAAGCTATTTGGATAAAAACTATTAAAATGTGGGTATTATCCTTCCCATGTAGACTGCTGATGTGTATCATGGATGTGAAACTCCGGTTTCACAACTTGTCTTATATGTATTTTCTCCTTTGTTCGATTTCCATTTAAGTCTTTCAATATTTCCGGTATAGCCTTTCGTCATTCATATTGCAGGTGTGCGGGGATATATCGATAAACAAAGCTTCCTTAGACAAACTAAATGACTTTTTAAAACTACATCACACTGTGATATTTAAAATAAAATTAGATCATATGTAATTACACACAACAAAGTGCCATGTTTTACAATTACATTAAGGAATCATAGATCTGTGGAAAATAGGTGGCCCACAGAACACAATCTCAGGTAGCCGAAAGTAGAAATAAATTCACCTGGTTCAAATGAACTTCCGAAGAAAAACACAGCACAATAAATCACTAAGCATATCGCGGTGCCGGTCATAAATTTGTTTTCACTAATGCTTCTAAACCAGTCTATCAAACAAGATTGAGCACTCAGTTAAATTCATTGAAACCGTAGTCTTAAATGTTTGAGTGTGCGTGCAATTTCTTTAGACGACGAAGATTTTTTCGCGTAGGTCTCAGACGGTCTCTACGCAAAGACATATACAATATTAGAGGATGTAAACTAAACTTAATATGTTCGTTAAAATGGTCGCTCCTAGCACAGCGTCTGGAAATCGGCACCTCAACTTCACCAAATCATTTACTCCCTAGACGGCGGTATTTTGAGACAGCAAATACGACAAACGGTATCAATCTAAGATTAGCAGATGCTATTTCGATTGTCTATGAAAGCAAATCGAAAGCGGAATACTTATGAGTAAAAGTAAATTCATGACATCGTGATCTTAGCTTCACAACAAAACACAAGGAATATAATAACAATCTGATATAAGCAGAAATTCGACCTGGCAGTACACTTGTATATATAATGAAGTCTCTAATGGATAATTTATCTTCGAATGCAAACTACAATTAGTCCATCAACGAATATCCTAAAGAAAAAAGCCTTGTTAAAATTATCCAAATATAATCCAAAGTAGCTGTATACATCAATGTACGCTTGAAATCAGATGATGCACAGGATATGGTCCAACGAAGACTTGAGGAGGCCCTCAAGAGAACCTACTGTGTCACAGAACTCGCGTTACTCGACATCCTCAAATGGGTGCTGCTGCAATCTTAGAAGTCATGATCGCCAATCCTCGACACTACAAATTGCGTGTATCATTTTGAACGTGTTTGTTGTAGCAAATGTGTTAGTCGTACGAAAAGTCGATTGTCTACTCGAATGAATGAGTGTTAACCAAGTTAGTTATATACGGCTGAATTCAAAGTACCAAACTGTTTATTAAGAAAGAATCTTGTAGACTGAGGACATGACACCTACTTCATAACGTAATTCACAAATGTCAGCAGACAAATTAACAGGAAGATGCTCGCTTGTGAAATTAGTGTTGTAAACCGATATCTGTGTACAAAAGAAATGGCGGTCATTTTGATCCTGCCATGCTTTACTTATCAACCAATCACAATGATATTATTAACAATCTCTCATAGTTAGTACTAGTGCTGTTTCATTAAAAATTGTCTTATATCAGTAGGATTAACTTAACTCGTTCAAACACTGTCATTATTACCATTTATCACAGTATTAATCATTTCGCAATACTTGATATATATTCACGTTTGTTCTCAGATCAATAATCGTGTATTCGAATGATGCAATTGAAACGTCATATAAAGTTTTCTTAATTTTAACCCTTCAAATCACTTTCCAGTTATCGCTTTGCACGTGACTTGCAAAAATTATTCCACCTGTAGCTCACAGCATGATTAGTTCAATCTTGTTTATTTAATTCTTCGTCTTACATTCCTCGATGTAATGTGCGCCGGTGGCACAGTGGTTAGGAATCTCGGTGACCATGCACATGGTCGGGGATTCAATACCCTGCCGGCGCACACCTGATATCTATGGTCGGCCTGCAAATTCGGGCTACCGATATCACATGCTGTAAATTCCATACTTGTACCAAAAAATACGATGTGGAATCAAGCTGTATTCAAAAAAATATATCTCTATGTGCAGAGTATTCAGAGGAAGCATTCGACTGAAATTCTGTGTATTCATTAAATCCTGCTTTACTGGAGTGTATTGCTGGTTTTGATTCAATCTGCTTTCGAATGAACAGAACAACAAATACAAAATTAACACTAGGCAATAAAGCCAACTCAAAAACTTGATGCTTTGACATCATTACAATCCTTCCTATCAGTATCAAAAAGAATTTTAAATTATTTCTGAATGTGAAGTAGAAAAGATGACTCAGGGTCACAAACACTATCATAAAATAACAGTAAAAAACCTTAAAAGAATATCAAGAGCTAAAAAGAAGTTATTAAATCATGACGACACGATGATATATTCTCCAAAATTTCATATACGTATACATCTACATATATATATATATAGAGAGAGAGAAAATCCTGATTGGATTTTGAAGGCTTCTTCGATAAGTCCTTGCTCAGATGGCAGTAAAATGTTGAGGATCATATTCAAGTGGTCTACACCTGACTGCACAGCTCAAATGGAACTGTCAAAGACTTCATAGAATGTTGTGGCATAAAATTTCAACTGCAAACCAGGTCTCTTCCATTCCAATGCTGCATGATAAACAAGCTATCTTGACATACTCAACACGTATTCTGGCCATCTCAGTTGATGCAGTTTCACAATTGCATAGATCAATTTTCACTCCTAACGCATCTCCCCACCCACACCAACATCCTCATACCACCGAACACGACAGCATGACAGAGCATCACCACTTATCGTTAAGGTCAGTTAACTGCCTTATTTCCTCCAATTTGAACTGTAAGATACCAAACATACATGCACTCACACAATCCGATTTACCTACCTGCCACCTTCCATTATTCCATGGAAATCAGAGGATACTCAGCTTGGAACTTGATGGCATTTTATGCGAAGAAAAGTGCATTCAATTGTCCGCAGGTATTAAAATAAAAACAAGTGTCGTTCTAGCTGTAACTTTAACTAGTCCACAGAATTTCATAAAAATGTTGAAATTTATTTTCTAATGTTCTTCATATTTTATTAATAAACTAATATTATCATTTTGTTTTCTTCTTTTCTTTGTCTGTATCTGCTTGACCTACATTCTGTGGTATCTCATGTGTTGAAGTTTATTTAATTATTCTCATCTGATTGTCTTTATTTAAGTCACGTTTATTTTGTCTAAACTAAGCAATGTGGTACTGAGGTGGACCATTGTTTCTCTTGTCAGGCTGTTTTTTTTGTTTATTTGTTTGCTTGTTATGTTGAAATATTTGCTTTTGTTTTCCTCTTCTAAATCGATATCACACTAAGTTGAGTGTGTAGTTTGCTCATTCAGCTTTCAGTGCATTCTAGTCAGTCTAATTAGTCTTCTAGTAAGCCAAAATGTAAGAGTACTTTCACCAATTCACATTATAACCGTCTGAAATCTTCTTTACATAGGGAAGACTGTTGGGAAATGAGAAGACATTCGTGACGCTTATTATATTCCGCGAAGTGACTCTTTCCGACGAGTTCATTACCTAACTGTACAATCGCATGTATATGGTTTTCTTCAAGAAATTATATCCGTCGAGGGGATTTAATCTAAGGTGTGAATACATGAAATAATAATAGCAGTATTTAATACAAACAAAATCTTTGTGATTACAATCATAGTTGAGTGTCAAGTGGCAAAACAATTAATGTCATATACTGAGTGATTCATGAATCCTTTTCTAATTTCATTGTGAATTTATTCGCAGGATGGTAATTCTTAAATTCTTTTAAGATACAATTGACTTTTCTGTACCGCAGAAGCCCTCAAAATGTCCATTGATATCCAGAGCTGTGTGGTCAAATGAAATCATTCCAGCCTCTACCATACCGTAAACCTATTTCAGTATGTTCCTTCAGCCTTCGGTTTTAAATCTTTTTGTTCGCTGTGTGTGTGAATTTTCCCTCTTTATCTTCATTCAATTCATCCAACTTTTTCTGTTATTATTATTATGATTGTATCCTTTAACTCCTAGAGGAATATAGGGCTTCAGCCGTTCGTCTCCATTGAGTTCGGTTCCGTGCATAGTGTTCACCTGGCTTGAAGTCTGCCCACACGTTTTTATCTCCTCTTCACATGACCTCCTCCAAGTCACACTCGGACGACCAACTCGCTGCTTCCCTTTCGTGTTGCACTCGAGCAATGGCTTGTCTAGTGATGTCACTTGATGATTTCCTTAGAGTATGGCCAATCCATCTCCATTTCCTTCTGCATATTTGTTTCACAATCGGTTCCTGGTTGGTTTGCTCATTGTCAGAGATCTCTGTTGCTTATCTTCTCTGGCCATCTGATCTTGAGTAGCGTTGAGCGAAGACAACTGTTAATGAAGGTCTGTAGTTTGTTTGAGATGCTCTTTTTGACGCGCAGTGCAAGTCTCTGATCCGTATAGTAGCACTGACTTCACATTGGATCTAAAAATCCAGACCTTAATTATGATTCTGAGTGCTGTTGACCTCAAAACAGACTTGAAAGAAGTGAAAGCTTGTATTGCTTTTTCGATTCTTGCTTTGATACCCTCGTCAGTTCCGCCTGTAATTGAGACGATGCTTCTCAGATAGGTAAAGTAAGTTGTTTTGTTCAGGTTCCTTCCATTTATGCTGATTGTTGTATGTTGTTGTTGTTCTTGTCCAGGAATCTTCATCACCTCTGTTTTCACTATATTCACCTGAAGTCCTATCTTCTCTGGATGCTTCTTCTGCCAACTTGTTGCTTTTCGCTTGCATATCTTCCAGTTTGTGAGAAATCAGACATATATCATCGGCGAAGTCCAGATCCACCAAGTTTTTTGTGTGAGTCCATTTTATGCCTGTTTCCTCATTGCCCACTGTTTGTCGCATTATCCAGTCTACTGCAATCAGGAAAATCATTGGCGATAGCCTTGTCGTACTCCCGTCTTTACTTCCAATGAATTCGTAAGTTTCCCGCTGTGGATTTCTTGGCATGAAGCGTTGTCGTATAGCTGTTGGATGAGATGTATAATTGTCGGTGGCACCCCATAGTAGTGTAGTAGTTGCCAAAGCACCTCTCGATCGACGCTGTTGAAGGCCTTTTCAAAGTCGATGAAGTTGAGATAGAGAGGTGACTGACATTCCAAGCTTTGTTCAATGATGATCCGTAATGTGGCGATTTGATCAATGCATGACTTGTTTCTCCTGATTCCAGCCTGTTCCGGTCGAAGTTTTTCATCTAGAGCATGTTCGATTCTCTCCAGCATGATGCGGCTTTGTATTTTGCTTGGGATGGACAGGAGCATAATTCCGCGCCAGTTCTTGCATTGACTTAAGTCTCCTTTCTTTGGTAGTTTAAATAAGTATCCTTTCTGCAAATCCTCGGGTACCTTGCCTTCTTTCCACACCTTCTCCAGTAGTGGCGTCATCAAATCCGCTGTTGTCTCTGGGTCCGTTTTCAATGCTTCCATCTGGTCCTGCTGCTTTTCCAGCTTCTAGCATCTTGATTGCCTTCAGGACTTCTGATTTCGTCGGGGGCTTTGTGTTCACTGGTAGCTCTGTCTCCGTTGTTGGTATTGTTGGGCGCGTTGTCGGTGGTGGTCGATTTAGAAGTCTTTTGAAGTATTCAGCCCAGTATTTCCTTTGCTCCACTTCTTTGTTGAGTGACTTTCCATTGTCATCCTTCACTGGCTTAATTTGAGTCAAACTTTTGCCCGATAGGTACCTAGTTGTTTGGTAGAGTGTTGCGAGGTCTCCTTCGCCTGCAGCTTGTTCTGCTTCACTTGCAACGACAGTTATTTTAAGTTTGTTTCTATGCTCTTCTTGATCCTATTTGTAATTCACTTAAAATAATTATTTTAAAATTATATTCTAATCCTGTGCAATTTTTGCATATAAAACTCCTGTTATCAAATATTCACACCTCTTAATTCCCTTTCAATTCCAAAATATCATTATTTCACTCTGTTTCCATGCTCATTGTCTACACACCTGTATTTCGTCCTAATACTGTTTAATTTCGTTTCCAAGCCTCTCGTAAACCATATCTGGTTCAAAACAATTGTCACATTTTATTCACATTCGTAATTATGTGGAATCAAATAAAGTGGGTATCTATGTAAATTAATCTATTTAAATGCCATTGTACAGCTTTTGAAAATGAAATCACTGAAAAGATAACTTTGCTGAACTTCGTGTTCTGTTCTTTCAGGTGAATATATTTCTCCTTTCCAGCCACTTAGGAATGTGTGACCGCCTATTCTCCACAGATCTATGATTGCCTAATGTTTGTGTAGAACTTGAGCGCTTTGGTTTGATTTAATTCTATATTACATGAGTTTATTTTAAATATCATACAGTGATGCTTCATTAGAAAAATCATCTTTTTAGTTATGTAGAAAGAGGGAGAGGAGTTAATCACAGAAGATTTGTTTATCAACTAAACTCCGTGCACGTGCAATAGGAATGACGCAACGTCTACACTGAAAATATGGAAATTGTCAAAGGGACGTTGGAGAGGTAGAAAGAGAGAAAATACATATGAAACAAATTGTTTAACCGTGTGACCAATGCTGACATGATTATGACCAATTATGTATGCCTGAAACATCATCCAGTTTTTAATACTGCATCGCTGTGTGACATTTAAAATAAACTAGTTGAATATGGAATCTAACAGTCCTCTCTATTACCTGTGACTGCAAATGCATGTAAATCGATAGACACAGTGGGATACGATACCGTCATTCCTGTGTTGCGTGTGTTTACAGGACAGTGTAGACCTCATCTGCCCACTAAAAAGACAAGAATTCGAATTAGGACCAGACATATTGTATAACTTTCCTAAAAGGAAATGCGAGAATTCGAAGATGCGTTGGTTCTTTAAAGGTTGCAGTTATGTGATGCCAACCAGAGCCAAGAACTGCGAAACCTTGATCTTGGCTCCACAGCTGATTGCCCACATAACGATATGTAACCATAGGTATGTGTGAACCCAACTTCAGTGTTACCTCACGAGAAATCTGTTATAGGTATCGATTCCATGAAAAATATGAAATCATTTGTTTCCAATTTCTGATATGTTCGAGTTCTTTCTCTGAAAGCTGATTACCTACCTAATTGATGTAATTTAGCCGCACTGCAATACTCTCTTTATCTAGGTCTCTCATATTAGTTTCACCTTATCTATGTGAACATGGCATGAGAAACATTCACACCTGTTATTTTGCATGATTGATTGCACGTATTGTATTTACTTATCAGTAATTCATCTCTCAATGTAATATTAGTGATATATGTGCACATATAAATGTCTCTGTATGCAGCGTATTACTTTGAACAATTTTAACGAAACATGATTATTGCATTCAATCCTTCTTTTTTATGGCCTGTTGCTTGTATTAATGTACTCTATTTTCAAGCAGATGCTACAGAAAACACAAAATGCTTTTCAGGAAATAATGTCAACTCATAAATTTGCATCTATTAAAAACTTATTCCTATCAGGAACAATGCAATTCTTAAATTCCCTCTGAATTTTAAGAAAAGCAGTATGCAGAGGACCGCATTCAATACCCTGGAATACAAAAACAAAACAGCTTTAATGAATTTCAGAAGCTTTAAGGGTGTTCTGTTATAAAAGTCATTCAATTCTGTGGTAGTTTGGTTTGCATATTACATTTTGTTATCACAAGGAGAAAGGACATTGTAAACTGGATATACTGCTGTAGCTGCACATTTATCATTTATTGATAGTTTTGGTTCTCAATGATCAAGCTTGTTTACTGTTAACGGAAGCAGAGGTTTCCACATACTCTGAGTGGTTGTAGAACTAATCCTACTTTATACCTACATAAGAATGCATAAATTACGCTCTGGTCCAAAACGTATTTTAAAAAACGACAAATTCGATTAAGGAGTGTGGTGAGAGTACCCAGTGTCCCTTCGTTAATTATCTCTTAGTTAATATTACGATGATTGATTTCCAACCCTATCCTCTAATATCAGTTACGAAAGCGAGGTCAATTTATCTCTCCTGAGTACAAGAGGTGTGAGATTTGTCTTTAGAATTTCTGTTTATGTCCTAGTTAGCAACAGTAGTGAAAGAGCGTTCCAATTCCCAGAAAGCCGGTAGTTGAACAAGTCTCAAATCAACACGTACGCCAACACAGATGTAACTTGCTAATCAGTGAAGAACAAGCTACATGGTGTTAATCACAAACACCGATCCAACAAATCGATAAGTATTATTTTGAATGCGTGGAAGGTTAAAAACACGTCTGAATTAAGTGATCACTATAAAAGTGGTGATAAGCGGCACATATCAATAATTCAGAACGCAAAATTCTCACTCCACCTTGAATTGGAAGTTGATGAGGTTTCTGTGAAGGACTTTGAGGTATTACCCATACTATTATCAAGCCATACAATTACCAAGCATAACTACATATATTTCATTTCTACAAGCATCAATTCGTCTAAATAAATGTAGTTAGCTCACCAGTCGAAGGACACAAGAAAAAAATGGGATATCATTGTATAGAAACCTTGGAGAATACACAGATCCTACTAAAATAATGACTACATAATCAGAAAACTATTTTGAATAGAGTCTATCATTTGGTTCATCAACTGGTTTTAGCTCATAGTTCTGTTTCTCCATAGGGGAATGATTTTACTCTGGAGATTACTATATGCAGTTAACAAAAACCTTATTAAAGTCATGTGGGTCTAACAGCGGTAATAATAAAGATTGAGTGAAGCCACACTTACAAGCAACCGATCGCCACATAGTTCTTCTAATCAATGTCAAAATCAGTAACGAACTTGAAGATAAAATATGTCTTAATGATAATGATGCAGTGAATATGAATATAAATTAAAAATCATCGATGCGGAGTCATAAGTTTAGTGACATTTACAGATAACCGATGCTTACAAGATTGTGTGCGCCACCCCTACTGCTTCTTCCTTCCTTCCTTCGTTCGATCATTCGTTTGTTGATGAGTTCGTCAGATCAAAGGTGAGTTAGCTGGTTAGTTGGTTAGTAAGTTAGCTATTTGATTGATTGGTTAGTTAGTCAGTTACTTGGTTTGTTACTCCATAATAAATAGGTTTATTTTGATAAGACCACAGTGATTCAGTATTAACAACTGGATTTGTGTTGTAAATACAGTATCATTGTGTGATTAATAAAATTAAATTATCTAATATGGAATCGCCCAAGTTGTACGCTTAAATTATTTATTTAGTTAGTTAGTGAGATGGTTAGTTATTCAGTTGGTCAGATATTTAGTCAGACAGTTAATCAGTCATTTATTTACATAATAAGTTAGTTATTCAGTCACTTATGTATTCAGTGTTTTCATCATCTGCCCAGTTAGTTAGTTAGTCAGTTAGTTAGTTAGTTGTTCGATGCATCGCCACGTCCTACTCCTCATCGTCACTATTTCCAATCGACCGGTAGGAATGTTGTTGAAAATTTATATTTGCTAATGAATCGAACATTGGGTGACTTGACGTGATGTCATTTGATGAGATGTGATTTGTTATGATATGATATGATGGCCGTGTAGGCATGGCATGTAGTCGGGTTGATTCTAGGAGAGCTGGTGAATTCGAAGATTAGCGGCTCATCGATTGTTACATCATGATGAGGATGAAGATGATGTTTATGATGGTGATGACAACAACGCATGTGATGGTGTTTACAATGCAAGCAAGCAAGCACTGCTCGCTCGCTATACTGCTTAGTAAACTTGCTTCCATCATTACAATAATAATGATATTAATAGTCCTCAAAATTACTTCCCATTTTGTCGTTATAATCATTTTATAATCGTATTGTTATTCTTTTCCTCATCAGCATCATTGACATTGGCCTTATTTCACTTCATTTGTATCGTCATTTTTGTCAATGGAATGATCCTGGTTGTCATTAGTACTACACTACTACTTTGAATTCCAATAGGAAAATTACTCATACTGACACTGTGGTGGTGAGATAGAGACAATGTATGCCAACGGAGTTTAATTCTACTGTGACCTCACAGTTAATTTCGGCATTAGCAACAGTATACCATATATCTAATCTATTTGCACATTCTATTTGATGTGAGAGACAGAATACTTTCCTACAGTTCAATACTGCATACAGTATATCTCTTTGAACATGTTTGAGAGAGAATAATTCCCCCCAGTTGATTGCGGCATTGGCGACAGAATACTATGTAAATTTGAACATTCTGTTTATTGTCGTTTCATGTAAACGGAAATCACACGCTCAGTGATTGGTTAACGAATACAAAAACGGTAGATCTGTGAACAGCGTTTTGATTAGTAGAAAATATACCTTGGTTCCCGTGTCTGGCTTTCTGTTGTTACAATACTACAATCAGTGACATTATCTTAATTATTATTGTTACTAATATTGTCGATATAACTACTACTATTATTATTTTTAGTAGAACTATTATCATCACAGGTATTGTGATTGACGTCATTAGTGGTTATTTGATGTGAATTCTCTGCAATGCTCAACAGGATACTGCTGGTTGTTCTTCTGAGTCTGCCGAAATGGTGACAGTGTCAGAGAAGTTGTTAGTGGGATGCTGGTGCTGGTGCTGATGGTGATGGTGATGATGATGACTTTCCAAGGAGATTTCAAGTGAGAGGATAAACAAACAACAGAATGTGTGTCCCAGCTAGCTAGGTCCGGTCGACATGACAGAAATCCAAATGTCACGAGATGTTGTTGATGAGGTGATTCAAGTGAGATTAATTGGTGGTTGTCTCGATTTCATGCGACTGTCCTTGTTGCATAGCTGTCTGTCTGAAACTGGTTCGTGCACATGATTCTTGCAATGTGTGTGTGTTTGTGCGTGTGTGTTTGCAGTGTATGTTAGCGTGTAGGAAGGGGACTAACTATTGGTCAGTGTGAGTGTGAGTGTGCTTGTGTGTTTGTTCGTGCGTGTGTGTCTGCTGTCTGGCTGTCTGTCAGTCTGTCAGTCTGTCTGTATTTGATGCGTTTGTCTGTTTGTCTATCTGTGAGTGTGTATCATTGACTGTTTCGATGTAAGATACGTGTGGATGGAATTGATTAACTCTCCTGCTGGAGTAAATCCTACTTCTCAAGATCGTGTATCTCCGAAAATGCCTTTCACTGCACTGGAGGCAGATACCATCTATATGTATACGACTAACTCTATCCTCTTAGATATCTGTGTATATATCCACGTATGCATGTGTGTAATGTGTATGTGCTTGTGTGTGTGCGTGTTTGTGAGTGCCTGTGTAGTTTGCATGCACGTGTGGATGCATGTTTCTGTGCTTGTGTATGTGAAGGGATGCATGTTTGCATGTGTCTGTCGTATCATGCCATGCTATACACTTGGATTCTTATTCTTTCTTTCTTTTCAACTACATACTTAAAATTAATAATAACAATAATAATAATAATAATCAACACTATATCATGAATGAATTCATGAGATCGACACAAGTCTCCCATGAAAACGTGTTCATCACTCACAACTTCTTGCATGAATGATGAATGATGACAGGATTGATAGGATTTAAATGAGGTCGTAAATGAGCAGTGATTGAGTAAGTGAGTTAGTGAGTGAGTCGCTTGTTGATGAATGCAGAGGGATGTGGAGAGGAAGGAGTAGAGGAGTTACAGTGTGTGAGAGTGCGTGAGTGCATGAGTTTTTTGTGAGAGTTCGCCAGCTGCACAATGCTATCCAACCAAATCGTCGTCGTTCATCCCAATGACTATTGAAGGATGTATGAATTTGGGAATTTCAGATTGAGCAGCGAGCGCCTTCGAATTTATCCATGTGAATTCAAACTACTCCACAGAACATGGAGAGTAGGACAGATGTGTCGACTGAGTAACTATCAAATCGAAGAAGAAATAGCTGTCTAACCAACCAGTTAGCTAGCTAGATAGCTAGGACTCTCGCAGATCATGCACATAATCCGGGGTTCGATCTCCTGCACACCTGATATCAATGGTTGGCCTGCAAAATCAAATATCAAAAGCTGAAAATTCTATACCTGTACCAAAAATACCTTGTGGAATAAAGCTGTAATCAAAAAAAAATTTTAAAAATAGTCAGTTCGTTAAGAGAGGTGGTACTGATTACCTTAGATTTCACTCATGCACCTGAATAGGTCTTGCTCGAAAAAGCACCATAGTTTTCAAGACCATAATCGACCTCATACAACATCTACAAACTGATGCCACGTGATGGCAATCAATTGAAAACGGAAAGTGCAGCGATGACATTGAAGCGATGTGATAAACTGGATCATCATGAAACCATGTCGAATGAAAAGAAAGGAATAGTTTGAACCAATATGACGATTCTCAAAGACTAGAATTTTATGGAATACTCATGTTTCATTTCACATAAAGTTGATATTCTATAAGCAAAACCTGCCAAGCTGTAGGAACAGGCTTTCAGCTCAACTAGGACTTTAAATGAACCAGGGAAAGACAGAAGTGATGTATTTTATCACTACTAAGAATAAACAAGCACCAGTCACTCTTGACAGGGGATATTTGAAAGAAGTCATCCAAACCAATTACCCACGAGGCATGATTACGACTATATAACGGAACACCTGTTTCAATTTGAAAGCGAATGAAACAATAGTGAATACTGGAAAGGAAGTCACGACAAGAAATTCAAGACAAGTTTTCATTATCCTGAAATCAGTTTGGGTTTTATGCTATCCTCAACATTAAATACAAGATCAATACAATTTCGAGGTCACTGCTTGTATAACATTCAGAGTCTTGTTGCATTTTCAACATGCAACTACGGACTTTCATCAGTAGTGGTCTTCATTGGCTGAATAATAAAGATAAAATCATGAACTTGTCTGTATTAGCAGCAAATAATTCTGTCAACGAATTGACTGACAACCCATTGAAAATATTTATAAATAAAGAGAGATATATAGAACATCCTCAGAGGAAACTACTGTGTGATGATAGCTGCTGAGTACTAGAGTGGAACATCACTGAGACAAGACGTGTTTGTGTCATTCTGAGGCTAACGTTGAGGAAAACTAAGGAAGTAATGAAAGATAAACAAGTAAATTGGTGAATGTGGCATCATGTTGCGTTATTTTCAGCTGTCGCAGGTCCAGTTCCAGAAAAAGCTGCAGCAGCAGCAAACAGTGTTTGTCCTGGCTGTCTCGGTGGATGCTCTAATTGCCCTGGGTGTTGTGAATGCCGTTGATGGCAAGGTGGAAGTTGTTCAGGGGTTGCTGCAGCGGCTGTCGGAGACAATAAACCACAAAATCTCGTCATCATCATTTCAAGTCGGCGACCAATGCGCAATTTTAAGTCTCTTCTCTCCATACTAAATTACTGAAAAATAAAGACACACGTATTATCTCAATCATCCCACATTTCAGACCTTTTCTTCTTCTGTTTCTTCTTCTTACTCGATGAATAATCAGTCGGTGGGTGAGGCAGTGTTCTCGGCGTAGCTGTTCGTCGTGTCAACGTCGACAGCTCAATTCCCCCACTCACGGAAACTTGTATGCAGCAATCTTGTTGAAATGTCTCTGCGTATTAATCTCTTGGCTTGTTAGTCGTTTTGTCAATGAAGAATAAGCGAGTGAATCAGTAGTCAGTAATTTAGTGTGTCAGTGAGGAAGTCGATTGGGCAATAATTCATTGAGATAGCCAGCCAGCTCGGTAGCTGTCTAGATATTTAGATATTGAAAAACTCTCTTAGTTATCAGTGATTCAACTGAAAGACATACTTAGTTAGTTAAGCAGGGAGTCAGTTACTCATTCGGTCTCTCACTGAACGAGACTTCAACTCGACCACTGCAACAACCAACACGCTGTCTCACTCACAATCGTAAATTCTGCATAATGAAATTATGATGAAATCAGTCGTTGAAGGAGAAGTTTGACCAACATATACAGACAGATGGATAGACTACAGATAGACAGACTAACAGACAGCCAGACAGCACACACCCACATACACGAACAGACATACAAGCACAAACACAAATACACAAGCACACTCACACTCGCACTGCCCAATAGTTAGACGCCTCCCTTTACGCTCACATACACTGCAAACACACACGCACAAACACACACACATTGCAAGAATCATGTGCACGAACCAGTTCCAGACAGACAGCTATGGAACAAGGACAGTCGCATGAAATCGAGACAACCACCAATTAATCTCACTTGAATCACCTCATCAACAACATCTCGTAACATCCGGATATCTGTCATGTCGTCCGGACCTAGCTAGCTCAGCTACACATTCTGTTGTTTGTTCATCCTCGCGATTGGGAGCACCTTGAATCCCCATCGTCATTAGCAGCAGCAATACCAGCATCCTTCTGACACTGTCACCATATTGACAGACACAGAAAATAGCCGGTAGCCTGTCGAGAATTGGAGAGAATTGCAATATAACAATTACCGACGCTAGTCTTAATAGCTGTGATGATAATAGTTCTACTAAGAATAATAAAATATTAATAGTAGTCATAATAATAATTGTTGAAATATCGTTTACGTATTTTTCTTCCTTTGGAGCATATACATATTCTAATATCAACATGAATATAATAATTGTCCCCTGACCTACGTTGTTTCCCAATCACATGAAGCAAATCCAACCTCTACAAACCAACTCTTGACAATTTCAGTTTATTTTTCGAGCAACAGAATGTTAAAATATACATATACTGCAACATAGTTAGATGCAATTGGACATGCCTCACACTCCTTGTAAAAGATTTGATTGTCATTTTTAATTTATTAAAGTAGCTCCATACAAAACAGTTTTCCTTTTGTTTACTTCCACAAATTATCATTTGCACATCCGGTTACTCTGCTCGTTATATATGTACTCGTATCTTAACATGGTTAATTATACATGTTTAATTTGAAGAAAGTCTCTTTTATGTTTGACGAGTGAGCACTGAATATCAGGAAGTATCATCGGTCATCATTATTTCGTTCCATCTCTTACAAGTTTGGATAAACGTACTGATATGTGTTTTCATTCATAAGAGGTGTGCTTCAAGTGTCGATGACACCGGCTCACTTGACGGAAGACATAATAACAAAAAGCACAACTCAGACGCATCGAATACTTTCAGTGACTACACGAAAAGTTATGTCTTGTGTGTGATGACGCCTTATACGACAATTTTCAGATTGATAAAAATGAAGCTGTGGAAGACATATGCACAGAGTGTTGAACCGTACTTCCACACATGTATGAGGACAGAAGCATTGGAAAAAACATTATTTGTAGTCACTAGTTTGACTGCCAAAATCACTGAGGTTGATATTTTAAGTTGTTGTGTGGTTAGTCAAAGTTTGTGGTCTCGATTATGAAGAAAGTAGTGAGGATAGCATACTGCTAAGTCAATATTCTAGGAATTTCATAAATGCACGTTTATCCGAGAACTGAAGTTCGCTGTTGTCTTGAATAAGATTTCATATTCAGTATTAAATTCTAAAGGTGAGCGTGTTGCTATGGAAAATCAAAACTTTCACAGATAACCTTCATGTTTTTGTAAGGATTCAAGTTAACACCAATCATCTGTTTATTGTGAAGAGGATCCCGTATTATTTTTGCACTGGTTGGTAGTGTTTAACGAAACCTGGAAAACAACCTCTATCCACAGATTGCGTAGGGATTGACTACCACACTTCATTATTGTATAGGCCTCCATGCACAACCGCAATGTCTGGAATCATTTTATCGAAGTGAAACCATTCCTGATGATAGTTATCCCCTTGTGCATGTGCTGTCTGTTACCTAACAGTGCACATACTCGTACTTTATTTGAGTTCTCTTCGAATTTTTTGTAATATCAGCCTCAGTGTCAGATGCATGCCGGTGCATGTGAACGAGTTACTTTTGGTAAACCCATACATGCAGTTTCCTTTCCATCCCTTTGAAAGTGTACAGCGTGCGTATTTACGAGACACATTACACCTATACGAAATGAAATCCAATATCGGCTAACTGTGCTTTCGATGGATATATTTCCTCAATATATATCTGACTACTTACAAAATTCAAAGTAGTACATAGATAATCTGAAATTTGAGTGCACAAAATAGCTTGAAGCTTATGCTTATATTATTATTCACCAAATTGTGCACACGAATCGGTAAATTCTGCTGTTTGGTTTTTTTCATCAATTCAGGTCATTTGGACTCAGTCGAGGATGACTTCACTCACTTTGCTGAATCAACTGGCGAAGTTGTGATTTTATTTATCACTGTATCTATACATTTATAATTCTCCGGATATGCAACTATTTAGATGTCTTCATTGAACATCTTAAAATTATCTGGTTTGTCTATGTAACTACTGATGAATTGCCACTAATTTTAAAAACTGTAATGATCATAGGGACTCAGCACTTTGCGTTGTGGATGATTTTCCAATGATGATGTGGAGGAGGACCATCAGTTACTGAACGAATAGGATACAATATAACGAGAATATATTTGAAGGTGGATGTGAATCCTCTGACGATATCGTGGCATTCCATTGATGGAATCAATTGACTAAGTATTGAAACGGTTAAATATGAATTTAGTCACTGACCAAGATTACTTAGACATCATGGAAAACCACTGGGGTCAACTATGTCAACAACATCCGAATCAAGCGGTTCTTCGGTCCACCGCTCGATTCAGAGTGGAATCGTGAAGTGTATGATCAGAGAGACTCAGGATACTGTGTTATTAATCAAATTCTGACGATGATGATGATCAAATAATGAGCGAAAGGAATACAATATTATCAGAAACTACTTTTACTTTCAAGAATGTGTGGTAGGTGGATATGAATCCTCCAAAGATATCATGTTGTTTTATTGATGGAATCATTGTTAAATGAATCAGGATTTCTATACTTTGTGCTATTTTTTTGGGATGTGGAATAATTTTAAAGAAGATTTCGTCACAAACGAACGGAAGTAAGAGATATCGGGAAACCACCATGTGAAGGTGAAGTCAACACCATCTCAGTTCTCCAACTATTTCACACTGCTATCACTAGGTGACGAAATCCACACAGGTATATTGATTTCTTACTAGAGACATCTAAGCCTAGAGTTTTCGAACAAACTATTTACCGAATGATGAGGTTAAAATGAAAACTATTCATTCTCACTTGTATTAAATAACGCCATCTTGTGGAACAATCTCAGCTTATTCTCCGAAAGATTAACAGTTTAGAGGGAAGATTTTTTCACTCAATTCCCGAAATTCGTTAATCCGTTTGTGTGTAAGGAAGCATTTGGAAGAATTAAGGTACAAATTTACAAAGAATAGTGTTCACATTATTTCTCAGACGTATCTTGACAAGATGCCTAATGTCACGTTAACATGCGCTGAAATGCTGGAAAGTTTGTGGGTTGTTCATTTCCTTCTAGTTTCAGAGGGTAGGGGGTAATTTTATTTGATAAATCACACACACACACGGAGTGATACAGCATTATTCACTAACTGAAGGAGTTTCCAGTGGAATTTATTGATACAAAGAACAAATTCAAGTTATTCATAAACCCCACTTCATATTACGTTTATACGGTCCCACTGTTTCTCATCCTTCGATCTGATTGCTGGTAATATTCTCCGTTTTGCTGGTATTCATTGCAGCGACATAATTCCTACTGCGTGTGTTTAGTGACTGGATGAATAGAAGTGGGTTTCAGTGGTCAACCTCTCTCTTCACCTTCTCACTCTACTCTTCATATCTCTTTCCCTGTTCACCATCGTGCTATTCAGCTGGTGAGTTTTACTAAAGCTACTCATATACTCCGAAGTCAGTCATTCTACACTCAGTTTAGTATAACACGCTCAATAAATATGACAAAAATATCTCGCTCAGACATTCAGTAGGCATTGCTACCGACAAGATCGAAAGACGAGAAACAATGGATTCATATGAGTGAAATGTAAGATGGGTTGCGTGAGGACTTTGATATGCTTACGAACAGGGATAAATTGTGCTCAAAACATTGTCATTGATTAACGTGTTGGTCTAATCAAATAGAACTACTCAATATTGGAACTTTGGTATATGAGACTGTGTCAAAATTCTACTCATGTATGGATATATGTAGATTGGACAGATGGGAGAAAAGGATGTGAATCCCTTATTTTCCGCGATATTAGAAAATGTTGCAATTGAAGGAAGTTGAATTAAAGATCACATCATATGAGAAATGATACACAGATGCATTTCGAATAGGCGTGCGATGATCTTAATTTATGAAATGATCGACTGGTTGTTTGGAGGTGAAGGTTGATAGTTCGGTTTTGCGTTTCCACAAGACTGTATCTTTTCTTGGTTTCTCCACTCACCTTTGATACAGAGGGTCTCGACTCACCTTCTTCAGCCTGAGCAACTAGATTGTATCAACGGTCTTCGCGCAGTAATTGTGCTGAGTAACAAATCGGTAGTAACTAGGTGAGTGACTGTTATGAATGTTGGTGTAACATTGGTAGAATGCTCACCGAATCAATTTGGGCTGAAGACTCAACTACCTCCTACACATCGTTGGTTTGAACTGTTGTCACTACAATACGAGTAACACCAAACCTATATATGTGATGTAATAGTCCACATATTCTAGTGTGTAATCATGAAATTGACGATGAATGCGTAACTTTGAAACCTGGTGTAACTAGACAATGACAGAGATTAGCAAGAACCATTCTTCGAAACAGATCATCGAAGGCGACTCTTGAGACATTCTTCGCAGGAACTTTGTGGCATTAGACATAAGTCATCCATGAAATCCACATATTCTAGCATCTCCGTATCCGTTCGGCACGTTCCTTTCTTCTCGTTACACACAATCTGATGCATCATCCATTTCACCACATTTAGGAATATCCTCGGTGATAATACTCAGACAGGTCATTCTCCTGTATACACTTCAAATGCCTCGCTGAGTTTTCTGTCATGGATCGCATAACGCATACCATTGTCATGGAACTGTTGAATAACTTTGATAAAAATTTCGGGTGCAATGTGCCATTGTGTTTAAGCAGTTTCCAAGGTACTTTCTGGTCAACACTTTCGAATGCCCTTTCAAAATCATGTTTGACCGCAATTCTATGCATTGTTCGATGATGATGTATACAGGTGCAGTTTTATCAGCGAATGATTCGCTATTGCTTGATCGAGCTAGTTCTTGGCAGGCAGAGTTCTGTATCCAGTGTATGATTTATTCTCGCGGGAACGACTGAGGCTGTGTTTATTACTTCAGAAAGAATTCCTTCCTGTCTTCTAAGTCTATATTTGTGTGGTTGTCTGTGCCTACTCAGAGATGGTTGTGCCATAGGAGTTTTATAGAAGTCAGTGGTACTTGTGTACGAGTTCCGTGTGATGGTCAACTCAAGGGTGCTTTGAAGTTATCAGCAAACTGTTAAATTTGTCTTATGTCCTTAATACTCTGGTTCCGTTGACAAACTTTCATAGGTATCATCTGCGTAGATCTTTCTCCAGGCACATTCCTGGTTATTAGACATAATGTTGAAGTGATCATAAAGCGTGCTTCATTAAAATAATAGAGACATTAGTGTGATGTTGAGTCAGTCAGTGCTTCTATGTGAGTCACAGACTTTGTGTGCGCATCACTGAAACTACTTCCAACAGAATACTTCAAAGCTTTCACCAACACTTGCCTTCTCTCGCTGGATATTCAGGATGAAATGGTCGGAAAGAAGGAGTAAGCAAACAATAAGGAACTCTGTCATTAGCTCAGTCAACAAATAAACTGATGAAAGTGGAGATGGTTTGCAAACACACTTGGGAGACTTCAGTGATATCACATATCGCGGGAACGACGGGTTTCACACTAGTTGAAGTGTGAACTTGGTAGATGGTTTATTCAGGTAGCCAAAACTGTACTGAACAGAGTGACCTGGTGATGTGTTGCTGAATCCCTTTGTTCCACTCGAAACCCAAGCGAATAATAACAATAATAGTAATAATGTTCATAATATGTCACCTTCTGTTGACAGTTACGTGTCGCAAATGCGACCCTCACTCTCTGCCTACAGGCAACTATCCTTGGGTGTTTATCTTATTGTATATTCACACAGGGTATGTCATCTTCATATCCACAGAGCTAATTTTATGTTAATTATGCTCCTCGAGCATGTCATAAACGAACAGCTGTATTAAGAGATAGTCTGTAAGAAGAGTAAATAAATCAAGCCGTCCATCCATTACTCTTCTATTCAGCAGTACGATATTTATTGCCATTAATCACATTCATTCTATTGGAACATAGGGCTTCAATGACACATTGTCATCGCACGTGCTTCCCCTAAATCATTTGTTACTGGATCCAGTATTACCTGAATACCTGCATTAACCTCTTCACGTGTTTTCCCCTATATCCATGCTGAAAGTTCCATACTTGTACTGAAAATACGGTGTGGAATCAAGCTGTAAATAAAAAATAAAAAAATAAATATGAAAAAATATATTACACTCGAAACCACGCCCAACTCGTTGCTCACTATATGGGCTCCATTTAATGTCTTAGCGTTTGATTTTACTTGAATGTTTCCGCAGCAAATGTCTGATGCATATATCTCCTTTTTACTCTCATTATTTGTCGGCAGTTTGTAGTTGCTTATAATTTCTGCCTGTCCATCTGAAGCTCAGTTTCAAAAGTAGGTTGCTGTTTCGTTGAATGCCACTCCCACCATACAGCAGTGCTTGCTGAGCAAACTGTTGAAGTAATGTTACGGCTGGATGGCCGTTTCTCTCGTTTGTGCTTCGGGCTCATCTGAAGCATTCACAGATTCAATGATCCAACTAAGAGAATGGAATCACTTCAAAACACCCGAATTTGGGTGAGAAGTTGGGGTTCACTGGTACTACAGGGAAGCAAACATGCATGTTCATAGTTAGAGATGAAATTCCAGCACAGCATGTTATCTGCTTTATACTGTAACTGTCAATCAATGAGGGAAACACAAATCAATGATTGCACATGCTACTCATTGAGGTATACCAGTAGTAAGATACCCCTAGCTGACTGGTTGAAATTCGGGCGATTTCAATGGATTCACTTCTCTGAAATGGTTCAGTCGGCATCACTGTTAATAAAGTCGGGTACAAACGAGGAAATGGAGACAGTGTGTTTGTAACATATCACATTATTGATTTGATTTATTAACATCGACTTGTACAGACGAGGTTCAATGGAATTACAGTTCAAAATCATGTACGTGCACGTGTGATATTGTGCATTCAAAGTGATGCTAAACTGAATATCAGATAAAATTATAACAAGAATTAATGCGACCATTTAGGATAGTGAAAACAATAGTAGTTTGTAAAAGGTTTATTTGAAAAGGATGCGGGAGAAATTATCAGATTTCAAATCAAGTAATAATGGACATGGAGGGGAAAGTGGCGGCTGTACGAACTTTTTCTAAACACAAAAATTCGGCTTCTTTAAGTGGATTCCGACGTAATGTTTCAGCTGAATGTAAAAGGCTAACACCTAAGTCTAAATCGCCGCATAGATTTTGTCTGGTATTCAATTTATGATTATAAATATTTTTTGATGCAAACTATCGCTACTGAACATCTCTCTGAACTGTATGTAATTCAGTTGATCTTCTTAACAACTTGAGATTATTTTACTAGATAAATACTTACCCTGTAAATACGGTTATGTGTATGCAAGTGTAGAAGTCAGATGAATGAGTTATCAAAGAGGATGATCTTCGCTCAATCTTTGTTGTCTTCTAATTGTCGAAATGGAGATTTTCGCTATATTTGTGTTACATCTTGCTAAGGCAAATGAGTTATGTATATATTTATATGTACACATATATATGTATGTACGTGTAACTGTCAGGGTGATTATTTCAAGAAGACCCCACTCTTCAGTTGTTAACGGAACACATTTTTAGGTCAGTACTGCAATTAGTTGGTTTCAAAAATCGGTTACTGTAGGAGTGCACACGATGATGAATTCTAAATTATTCACTCCGAATTCATTTTCTACCTCTCAACATTATATATGAACCCGCTTCGAAGTAACCAGTAAGGGAGTGATTCCACGAATCTAAGCTATGTTTTATCCCACATGGCTTTTATCTACTGAAATATTGCAAAATAGGTGGCTCAACACACCTACTTATTTGCTCCACCTATGCTAACTCTTGAAGTGTTCCTTAGAAAAATGAGGAAGCTATACATACCTGTCATACTCAACGGTAACATTTCTCAGTTAATTTCACATTGTATTATGCTTAATATAAGCAGGGATTTTAATGATGGCGATATTACACAGAATAAACTCTAGTATTTTCTATGGAATATGGAGTTGTTTTATTCATACAGTTAATGCTGTTATTATGTTAATCATATAATAACTAGCGTTACTTGCTTCTGTCAGCCTGTGAATAACGGACAGGTGACCTGTACTCTCCTTATCTTGAATTATTTTTGGTGGATATGAAGTGTGTCGGTGTAGATGTTGTTGTGAACCTGAATATGTTTGCACTTTGCTCAGTATTCCTTTCACATTGTATGTCAAGTTCACTACGCAACGCTCTATATGGTGTGTCGGTTTGTGAAGATTAAGATTTACACTTATGAAGGAATGTGTTGGATGTTTTGTTTTCTGTGAGGAGCTTATTATTTCACACTGATGTAGTTGACTGCGAGCTTCCTTGAATTTCAATGTCATCAGTGTAGGATTGCTACTTTACACATCCGTTCATGGATAGGACTTAAACGTGATAAGTCGATTGGCTGCTTTTCCTTATTCCACAGTGATTAATCTAACGAAGCATTTCCACAGAACATCACGGCGGATTCTTCATACATATATTACTGAGACAGATATGTTGTTACTGGGATTGTTTTATGTATTTCTCTGGATGAAGTTACTCTTGGTGTTTATTTAAAATTCTACTTCATTTCATTGTATGAGATGAATTTCGCGTGAACACGGAAAATATTACACTAGTAAAATCAATTATCCTTAGACATATATTTACTTATCTGGAGACTGTTTCAGTACCAGTTGTTATTCTATGATATACGTCTGGACATTTGCGAGGACAGTTTTCTGCAAGATTGAGTGCTCATAACCATATGAAGGCATAGCATCTTTGTTGATTCAGGTGCATTATATCTTATCCTTTTGATTTTATATGTGGCGATATCTTCCACGTCTAATTATTGCATACCTTATCCGTGGAGAAAATCAATTGTCGAAACCACATTTCGATGTTTTCAACATAAAATCCTTAAAGAAAACACTCAGCAGAAATCAGAAAACCAAGACATCAAGTTTTATAAATTCATTAGTATCATCGCTGAACAACACAATCACTATACCATAGACGCTGAGATATGCGCTATTCAAAGTTCAAAGATATTGCGAGAGCTGAGATCCTGACTGGACATTTGGATGGAAGCACTCAGTTATCTCAAGGATGCATATTTCGTAACTTCAACTTGAAATCCAATCAAAAAGTTAGTGGAGAGGCGTTCGGGAGGGGAGTATATCCCAATGGTTTCCGCTGACTGAAACAGATAAAGACGCCGTTCGACCTATTCGGATTCTGGGTTTCACAGACGAAATAGATTCTTGACCAGTGTATCACAACTCTCACTAGGTAGACCAGCATGTCCATCAGTCAGGTTGAAATCAGTAGAAGTTTGAACTTACCTCTTCACTTTTGTGATCAATTCCTGCGTGAAGGCAATTTTTTCGCATGAAGAAGGTATGCGAAAGATTCTGTTATTATCCGTGATGTTTGTTAAAGTTTGAACAAAATACTATGCATGAATGCTGCGTGGAATGAGTCAAATCTTCTTATAAAAACTATGACATGATATCGTAATGCGTGGATGTCTTTTAGAGAACCACTGGAAAACCTGTGAGTACTGGTCAACTAACTGTTTCGTCCTAGTTTGAGACTCTTCGGCAGTGCGCACCCAACGGGATTGGAACCCAGCGCCTTGCAAATATAAGGCGAGCTCGTTTACCATCCAGTGGCCATTGCGTGAATTCCAGCTTCTGCTAATCAATGATATAGCGCGAACACTATACAATATCATATGTGAATACATGTACTCACACCCGACCTGCTGTAACTCACCAGTCATGATTCCTTACTAGAACCCAGGTAACCATCTTTCTGGAAAGGGCCAGTCGCTAGTATGCATCAGATTTTTATTCAAGTGTTGGTTTTCAGGGACGAGACAGCTATCCACCACCTCTATTTTTTCCAATCGTTCTCTAACCGATGTCACCTCATGATAACATTTCTGCTTTTGTTGGATGATTGGTGTCCACTGGAGGTTCCGTGCGAGCTAATGGTGGTATTTTTGAAAGAGCTGCAGGTGATGATGGATTCATGAGGCCTTTGAGTTTGTCACCGCATTGTTTTGTTGCTCTCTCCAATTAAACAATTAGGTTTCCTTGAATTTATAGATTTCAGAGGATTCACCTACATCGACCCGTTCGCGGATAGAGACTTGGTCACCCAATATAGTCACTTGAGGACCCATTTACATAGATACAACTAGTTCTGATTCAGTTGTCAGTCAGTGTGATGTAGAATTGTGTTTTGTCTTTCCGAGGAGTCATTTTCAAATCTTTATTCGGTGCAGTATATATTGAACTTAGCTTCTCCTTCCGTTGTTCACCTTTTATTTTGTTCATCTTATCTCTCACCATCCTACTTGACTCTAGTACCTTCTAGGTGTCTGTGAGTGCTTAAGATATTCCTGTCTCTTCCTGTCTCCTTAAACTGTTGTAAATCTTTCTTACAGAAATACCTTCAGACAGATTCACTCAGGTCTCCTCATCTACGCCATGTAGTGTCTCCGAATTTGCCCTGATTGCCGCAGTGAAGGTATCCGTTCGATCGATCGACTTCTCGGGAACAAGAGCCACATAATATGTTTAACAATATTCAGGAGACAAATACTGTTGAAGTCATTTTCTCTTTACTACTCTTTTGCTATTGTTAGTAGTTCAGAATTGAATGGATATTATATTCTAACGTGTCAGACCCCATCGTCTCTAAATCTTTCTCTTAATTTCAGTATAATTTTTGTTTTAATTTCTGAAGTTGAAAATAACTTTCAAGTTACAAGATACTACTGATTGGTATAAATCACTGAAGGTTGCTTACATCACATGGGAAAATACAAAAGTAATCAAAACTCGAGGCAGCTGTTTCGTTTCTTTCTAGAGGAAGTGAAGAGAGCGGTTACCATTTTCAGCGTATCCAAAATGATTTCCCACAGATGAATTACTATTCCAGAAATACTTTTCACCTTCGAGTGTGAAAACTAGTGGCAACAATTCAATTTAGATTTCACTACTAACTAGCATCAGTTACAGAGTCATTGAAAGCGGAAGGATTTTCGACAGCTCCTTCGTCAATATTAAGGAAACTTCAATAATGCGCACCCCTACTAGGGATTGGGCCAACTTTAAGATTATCAGATTAGTCCTTTGAGAACTCATGCACTAAGACAGGAATTCGTCACCTGTTAAATATACCCATACTGATGACCGTTGAGTGCCATATCGATTTAGAATTCTCGTTGGAATTTCGAAACCTCACCGCTGGTGAAACCGTGAGTCTACACCACTGAAAGGCCTCAAAACTGCAATGTCAATCCAAAGACATCATCGAAATGTCAGTATTGAAAAGCGACATGTCAAAAGAAGCCGAAAAATCCAGTTCAATCGATCAACAGGAAAGAAGGAAATTGATGTGATTAATATATTTTTGGCCTTGTTCAATTTAATCAATGCACCCTTTCTTTGTTATTATTATTATTATCATAGGTATTGTCATTACGATTGTTGTTGATTTTTCGATTTCCACTTTGAACAGTTTTTCTGTACTATTTTACTTCTCCCATCAATTCTCAAGTGTTAGTTTGCAAGAATTTCATCGATTTCTAAACTGACGACGGACTGAATTCATTTAGGGAACCGTTGAAAAGAACAGGCGGGATTAATTTTCAGCCGTTTGGTCCCCGTTTGTGACTCTTCAGTTGCAAAACGCATCTGTGATGCAGTTCGCGGTTAAAAATCAGCATGTTCACTTTACAAGGAAGGTTCTAATACCACTCAGCCATTAAGATGGAATGCAGTGACCCATCCACATGTCACACAATATCTTCTTATTTAACACCACTCTCAAAAATCTCTATATTCTATGAGCTATATTTTATATCTGTGGCATTATTTGTTCTGTTACTTGATACTCAGCTGTGATTACTATTATTATTATCACAAACATTTTAATCTCACTTCACAATATTTCATTGTGACTATTCTTAGCAACTGGTAGAAAAGAAAATAGAAATTGGGATCTCACCAGGAAAACTGAAAGAATTACTACTAAAATGCACTATGAAAGTTCAATTTGTATTTAATAAGGAGTACTACCGCCAAATAGATGGGGTTTCTATGGGTTCTCCCCTTGGTTCCTTATTAGCTGACATATTTCTATCTAAATTGGGAAATGGTCCTATAAAAGAGATACTAAACAAACTCGATTATTATTGCCGATATGTTGACGACACCTTTATCATTTGTAACAATAATCTGGATAGACAACATCTGCCCCAAGTCTTCAATAAGGTACACCCAGCTATTAAATTCACTTGTGAAGACGGACTCCAAGGAAGTATTCCATTTCTGAATGTTCTTCTTACAAAAAGAACAGACGGTACCTTAAAGCGAAACATCTATAGGAAAGCGACGTGGAATGGACAATACACCCACTTCCATAGCTTCATACCTATACAATATAAGCGCAACCTAATTCGTTGTCTTAGTCATAGAATAAGGCGCATATGTACCGACGACTGAATTGAAGATGAAATAAAAAATCTTACAAACGCCTTGCTACAAAACTACTATCCTACCAACTTTGTAAAGAAGTATATCCATGAAACTACACACAAAACTAAGCGAGAAACAGTTAGTAAGAAAAAGCATTACTTAAATTTACAATTCATAGGCGATATATCCAGCAACATATTAAACTGTAGATTAACAAGATCAGTTGAAAGAACTTTCAGTACCGCGAAACTGCATGTCACTTTCTCAACCAAACCGATATTGACATTGCATTAAAGATAGATTACCCAAAATGACGACATCAATGTGTGTATATAAATTCAACTGCTTTTGTGAAGTTAGTTATATAGGTCATACCCAACGGAATTTATCTTAACGCACTCGTGAACATATGCCTGCTTGGCTGGGGAAAAGAGCGACCAAACCATTGAACAGTGCAATTCTGGCTCATCTAGTGGATAGTGAACACAGCATCAACGTAGAAGAGCCATTTACAGTTGTGTGTAGAGTATGGAACAATCTCCCTAAAGACACACGATTACGCCTCCTAGCCATAGCTGAGGCTTGAGAGATCATTAGGGAAAGACCAAGAAAATGTATTCACTCTCTCTGTCTACCCTGGCCCACTATAAGGTCACCAGTATCATGATATTTCGTATTATTATTACCATTATTATCATTTTGTGATATCATGTCTTTATTATCCATTTCTCCACCCAGTTTATTTCACCTCATTGTCACCCTTAAATTTGTCAACCTTTGTGATTTTATACTAAGCCTTCCAATTCTGTAACATCTTATTACAATTTACAATTTAGCGTCTTCATTTTATCATTAGACATTATCGGTCAGCCCTCACATTCAGTGACCCCTCTGTTAATGTGTTTGTATGTATTTTGTGGCTATCGCATTTATCTCATCCCAATGACACTTGTATTCTGCTGACTATAAAACAACACCATATCACCCAATTGTTCATTCACATTTCATCACATTTGTTTTGACTATACACACCCTATACACATTAGATTGATTATGTTAACTAGTGGACTATCACCTCAACTCACACATGCACCCCAATACAGTTTCTGATATTATTTTCATTTGCCTTTATTGGCTATATGTACTCTATTATTCATGGATTTATAACTGTAAAGCTTGAAGAGGAAGAAGTTATCGAGAACTATTATTTGCTCAAAATCTTGTTTTGATTTCAATCCGGGGATACTTCATTCACAGCTTTTCTTTAAATTTCTTCAAAGCATATGGTTTTTTAAGTATCGTATACATAGATATACAATAATTGTACAGTTTGCTAATAAGTTCGTTGACGAGAGTATCTTCGCTATGGCGCTGTTGTCTTCCCTAATGTCTTACAAGAGGAATTATTAAATTATCATTGAAAAACTTACATTCCAGCCAAATGTGTCCAAATGTGTCCGCTTCACATGTAAAGCGAAAATAATTCACACTGAAGTGAAACAAAGAGAATGACAAATTGCAGGAAATAGAAGGTACTTATGAGGCTGTGTCTGGGTAAGAAAATATAACGAAAACAATCACGTGACAAGCAGAAATTACCTATATATATATATTTATATACAATGGTACATAGCAGACTGTGCAAGTGATTGCATTTTGTAAGTGTCGAACGTACATGATGATGTTGATGATGCACTGAAAAGTGCTCAAGCAGACATAGACGGATAAATAGGCAGATAGATAGACAGAAACACGAATAGGAGGTATACAGCCTGTCATGATAAAGAAGGGAAATTACTGTCGATATGGTGAGCTTACATAAAAAACTGTTACCGGTTGCTCATTGAAATGGAGGGGAAAATTCTAAGCATTTAGAATGGGATAGGAGAAGAAAATCGAAAAAGACACATGTTTTGCTTTCATATATTATGAATTTAGCAATAAATTCCGATGTACACAGTGCACATGTTATTCTCCTTTCACGTGCACTTGACATTAGCGGGCGCCTTTCATTATTACTCAAAGGACAAGTGAGTATTTTCAAAGGGCTTTAAATTATGATGCATAAAATTGTTGTAAGAAGTCTTCCATATTATAGAAAGTGAATTGGACAATGACGAAGACGACTTAATAGTTAAACATATATAATAACAAGGAAGGAGACTGATGTAGAGTGTATTCACCGACGTGCATTATTTCAAACTATCGTATTTCACAAGACAAGAAAGAGCAATAAAAGGGATAATTGCATACTGATATATATACACACACACAGCAATTTAGTGGAGCTGACACAAAAAAAGGGACGATTTTGTCAGCCGTCAAACCAAAAGACACAGATATGCTTCCCTCTTTACACGTAAAATTATGCAAAATAAACAGACGACATGCACAAACTTGAACAATGCAAGAAGACCATTAAGTAAAAATGCTCAATAACTAATCATTCAGTCGGTATAGGCGACATATGAGAATTAGCCATAACTTGCTGAGATTATTAACTTCCAATTACTTTCAAAGTGTTCCCTCTGTCTAAACAATATTAGATATCGAGTTATCCATAGAATGGAAGCTCAATTCCATCCTCATTCATAGAGGACTGATTCACAGACGTGAAATGAACAATCAATGGACATTTCTTCTACTATTTACGTATTCACTGATTTTACAGAGACTAATCAACTTTGGAGATTAGATGGGATATGTAAGACACTGCTTTAAATGTTCACCTCTACGTCTAGAGCACTTTCTTTATGCTGTTAGTGTCTCAGTGGAATACTGATAAGATATGTCAGTTAGAACTATGAAAACATTGAGTAAAAGCAGTAAGCTGATTGATGAATGCCATGAGCAGGTTATATTTCTCCACTGGCTTAGAATTCGATACCGCGAGAATTCGTACAACTGTCTACTCGTAGTATGAATTTACAGTTTTCTAATATCTCTGACCAATTACCGCTTTTCACACACTCCACTAGCAGATTCTGATTAGGAGTCCAGTAATCTAACTTCATAAACTAATGGGTGTTGGGTGTACGTACTGTCGAAAGTTCTCAGAAGAGAAGGGAACAGTCACCCATTGCCCCCTGAATTTCAAGGGTCAATGATGGAACGTATATTGAAACGACAAATCTTAATTCCTCATTTTGAATCCACTATTTCCCAAATATTTTGACTAATTTTCACATTTCTAGAATCTGGTGTACTGGGCGATTTGTCTACTAATGTAATCTCCAAACGAATAATTCAGTGTAAGTGACAAATTATCTAAATACAGAGACTGGTAAATTCTCTGATGCACTTATTCCTATTTATGATGAATTTGAATAAAGCGGAAACAATGGTTTGTGTGTAGAATAAAATGATACCATTTTATTTCGTCAGATTCTCTTCAGCTGCATATAACCCTCAGTGCATTTCAATGAATTGTAAGTACACCAAGGCATTTTAACATTCTTGCAGCGGTGAAATGAAGTTACTTCAATAGACAGTCTAAAATTTATGAACAACACTTAGAAATTACAATTGTATGCTTTGATACTGGTCATAAGGTCACAACCCTGAAACCACTAAAATTATCAATAGAAAAATATCGCAGATCTCCTGTAGTTTGCCCAATCCGTTGCTACCTAATACTTAAAACTCAATTCATACTTTCAGAAAGAAGCGGTAGTATGTCTTTCGTCGCTCTTGAAACTTGATGTATTTAGTCTCATTTTTATTTCGTTACATAATAAATAAATATTCTCTCTGTTCAGTATAGCGTATTCATATTTGTCTTTTATTTCTGTAAGTTCACTTAACTCACCTCATTGTCACACAGCTTATCAGTCACTTATCATCTACTTGTCCTCCATCCCTTGCTTTTATTACTCAACTCATTTTCAAGTACAATCATGCCTTTATCCATGCGCGTGCGTGAACATGTGGAATTCCTTGATAGCCTTAATTTTGGAGTTTTGTGTTAACTGATGATATTCAGTCACCGTTCCAAGTAAATTACAATCGCTTTTTAAATAAGCTTAATCGTTTATTTTTTAGATGTAACACAGGTGATGGAGAGTTGATGGAAAGCCAATGAAATAATGGATGCAATCATCACAGTACACATACGCCGTTGATTTTGCTTTATTCAAGCGTATATATATATATATGCACATTTATATATATACTCATATACCCATTTACATGTGTATACGCCATCACATTCCACTGGGATTTATTTGAATTTGTCAACTCTTTTCTGATAGTCTCACTCTCCTTGTTCATAAATTATCCAGTCATATTATAAGTAAATAGTGGCGATTATCCAAAAAGGCAGTGATCCGTCGAGTTTGTCTACAATGGACCAATAATTGGTTGTTGTCTTCTTTTCTCCTACGTAACCATGCAACCCTCCACACCCCTACTCAGAATATAACATATAGATATGTATATATGTGAAACAATTTCATTCCACATAACATATCCTCACACATACACACCATCATACTGAGATAAATCACCATTACAAAACTCAGCGAGGACAACTTTTACGCTGTTTCCTTCAATTTCAGATTGTCAGTCTAAGTACTAAGAAGTAGACAGGTAAACCGTCTCACCAAAAAAGCACTTACCGATGCCATCGAGTAACCGTGAAGAGAGATCAGAAACAATGCAGGGGAATGAAATAAACATTTGCACTGATCCCTCCCAGACTCACAGTAGCAGCACTAATGGTACTACAAATGATAAATTTACTAATCCCCATCACTTTCGAAAGGACATTTCCCGTCTACTTGAACAGAGTACAATACAAGGATTGACACATATCTCAACATCATCAAACAATCGTGCACGATTAATATGGTTCGCCTTATGGTTAGCTGGTGTAGCCGGTTTCCTGGCTAACCTTTCGCATGTTGTAGCACATTATTTATCACGACCAGTTTTGACCAGTTACCATGAGGATTATGAAGAATTTGTGTGGCCAGATATCACTTTCTGTAATGCCATGGCACCGTATAATTTAAATACACAGGAAAGACGAGCACTGTGGAACCGCTATGTCAATCAGGCAAGAAATCTTTCAACAATGCATCATATACCAAAAGAGTTATTTCTTAGTGTTGCTGGAATTACTACTAATGAAGTTATCGTGCAGTCACTTGTGCGTTCAAGTATACCTCATTGGAGATTCAATGTTGGCAATGTGAACGATATGTTTCTTTTTATCGCTCGACAAGATAGACATCAGGGGATACTACTGACAGTAGACATGGATGTGAAATTAACCAGTATGCCAAAACCATGGGGAAATTATTTCTATACACAAATATTACAAAAATATTATAATATACCATGTCACAATTTTCAGGTAAGTTGACAGCAATAATAATACCAACAACAATATTGTGATTATTTTTTGTGCTATAGAAAATCTGATGAATATTTTCAGTAATATATGTAATATATATTCCTCGAGTTACAAGTTGAACATTAGGTCAAACGGTACAAGTATCGATATGATGGATTAATTTTCTCCACAAGCAAGATATTCTTTATTTCACTGTCCTGTGCATGACTCGTCGATTTCACTAGAGATGCCATTTGTATGTCCCGCCAGAGTATTTTCACCTCATCCACGCTCACTTTATTCTGGATGTTTGTTGGTTCACTGTCTACCAGAGTTCTCTTTTCTGTACCCTTGACTTTCCTGACCGGTCTCGTGACGTCCATTATTGAAGACAGGTTTTGATTTAACTCCACAATAGCCCATAGGGGATAGTTTTCCTGACACTTGGGTCAACTCTCTGAACCACACGGAAGCACAGACTCACACAATATTATTACCAGGCCTTCTCTCGCACTAATCCTTTTTGACCTCTACATTAATTTCAGAGTAATAAACGCCTGTCTTCCTTTCCTGATCCCATCCTTCCTTGATTTGACACGGTCATCCATGACACCCGCCTTGTAATTAATACGATGCTATCCAACGGCTCAAATGAAAAAGACGATGTGATTTAGATTTCGACCATCGGTAGTGACTGGTGCTTGTCGTAATATCAACAATTCACAGCAAATTGTCTGGATTCCAAGCAGATGCACTCAAAAATGTTGCCTAATCTAAGAACCAGTCAGAAGCCTGGATAAAAGGAGGATTGAGCATGAGTTTGTCAGTCTCACAGAATAAAAGAGAAACCATTTCCACTGAGATTTCAAAAAAGTGATGGAAAATTCATTAAACCATTGAATTTCCAACATTTGATGATTTTAAAAAATATCATATCGTCTCTTTCTGATATAAACTTGAGTAGCGGTAAATTGTGCTTTAAATATCTTTTCGATATGATGGAGAAGATTTGTAGGTCAGGTGGATGATTTTGATGTGGTTGTGTTCTCTGAGCTGAATGGGTAATTTGCCAAGCTTTCATCGCCCTACTAGGCAACATCTTCAGCGCATACTTCAAATTGAATTGAAGTGAAGTTTTAGATTTCTCCACGAGTTTATTAATCATCTCTCCTGGTGACCTTGGACGTGATTGGTTGCTTTTGTGTGTTTTCACACCTTCTACTCTACAAGGTGCATTGGAACTGATTGTTTTTTGACTTGAACTTTGACCCTTTGTTTGTGACGTTTCTTTCTTATCGGTTGATAAATTTTGTCTATCTCGCTGTGTCTATTTATTGATGATTCACTGGAATGCCAAGCTTCTAAAAATTCTCTAGCATCTTTGCTGTTTCCTCTGTCTAATATTTGAACATTGTCCCAATCGAATTGATGCCTGTGGTTGTCTGTATGTAGTGATATGAGGGAGTGGATGTCATGTCTTTTGACGGCTAGCTTATGTTCGCGGATACGAAAACGAAGGGGACGTTCACTTTAGCCAATGTAGTGTTTTTCGCAGTTGTTAAAATTTATCTTGTAGATAATGTTGGTTTTATCTTCTTTCGCTGTTGAGTCTTTTGGTTGACATAGAATTGAGTGAAGTGATTTTGTTGGTTTGTGTACGACGTCAATTCCTAAAGGTTTGAAGAGTCTTGTAGTGATTTCTGAGATGTCCTTTATATATGGCAGGGCGACTTTCTTTGTGCTTTCCTTGGGGGCTTTTGGTTTGATAGGTTGGCTTGGGGGTATATGTCTTTTGATGAAAAATTCCAAAAAATGGATATACACGAAGTTTCCTTTTCCATATCTACCTGAAAAGCATTCACCAAGTACAACTTACAACGTTTGGATATTTTCACTCCTGCTGGCTGCAGGCATAGGCAGATGATGAGTTCTAAAATAGAACGATACACTTGGTCTGAACTTTAATTCTGATCGCGAATTATCAAGTAAACAACCAACTTCTATCCAGAGGGATCATCATACTAGGAGGAACTTCTGAAATGCTGAAAGTGACAGGTCATGGTCAGCGGGTTTCACGTTATCGCAGGAAGTGGACGCTGATCGAAGTCATTCGTTGGTGGCAGAGTTACATCATGGGTTCGACAAAAGTTAAAATCCCCGGGTGAATGAATCTCAAGACAACTAGCTGGCTGATCAACATTCTCAAACTTGTGACCTGGAGATCCTCAGTCTGATACCTGGGGATATTATGAGTGCACTGTACTGAAGTGTCACCGTGTTGCCTAGTTCTTCACTGATTAGTTAAGTGACGGTTAAATCTATGCTAAAATTCACACTCATGCTTCTGCGATGCTGCTTATCACTATTTTAATTGTATTTTCACCTAGATTGCGCGTTATTTAAACAAATCAATAATCAAGAGAATAGAAAAAGTTGGATTCTATTTAAAATCTTATCTCCATAGTTATTTGATTATTAATTCTTCGTACTATCCACACATAATTGATGTCTACATCACATCACCGAATCATTTTCCTGTAAGAGGAGTTGTTGAATTAACCCCTGCATATATTCATCATGTACAAATAGAAATGGTACGCCATCAACGTAACCAAGAAAAGCGACGGTGTCATAAAGAAAAGTATTCAGCAATGATATACGACGCTGATCTAGTGACAAAACGTCGAATTTATGATACTGGTGGAGATTTATGCCATCGATTATTGTCACAATATTTAAATCTACAAGAATGTCATTGTTATAGTCCATTTCTCCCGTATGGTTATTTCCCTGAATTACTTAATATAACTGATAGTAATGATCATAATAATAATAACAATAATACGAACACCAATGGATCAATATCACAGCCAGTCTTGTGTTTAAACATGTCAGTGTTCAGTGACTATCAATTGGTGGAAAATTTGAATTGTATGCACCGTGTATTCAAAAAGTATAGTAATGCCAGTTTATATTTGAGCTTAGCGAAAGCTCAACATTGTGAATTCTATGCACAATCAACGAATTGTGATGAAGTGAAGTATAATCATTTCGGTATGGTGAATAACCCAATGGCAGATTTATGGGGTAGTGCGCAGCGTAATGAAGCCAGAACTGACTTTCTGATCAACATTTTCCATCTCCTGGCAAATCAAATTATGAGTGACGACAAAAATATTCATGGTGTTGGTCATATTTCAAGTGATGAATCCATGAAAGAGGTATTACGAAATGAATCAGCACAACAAGAAATACTCCGTCAATTACGTAATAATTTTGCATTATTAACGATAGAACGTGTTAGCCCTCGTGGCAGACTAGTTCTCGAAGAAAATGAATACCCACTGTCTCGACTAATATCTGATATTGGCGGTAATATGGGATTATGGATCGGTATATCTGTGATTGGTTTATTTGAATCTTTCGAACTCATCGGTTTCATCATATACGCATCAATTAATTATTTTAAAAGCTTGACAATGCGTTTATTCAAATCATGATGTTTTCAAGGTTCTTTCGAATTCTTTCTTCGTTTCTTTTCAAAACAGTGTGAGACACCAGTCATATTAGATTTGTTCCACATTTCCATCACAGTCATCTCCTTTTTGAAATTGACCAGTGAACACTGAACAGTTTCGTTCAACCGTGATGTTTTTAGTGCTCAGTATGAAAACATTGACATTCAAATTGTCACACATAATTGATAGTGGTCATGTAATCGAGAAAACGAGAGCCTTCAAAGTACTTCATCGTATCCCACCGAATCTTTCCAATAGACTTCGTATTCGTTTACTGCACACATCTGAGGCGATAGGCATTCGAACTATTAAACCTAAACTATGTATTCAAAAGAAGTTCGTACACAGCCATTATCCCTCCTTTGTTGGCCTATTAAGACATAACCAACTAATGACTTCTACACCACCCCTTTCTTATCATCTCTTAATCTTATCTTCATTATAAACATGTTTCATTTCCTTCCCTTACAATCTAACATTACTTAATCGGTTCATTTATTTTTACTAGCCTTTATCGACTACTTCCACCTGAACAGTTGTTTGTTTAATAATGCTGTTTTTCATCAGTATTCGTGTTATCACAGATTGCCTCACTTTTTCATCCTTATTATTGAAAAGACCATTATTATTGTAATAATTATTATTATCATTACTACTATTATGACTAATTGCACAATTTATATTCACCATCGTATTGTCCTATAGACAAAACACCATGATTGGTTTATATTTGAATTTTTATTTCTAAACTTATATATATATTAGAGTTCAACCTGATGAGATCTAATTGAAAGCACAATATTGTTCGCTTAAATGTGTTATTCTAAATTCAATGGTGTAATTTATGTTTATTTTAGGTGACAAAGCAATCGATTACACGTATATGCATGCACATAGACATTCTTTGTCCATGTTTACAAATGCATACATGAAGTACAGATAGATCTCATGTATACACTTAGACTTTAATTCAGATTCACGAACTAACAACTGTTCCTATACACTGAAATGCTGCTGTTAAAGGATTGACTTGTGAGTAGTATTCACTTGTTTGATTTATTTGAGTTTTCAGGAGAAAACATTTTTCGCATGAGATATTGTATAGAAATGAACATTTTCCTGGAAAATACACACTGTGACAGATAATGTTTGCATACAATTCAATTCTTGAATTTGGCCTAATTGTTTCAATCTTTAATTGTATTGCTTATCAGTAAATGACATTCCTACTGATATACTTTTCAGATGTATTCATGTGTATGCATTGGTGAACCCACGGAAATTTCTACATATTTTACACTAATGAACTGTTTCAGTGAAGTCAGTGAGCTCTCCTGATTTAATAGGGTTGACGGTGGCCAGTAGTAGAATTGGGGATGTGCACTTCTTCCTATTCAGGAGTCATCCAGTGGATGTGACTGCATTTCAGATGAATGATGGCGTTTCCACTGAAACCCACTAACTGAATAAGTGGGAGTTCACGTGGTCTAGTGGTTAAATGAATAATGCTGAAAATCTTGAAACAACGAGTACTGAGTTCATACCTCTATGACTGGCCTGGCTGGCATCAAAATATTCATATGAATTGATCAGTCATATATAGCTCAGTAGTAACACCACTGAATGAGATACGTGGTGAATGGAGTTCAAGTCCCATAGGGACGGTGTAGGGTGAGTTTCTTCAAGGTTTGGTAATACGTCTTTCTGATGAGTACTGATAAGTAGAAAACCAAGATCCACGACATCTTGTTCAATGTCGATCATCTTACCTGAATTATGAAGACAGATAATAGTTATTAAAGGCATTTAATACGATGAATAAATTAAAGCTTCTTTAGAAATAAATATGCCAATAAAAAACTTCAGGGCACAGGAATGTAATGAACGGATTTGATTTGAACGGATTAGGTTATCGATTCCAGTGTTTTATGGGTTGATGCAGTTGCTTCGGTTTGATGAATCCCATCCAAAAACAAAAGCAGAATCCAAAGTTTGTTGATTCTCGGCACTTCTCTAGCCCCATAGTAGCCTAGTCCATTTCAGAGATCTGCTGATTATTCTTCAAAACACTGAACTTCTTTACCAACTGACACATGACAGTACACTGTTTATTACATTTACGAATAGATTCTCGTAAAACGTGTGCTACGTCTTCTACCTACTGATTAAAGGCCGATGCTGTCCACCTTTATGGAACTTATAATAATAAATGATCTAAGGAAAACTTTCAGATCATTTCGTACTTTCCATCTCTAAGAACCTTTTCATTTGCGATTTTCACTGGGTTAATCCAAGGAGACTGTTCATTCCGTCCTGTCTATTTGGTTGTTTCAATGTCACTGTTATATTTACAATTCCCAATCAGTCTAGACAAATACAAAGTTCTCACTAAAACTGAAAGCTAACTAAAACATTAAAAATCTATCATATACTTGTATCACTACGACAGTGAAAACATATGCAAAATTGAAAAATATCTATCCATACTATTCATATTACTATAAACAAATATCAGGAGACAAGTGTATGCAACAAAAAAGGTAGTTCCGAGAAGAAATAACTGCAACGGAATACTAAAAAGCAAGTTGATACATTGTAAATATAGATAAAAAGATTGCTAATCAGCCAAACGTGAAGAACTAGAATGAGGAAGAGTGGAAATAACTCAATCATTAGTGATGGTTCTTCACCAAAAGCTGACTGTGAATGGTTAGCGGAAAATGAACAATTAATCAAGTTAACTTCAACTCGTTATTTTTTATTTCAAAAAGAAAATCAGAGAGATCCCATTTGGAGGAATATCGTGCAACAAGACGACTGGTGTATAAATTAAATTTTCAACAGGCACAAGATTCAGGATAATTACAATAAAAGCGTACGGTCGTTTCCATATTGTATCTGTTCTTCAATGGTAAAATGCATGCCATCCACGCTACACGTGGTCCGAGTTCGATGTCTAGACGATGCATTGCGCCTAACCTTGAATAGATTTCGATTTGATAGTTAATCCAGAAAAGACGAACATTTGAGGAGTGAGTGTAGAGAGTAGCAGTACTCTGTAAGAGAAAAAACCAGCACTTTGAATATCATATATTCAACACAGAAATCAAGGAAGGCGAGAAAATCTAGTTTTTGAAAGAATATTTCTAAAGCATTATGGAAGTAAAAGAAGGAATGTTCATTCGAGAACTGATGATTCAATCTTATATTGGGACTGCTGAGCTCATATGTATGCACACACACATGAATGATTTTGTCCAATGTCCCGTTTTATTCTAGAAATCTTTCTGTTTATCACTTCTAAGTTATTGTCTTCAGCTACTTGTATGCACATAATTTCTATCACACACGGTGTCTTCAACCACAATCAAAGTTTCCCAACAGCTTAGTTAATCTTACAATAGAAAACTCTTTGCAGAATCTCCAAAATGACACAAGTATAGTCATGAAATAAAACATTGGTGAATGCCCGCCTACATCCGATGGTGTTATACGTCTTCTTTCTACCTTTGTGTGCATCTGTGTTTCAGTGAGTGTATGAAGAAGGCACACTGTTAACAAGTGGCGGCATAAATTGGCCAAAGATTAGGGTATGTGTATGCATGTGAGCCGGTGTGTGTGTGTGTGTAAGCCAAAATGAACAGCTAAATGAGAAAAGAATACAGCCGACAGCATTGAGCGGAAAGATTCAGTATAGAATTTTTCGATTACACAGAGGAGACATATACACAACTACTGGCCCAAAAACTGATTAATTAACTTCTGCCTTTCGTTTTCTAATTCTGATACAACAACCTCTAATCCATATATCCTTCATATATAATCTATCGGTACATCTGAACTGTCCAATGCAATACAGTCAGATTTCTGTTTCATTAACCTCTTTGTTAAGGAATATAAAAGATAGATAGTTAGGTAGATAGATGGAGACAGTAATTTCTGAAAGAAATATAGACTTCCACACTCATGACACTGACACTTTTATTGTGTAACTGATAATCACTGTGTGTGTGTGTGTGTGTATAAATGAAAGTCCCATTTATGTATATATATGCGTGTGTACCCTACTGTGTTGGAGACACAGAGAGAGAGATTCAGAGATAAGGTGAAAATTTGTGCTGACAACAAAAGCCGAGAATGATACTCCTTAATGAAGTTCTTTTTTGAGTCAAATCTTCATTATTTCTCTTCTCTTTCTTTTGTCAGATCTTTCCAAGTAGTTCATAAAAAGCTGGAAGACACAGTATTTACGGGTATATATTTCTATCGCTGTTCTGAACGTCAACGAATTAATTTGCGTGCAGTTGCGTTATTTTTTAGACAGGTTGACATATCTACAAGTAAAGTAAGCCAGTAAGAAGAGTTACGGGAACAAGTGAAGTGACTAAGAAGGGAGATTAGTGGAAGGATATTAATATAAAAAAGAATGACAGATAAGTGAGTGTTCTGTAGATATTTACGCATTGACAGACAAACTGCCACAAAAATACCAGTCCATTTGAATCCTTATACAAAGTTATTTAGATTATGAAACGTTCACAGGGATTTGTATTTATCGCAATGCAGAACTGACCTCACTTAGAGAAGCACTGAACAGCTGCTTCATTCTAGTATTGGATTATTCAACAGTAGGCGCTCACAACAGTTCTACCCGGTAGAAACAGCTGTTTACTGCTCTCCAAAGGCTTTCAGTGACCTCTAATTGATGTTGATTATCCATCATTCAAATCTTCATTAGTCTCCGGCTAATAAAACCACTAAGTGACGTATCATGCCAAGCCCCGAAGTGGAAGCTGAATTGGAAGCATACCAATGAGTTTAAGTCCAAGAGTTCAAAGGAGCTGATTATATGAATAGGCGATAAACGATTGTGAGCAATCGTGAACCTAGCGAAAATAAGGATGTGCTTCCGAAGGCTTATGTCCCATTCAGAAAGCAAAACCCGAATAGTAAAAATGAAAAAAATTAATTAAAAATGAGAATTGTTTATAATTAGTAATGTTTTTTCAAATAGTTTTATGGGTGTGTCCACACACAGGTGTAAACTGATCCATAGTATGGCGCATGACGTGATCATTTACGGAATTTTGAGGCTTTTGGTAGGGCATTTTCTCACTTTTTCACCAACAGTTATAAAACTAATTCCATAGTAATTATCACCAACAACAGAGACTAAAGTCTCCGCTTTAAAGTTCTAATATTTATTTCTCCACTGGCAGATTATTTCATGTACACATCAAATGAAGCTATCAAGCTACCAGTCGTTCTCTATGATATTAGTAAAAATAATCATACAGATTCAGTCACGAACCAGCATCGATGAGAGATCGCTGAAAATCACTAGAGGGCATTGGACAACTGTTTCGTCCAAGTTTGACACTATTCAGAAGAACATACTACCACCACACATGCATTACCACAGATCGAACCTCAGACCTTCAGGTTATGGGACGAACCTTGTTGACCACTGAACCGCTTCAACCGGAATTGAATCAAATCTTGAATTTTACCTTTTGTCGATGTGTAATATACAGCTAACTTTAATCAGTGCCGACTCGATTAGGCAGCCGATTCACAATAAATCGGTTGGCCTCACTGGTCATGACTTCTGAATAAGGCTTCAGGACATCCATTCAGTAGCCATCTATTAGCCGGAGACTAATGAAGATTTGAATGATGGATAATCAACATCAATTAGAGGTCACTGAAAGCCTTTGGAGAGCAGTAAACAGCTGTTTCTACCGGGTAGAACTGTTGTGAGCGCCTACTGTTGAATAATCCAATACTAGAATGAAGCAGCTGTTCAGTGCTTCTCTAAGTGAGGTCAGTTCTGCATTGCGATAAATACAAATCCCTGTGAACGTTTCATAATCTAAATAACTTTGTATAAGGATTCAAATGGACTGGTATTTTTGTGGCAGTTTGTCTGTCAATGCGTAAATATCTACAGAACACTCACTTATCTGTCATTCTTTTTTATATTAATATCCTTCCACTAATCTCCCTTCTTAGTCACTTCACTTGTTCCCGTAACTCTTCTTACTGGCTTACTTTACTTGTAGATATGTCAACCTGTCTAAAAAATAACGCAACTGCACGCAAATTAATTCGTTGACGTTCAGAACAGCGATAGAAATATATACCCGTAAATACTGTGTCTTCCAGCTTTTTATGAACTACTTGGAAAGATCTGACAAAAGAAAGAGAAGAGAAATAATGAAGATTTGACTCAAAAAAGAACTTCATTAAGGAGTATCATTCTCGGCTTTTGTTGTCAGCACAAATTTTCACCTTATCTCTGAATCTCTCTCTCTGTGTCTCCAACACAGTAGGGTACACACGCATATATATACATAAATGGGACTTTCATTTATACACACACACACACACACAGTGATTATCAGTTACACAATAAAAGTGTCAGTGTCATGAGTGTGGAAGTCTATATTTCTTTCAGAAATTACTGTCTCCATCTATCTACCTAACTATCTATCTTTTATATTCCTTAACAAAGAGGTTAATGAAACAGAAATCTGACTGTATTGCATTGGACAGTTCAGATGTACCGATAGATTATATATGAAGGATATATGGATTAGAGGTTGTTGTATCAGAATTAGAAAACGAAAGGCAGAAGTTAATTAATCAGTTTTTGGGCCAGTAGTTGTGTATATGTCTCCTCTGTGTAATCGAAAAATTCTATACTGAATCTTTCCGCTCAATGCTGTCGGCTGTATTCTTTTCTCATTTAGCTGTTCATTTTGGCTTACACACACACACACACCGGCTCACATGCATACACATACCCTAATCTTTGGCCAATTTATGCCGCCACTTGTTAACAGTGTGCCTTCTTCATACACTCACTGAAACACAGATGCACACAAAGGTAGAAAGAAGACGTATAACACCATCGGATGTAGGCGGGCATTCACCAATGTTTTATTTCATGACTATACTTGTGTCATTTTGGAGATTCTGCAAAGAGTTTTCTATTGTAAGATTAACTAAGCTGTTGGGAAACTTTGATTGTGGTTGAAGACACCGTGTGTGATAGAAATTATGTGCATACATGTAGCTGAAGACAATAACCTAGTAGTCATAAACAGAATGATTTGTAGAATAAAATAATAATAATAATTTGCTTTGTTCGAGGAACAGTACTAGTGGTACAGTGTGGAATTTTCAGCATATATCTACAATATTTGCATGTGATTTTATCCAAAGTTTAAAAGGAGTATTTCAAAAGAAAAACGGATATAATGACAGCAACAGCAAAAAAAAACAAAGAACACAAAAATAATTTTAAAAAGATGCGAAGAAATACCAAGAAGTAGAAAGGAAAATAAACAACATAAAATAATATCTCAGTATTGGGTAGTGGAAGCTATGATGTGATTATGCATAGTGACACTAAAGCTATAGTCATACAAGAAATTATGAAATGGTATTTAAGAATGTTTATCGCCAGGAAGGTCAGTTAATTTGGTTGAAACAACGCTAAAATATTATAAAAAAACATTTCAGGGTTGTTTTTTAATTTTTATCAGGTCTAATGCGGTGTTTGTAGTTGTAGTGTGAGTAATCCTGCATAATACAAAATTTTTTAAAGGTTTTGACTATGGTGTTCACAACCAATGATTGTCAGTTAATATTGCCAAAAAACATTTAAAAAAACACAAAAACTAATAATTACATGATGGTTAATGACAGGACAATTTTGTAATACTCATAGTGCTAATAGAGCCGGAACCAGTAGATACACAAAAGAAGGAATACAGTGAAGTACAAAAAAAGTAAGTCAATGTTAATAATTTAGGTAGCTAAGTATGTTTGAGAAGGAGTTCACTGTAGAATACAAAATAAGAGGGACATAAAAGAGCCTAAAATTATGTTGTCAATAACAGAGCAAGTCATCAGTTTCACGCTTAACATTGTCTCTGTCACTTAGAACACGTGCCAAATATGGTATCGTTGAGTTCCTTTGCTTGGTTATACGAGCATAGATAATTTTATACTGATTTCTAGTTCTAGCTGATGAGATACAAGGAGAGATTTGGAATTAGGTGGGTGTTGGGGGTCGGAGGGTATGGTTTTTGACCACTTTTCGCATGTATTCAGATGCCTTTCAACTAATGTAGTAACGAGCTGACTGAGTTTGACACCACTAATCCTACTGACTACCTTCAACATCCTTCTCAGAATGGTATAGTCCTTTTTCAGTAGACCAGGAAAGACTAACGGGGAGCAGTAAAGTAGAATAGGTCAGATACGAGAGTTGACAAATTGTGAAAGTAGAGGTTGGGTGATTCCAGATTGTCTAAATTTCTTAATGTAGTGTGTTAGACAGAACACTGTTTTAGAAATCGTTAGGATATGAGATGTCCAAGTAAGATCGGAAGATAGAACTAGACAGAAATATTTTGTATGCGACTAAATATCAGTTTTAGTCCCTTCATTGCTACAAGCTTCATGAGTACTTACTAGTGTTCGTAGATCTGTTTTCTCCCTCAAGGAGATGTCAATAGTCTGGCTTTTTGAAGAATTCAGCATTGGGCCATTTAGTTTAGACCACTGACTGATGTCCAACAGGAAGCTATTTAATTTGAAAGAGTCTGACTGGGACTTAATGGGAAGCGAAACAGTCAGGTCATCTGCATATTTGACGAAGTTGATTTCGTCTGAAAGAGGCAAATCATGTAAGGAGAAGGAAAAGAGAAACGGAGAGAGAATAGCACCTTGAGGAACTCCAGCTTCATTAAGCGAAGGAAAGGAGGATTCACCATTATATACCGTGTACTGCATCCTATTAGAGAAGTAAGAGTGTAGCCATTTGATAGCCAAGGATTCAGTTTGTGTAAGGCCAAGCTTGTTTGACAAAAGAACTCTAGGTACAAAGTCGAAAGCAGATGTATAATCAAGGAACGTACAACGGACATATTAGGCCCTTAGTCTAAAAGGAGACACAATGTTATGATGAAACACAGCAGCAGCATCTAAAGTACTTCTACCCTGTTTGTAAGCAAACTGCTTTGGGTCATTTGAAAAGCTAAGGGAGGGAACAAGTTTTAGTAACAATAATCTCTCCATTAGTTTCAAAAAGGAGAGGTAATAGCAATAGGTCATTGTTGTTGCAATCATTATTAACAAACAGATGATGAACTTAGATTATTGCTGTTAATTATAACATAAGCATCCCTACCCTTATAATACGCCATATAGCAGACATCGCTCCATTCTTTGTATTCCACTGATAAAACCTTGGAAAATAACTAGACATACCTCTAGTATTTCATTCATGTTCACTTTCACAGGTGGTTCAGAAACAGATGTGTAGTAACGTTAATAATGGAAATGTTTGGAAATTTATGAAATTAACTATTCCAAATAAGCAAACGTGAATAGGTTTTCTTGGAAAGGCTTGAAGTGTATATTTAACACTTTAGTCTGACACAGTATGCGTTATCGATCATTTGTCATCTTCTCAAACAGCATGTATATTCACAAATAGTTATGTGTTTCATATTTCACAAGACTTGTAATCGAAGCACATAATATTCAATGTCACCTTTCCCCATCTGCCTGTCTAAATATTCGATCAAAAATGAACGAATATCCTAGTTTTTTTTACGTTTCATATGTTTACACAAAGCTGAGCGCTTTCTCGTATTGAACCTCATTGACAGTGAAATTGACGACATACGGTTTAGGCACGTCAGAGTGTCAGTCTATTAAATTTATGTGTGGAATAGTATCGTATTTTATACAAGTACTGTGATCGCGATTTTACGCGTAACTCAAACGTTTGGTTTAATCAATCAGAAAATTGATTACAAATTATCGTTCCGAATTTCTTCAAAGAAATCTTCAATTTTTCAGTTCACACCAATATTCTATTTTATTAGGAAATCGAAATATATGATACATACAAATAACTAATTCGATTTGAAGTTACCTTTGTACTCCGTGAAACTTTGAGGTATCGTTAACTTACATTCGTTTGAAAAAAATTCGCCAGTAGTTAAACTCGCTCGTTATTATGTTATGATCCATACTGCCACTTTAATAGGTGTATAAAGAATTCAAGAACAACGTCGAGATTCTAAAGAGAATTCAATCACTTCGCATACTTTGATTTCATTTAATATGTACAAAGTCAAATAATGTATACTTATATATATATGAAACAAGATGAATGGTTTCAAAGACGCATACATCAGAATCCCGGAGTTACTTCAGGTGAGTGAGCTACTATCAACTTCTCCCTGCGTATTGTAACTGAATAAATTGATTTTTGAGTGTAATTAAGTAGGAATGAATTAATAGTATCGATTGTAGTTTATCGTTTATCATAACAGAGGTTTCATTCTATTTAAGACAACCAACAAAGCCTAATAAATCGGGATTTATCAACTCCATCACTTGTCAGCAGAGCTCTTCAGCTGCATACCCTACAAACCGGGATATTTACACTGTTAGAATTTAATTTGCAGATATAAGACTTCTAAGTTATTAGACTACATTGAACCAATCATGCAAAAACATACGTGTAAATGTCTTCCAAGCCAAGTTCATATAGACAAGTGGAAGGGAGTTTCAAAAATTGAATTTAGGCTGATAATCACTAACAACAATAAGTCATCAGAGAAAGAACTTGAGTATATCAAGAATTGGAAACTACGTAATACCAATCATGATGTTATTGGTAATGATAATAATGTTAACAGGGGTCCAGATAATGCTACTGATTAGGATATTTCTAAATGAATCAAGAATGATAATAAGAAGAGGTGGAATAAAGTAATGTATTAATAAAAATAATTGTTGTTAATAATAAAACATTTCACCATGGTTGATTAAGCTTAACTACCATTGCCTTCCATACATACAGACCTGGTTGAATGAATTGACAGCATCACTTTCATGTCCGCAGTATACAAGATGTCTCGTTATTGATCTTTTTGGTAAGATGACTTAAACTGTTATCAGCCACACTGACATACCCTCTATTATTTGATCAGAAAATCATTTTTATGTCCCACACCATTATTTATTTCTTCAAACACACTCCAAATTAATATATTCAGTTTCAATTGTCGATAAATGTCGACTGGTCTCTCTCAGAGTTTTATCAAGTCCATTTTTTCCATTTACAAGGTAGATACCTTAGTTAGGAAGAAAACAGAAATTATGTTTCAGTGATTTTTAGTCAGTTGTATGAATGAAGCAAATAGCTGTAATGGCAGGATGTCATCTAAACTAACTCTTCAGTAACTCATTATCCAGGCGACTAGCGTTCATGTCTAAGATCTCCAATTTTGTAGCAGCGTGTCACCATTCAAAGCCTTACTTATTCACACGTCATATTTCACAAAGTACCAATTAGCTCACTCTTTTAGAAAATGCATTTAGTTTTGTTAGTTTAAGATGACTACTCTCGTTCACCCAAAAAGTTTTCAAAGTTTTATTTGTGCTTCACATATTATTTAGGTGTATTCCTCCGCATTATGATAAATCTCCCTCTCTGTCAAAATTCACAAACGAGCGTAGATAACAAATTTTACCCAACCATCAATTCACCATTCTGAGGAAAATAATGTCGGAAAATATGATCGAAATCACCCAAGCATAATACTGTTTAAAATATTCAAAACCTGAACCTTAACCGCCTTACGTTAATCACTTATACTCGCACATTGCTAAAACGTTTTCATCCTGTTGTCATCTTTATCTTCATCCACAGATTTCAATATATTCCATGATGGTGGGTTCGGTTGCACCTTGTGTCAGTCAAAAGATTAAGAGTCAGAAAACACAAAACCCGATTTCCACCAACTATGTTTCGGTGAGATTAGCATGATATGTTAAATGATCTTATTTATCCTTAGTTCCTAATCAATATGACGCTTATGATATCGGTGACAGTGGGCTTAGTCGTCTTATTTACCTTAGTGTAAGATTGGACTAAATGAGATAATATAATCATAACGTGCTTTGCAGGTCAAGCTTATCCGAATTTTTCAAAGATCATGCCTATCTGGTGTGTATTATGATGTAAGTTATCTATTGAATATTATTATTTATTCATTGAATCAATTATTCCTCTAATACATGGCGAGTGTATTTCATTTGTAGTACACCGCCATTCTCCGTGTTTAATCTATTACATGCCGATAACATCCTTGATTAAGATGAATAAGCCCGGGGAAATGAATTCACAAAATCTTCATTTCATTGCATTTCGTGGAATATATTATTCGATTACTTTGCTTGATAGAACCTCTAAAAAATAAGCTGACGTTCATGCCAATTTGGAAATATTGCTGGTAGGAATAAACAATACAGCAATGGCTGTGCCACCCAATGCGTTGTTGACACGTTCGTCAGAATGCTCTTTGATCCTGCACATGGACCTGAGTTCGATCCCCTTGCCAACTCACACTTGATATCAATAATCGGCCAGATTAATTTGGGCTAATGACATCACATGCTGAGAATTCCATACTTGCACCAAATTACTGTGTAGTATCAAGCTTTAATAAAACAAAAATAAGTTATAAAGTAACGATCTATTAATTAGTTATGTCAAAATATCTGAACAGATAATAAATAAGTTACTTATCTTTTTGTTTCTTGTATTGTTTACTGCTGTAGAATAACTGTTTCCTCCGTTCCTTGTATTCCGATTGAAATATTAGACTACATGGTTGGGGCCCTGAAACTTCAGTAGCATTCGTGTTGTCTTCTCAGCGATGAGTTTGCTTGCCTCATGCACAACACTCATTGTTCTCGCGCTTACTACTTGCTGTTAAACTAAATAAGGTTAAGGAGTAAGTCGATTAGGAATTGAATACCAGAACACCTGCTTGGTTAGGGCATTTCAAACCCGGCTAACAGGACCTACTATTCATTTCTCATAAAAAGTGTTCGACAATACAGTTGGTTTATTTAACTTACGCTTCACCACTTTTGTGTGAAATGAGGACGATGTTTATGTATATTATATCGTAAACTTATTATTTGATTTTAAAGTCTACACTGACGTATGCTGGTAGAACAGCTTTTGTCATGAGTGTATATTTTTGCTGAATACCAAAAATCAGGATTTGAAATATGTATGCATGTATGTAATCGATAAATACAGGAAGATTGGTTTTACCAAACTTCATCAGATCTTCATGCTAGCACAGTCATCTGCGCGTGTAAAGAAATTGGAGAATCACTATGTTCTGTTTCAAATATAATGTTTGTGATGACATAAATGTGCTCTAAAACAGTGATCAAAATTGACAATGTTATCAACGAATAAAATGAATGATTTTTCCTCTAAGGCATGGATTGGGTGTAGAATGTTCCATTTATCAACTATCAGATGGCATTAATACGATTCATACTGGGGTTATTATGAGATGGATTATTTCAGTTATTCGCTGTTTGAGATGACATTTGAATGTTTCGGAATTCATTTTAGATCAGGCGTTGCCGTTCTACTACTTCCACTTGCATTCATGAGAAATAGTCAACCGAAATTCTTATACATTCATATACTACTCTGGATTATGGTAAGTATCAATATTACGTTACCTTTTATGAAACCATCAGAATTGGCATGATTTTGTGTGTGGAAAATAAAGTGACTGCTGTGTAATTTAAAAAATACCTCTGGCGATTGTTCTCCTTTCAATGAGATTGCTTCTACTGTTTCTGACGCATGCCATTTTCATCTTCCAATGGAAGCCATAACAAAAACTGACACTTAATAATACGAAATTACAAGAAGATATGAGGGGAAGAGGGAAATCATCTTCGTAGACACTTGTAAATTCGTGAAAAGTCGAAATGTAGGAATGACCTGAATATTGAAAACCATATGCGAAACTGGAATCAGTTTTTAACGATATCCACTTTGGTGAAGTAATTTGATGGAGAAACGCGTGTACAACAAACATTTGAATATTAGTTTGCATAAAATCAAGCTGAATATTTACTGAACGGTCTACACTGATACCACTTTCACATATGTGGTCTGATAAAATCTACCTGCTGAACTCAGATTTTAATTTTACTCGGTTTCATTTCACTTCATCACGCATTCATCAGGTTATTTATTATTTCACAGTGTTCTTCCGTTCTCAGAGCACTGACAGGCTGACTCAAGCATCCATTCCCAATTTACAATAGTAATTGTTATCTACATTATTACAAAACTCCACAGCTTACTGAATTTATTACTTCAGTCTAACTATATCATTCGAAATAATATTGTGCACAACTGAGGAATGTCTCACTTGCACTATGCAACATGTAGAATGCTTGTTCGTGGAACGAATGGTTATTATCTGCATTTCGTGATGGTAACAGTAACAACGCCAACCATGAAAACAAAAGAGGGGAATGTTTTATTTGACATGTGGTTAGTTTTCTCAGTACGCCTACACTTACCAGATAATAATTGCTTAAATATCAATGCTATTGTTTTCTTGACACAGGTTATTCTGTGCGCTGTGATCGTCGCTTCTCATTTCACATCCATTCAGCGGAAATGTGCTTTGATAGCGTTAGCCGTGACGATAACGGTTACTGCTGGGGTCGTCTTGGTGGCTTTGAAACTGCCTCGATTGAGTGCAAAGGGGTTGATCATATTTGGGGCAATATCAGCCGTCCTTGCGGTTTCAGCTATTGTTCTAAGGATATGTCATCACTTGATCACTCAACCAAAAGCTGTAAGTTACATTTATCTTTATCTTAAAGATTTCCATATTATGATGATATAATTAGATGAAAACTCCACATTATTTTAAAATGCCCTGTTGCTAATGTCTTCTCTCATAATAACGCTGAATACAATAGACTGTGAAATATCAGCCTAAGTAGCTGGTTATCCACTGATTGCTGATGATTAGAAGAGAGTTCATAAAACAGCCTAGTCATTTTGTCAAGTATGTTGAATTACTTTCAAACAGATCCCACCAATGATACCTTCTACTGCCATTATTGCTATTTTGGTCAAGCTTATCCAGCTACGATTGAAAACGATTGAAAACGATACTAAATAGCTCAAATAAATACGGGCGACCCGCCTAAACCTTCAACAAACCAAATTTTGCGTCAATTTTATTGCATCTGATTACTTGGATTTATTTTGTTTAAGATATTAACTTATGTTTCCAAATCGTATTTATTATTCTCGCGATTATTTAAAATTTTCTCAACAATGATGATTTACGAGTTTCCAATAACCTTGTGAAAAACATCCAGGTGGGTGGCAAAGATCATTAAAGTGTAATTCAATACATCAGATGACCGCAGGTCACTACAGAACCAGATTAATTACATGGATGCTTTATTATGTTCCAATATTTACCGTAATACAAGTATAATGACGCAACAAGAAACTTGACTGCACCATTCAAATGAGAACAATTTATCCCTCTTTAAATGGTTTCACTATGTACAGACAAGATCGAAGCAGTTCAGAGAAAAAGAGAGGTGGTGATGTCTCTAATTTTATCAATTCTCAGTGGTCTGTTGCTAACAACGTCTCCTTTAAATACTCCAATGATAATATTGACTGTATAACTGTCAAATGTCGACCTAAACTCCTATCTAAGTAAAACTCCATTTTTTTCATGAAAATTCATGTCACACCCTGGTGTTATACATCAGAATTATCTATGTTTTCTGATGAACTCAATATTTCTGCTGCCACCTCTTTTGAAAAATCATTGTCAATAGTGACAGGTGATTTTAATTTTTGTGACTGTGGTTTTCTCACAGTGATAGGTCATGAAAATGTCATTAACTTTTCCACTTGACTGGATACTTCTCTTGATCTTGTCTTTATAAATGACTCCGGAATATACGAAGCTTGTAAAATAGCCCCACTTTTGAACTCCTATCTTTGTATTCAACGGGTTTTACTGAAAATTTGTGGAAAGTTACACAAGGGTACGCTGCACACCTGTACACGGATGTTACTCTAAGGAGAATGTTAGGAATCTTAAGAGTATGCTGGAAGATACAAGGTGAGAATTGTTTAAAGAAGACTGTCTTGATGACACTTTATCTAATATTACATGTTACCTCAAATTTTGTCTTGACACCTGTTGTCCCAGAGAAACTTTCTTCACCAGATCTGACCGTTTCTCCTCCGCTCAACTTGAAAAGCTTCGCAGGCAAAAACAAATATTATATAAAATTAAGGATAACATTGGTGTAAAAAAGTCTGAAATGCACAGATAAAAGTCAATTTATAACCGGAAGTTAATATCGTGTAAAAGTGCCTATAATATATGGAAACGTTTCAAAGAAATTACTGGTGGTAAGCATTTGATGTGTGTGCACTAAACAAGTCTTTCATACATCCTCCCACAAATGCAAAACTTTCTAGAGTTACAAGTGATAATGAAACCTACAAATACAAATGATGCTTTAAAATGTCTACAGGCACTGAGGACTTCTTGCGGTCTAGGTCCAGATGGTTTGCCTAGCCTTGTTCTTAAAATGTGTGCAGATATCCTTTTTTGTCCTCTCGTGGGCATATTCAACGAATCTTTTTCCAATAATCTTGTGCCCTTCGTTTGGAAAGACTTTAAAATTGTACACCTAAGTCGTCTACTGTGACATATTTAAAATTACACATATAGCTATTAACTCTCCTTCTCTAAAAACTATGGAAAAGTTACGCTTACTTAATCTTCAACCTTCACTTAAAGCCTTTATCGATCACAAACAATTCGCATACAAACACAGTAGAAACACTTTAGATCCAGCTAAAGTCTTGCATCATAAGAATGTCTTCAGTTTAGACAATTAGGCTAAATTTGTTTGCTGCACTTTCCTAGATTACACATCTGCTTTCGATTCAGTACCTAGGGACATTTTGTTAAACAAGCTGGCTGAAAATCAAACTGACTCTTAGGTCGTCAAATGGCTGCATTTTTTATTTCTCATGAAGAAAGTAGTACACTAGGTATATTAAGAAGTTAGAGCACTCAGGCATAAACAAACCACTCCTTTTACAGTTTATCAACTCGTGTATTTTACCTATACTTCTATGCTGTTCACCCCTTCTCTTTCCTGGATTGCTGAAAAAAGACTATGTGATATTCCGTAGAACTCTGAAGACTGCTAGTAGGATGAGTGGTATCTCATTGGGCCATATCCTTGACATCTTCATTGATAGGCACTTGATTTCATGCAACAAATTTTTATAAGGAATTTCATCAAATTTTGAGCATCTAGTTTATCTGCAAATGCAACTTTGTGTCTCCTCAGGTAAAACATGAACTCTTTTCAGAAGATTTTATTAGAGTTCGTCTGATTATAAAATCGCAACCATACCATATTCAGCACGTACATTATGTGATAAAAATGGTGTTAGGCATGGACTAAATAACCTTCTTTGCACTACTAAATAAACCATTTCCTACACCCCCACAGTATTAACTCTTGTTCCTATGGTAATTCTTATATTTACAATCGTCTCTACATTTTTGCTTTTATATGTTTATTTTTTCATAAGTTTCAACATAATTTCAACTGTGTTATAACTGTTTATTTTGTATTTTACCTCACCATACTATATCGAAAGAACATTGGATTAGTACTACATAATGTGCTTAAGTTTTCAAACTGAATCGACAATACTGTTTGAAACAACCTCACTGTTATTATTATTATATTCATTTTTCCCATTTCGTACTTCGAAAATTTTTGACTTTAAACATTAAATTTGGACAAATTTCTCTAGTTAACTTTGTTTTAATTTTCTTTATATTTTGAGTGAATAAGACGCAATATTGTGACAACTGCAGTAAAATCCATTCTGTATTATAAGTACTGATTTTGAAATTAAGTAGATTACTATTATTATACTAATTCGACGTCACTGTGTTGTGAGGGGGATATTTTGGGGATGTTTTATTTATTATTGCAAATGTTTACATGTCAACAGTGTTTATTCCGGTATATTTGCTGGTATAATGATTTATATGCAGCAAAAAATCTTGTATTTCTTTTTGCATTTCTTAGATGTCGATAATGTGCATATTGGTAGGAGTTCCAGTCGCGTTATTTATACTCTCCGTAAGTTTTCCACTGAGTCAGTGTATTCACTACAATGCAATGTCGCCGTTAAATTGCTCACAGCACACCAGGTGCATGATTTCACTAGTATACAGCAGAAATCAGTCACTTTATGTTCATAATAAATAACTTTTCACTTTGATACAAAGTGCCAACTGACAGTCGAATAAAACTGTAAGTGATGTTAAACCCTCGGTCAGTGCAATGCTGGAAATTCTATGGAATCTAAAACCTGAATTATAAAGAAAGTCATTCAAAGAGCATGAAACGTTCTGTGAAACTTTATAACTCAGCTTAACACACTTTTATGATTTTCCTGAATGCTGTAGGTGAAAAAGCAAAATAGATTTTGGTTATTGAAATATTTCCGCAAATCATTGTCGATTTCATTTGACGGTGATCCTTATTCTCCTGATTCCTACTGTTCGTAGACGGTGGAAAAGCATGCTGATTGGCAAATTTCAACAAGATTTCTATCACTAGTACATATAACAAACATCTGACGGAGAATATACATGTTTGATAATCCCATGTGAAGCTATTCAATTGTGACGAAGAAGCATCCTTCAGATATAGCCATTCAACCAAATTGGTGGCTTAAGGATGACTAACGATTGCAAAATACACACGCGTTTCCTCAACCATAAAGACAGATAATGATATATTCGATCTATAAATCTGAAACGAAAACCTCATGCGAAATCTTACCATCATCACAACAACAACAACAACGACGTATGCATGTTCATTTTGAGCGGCTATCCGTCAGAGTAGCCACTAATAAATCAAGTGGTGCAGACATAATTTTCTAAAAATGCTGTTGGTGAACAATTGCCAAACATGATAAATACAAAAGATAACAGTAAGTAAGTAGTCTGGAACTGTTCGTCAAAACGAAGTACAGGCTGTTATGCAAAGCATACATTTCCAGAAACGTGTGACAAAAATGAATTCTTTGAAAAATCGCCTAATTTATGCGACAGTTTGTGTTAAGTGTTGACCTAAGTCAAACAGAAATCATTTGAAGCATAACATGAATTTCTGAGTTATTCAACAGTAGTTGAGGCGCATATATTTCACCTTATTTTACTGCAATTGCAATCACATATCTGACAGTCTTTCTCACAAGGGAATTCGAGTTTTACGCCCATATAAGGTAGTCATTTGTGTCTGAATTCGTTTTGCTTCTTTACACTTTAGGTGATGTTTATTGTTTCCAATGTCCGAATTTGGATAATGTTGTGGTCTACTCGCGATTCCATAGAATTTATTCTTGCCTTCGAAATTTGGTGTCTGATGATAATCTTATTCTCACAAATTTATTCCAGCCTTACATTGTGTGCAGCTCAATTTTGTAGGATGTGAAAAATCAAATACTGATATGTCGAATGGCTGTGGAATTATTTTCGTTGAGCATGCATCGTCATTTCGTCAATATGCCAAAATGTCGACTGATTCATACTTGATTTTGCTTCCGATTTCACTTGTGTTGACGTCTTTTGTACACTGATTAACATAATTTTCGTAAATATCAAATGCACCAATATAAATTAAATTATAATAATAATAATTTACTTTATTCCAAAAACAGTGCTTATGATAAAGAGTGGAATTCTCAGTATTTGTCACGATATTGCATCTGATTTACTCAAAATATATATATAATTAAAAATTATAACAAAATTAATCGAAGGAATTTGTCCACATTTACGACATAATTATTAGATATAATAATAATAACAGTGAGTTTGTTTCAAACAGTATTGTCGATTCAGTTTGAAAACTTTGCATGCTATAGATTATTGGGTCTAATGTTCTGTTGAATATAGTATAGTGAGGAGAAATACAAAATTAACAGTCATAATACAGCTTGAAATTAGGTCCACACTTTTGAAGAAAAAAGAAATAAGAAGACGAAAAAATTGAGAGGATTATAAATATAAGAAGTATAATAACAATAAAGTATGATGCTTTTAGGGTGGAGGAAATGGTTTATTTTGTGGTGCTGAGAAGGTTAGTGAGTTCATTTCTGACGCTATTTTCATCACATAAAGTACGTCCTAAATATGGTATAGTGTAACTTTTATACTTAGACGTACGTGCAAAAACTCTTCTCAAAAGACTTCGTGTTTTACCTGAGGAGACACAAGCTCGGAGCTGCGAGTAGAGTGGGTGCTCAGAGTCTGACAAAATTCCTTTAGCGAATTTGTTGCATGACATCAAATGCCTATCAGTGACAATACTACCGATATGGGCCAATGGGATACCACTCGACAGTCTTCAGAGTTCTACGAAGTATGGCGCAGTCGTTTTTAAGCGATCCAGGAAAAAATAAGGGTGAACAGTAAAGAACAATAGGTAAAATACACCAGTTGATAAACTGTTAGAGGAGTGGTTTGGTTATGCCTGAGTGATTTAACTTCCTAATGTAAAAAGTCAAACGAAATATTATTTATTATAGGCTTTAAGTGAAGGTTGAAGAATAAGTAGGAGTAACTTTTCCATAGTTTTTAGAGAAGGAGAGTTAATAGCAATATGTGTAATTTTAAATATGTCACAGTAGACGACTTAGGTGTACAATTTTAAAGTCTTTCCAAACGAAGGGCACAAGATTATTAGAAAAAGATTCGTTGAATATGTCCACGAGAGGACAAAAAAGGATATTTGCACACTTTTTAAGAACAAGGCTAGGCAAACCATCTGGACCTAGACCGCAAGAAGTCCTCAGTGCCTGTAGACATTTTAAAGCATCATTTGTATTTGTAGGTTTCATTATCACTTGTAACTCTAGAAAGTTTTGCATTTGTGGGAGGATGTATGAAAGACTTGTTTAGTGCACACACATCAAATGCTTACCATCAGAAATTTCTTTGAAACGTTTCCATATATTATAGGCACTTTTACACGATATTAACTTCCGGTTATAAATTGAATTTTATCTGTGCATTTCAGACTTAATTACGACGTATATTCTTTTTACACCAACGTTATCCTTCATTTTATATAACATATAGTTTTGCTTGCGAATCCTTTTAAGTTGAGCGGAGGAGAAACGGTCAGATCTGGTGAAGAAAGTTTCTCTGGGACAACAGGTGTCAAGACAAAATTTGAGGTCACATGTAATATTAGATAAAGTGTCATCAAGACAGTCTTCTTTAAACAATTCTCACCTTGTATCTTCCAGCATACTCTTAAGATTCCTAACATTCTCCTTAGAGTAACATCCGTGTACAGGTGTGCAGCGTACCCTTGTGTAACTTTCCACAAATTTTCAGTAAAACCCGTTGAATACAAAGATAGGAGTTCAAAAGTGGGGCTATTTTACAAGCTTCGTATATTCCGGAGTCATTTATAAAGACAAGATCAAGAGAAGTATCCAGTCAAGTGGAAAAGTTAATGACATTTTCATGACCTATCACTGTGAGAAAACCACAGTCACAAAAATTAAAATCACCTGTCACTATTGACAATAATTTTTCAAAAGAGGTGGCAGCAGAAATATTGAGTTCATCAGAAAACATAGATAATTCTGAAGTATTACACCAGGGTGTGACATGAATTTTCATGAAAAAAATGGAGTTTTACTTAGATAGGAGTTCAGGTCGGCATTTGACAGTTATACAGTCAATATTATCATTGGAGTATTTAAAGGAGACGTTGTTAGCAACAGACCACTGAGAATTGATAAAATTAGCCACACCACCACCTCACTTTCCGTCTGAACTGCTTTGATCTTGTCTGTACATAGTGAAACCATTTAAAGAGAGATAAATTGTTCGCATTTGAATGGTGCAGTCAAGTTTCTTGTTGCGTCATTACACTTGTATTACGGTAAATATTGGAACATAATAAAGCATTCAAGTGAATAATCTTGTTCGATTATGACCTGCAATTTGTGCTCATAATCACAGGAACAGTCCTTTGATGCATTGGAGTACACTTTATTTTGTTTTTATTGAAAATAAAATGATGACTGTATAATTTCAAGAATGGCTATGGCAATGTTTTTCTTTTCAATGCTCTAAATTCTAAAGTTTCTGATGAATACCATTTCCATCTTCAAGAGAGCCAGAGTAATAATTGATCTGTTTTAATAACGACATGTCTGAGAAAGTATACGACGGTGAAAAATAAAGCCGTCTCTATATATATTCGTGAACTCTTGAAGTAATAAGGATGATGTAAGCATCATAAACACTAGTTCCAGTGTACGAATCACTTCAATACTCGCAACTGGAAACAGTGTCAAGCGATATATTATGCACTGAAGAAATTCAACAAGTGAGAATGTGCAGTTTAAACGTTTAAATCACCAGTGTGCAAAAAACGAATGCGGACATTTTCTGGCCGTGATGCTCTGAAACCACTTTCATGCATGTGTTTTGCTTGAATGACGGAAAAACTCGTCCGCTCAATTCGCATTTAAATTATACTCGCCTTCATTCATTCCTGATGAACTGGAATGATGATTCAAGCATGCTTTCCAATAAAACCAACATTGATGATATTCCAAAATTCCATAGCATAGTGGATCTCATACCCAACTTTGCTTTCACATCAGAAATAATATTTAGACACTACTGAGGAGTGGCTAACTTATCCTGAAATTTTCTGGACTACGATATTAATAGCAACCGTCTGTCATAATAAGAGTACGGTATATTGCATTTGAAATTTGCCTACTTTGCTAGATACGCTTTAATTTATCGAAAATTAATTCCCAAATAGTATTATTAATATTTTCTTTATGTGGGTCATTTTGTGGTCTGTGATCTTTGCCACTGTGATCGGATCTATTGAGTTGAAATATGGCTTTATATCGTTAGCCGTGACGATTGTGGCTACAGTTATAATTTTCGTACCAGCTAGGAAGCTGCCATCATTGAGTGAAAAGGGGTTCACCTTTTTCTTGGCAATTTCAGTCGTCCTTGGAGTTTCAGCTGTCGTTGCAACGATATAGTATTACTCGTTTGATGATCTAAAAGATGTAAATTACACGAAATTAAGTTTTCCCGTTAAATCGATGAAATGAGATGAAATCTCAACATCATTTTGAAAAAATGTTTCGCTACCTAAGATTTCATTTTGTAGTACCATAGACAGTGAATTGTCAGCTGACAAACAAATCGGATGTACTGGCTGTTTACCCGACTAAAATGCAAGTCACTCAGCCGATGTATGAATGTTGATTCATTTGTTTTGTTCTCAGATTTCTTATTTCATGTAAGATGATTATTTGATTAATAATTTCTTGCGAATTTCTGGCTCTCTTACTTCATATCCCCAAAATTTGTGTCTTACTTAGGCTGGATTGTGTCTACCAGATTTTCGACCCTTGCATGTGATATACTGTGTATGTGTGTTTGTTATCACCAGACTTGCTTGTTGCTCTTATGGTTGGTTGGACTGTTTCTTATAATTGTATAGACCCATTCTACAATACATGTCTGTAGATTAAATAACATTTTTGTTATATTGGGCTTCAATCTTGAACTTTGAAGCTTCAGTACGATTTGTGTTTCTCTGTGTTTGGTAGGATTATTGACTTTTTGTCTGAATTTCCCACTGCAGCATAATTAATATTGGCTAAAAGATATTTAGGATTGTATCAACCAGGGGGACAGCACATGGGTCTCGTTTGTGGTTGGTGATCATGATGCCGGCACTGAATCACCATCACTCCCTACTGGAATAGGATATATTTAAAGTGTGGGTAGTTTTCACTGAAATATGTAGGAATTAATGACAGGATGAATGCTCTGTTGTTTACTAGATTTTCCAAGACATATGCACATGATGTCAGTCGTTTGAGAGGGATGAATTCATCTTGTCTCATCTATTATTTATTAACTTGTAATTTGTGTCAAATTCATTCTACTTCTCAGCAATAGGCAGTATAAGTATATTTTGTTTCATACGTCGTAACTCCGTATCCCTAATTGCCGTCTATTCTTCATATTTGTATCATTTAATGTATGAACATTTTAACTGATTTGTGGGAATTACTTTCTAACAGTGAAGCATTGTTTCCTGCAGGTTTGATCCTTATATTTCACTGTCTTTTGAACACTGTTTATTTGGATTCATTTGTAATTGACGTAAGCATTCACTCCTTGTTTGTTTTTTCCACAATAATAACCGTCGACACAGCTGTGCATTTGACTGGAAACAGTTAAGATACCAAGCAAATTGAAGTTCGACAACACAGTAAGAAGACGTAGTTCATATGAGACGTGTAATATACTTGAACACACATTTTGAACATTCTGATCAAAAACGTACTTGCTGTACACAGTTTTATAGAATTCAAGTTGGCATGAATAATTACAATACAGGTCAGATTGCATACAGGTAGAAATTCAATTCGCTAACGCCCATGCAGTCCTAATTACTACACATATATGCTCTGTCTAAAACACATAAGCTTAACATTACTCTACGTCCATTAATATCAATGTGCAGATCTTCAACCCACAAACCTGCGCAGTTGCTAGTGGAAATATTAGAGCTTATTAGAAGAATCTTCTGTAAGTTGGCATTGAATATACTTTTGAGTTAATTGATTGTCTTGATAACGTTGATATGAGGGACATAACCATGTTTTCCCCAGATGTTGATTCTTCATTTTCAAATGTACCCCTTTTACAGACGGTTGAGATCTTATGTGATTACATCTCTGACAACAATTTCCTCTTATCAGTGTCCATATCTTATTTAAAAGCGTTACTGCTTCTCTGTACCAATTATGTTAAGTTTACATGTGAGGGCAGGCATTATAGCCAGGTTGATGGTGTTGCTATAAGAAGCTCCCTAGGTTCATTGTTAGCTGAAATATATATGTCTCAAGTTGACAACCTAGCGGAGGAAGTAATTGGAAAAGTTTTTTTTATAAGGGATATGTAGATGACATAATAGTGATTTGTGACAAACCGACAGACGCAATAGTAATCCTAAACCAGATTAACAGAGTTCAAAATAATATATCGCTAACATACGTTAAAGAGAACAATGATTGTCTGCCTGTTCTCATAATCTGTCGAGAAGATGGGTCAATAAAACGATCTGTCCACAGAAAGTCCACATGGATGAAACAGTATCTAAATTATCATAGTCTCCTATCCACTATAGTATAAAAAGGCGTTGCTTAAGTGTTTTTTCAAACGCACCCACCGTTTTTATACTGCCGATCCAATTGAAGAAGAAAGACAACACCTCACTGAAACATTGTTAGATAACACTTACCCACTGAGATGTATTAGGCGTTACGGAAGTGTCAACCATAGAGCCCCAACAATCCAATCAGCTACCAAAACAGGATGGTAGCATATCCTTGCCGTTCAGAGGCGATCAACAAAGTGTCATCACTAAAAACGACTCAAGGCCGCAATTAATAGAACTTATTATTCAGCTAAGCTTATCTTCATAGAGAGAAGGAAAACTATTCTGTCCTGTAAACCCTTACAGTATCCGAACGATAGTGTCACATCCCATTGTGTTTATCAATCTGTATGTTTGTGTGTACACACGTACATAGGGAGGACTAATTGGTCTCTGCAGGTTAGGGCTACGGAATACATTCCAAAGTGGCTGCAACAACAAATAAAATCACCAAACAAAATGTATCCTCGCAATAGATATCCAACATCATCTATAGCGAATCACATTATAGCGACCAGATATAAGATTGATTTAAACAATGCCCTTAAGCCTATATATAAAACAAGGTTGGGTCATATACTTAAATTCGCTGAAGTCTTGGTCATAAAAGGACTTAAACCTGTCTTATGTGTCCGAAAGTTAGCTGTTATTACTTTAAACCTGACTTGGTAGTCCAATTTAGAAACAAGTATGAATTTAATTTCAACCCCCTTTTTGCTATATTTTTACCCACACCTTGGAGTCATCTCCCTACCATTATTTGTGACCTTGACTTGTATGCAATCCGACCTGCATTGTGATTATTCATGCCATCTTGCCTTTAACATAAAACTGTGTATAGCAAGTACGTTTGTGATCAGATTGTCCGAAATGTGTTGCACAAATACATTACACGTTTCAGATGGATCACGTCTTCTTATTTTGTTGTCGAAGTTCGTAAAGGGAACTAATTACTTTGAATATAGGGATCGTAAATTTTATCTGATAAATTTATGTGTATTGTGCCTGTGTCTGTGAATTTACGAGCAAATGAAACCATCGTTCTATTTCATCTGAAGTTTGATTAAAAATGTCTTTCTGTATCTCTAAGATGAAATCCTGAATTTTTTTCACCACGTTTCTGAAATTACAAATATTTAAGAAATACAAATAATCTGTTTGAGTTGAAATATGAAATATACGAAACCTTTGAGCCACTAATACGATATACTTCGTGAGAAAAAGCCCTTTTATATTCAAGTTAGCTGATTATTACTTTATGTTGCATGCCGACATCTTACTTGAATGTGTATCAAACTTCACAATGAATGTAGATAATCTCACGGTTTCGAAAAAAGTTATATCATATGAACTCTGATAACACTGAGACAAAGAACTGAATATGATCATTCAGGATACTCAATGTAGATTTCGATAACCATCGAAAAAGTCAAACTCAACATTTTTTTTAAAAATTTGTACATGTTTATTTCATTCTATACAGGGATTTTCGTATACTACACGATATCACATACCAACAAGTCCTCCAAGAAATTTCGTCCAGCTACTTGCAGTCCTCTTGTTTAGTGGCACAGATATGTTGTTTGTGGGATTTGTTTAGGTTTCTCCCTGTATGTGCTTATTCTGAATATTTAGTAGAAATTCTGTTTCATTTTAGTGTATGAGAAAACGTTCACATGAAAATGGAAAATATTGTACTGATTAAATAAATTTTCCTTCCTCCTTCTACATCTATATACTAATCTGAAGACTATTTCAGTAGGAGTGATTATTCCATAATGTATATATCGGTTTCTGCACAGACAATAGTCGACACAAGTTATGGTAATGCTTCTTTGTTTCACTGAACATAGTGCTAGTGTAGAACAATTTCACTTGATAAATAAACACGGTATTTCACTGGTTCAGCGTTGATCCAGTACTTGAATTGTGGCTCTGTGTATTAATTCCATGTTAATTTTGCTTCTGTTAGAGATATTCATATGTGATCATAGAATGCTGAGTGATAATTATTCGTCTGATTCTTCTTTGCGGCTTAAACGGCCATTATGTATTCGCTGTCCCCTGCTATCACTTATCCGGCTTTATGTTAGCCGAAAATATTTCATCTGGTGCACCAATGATGTCCAAGTGAATTACGAGCTTTTAGCATTGGAGGGATCGTGCATGGTGCTTCGTGAATATGTCTACAAACGTGCCTTCAATATGTTTGTTTCTCTAGACTGATTCATTTCATCAGATTCTTTTATGTGATGAATTCCACTGCATTTTCATCAGTTATTTTTAACCGAAGGCATTAAGAAAAATCGTTTCTCAGTGAAGAATAATGAGGGAAATCGGACACTAGATTCTCTGCATATATTTTGAGCAATTCTAGGTACATTGTCAATGGACAAATTCAGTTCTCCGTGTATGTTTGTAATATATCCATCGAATGTATTGGTAGCAAATGGCGTTTCTAATTAAGAGTGTATTAAACAGTCAGCTGAAGTGAAGAACTCAAGGCTTCCACTTTTATAAAAATGATGATCAATAAGACACGAACTCGGTTCATCGTTTTTGCGATAGTGAGAAGCTTAGGTGGATGACAAGGCTGATGTCGGTAGTTGTCTTAATAGGCCGTACTTCGGCCCTATGTCTCTAACAGCTTCAGGAACGGTTTTTCTGTGTATTGTGGGGGCCGAAAAAGGTTTTTGTACTACTCAAATCTACCGGGTTACGGTGGCGTAGCACGCCATGGTTTTGAAAAGAGGCTTTTATTACTCCGTTTCTAAGTAGACCAGTCAGGGTTTAAACGCCAGACTTTTGAACTAGCCTCTTCACTTCTGTGACTGATTGATGCGCGAAGGAAACCTAATGATTGGCACGGAGATGATGCTCCCAGTATTCGTGATGACTTTCATGGTTTCAAGAATATATGAAATGCAGTTAGTAATTGCCATCCGACGACATAATTCACATTTGAAATGAATAGTAAGTGTAAGATGGATTTTTCTGATGTGAAAACATCGTATAGGAGTCACTGAACTCTGAAGAAGTCAGTGTACACAAACCAATTACGGAATGGTCAGCTGGGAAATTCTTACAGCTGGCAGAAAACGAAACGTGGTCCGATTATTAACCAGTCTTTTTCATCTCTTAGAATGGTGGGAGAGAAGAGTCAAATCTTTTGCTAAACAACAAAATCGAGAAAGGCCGACTGTAAGATGATTTCAATTCCAATCCTTGAATCAAGTCAACCTGTCCCGGATCAGCCTAGCGTTGCTGCAACCTAATTATCCATGCCCAACGTGTCTATCCCACTTTGTTTAATGAACTGTGTGTGTTTTTACTTCGATCTCTTTAGTCAGACAGTTGAACTCATGACCCAATCAGAGTATTTTTGTGAACTGTTATTTTGCTGACCCATGTCTTATTTTGTACTATTCTGTCAAGTTTATCTTATTTATTGATTGGTTAAGTAACCAATTAAATTCTATCTTTGTGCCTATGCTCTGTCTATCTCTTACTTGGGTTCATTCTTCTACTGACTGCTTACCTGAACGGTCGTGTCTGATCCGGCTAGTTCGTAATTTTGGCTTTAACGTTTATCCGCTCTGATAGCGGTGCCTTGCTTTCTGTTAAGCATTGTGTATTGTACTCTTGAAACCGTTAAGGTTTGTTGTGTATATATTAATTGATTTGTTTATTAATAGTACCGTAGAAACAGTGACCGGCTTCTTGTTTGTTCTGGACCAGGATAGCCTTTATCTACGCGTGACTTAATTTCAAACGATATTGCGCTTACACTGACTTTGTACGGAAAACAATTACTTGTCTTAGCAATGTATTTCTCACTCTCTGATCATATATGGATAAATGGATTAATCATGCAGGTTACTGAAAATTAGAAGGCCAAATGAGACAAAGTTGAAGTTAGTGCATTCATGAGAAAGGAAGATTATGAAATTATAGAGAAGATTTGTAACTCAGGTGGATGATTTGCAATTTATAGTGCTAAATATGCCGCTGATGATGTTGTCCAGAAGGACGATGAAATCTCCGCAACTAAACCAACCAGCTCAGAGAACACTATTAGTTGCAAAAGGAAGATTATCCAGGATAGAACCAACCCAATTTATAGAAAGTATCACTAAGTGCTACCTGGTGTATTCTGTGGTGCCCTGCACAATTTTTCAACAACTTAATTCAGCTGGAGTCCACACTCAGATCTGTAGTTCAAAGGGACTTGTGAACACAAAAACTACTCATTGAAATCTATGCGTACCAAGGTAATGAACGAAGAATATTAGATCACTAATTGTGATAGTAGTTGCAATTGAGAATACTTGTTAACCTCCAATGAATTATGCAACGATTACGTCGAAATCGCTGTGCCATTAAGCTACTATGAATTCGAAATTCAATGGTTTCACAAATTTACCAATGATGGCTTTGATAGTATGACACGATAACCAATTAATATAAGATCACAATTAACCAGCGGTTAGTTATTAAATTTGATTCTTACGCTCAGTAATCATAACATAGAAAGACAGAGTGCCTAAGAATGTTGAATCACTCATTCATCACACATCAAAGAGTGAGCACAAAATTACGTGGCGTGTCCGTTGTTTGTGTTTCAGAAGAAAGGCGGTAATAACAAAATACAATTTCGCAAGTAGTCTTTGTTTCCGAAAACACAGTGTTGAATCTGTGTCGAATAAAATAACGAACAGTGAGCTTATATCACCCCATGTGAAATTACGCAAAATTTCCTTACAGTAATTCTGGCAAAAACATTCTTTGGCTGACGCAACACTAATGACTGATAATAAGTCGTTTGACGTCATGTGTTTCACCACAACTTGCACCATTTAAGATTCTGGACGAATAACAGAACTTAAATGGCAAGTTGTCTTGTTTATAGAATAGTCCAGCTGAACTACAAATCGCATAAATCATCTGTGTAATAAAGTATGACTTCACAAGCTCACCGGTGTTTGTTCCTACTGAAAAGAAATTGTTTTGGCGTCTCTGACTTGTGATTGAATCTTTCGTTGATAATTGTTTCATCATCCTACATGTACGCTCTTCCTCAGTAATTGAAACTAATGTTGTATACAAGACAACACATATTATCGGTAAAATAAACAAGTCACTCTTAGGCCACTTCCATACACAACATACCTCACTGTCGAGCGCAGCGTTTTGAAAATGCACACCGACTGAAATCCCTTAGTATTATTTAAACATACAAGACTGAAATTTGAATGACACTTCTCATGGTATATATTCAGAATTTCGCACAATTATACTGCAGAACCATGCTTTCAAATTGAAGGGTCGTTTGTTTTGCTGAAATCAGAAATAGACATTTAAACTTTGGTTGTGTCTTCAGAAGGCATTTTAAAGCACGCATCATTTTAGCACACAAACATCTGCAAAACAATCTGAATTGGGTGCAGATTGGTCGATGATAATTTCCTTTATGTTTGTGCATTAATTCTTTATGAAGATTGCGTTATTGATCGGTGTACGAAGACGTAAGTACATGTGAAATTGAAAGCAAACTTCGATATGATTAAGAGGAAATTTTAGCACAATAATATGATGATGAATGCTCGACGCAGATAATTCGAGAACCATTCAACAAATAACTGTTCGATTTATGATGTGAAACAAAATCCAGCTGCACATAATGTTAGGCTGAAATAAACTTGTAAGAATATGTTTATCATTTGACACCAAATGAAGAAGGCAAGAATAAACTCGAAGGAGTTAGGCGCAAACAACCAAGTTATACACCTTCGAATGTCGCCAAAAATAAGGGTCAACTCAAGAGTAAAAGAGGCAAAACGAATTCAGCTACAAATGACTATCGTATGTGAGCATGCATTTTTCGGAAAATCGTATTCCATATTGAGAATAACTGTTAATTTTTACGACCACAGTGACAATAAAACAAGTTGAAGTCTATGTGCCTCAACTACTGTTGAATTATCCGGGTATTCATTATTGGCTTCAATGTTATGCTAGATATGAGGTCTGTTAGACCTACGTCAGTAATCAACACAGACGGTCGCTGAAGTGGAGTGATTTTTCGAATAATTCATACTTTTCGCATATATCTGGAAATGTATGCTTCTGATAACAACCTGTATCTCTTTTTGACGAACATTTTCAGACTACTAATGTAATATTTGTGCATTGGTGGCACAGTATTAGCTTGCTCGCCAACGCCGCATGTGGACCAGGATTCAATTCCCGGACAACGCGCACCTTTACATCGGTAAGCCAGAAACGAGACTGTTAACGAGGAAAGTTTGGGTATTAGGCTAGCGACATCAAGCCTTAAAAAACCAACACCACTGCTCCAGAAACTTCAAGCCTCCAGCTTGAAACCCTAAGCTCCACTGGGAACGTAAAAGAATAGAAAAATGCAGTATTACTTCTTGTTATTTATCTTTTTTGACAAGTATTCACCAAAAGCATTTCCACAACATTCAGATTGTTCCATTTACTATGTTGTAGACGACTCTGATCCATGTTGGCTTAAAATAAAAATGCGTAAATGCATTACGATGGTTCGTTTTCGCATGGGCTCACCATTTCAGAATTACAGATAATATGTATCATTATCTGTCTCTATTATTGAGGAATTGTCACATGTGTATGTTGACATCAGTAGACATCTTTAGGCAACTAGTTTGGTTGAATGGCTAGTTCCTGATGGATGTTTGTGCGGCGCAATCCATCAGTTTCACATGGGATTATCAAACGTCTTTAATCTCCATCAGATGTATATTACATGTTTTAGTAATAGAAGTCTTTTTGGAATGTACAGGTTACGTATTTTTGTACTTCCCATGAGCAGTAACAATAAGAAGAATTAGGAATCACTGCAAAATGAAATTGACAATCATTTTCAGTAACTATTTATTAATCGAAACCTAATTCGTTGTTACACTTATAACATCCACAAAAATCGCTAGAAGATGTGAAGCTTAGTGATGGTATTTCACAGAATGTTTAAGGCTGCTTGATTGACATTCTTCATAATTCAGGTTTCAGATTCTTTGGTATTTCCAACATTGCTCTGATTGAGGGCTTAACATCACATACACTTTAAATCTACTTTCAGCTGACACTTTGTAAAAAAATGCGGATTTACTAAATTTGAACTTATAACAACTTATTTACAGTGTATACTAGTAATATCAAGCAACTGATATGCTATGTGCAACTTAGCGGCAAATTTGGATTGTACTGTTTACACTGATTCGATGTAAAACTTACGGAGAGTATGAATAACGCGACTGGAACAGCTAGCAGTATGCAGATTATTGTTTTCTATGAAAGGTAGAAAGAAGGTGGCACATTCACATAAAAAAATAAAATTATTTTGCTGCATGTAAATCATCATACAAGCAAATATACCTAAGAAAAACTGCTAACATGTAAAAATTGATAATAAATAAAATATTCCCCAAATTGTCCTCCGTTGAACACAGTGACGTCAAGTTAATTGTATCTATACTACCCAGTATCGTTTCACATTGGAGCTGGATAAGTTTGACCGAAGAAGCAGTAATGGCAGTAGAAGGTAGAATTGGCGGAAGGTGCATGAATGTCACTCAACATACTTTGCAAAATTATGAAGTTGTCTTATGAATCCTCTTCTAATCATTAGCACTCAGTGGATAACCAGATGCTTAGGCTGAGGACAACATTTCTATCACAAGTAAGACGTCTATCGAATTTGGGTAGTGAGCTCAAAAATCCCTAACGGAACGAATCAATCAAAATTCGCATATGTGCAGAGGAACGTGAATGTTAGTGAAGTAAACAGATCATGCATCTGATTTATTTTGCTCATCTGATATTTCATTGCCTCTATTATTAGATGAATCGTAAGCAACAGGGCATTTTAAAATGATGTGGAGATGTCATCCCACTTCATAAATTAAATATGGTAATCATTATGACATAAAATTATTCAACTTACATTCTCTAGCTCAGTGATCAATGGATAACAGATCCTTACAACGATAGCTGAAACTCCAACGATGGCTGATATTGCAAAATATAAGATGAACCCCTTTACACTCAATGGAGGCAGTTTCACAGCCACCAAGACTAACGCAACAGTAGTCATCATGGTCACGGCGAACGCTATCAGAGCACATTTCCACTGAATTGATGTGAGCAGAGCAGCGAAAATCACAGACCACAATATAAACTATATCAAGAAGATAATAATAGTGACAATTATGTAATTATTATCTGGTAAATGAGGACGTAGTAAGAAATTTAAGCACATATTGAATGCAAAATTCCCCTCGTTGCTTTTCATGCGTGAGCGATGTTACTGCCACCATCACGAAATGCAGAAAATAACTATTCATTTCACGAACAAGCATTCTACGTGTTGGATGGTGCAAGTGAGACAGTCCTCACTTGTGCACAATATTATTTCGAATGATATAGTTTGACTGAATTATGAAATCCAGTAAGCTGTGGAGTTTTGTGATATTGTCAATAACAATTACCATTGTATATTAGGGAATGAATGCTTCAGTCAGCCTGTCAGTGCTCTGAGAACGGAATAACACTGTGAAATATTAAATAACCTGATGAATGTATGATGAAGTGAAATGAAACTGAATGAAATCAAAATTTGAAATCAGCATGCAGTTTTTTCATATCACAGATGTGAAAGTGGTATCAGTGGAGACTGTTCAGAAAATATTCAGCTTGATTTTATGCAAACTGATGATTCAAATGTTTGTTGTACACATGTTTCTCTATCAAATTACTTCAGCGAAGTGAAAATCGTTAGAAATTGATTCCAGTTTCTGATAAGGTTTTCAACATTCAGGTCATTCGTACATTTTGACTAGTGTTTATTATGTTTGTATTAGCTCTATTTGTGCACGAATTAATAAGTGTCTACGAAGATGATTTCCTTTTTCCCCACATATTTTCTCATACTTTCGTATTATAAAGCTACAGTTTTTGTTGTGGCTCCCATTGAAAGATGAAAATGGCGTGCGTCAGAAATAATAGGAGCAATCTTATTGACAGGATAACAATTGCCATAGATATTTCTTAAAATTACACAGCAGTCACTTTATTTTCCACACAAAAGAATAATGCCAATTCTGATGGTTTCATAAAGGGTAACGTAATACTGATACTTACCATAATCCCAAGTAGTATATGAACGGTGAAGAAATTCGGTCGAATTTTTGTCATGAATGCAACCAGAAATAAAAGAATGGTGGCGACTGACCTAAAATGAATTTGGAAGCATTCAAAATTCATCCCAATAAACGAATAATTGAAATGGTTTATTACATGATAACTCCAGTAGAAATCATGGCAGTGCTATTTCCTCCTTGGTAGATGGAACATCCTTCACTCGATCGAGGACAAATCCTTCATTTTGTTCGTTGATATCACTGTCGAATTTGTTCGGTGTTATAGAGCACATTTATGTCATCGCAAACTATATTTGAAACCGAACATGGTGATTCTCCATTTTCTTTACACGCGCGGATGATTGTCCTAGCATGATGATCTGATGAAGTTTGCTAATGGTAATATTCCTGTATTTACCAATTACATGCATGCATACATATTTGAAATCCTGATTTCTGGTATTCAGGGCAATTTTGCTGTCATGAGAAAAACTGTTCTACGAGCATATGTCAGTGTAGATTTCAAAATCAAATAATAAGTTTATGATAAAATATACATAAACATCGTCCTCATTTCACATGACAATGGTGAGCCGTGAGCAAAATAAGCCAACTTTGTCGTCGAACACTTTTTTATGAGCAATGAATAGTAGGTCTTGAGAGCCAGTTGAGAAATGCCCACCAATCAAGTGTTCAGTTATTCAATTACTAATCAACGCACCTCTTAACCTTGCCTAGTTTAACAGTTAGTAGTAAGCGTGAGAAAAATGAGTGTTACGTATGAGGCTGAAAAACACCACGCTTAGAAATCAACATGAATGCTACTGAAGTTTCAGAGCCTCGAATATGTATTCTTATATTTCAGTAGGAATATAAGGAACGAAGGAAACAGTGACTCTACAGCAGTAAACTATACAAGAGTCAAAAAGAGAAGTTACTTATTTATTATCTGTTCAGATATTTTGACATAACTGATTAATAAATCGTTATTTTTTATTTATTGTGTTTTATTATAGCTTGATTCCAAACAGTATTGTGGTGCAAGTATTGAATTCTCAGCATGCTATGTCGATAGCCTAAATTGATCAGGCCGACCAATGAGATCAAGTGTATGTTTGCCGGGGATAGAACCTCAGTCTATGCGCATGACATAAGAGCGTTCTAACCAACATGTCAACAACGCATTTGGTGGCATAGCCATTGTTGTATTGTTTATTCCTAACAGCAATATTTCCAAATTGGCATGAACGTCAGCTTATTTTTTAGAGGTTCTATCAAGCAAAGTAACCGAATAATATACTCCACGAAATGCAATGAAATGAAGATTTTGTGAATTCATTTCCCCGGGCTTATTCATCTTAATCAAGGATGTTATCGGCATGTAATAGATTAAAACAATAGAGAATGGCAGTGCACTATAAATGAATTACACCCGCCATCTATTAGAGGAATAATTAATTCAATGAATAAATAATAATATTCAATAGATAACTTACATCATAATATACACCAGATAGGCGTGTCCTTTGAAAAATTCGGATAAACTTGACCTGCAAAGCACGTTATGATTATATTATCTCCTTTAGTCCAATCTTACACTAAGGTAAATAAGACGACCAAGCCCACTGTCACCGATATCATAAGCGTCATATTGATTAGGAACTAAGGATAAATAAGATCATTTAACAAATCATGCTAATCTCACCGAAACATAGTTGGTGGAAATCGGGTTTTGTGTTTCCTGACTCTTAATCTTTGGACTGACACAAGATGCAACCAAACCCACCATCATGGAATATATTGAAATCTGTGGATGAAGATAAAGACGGCAACAGGATGAAAACGTTTTAGCAATGCGCGAGTATAGGTGATTAACTTAAGGCTCTTAAGCTTCAGGTTTTGAATATTTTAAACAGTATTATGCTTAGGTGAATTTGATCATATTTTCCGACATTATTTTCCTAAGAACTGTGAATTGATGGTTGGATAAAATTTGTTATTTACTTCTGTTTGTGAATTTTGACAGAGAGAGAGATTTATCATAATGTGGAGGAATACACCTAAATAATATGTGAAGCACAAATAAAACTTTGAAAACTTTTTGGGTGAACGAGAGTAGTCATCTTAAACTAACAAAACTAAATGCATTTTCTAAAAGAGTGAGCTAATTGGTACTTTGTGAAATATGACGTGTGAATAAGTAAGGCTTTAATGGTGACACACTGCTACAAAATTGGAGATCTGAGACATGAACGCTGGTCGCCTGGATAATGAATCACTAAAGAGTTAGTTTAGATGACATCCTGCCATTACAGCTATTAGCTTCATTCATACAACTGACTAAAAATCACTGAAACATAATTTCTGTTTTCTTCCTAACTAAAGTGTCGACCTTGTAAATGGAATAAATACACTTGATAAAACTATGAGGAGAATTTATGATGTTACGAAACTCGTGTTCGTCAGTATCACCAAACGACTGCTTCAACAATCTGCGAGAGACCAGTCAACATCTATCGGCAATGGAAATTGAATATATTAATTTGAAGTGTGTTTGACAAAATAAATGTTAGTGTGGGACGCAAAAGTGATTTTCTGCTTAAATAATAGAGGGTATGTCAGTGTGGCTGAAAACAGTTGAAGTCATCGTACCAAAAAGATCAATAACAAGACATCTTGTATACTGCGGACATGAAAGTGATGCTGTCAATTCATTCAACCAGGTCTGTGTGTATGGAAGGCGACGCTAGTTAAGCCTGATCAACCATGGTGAAATGTTTTATTATTAACAACAATTATTATTATTATTAATACATTACTTTATTCCACCTCTTCTTATTATCATTCTTCATTCATTTAGAAATATTTTGATCAGTAGCATTATCTGGACCCCTGTTAACATTATTATCATTATTATTATTGCCAATAACATCATGATTGGTATTACGCAGTTTGCAATTCTTGATATACTCAAGTTCTTTCTCTGATGACTTATTGTTGTTAGTGATTATCAGCCTAATTTCAATCTTTGAAACTCCTTTTCACTTGTCTATATGAACTTGGACTAGAAGATATTCACACGTATGTTTGTTTGTTTCAATGTAGTCTAATAACTTAGGAGTATTATATCTTCAAATTAAACTCCAACAGTGTAAATATCCCGGTGTGTAGGGTATGCAGCTGAAGAGCTCTGCTGACAACTGATGGAGTTGATAAATCCCGACTTATTATGCTATGTTGGTTGTCTTAAATAGAATAAAACCTCTCAGTTGTGATAAACAATAAGACAATCGATACTATTTATTTATTCCTATTTAATTATACTCAAAAATCAATTGATTCAGTTATAATTAGCAGAGGGGAATTGACAATAGCTCACTTACCTGAAGTAACTCCCGGGTTCTGATGTATGCGTCTTCGAAACCATTCATCTTGTTTCATATATATAAGTATATATTATTTGACTTTGTACACGTTGAATGAAATCAAAGTATGCAAAGTGATTGAATTCTCTTTAGAATCTCAACGTTATTCCTGAATTCTTTATACAAATTTTAAAGTGACGGTATGGATCAAAACACCATAACGAGCTAGTTTAACTATTGGCGTATTTTTTTTTCAAACGATTATAAGTTGACGATACCTCAAAGGTTCACGAAGTACAAAGGTAACTTCAAATCGAATTACTTATTTGTATGTATCATATATTTCGATTTTCTAATAAAATAGAATATTGGTGTGAACTGATAAAATTGAAGATTTCTTTGAAGAAATTCGGAACGATAATTTGTACGCAATTTTCTGATTGATTAAACCTACCGTTTGAGTTACGCGTAAAATCGCGATCACAGTATTTGTATAAAATACGATACTATTCCACACATAAATTTAATAGACTGACACTCTGACGTCCCTATACCGTAAGTCGTCAAATTCACTGTCAATGTGGGTCAATACGAAAAAGCGCTCGATTTCGTGTAAGATAATTCGAGTGAGAGAATAAATAACGCGCAACTGTTCAGGTTAGAAATAAGTGGACTGAAATACAAATTATGCAACAGAGAATGCAATGCTGGATCAAGAACCCTGAGATTGTCTTTATACACTCGCTTAACTGTTCCTTTATACAGAAAATATTCTAAATCGCTGGTGTTCGAAAGATTTGCAGAGGAATGGGTAACATCTTATATCTTTGTCACAGATTTGCATACTGTAGTTCGAATTGCTATTTGGTGTAAGAAGGTGAGATATGTATCTCCTGATATCATCACTACAACTGTTTGATTAACTTCACGAACAGTATTCGATATCTGAAAAAGTATTGTACATAATCTCTACCACACATTACGATTTCGGTTTCAGGCAGATATGAATCACTTCAAACAAGAAAATTGTCAGTCATAAACTTTCCAGGATTTACCAAAATTGAGTTTGATATTTTGCCACTGTTTCTGCATCATTAACCTCTGTAGAATGGATGAATTGTCTTGGCTTGGAGATGATCTTCAAGTGCTTTCATGGCAAATATTTATCCTGATGTATACATGTAAAAGTTTTATTTAAATATTAATCATACACTGAAAAAACAACAGCAAACACCTAGTGAAGTGTTTGGCCCTCACAGTGAAAGCCACACTAATCTGTCTTGTTGTATGTAGACTAAACAACCAATCCATACGTTGAACGACCTACATATCATGAAGCTATCATCAACGTTTGCATATACAGTGTCAAGTAGTTCACTGAAATTCACACCTTTACTTGTATTTCAGGTTAAAAGCAGCATGATCCTAGCAGGAAGAAGTTGGTGCTAACATATTCGCTAGTCTAGCACAATAAACACATTAAACGTAATAAAACTAGGATATTCGTTCATTTTTGATCGGATATTCAGACAGGCAGACGGGGAAAGTTGACATTGAATAATATGTGCTTTTATTTGAATTCCTTGTGAATTATGAAACACATAACTATTTGTGAATATACATGGTGCTTGAAAAAATTGACAAATGATCAATAACGCGTACTGTGTCAGACTAAATTGTTAAATATACACTTCAAGCCTTTCGGAGAAAACCTATTCACGTAAGCTTACTATGGAGTCTTGATTTAATAAATTTCCAAACATTTCCATTACTAACGTTACCATACATCTGTTTCTGAACCACCTGTGAAAGTGAAGATAAATGAAATACCAAAGGTATATCTAGTTATTTTCCAAGGTTTTATCAGTGAAATACAAAGAATGGAGCGATGTCTGCGAGATGGTGTATTATAAGGGTAGGAATGCTTATATTGTGATTAACAGCGGTGACTTAAGTTCATCATCCTTTTGTGTATAATGATTGCAACAGCAATGATCATCACGTTGTTGGTGGCTAACAGCTAAGCTTAATAAGTAAATAATTGTATTCAAATCTATGAATTAGAAAAGACCTCGAGTATACTGTTTATGTATTTGCTCATATACCGATTGCTCTTATGTGAGCATTGAAAAGATATAGTTATAACAAATGTTTCATCATATAATTAGGCAGATAATTTATTGCAATAATCATATACGTGCAACCAATAAAAATTATCGACAAACGTATAATTGAAGATGCTTACTGCTTTGTTGATAATGAATGCGCTAACAGAGTCGGAATTGGAGCTCGGTCACGAATTGTTACGAACACTGAGCGGCTGTTTCATGCCATATAGCAAATCTTCAGCAGTGGCACTACTGCCAGTCAGTGTCATTGGTGAATATTTGTTGTCACACGCAAAAAGTGAACTGGTGACGAACTGGCAGTATTAAGAATTGGCGGGCCAATGGATTTCTACCAAGTGGATGAGCAGTTAGCAAGCCTGCCTCATAACCTTAAGGTCATGTGGCTTGGCTTCTATGAGGCAGTGATTGCATTATCTTCGAGCCTTTTACCAGGACAAAACAACAATTCTACACACACTTATTTCAGTGCTTCTCTAGCTGATGTCACTTTGTGAATGAACTGTGGACTAAATACTCATCTTATGTTGCTTTACTGAACTGAAACTTTACATTCATTTCAGGTTCATTGCATCAATCTTTCAAAGGTGTTGCTTCTTGCTCTCAATCTTGAAAACGCATTCACAGTGAACTATTTATTGACTGCACTGAGTGTAAGTGAATCAATTTATCATGTATTTCTATGTGTGTGAGTAATTGGGTTTGATCTTTTTTATCAAATACTACAGAAAATAAACAAATATTCACACAGTAACAAATTACAGTGAAATACACAGTTTATATCAGTGGGTTAGGTGTGAATCTAGTGATCAGCGTTCACCATTGTTGCAGTATTTATTAGAAATGTTGAATAGCGTTTGTTACATCAAACTTCGAATATGAACACTGATATTATAACTGTTTTTCTTATATACCATTGTGTGATATGTTCTCTGCGAATTAGTTTTAGATAGGTAAATAATTTCCTTCGTAAATACGGCTTCAAAACATGGATGTGTACACAAGTTGATGGGTTAGAGAAGACTTAGACCTACCTTCGAGGATTGCAGTCTCCTTAATGTGTTGGATTTAGTGATATCTTAGAAGAGGGTTGTAGCCACTTGCTGCGTCATCGGATGCTGACGGAAAACTGCATGTATTCAGAATATGATGTATAGTGGCTTGATTTCTCCGATAATAAGGAATTAAGACAATACTGGTAAATTTTAAGCACAATTAGTAGTATGAATTCATTTAAAACCATGTTGTATCACAACAGTATCCAGTATACAGAAAAATGATGTAAATATTTCCGCAGACAGCAAATAATCTTAACTTTGAATACTACATTTCGATAATCCTTGAGTTTACCGTTTATCATAATGGTTTCCTGCACTCCACAACTGCTCATTGTAGATGTGTGACATCTGGAAATTTAGAATAGAATTTGCAACATCATTACAGTAAGTCGACAAACAAAAACTATTGCGAATTAAAATCCACACAAATTCACTTCAACTTGTCATAAAACCTCAGTGGTTCTGCCGAAGTATCTGTGCTTTACACAGCAACACCAACAGTGAAATCTTGGTTTGCTTTTCCAAATGCGCTAGAGTTATTCAGAACAGAACAGAAAGATTCAGCGAAGAAATATTTACTTTTCAATTAGATCCTCTTCTATGGCTCTACTCTAATATATATAGCATTTTTTACAATACACAACAATTTACCAAACACGTGGCGATATGTTTGTTAACAATTATTAAACTGTGTCGGAATGTCAATGGGTAGATAATTAACGCAGAAAATCAATACACATTTAAAAAGTAGAAATGGATAGAATAAATTAATTTTACAAGAATAACACGTAATTAAAGATGAAGTGGTCAAAATAAAATAAAAATAAATAATTTGGACAATTATAATTTAATAGGGGGAGGGGGGCGACGTAGTCCTGTCATGTAACGATGGCCACGGTAAGCAAAGTGGCTGTACAAATTTCTTCTGTACACATAGGCTTGGTTTCTTCTGGTGGATTCCAATTGCTTCAGCTGTCTGTAGAAGACGAACTCTTAGAGCAAAGTTAAGATTAGTCGCAATGCGATAAATAATTTTAAATGCAGTAATCACATCAACCTTGTGCTCAGTATCAACAAGGTGTGCTAAAATAGAACTACGAATAGATTTTATTTGTTATTTGTTTATTTGCTGTTATTCAGAATAACATTATGATGCTAATGTTTAAAATAAAAGAATATTTTTAGAGATACCATATGTTTTTAATAAGTCATCTTTACTATTATTGTAATCATCAAATCTCAGTGAGATGATCACTATTTGACTTTAATTTATCATTTTTGCATACTACAGGTATTAACTTTGTCTTTTGGTCTCGCAGTTGCAACAGCAGAGTTATGTATATGTGGACGCTTCTTTCATGGGACCTTACTACAATTCTGTCTGTGATGGCAGTGATAACAGAATACAAAATGAAGCGTCTTAATCTAAAGGGTTACTATTTCATGTATTACATAATATCTGGATTCACTATTGTAGGTGGAATTCCGTTTGTGGTTCCCTACTTTCTTCGCCGTACGGTGAGTAGCATTTGGTTCAAACGACCTGCTGTATATATATATGAGTTTATCACATATTGAAAATTGTTAAATCATTTAATTGTTGATGTAATTTATGAGATAATCAATCGTCACTTTAATGTCAGTAATTCTTCACGTATATATGCGCACACTTTTCTTTAAATACGATGTTGAAAGTTGCACGAAGTGACAATTGCCGGCAATGTGCCGAAATTATTTTGTCGGAGAATTACTCATGTATCCTAATATTCCTGTAAATCTTCTTTGTTGTTTCTATTTCACTTTTTCTTTGTGTAACAGGTGTAATATATCACTGGACAAGATTTAATACGTTGCAATGATGTGTCGACTAATTCCTTCCTACCAGTTAGACAGGCTGCAATCAGTTGGGCGTTAATATGCTCAATGTATGTTACCATGTCACGAAACATTTTAGCGATTCAAGAGTGTTTTAATTGGAAGATCAATCTGATCTTCATTGCAACTGATATTCCGTTCTCTGCACCACCTACTTCCTGACTGTCATCTGTCATTACTTTTGTTGTTAAACTGGATGTTGTGTGAAATACAATTCTGAATCATATTAATTTACTTTTCATCGATACACTTGTATATTTGTAGTCTTTAAAGAAATAACAGTTTGTGTTCATCAAACGTGTTAACCACAAGGGACTTTCACGTCATGAAAATATGCTTGAGAACAGAATATGACGTAATACTGTAGCAGAATTGTGAGAAATGTTCATAGTTTGCAGTATGTAGGATTGATGGTTAGTAAACTATATTTTGTAGTGTAATTAAACAAATTATTAATTCAAAAATCTCAGAAACCAAAAGTTAGCTTCTTTTGTATTCTATCTTTGCATCTTAGTATTCCTATCCATTGGGTTCACTATGCTTTCAGTAATTTTCAGTGCTCAGCCATTTTTTCTACATCAACATTGTTTTGTATATTGCAAAGCATCAATAAAACCTCGAAAATTGGATTCAGTCAGTTCCTGACAATGTTACTTGAATCGTTGTGTGTATCAAGATATATTATTTTCTATCCTATACGTTCTACTAATAGAATAATCATCTTTACTTTCCATCATTTTGAGAAGGGTTGATTTCAGATGCAAAGTTTCATTTCGCCATGAGTGTGCACAGCCTTTGATGCCGCCACATTTTCTGAATCATCTAAATCATGGCGAACTGTTCCCTATCTGTTTCACAATTGCCTTCTATTGTCATCTTCTGTTCTAAATGTACTCATCTGAACAGGACAAAGTGCCACTCTGCTCTTCTCCATCAAGTTGCTAACACGGAAATTTTCAGAGTCCATTGTTATGCTTTACCAGCTATATAAGTCTTGTAATCTCATCTCAGAATAACAGTTGATATGTGGTCCCAGTAAAGTTTATTTCTTATCAGATCACAATTCCATACAGCTGAGTGTTTTTGATTTTTTTTCGTTATTATTGCTCGCAGGTCAGTTAGTGCAACGACTGAGTGAATAATCCGGAATGATTCGATTTGATGATATAGGTCGCCCGAAAAAGGTGAATTCTTCGACTAGCTCAGTACATAAAGCAGTTCCATCTTACCGGTAGAATACGACTATTCGAATTGAGGTTTGATACAGATCATTCATGTCAGCAATCTGTTCAAATTAACTCTTGACAGAACCTCCATATTTATGCGCCAATCCGTGATATGAGTGTTTCGCGTTTACGCGGGAAACTACGTCTTATTCTCACTTGAGACTGTGTAACTTTGAACTGGATTATTAATCTTGAATTCATACAGCAGAATGAATAGAATGAGTATCAGACAAAACTCATGCAAGTATACGGAAAAATTAGGACTCACCAGGATAACATTAAGTTTGCAAGCAGAATTAGGAAGGCTCTTTTTAAACCGAGACCAATCAACCAATCAATATTTACATTGCAATAGACTGAAAAGAAACCATGTTTTGGAACAACTGTTTCAAATTAACAGAAAGCGTTTCCTTAGTTGTAAGAGATATGTTTGTTATTGTATTGCGCGTGTTTACGCATTAGTCAAAGTCATCGTAGAAGCAAAGAGGTTTCCCTGCATTCATTTCACAAGGTAGGATGATCATAATAATTAAAGTTGAATTCTCACGCTGTTGAATGTATAAGAAAAGACTATTCGTGAATTACACTACTGATATTTATTTTAATTTTGTGACTCTCACATTCGCTAAACTACCAGGACAAGCAGAGGTGATTCCAGTGTAGACATTATTGATGAGGAGTGTATGATCTTTTTTCTTTTATAAGAGAGATAGTGGAAACAGACGTTTCAGCAACAGATATGCGTTAATACGGAGGTAACAAATTAGATTAGTCATACACATCATCACACATGATGATGTGTGTGCAGCCCAGGTTGACAGTTCCCTGAACTGTAAATTTCAACAGTAATGTTTTAATTGGTTATCTTAGGTTCTGCATAATCCAAATTATGGCTGGGTTATATAAGTCAAAGAATATTTTCAGCCGAATAACTGTAAAGAAATTCAGCATGATATCACGTGGAGCGAGAGGCAGTCAGAGGATAAAATGAAAATGCGATTGAAGTCATATACTTGATGTTTAATTCATGACCACGGTTCTAATCGTTTAATTTGAATCAAATGCAGTGAATGTATTACTTTATTTTAGCTGGGTATTTCAGAACAGTGAAGTTGTAACCATGAGACAGAATTTAGTTGACTGTAGAATGGTCAGCAAATGTTCCAAATGAATACAGTTCAATTCATCATATCACTTGAGGTTTTCTTCCAATTAGATAGTGTTCTTGTCATGAGAAACAATTTTATATTTCTGTGAAGATTATCTGATCACACTGCTTTATTGTTCCTCAATGATGGGAATAATGTTTCTTTCTCGTGAATTGCATACTCAATCAACATATGAAGAATAGAATGAGTGAAGAGTTCATATATTGATATGACAATAATCACAGTGTATCTATGATCGTCGATATCACTGTTCATTTCACATCAATTTTTACATTTTATAACTGTCTTCTGAACCCCACAGAAGCATTTATATATTATGATGATAAGAGTGTGTATCGAATGATACAGTGGTTGTAAACATTCGAAGTAATTGCAAGTAGATATCGAAGTGGTGTGATTGAGTAGACAAACGGTATTCATACACGAATCCGTCTCATTACGTGCATAATTACATACATCGATGGCGGAAAACAATCACGATTCTGGTGAAAACAACTAAATTCACCGTGTTTTCACAAATATGTAACTGATTTCCATCTTGATGAGCATCATTTCAAGTAATCTCTCATGCAACAACACCTACATTTCAATGCTTACTGATCCATTTCAACAAATTGGAGAAAATAAGCTAGTTATGACCATGATATGCGATTCATGTTAAAAATTGAAACTTTCGAAGACGAAGACTGTTTGAGATTTTCCTTTTTGTTATTCTTCGTCATTCCGCTGGATCGTTTTGGAATGCATGTTGTCCGAAGAGTAGTTTTCGTGCTGGCATGTCTAACTGCAGCACAGGATTGAATCAGCATTTAACTAGAATAATACCAGTTAATTGCCTCTCTTAGGTTACCTTGTTTATTTCTTGGTGTTTTACCTTACTCTTATAAAGCCCAATTGTCTTCCTCCTGGACACTAAATAAAGACGTGGATATAAGATAAAACTGTCTGAAATGTACTGCTAAAATGGATCACAATTTTTAGGTAGAGTCGCATTCCTTCTGTTGAGGTTTTCCTCAGAAGATTTGACTTTCCCCATTTGTAAGTTCATACAAATAAATGCTCTCATCTAGATGTACATGACGATTTTATGACACTACACAAAATTTCATCCAGCTGAATTTACATTTAGTCAGTGGAAATATGTTAATAAACCATAGTACGAATAATCGAATTCTCTTAATTTGTTCACAGAAATAGAAAAGGTTTCATAAATTTTCAGCCACACTTTTGATATTCATATATATACATATAGCCAGAAATTTCATTTCTGTACAGTGAGTTTTAGACGGATAGGTTTTTAAACTCCACGCTGTACACTTCACTCATATGAACCAGTGTTGCGATATTACATCATACACCGCTTTTGTCAAATGTGACTTTTATTTCTAAAAGACACCATCTTGTTACTTATAACTGATAAGTAGCTTGAGTGGGTAAGTGACAATGTACAGCACTATGTGTCTTCAATACTAACCATCAAATAGCTTAAAAATATGTTCATTATTTCCTTAGGGGACAGTATCAAATGAAAAATAGCATTTTTCATGTGGAAATCGTATTTCGAAGTCTGTTTGCCAGGTCTGACTATCTAAACATCCACACTGCTCCACAAACAGTTTCTTGATGATGTGAATGCTTTTAGTAATTTTCTTCCTGCAAAGGGTCAAGAATTTATTATATTTCATCAATTTTGTAGTTGATTCCATGATCTGTTCATGCTGGGATGACGCTTTATCAAGTGTGAAACAGTTTTAGGTGCACTTAGTGTGACTACTTTGCGTGTGCATCCCATATATTGCTATATTTCCAGTGCACATTGTCTTTTCAGTGGTATATTCTACAAAAGATTTCCACGTTTTTAACAAAAAGCACCACATATAGAATGGTATTAGTGACCTTGGGTTGCTTCAAGCTCTAAAATGAGTTGTCCAGTCTTTGTCAATAACTGCGCTTCTGAGTCCGGTGATCCTTACAATAAGTGATTCAGTTTGTTTCTAGAATTTTCGGTCGGTCTCAAAAGATACTTTCAGGCAGTCTCAAACGCTACAAATCTGCGAGGTTATTACATTAATTCAAATATCATTTCTAACGGCTAGCACTTTTAATCTGTTTTCTTTATCTACCTTGCAACTTTGCTGTTTTCTTCAAAACATTCTGGGTGATAATTTCAGATGAGTTCGTTGTCATGGAATAACTTCTGTGAAGTAGACACTTAATAGTCTCCGCAGCCAGCGTATTCTGTATTAAGAAGCAGAGTTTTATTTTCTTTGTCTGTGTCATCGACAGATGTTAATATTTTGACTTTAATTCATCTCATCCGTTCTGTGTAACAGCAGGCTCAGTTGAGTGTCTAACAAACTGAGCATTAACACTAAGTAGTGCCACAAAAAGCCTAATGATGAATAAAAACAGATAGCAGAAGCGTTGGTATTAAATAACTATCCTAGAATAATCATGAGTAGGATCATTAAAGGTGAAAAAAGAAATAAAAATAATGGTGAAAGTTATAGTGAATGCATTATTAAGAAGGCATATATGGCACCGCGATTTTACCGTTTATGGGGGGACATCTGAGATCTTCGCATGCTTCTTGATAAAGAAGGCATTACGGTGATATTTAAACTTACAAACTCACTCATAGACGCTGCAGGTTGACACAATTAGACAAAGTAATACAATTGACAAATATCCCGCAATGATTGTGAGGTCACTTACATCAGTTATACGAATCGATTAGAGGTAGTCAGACTATCAGAACATAAGAATTAAGCTAAATGTAGAATAATTGACCCTGCGAAGAAAAGTTATTTGTACTGCACTGCATGCATTAACACACAACCACATAATAAGGTGGGAGAGAGAGGAAATTCTAAAGAGTAATATAGCCCGGTTTAGAGAGAGGTTGATAACTGAATCTTTGTTCATAGAATCTACAACCAACACGTGCAATAGGAATGACTCGTTATTCTGAGTAACTGAAACCTGTTATGTTAGTTGCTGAATGGCAAGATCTCTGCAATAACTCAAACATGCTTGACCAACTAATTTTCATGTCTTGTTTCTAGCCAAATTGCGTTTTTCTAAATAAAAGTTATTTTAGGGCTACCAATGCTTCCGAAAGACCTGGACACAAATATTTCAAGGTGTAGAACAAAATACTACTTATAATAATTTTGTTTCAGCTACTCTTTGCAACTGAGTCGTGACTGAGATTGTGTTCTGAATGCAACATGTGGAGTCCAACCAACATTTCGTTATGAGATTTTATCTTTTCCATAATGTTGAAGACCTGAGGCAAGTTTCGTGAACACAACTTTGAAAACATTTCATTTTTTTATTATAATTCATGTTTATACAAACGTGACTGCTACATACATCCACTTTCCAATAAGTGCAAATCTGTCTGGTCAAACATTCGTCAGATTAACTGAAGTACTCCGTATCCATGAGGTATCTGGACATTGTGGCCTGTGAATACCTGCTCACCTCTAGACGAGCTCAGAAAACTGGTCAGAAACCCCTCCATTTCTACTACGATTGACTTGAAACCGAAAATTCATGTAAATATATGAAATTATTTGGAAATTAAACCAACACGGGAATTTGTTTCCATGTGATCAGCTGAGTGAGCACATGCTATCAACAATATGAGTGTGCTTTTATAGAATCAATTAAGATCTCTCTTCGGTACCACGATGCAAGTTTATTCTCATATTTTGCTTTCCGTAATGGTATTCAAATTTTCTGGGAAACGTGTATCGAATCATGTCCCTCAGATTTCGTATTTCATGGAAAGTGATTAATAAATTAATAATTTCTTGCTAATTTCTGGCTATCTAATTTTGTATCTCCGAAATTTACCTCCTACATCCATTAGATTGTGTCACCCGGATTTTCAACCCCTACATTTATTATACTGTATTTGTGCGTTTGTTAAAACTAGACATTCTCGTTTCCTCTATGTTTGGTTGGACTGGCTGTTTTAGAACTGTGCCGACCAGTTCTACGTACATATCTGTAGATTACATAACATTTTTAGAATACTGGAATTCAATTTTGAAGCCTCAGTATGAGTTGTGTTTCCACTTACGCAGCGCGATTATTAGTATTTCGTCCGAATTTCTCTCTGTACTTTGATCAGTATTGGCTGAAAGATATTTAGGATCGTGTTAACCAGTCAAAACGCCTGGGGCTAGTATGTGATTGGTTAGTATGCTGCGGGCACTGAATCACAGACACACTCTATTAGGATATATATATATTATGTGACGAATTTTCACTGAAATATGTGGGAAACAGCTTTAGGATGGATGTTCTTTTTCACTAGATTTTCCAAGATGTATGCACGTGATGGCAATCGTTTGAGAGGGATGAATTCATCTTTTCTCATCTAATCTTTATCAACTTGCAATTTGTGTCAAAATCATACTTCTTCTCATTAATAAGCAGTATGAGTTATATCTTGTTGAATACGTCATAACTCCATATTCACAATTATCATTCATTATTCAGATTTATGTCATTTATGTAAAAACACTTTTGGGATCGACTACTAACAGTTAAATGCTGTTTCCTGCCAGTTACTTCTTCATATTCCATTGTTTTTTGAACGTTATTTATCTGGCCCTCTTTACACTTGACATTTGCGTTGATCCATTCGGGTTTGTTTTTAAAAAAGAATAATCCTTAACACAGTTCTCCTTTATCTTGATACACAATAATAGTGCATTTGACTGAAAACAGTGTAGATACTGTGTTATGTTAGGTTCGTAGATTCTTTAGAATTAATTTTACGTGTAAAATAGTACCATATTGTAGAATAATCCTGTGTCTTTGAACTTACGAGTAAACGAAACCTTTGTTCTATTTCATAGGAAGTTTGATTACAAAATATCTTTCTGTATCTGTAGGATGAAATGCTCCACTTTTTTCACCACGTTGTTGAAAATCAAAATATATTACAATTACAAATATTTTATTTGAATTGAAATATGAAATATATGAAACCTTTGAGCCTCCTATATGATATATTTGATGAGAAAAAAACGCTTTAATATTCAAGTTAGCTGATTACTACTTTATGTTGTGTGCCGACATCCTACTTGAATGTGTATCAAACTTCAAAATTATTGTACATAATTTCATGATTTCGGAAAAATTTTTATCATATGAATTCTGATAGCACTGAGACATAGAACGGAATATGATCACTAAGTATATTCAATATCGATTTCGATAAACATTAAAAAAGTCAAGCTATATATTTATATATATATGCGGATTAACGTGAATGTTTTCTGAGGCGTATATTTCTGAAACCAGTTGTTACTTCAGGTGAGTAAGCTACTGTTATATCCTCTCTGGTGTTTGTGTTGGAATTGGTTATTTCTTGAGTTTACTTAAAGATGGATGGATAGATGGTGTTGGTTATCGTTATGTTATGTTGATCTTGCTAAAAGTGTACGGATCAAACTCCTCCACATCGCAGAAGCAATGGCAATTCATCTGCTAAATCCTGAACTCTGCGTACAAAAGAAATTCGTTCATTCATTAAATCTACAATGGACGTAATCTTTCTTAATTTCAGTCTTACTAATTGTATTATTTTGTCTCTTGCATTTTATTATTTCACATCTTCATTTGTATTATTCTTTACCCCACACTTTTATAGTCTCCACCCTCATTAACATTGTTGATAACTCGACTCACGTCTAATTTCTGTTCAACTATATTACGTCATCAGACTAACTTACTTAATTTTCAACTGTATTATTCTCAACACCCAGCCTTATTTAAATTTAACGACCACTCATTAACACTGTTGCCAACCTGACCTACTCTGAATTCTACTCAATTGTATAACGTCATCCGATTCACTTAATCAGTTTTATTTTCAAGTGTTGGTTTGTAGGGATTTGATTGGTTTCAGGATTTTCATCATGAGCTGACATCAGTTAGAGAACCATTGGAAAATCTGGGAGTACTGGACAGCTGTTTCGTCCTAGTTTGGGACTCTTCAGCAGTACGCGCCCAACGGGATTCGAACCCAGGACCTTCTGGTTACGAGGCGAGCTCGTAGACCATTGAGCCACTGGGACCCGATCCAATGGTCCTTGAATTCTAACTTCTGCCAATTCACGACATAGCGCGACCATTTCGCAATGTCTTCTTCGTGAGTAACTGTCCTCATCTTCGACTTGCTGTACCCTACTGGTCACGGCTTCCCACTAGAACCCCAGCAAGTACAGCAAGTCGAAGATGAGGACAGTTACTCACGAAGAAGACATTGCGAAATGGTCGCGCTATGTCGTGAATTGGCAGAAGTTAGAATTCAAGGACCATTGGATCGGGTCCCAGTGGCTCAATGGTCTACGAGCTCGCCTCGTAACCAGAAGGTCCTGGGTTCGAATCCCGTTGGGCGCGTACTGCTGAAGAGTCGCAAACTAGGACGAAACAGCTGTCCAGTACTCCCAGCTGGTTTTCCAGTGGTTCACTAACTGATGTCAGCTCATGATGAAACCCTCCATGAAATGCGATTGTACAGCTCAGTGAACGAATTCGCCGAAAAGAGTCTCTTCGCTGAACGCTTTCTTTTCTTTTATAATATGATTTATTCTTTTTTACATGATGAATACTTTCGTTTAGAAGAAGGTGTATATCATCGATATGCAGTAGGGTTTTGTTGAGATTTATTAGTCCGTGTCAAAACTCACAAACAACTGCAAACGTGTAATTTTATTTACCTGCCAACGTTTGCTTCTGAAGAAATATAACCACGAAATGAATGACCCCATTTTCATCATATTGCTGACGCAAATTTGGAAAACATAACCTTACAGGGCTGATGTTGAGCCTCATTCGTCATCTTTATTCGCTTATTACGACATACTTTTCATTCTGTTGTTATTTGTACGTTTGCTCACAGATTTCGAAATATTTCATGATGGTGGATTCAGTTGCATTCAGTGTCCTTCCGAAAAACACTTAACCATTACTACATTTGGGTAAGACTGGTATGATTTGTCAAATAAACCATTTTTTTACTATAAGTTATTGATCAACACATTCATCATGATGTTGGTGACAGCCGGTTTGTTCACGTTGTTCGCCATTAAGTAAGGTTGTATTACAGAAGATAACAAAATCTTATCTTGCATTTCAGAGGAAAGATTTGTGAATTTTCCACGAGGATCCACTATCCAGGTTGTATTATTATGTTAGTTTCCTCCACAAACGTATTATTTGATAAATGAACTTATGATTCTTTCAATAAATGACAAGTGTATTTTACTAACCGCACAATGGCATTATCGATTTATCTAAGAGGTGTGTTTTCTGAACTAATAGCAAACGTTACTTTTACCAGGATTGAAACCTGCCAGTGAACTAGGCAAGGTTATAGAGTACGTCAATTTGGAATTGATTTCGAGATCGAAGATCTTTCCACCACTGTGACACTGACCCACAAGATATTTGATTTACTGCTGATTAGAAGTGTTTGAATACGCAGTTGTGTTCCTTAACACACCTACACTGGAATTGCCTGATGTGGGAACGAGTATCATGTTAATTGCATTTTAAGCTTTTCGTTTCATTTTGAGGTCTACCTTAGCGAATGCTGCTCAGGCATTTTGTTGTCATGGAAAGGAATTTCTTCTTACTATCGGATTACTTGATTTTACATAACCCTGGCACATAATGCCATTTGCCATAATGTTCCTGCAATTTTACTTTATGAATTCAACACTTACTTCCAATTACTTCAGTAAACATATGAAGACAAGGATACATGGATAAAAGAACTGAAGCTTCCGAATAGTTGAAAATCGAAATCGAATCTTAGTGTCTGATTTCAAAGCGGACGAAAAACTTAAAACGCGAATTCCCTTAATCTGCATTGGTTGACACAGTCGATTTGGAATGTGCGGTAAAAATATTTCAGTCCAATATGTTATGACTGATTTTCCTTGGGAAATCATGTGTGAACTTTGACTAATAAGTAGATATTGCTGGATAGGAAACTAACGATGTAATACAAAACACATTCCCTCCTTCTCCGGAGCTAGTTTCTAGCTTCACTCCCAACCTTCCCTCCTTATATGGCTTACCACCGGGTGAGCGAGGTTTAGGAGTGTATCAGTCGGGGACATAACTCTGAACCACTTAAGTCGCTGGCAAGTATTCTGCTGCTAAGTGAACAGCACACCATACCTTCCTTTAAAGTTGATTATTTTGTATTAGATGCTCCTTCACGTTCACCTCATTATGGTGGAAAAGAGCTATATATTCGTGAAAACATGGTAAATTTATTCATTTTCAACGGAATCTCGAAAATTTTATGTCATTTTTGTTTGTAACTGAAGACTATATATAAATCTTGCATGTCAATTTAATTATGTTACACTGATATGTAGTTCCACCTAATTCGAATGTTGACAATAACTGCGTCAATTAACCCTCATTCTTAACTTCAGAATATACGAACATCTTAGTGTGCTTCAGAAGAAATCAGTGTAGTGTAAAATGTGATGTCGAACGAACAATGATATCAGACTTGATGTAATTACTTGAATCCTCCAATCGTCCTAGTCCTCATATGTTCATTCAAGTAAGGGACAATAATTGTCGAATTCCGAATTCTTAGTTATACAGAATTTTTTAAGTTCACAAGTACATGTGTTTGTCGAGAAGAAGATCCGTCGGTAACGTCGTATTTTCCTTGATTCGGATATTGAAAACAAATTTCATCACACCACACACACATTCACACGGTTCATTTCATAACGGGAAACCACTTTTAAATATGAGAAAACAGAAAACAGTGTCAAAAGAAACAATTAGCTCATACGTGATTCATTCACTTCATCGATGTTCAACAAGCAAGCGCTAGCATCTCGAAATGAGTCCGTGTATGTTGGATTGATTTCTGAATTTCTCGATAGAAGCTGACACGCTTCTGCATTCATTGTCACTAACTAATATGCATTGTCTCCGATTATCGATCTTAAATCTTGGCTTTCACTTGGATACTCAATCATTCTTGTAACATACTACACTGAAAACCGAGTTATTTTGTCTCACGGTGTCAACTAAAATAGTTGTGCCATCTTACCACTCAACCACCTTGACAAATTGACAAATCATTTGTCCTGCTGTGAAACAAATATTGGCATTTATATTTCTTTGTATTTGATGTAGTTGACGGTTCTTCAGAATAGAAAAGACATAAACACATGAGAATACATGTTTATACTGCCTCAAGCACAATCAGATATTTAAGCACAACAGTAAAACGATAATGCATGTTTAACGAAAATAGTCTGAAAACTGTTCCACGAATAACTGATTGCTGTCTTCGTTTACACACCATTTAAATCCACATGATGTCAAGCTCTCATATGTTTGTGTAAAGAGGTTTACCATTAGGAACCAAAGAATGAAAGCAAGAATGAATTCTGTGAAGTTAGGCGGGAACCACCACGTAATCCATCTTCGCATATTGACACAAATGAACATCATCTAAAGTGGAAAGAAGTAGTAAAGTATAAGCGACAAAAGAGAAGCTTTCCTCTCCATAAAGTTTCAGGAAATTCAAATTCCACAGTAAAATACTGTTAATTGTTATAACCACATAACACCAATCAAATATATTTTATTAAAAGCATTCATCGTGCCTCAAATCCTAAGGAAACATTTCACAAATTCATAATCAACATCCAGACTGCGCTAGGAGCAGCTAACGTGGACCCTATTTTGAGTAGAATGATTGTCTGAATATTTCACACTTTTCGCCTGCATCTAGAAATGTAAGCACATAACTACAGTGTTCCTGTCGGTTTGACGGATTTTCAGATTTTGGTTAGCTAATGTTGTCTTTTGTCATTTAACTTATTTGATATATCTTCGCCTGACACACTTCCAGAACATCGAGTTCACACCAATCACTCCATCGTAAATGACTCTGACTGATATAATCAACAGGATATATGTGCACTCGTCGCCCCTGTGATAGTATTACTTCACTCCACTCTAATTGCACAAGATTTTTTGCTCAGATCTGCAGATCGAATGTTTCATTATCCTTACCGGTTTCAAGGAAACACATGTGAACATCAGGATCATTAGGTATCATCAGGTAACCAGTTCGATTGAATAGTTTAGTCTCATCTCTGCTTCATCGCCGCGATTCTAGCGTCTCACATTGGATAACTGCAGGTTTACCATATTCACAAGATGTATGCCGCATAAATCAGTTGTGTAAGTCTTACTGAAATTAGCCTATTGGTAAGTTTCCGCATTTTGTATCAACAGCAGATATCACGACATGTGAAAATCAGCGTCAAATGAAACTAACAATGATTTACGAAAATTTCTTCATAACCAAAACCCTAATTACTGATGGTCTGATTGCATCCACTAGTAATCTTCGTCACAATGTTTCACAAATACTGACATTCCAGTATTATCAAGCACATGATATGCTGTGCAAAATAGGATTACAAGGTGATACACCCATTGACTGGGTATTGGTTCTCAGGAGAACCAAACACACTCATCCCTGCTCTCGCGAGAGGAGACCGGCATGCACGATCATCCTGTGGTGCAGCCACTCATACTTATATCAATAAGGCTGCAAGGGTTATTGCGCTGAATACACTGATGAAATCAAAGACTTACGGCGAGTATGAGTATTGCGATTAAAAGTACTGTGAGTATGCAGAATACCTGAATTTCAGAAATGCAGAAAACAAGGAGAAAATTCACAAAGAAAATACAAAAGTTTCGCTTAGGATTGTGAATTATAATGCTACAATACTAAACAAAATATTCACTGCCCACATGTAGACAATTAAAGGTATCAAAATAACTTCAAACATCTTTCGATAAACTGATGGAGATTCACAATCCATATGAAATACTAAGAATGCTTACGAGTAAGAACTGTGAACGTTTTCATGCTGAATAGAGTGGATCAAAAACCATTGATTGTATGAATGAATCAGGAAGTATATCACCGTCTGTCGAATAACTGCACAAAATTACTAGCCATTTCTACCAAACTGCTTCTAATCAATAATTCTCAGTAAATAACTAACTGCTTGGACTGAGAACAAACTTTCGATAGTTTGTATGGAATCAGTTTGCTGTCAGAGATGAACTTAGAAATTTCTAACGAGGCGAATAAATTAAAATTCCTACATGTACATGTAAAATAGACAGGTAAAAGGTCTGATTCCCTGCTCTCAGCTCACATTTCATTGTCTTCTGTATTGAGCCCTGTTACGCAGAAAATCGTAGGCAGCAGAACACCTTAAAATGATGTAGAGATTTCGTTAGATTTCATAAATAAATGTGTAAATCTTTATAATTGAAATTTGTGTAATTTACGCGTTTTTGTTCTGTGATTAAGTGAAAGCAAATCCTCATAGCGATAGCTGAAACTGCAAGGACGACTGATACTTGAAAGAAAAAGATGAACCCCCTTTCACTTAATGACGGCGATTTCAAAGCGACCACGACAACCAACACTGTAGTCAGAATCGTCACAGCCAACGATATCAAAGCACATTTCCACTGAACAGTTTGGATCACAGCGGCGAAGACCATAGACCATAATATGACCTTCATGAAGAAAGCAATAATAATAACAACAATAACTGAATAGTGACCATCTGATAAATGAAGGCGTAGTAAGCAAATAAGGTACATTTCAAATGCAATATTCTTCACCTTAGTTTATTGTTGTCACCTACAGAAAGTAACAGTTTGTTTCACATGCAGGCTGCCTACGTGTTTCACAGCGAAAATGTGACAATCCTCAGTTGTGTGCAAATGTCAATTAGAATGTGAGAACAAAGTGAAGCATGAGATTCAGTAAGCTGTGGAATTCCGTCAAATTGTCAATAAAAGATACTGGAAAATATTGGAAATTTACTCATGAGTCACCCAGTCAGTGCACTGAGAATGGAATACCACTGGGAGAATGAATTTGTGATGAATTAGTATGAAACCTAGTATTATTAAAATCCGAAGTAGGCAGGTGGCTCTTTCTGCCGTTTCAGTGAACCATTTATATGAGAATGGTCTTACTGCAATATTTTCAGGAAGTGTCCAGTATGATCTCATGTAGACTAATAATTGAAATGCTTCCGTTATACATGTCTCCCTATTAAACTTCTTCATCGAATTGAATATCGTTAAACATTGATTCCAGTTGAGAATGTTCAGGTCATAGACAAATTTGAATAAGTTTTTATTACTCTCGCATCAGCCTCATTGCTTTGCGAATCTGCAGTTGTCTATGGACGCAGTTTTCTTCCTCCCAACACATTTATGGTGGTGACGGTCATGGAGGTGCAAACGGCATGATTCAGAAACTTAAGAAGCAAACTCATTGGCAAGATAACTACTGCCATTGACATCTTTCAAATAACAATGCGGTCATTTGATTTTTCACATAGAGTAATACAAATTCTTATCAGTGTATGTGGGACAACGTTATACTGATACTTACTATAATCCAAAGTAGTACATGAACACCGTAATAATTCGAACGAATTCTCCCCAGTAATATAAGCAGAAGTAATATGATAGAAACAACCGATCTGAAATGAATTCCAAACATCAACAATTGATCTGAACCAGCAGATAATTAAAATGACTCATTGCAAGATACGTTCAATATAAAACATGGCAATGAAACCTCCTACTTGTTAAATAGAACATTCTACACTCGATTTTTGAATAATGAGATCAATCTGAGATTTTCACCACGGATAAAACAATGGAGTTGGATCAATGTTACGAATACAGTTGCATCATAATGAGCATTATATTTGATACAGAACATAGTGAAACACTATTTCCTCCACACGCTGATGCATTTCCTAGCACGGAGATGTAAAGTAGTTATTTGAAGACAGTCTTTTTGTATTTCTCAGATGCATGGACACATATTTATGTAGAATCAAGATCTCTAGTAGCTAGAAGAAATTTATTTCCGTGACGAAAATGTCTGAGGAGCATTCGCTAAGGTAGACTTCAAAATAAAACTAAAAGCTCAACATTAAATGTCCTCATTTGACTTAATAGCGGTGAACGTGTGTTAAATAATACAACTGCGTATCCAAACACCTTCTATCAGCAGTAAGTCAAATATTTTGTGAGTCACTGCCTCAGTGGTGGAAAAATCTCCAATCTGGGAATCATTTCCAAATTGACACACAATCTAACCTCGCCTGGTTTACTGGTATGTTTTAACCCTGATAAAATTGAACGTTTGCTATTAGTCCAAAAACCACAACAATTAGATAAATAAATAATGGCATTGTAGTGTGAATGAATTACACTTATCATCTATTGAAAGAATAATTAATTCAATTATTCGTCATTAATGTTGTTAAGAAAACTTACATAACAATAGTAACTGCATAGTATTTCGTCGTGAAAATGCCGCGAATACTTCCTCTGAAATGCAAGATACGATTTTATTGTCTCCTTTAATGCAGCCTTACTCAATGGCAAACAACACAACCATCCCGACTGTCATCAATGTCATGAGCACTGTGTTGATTAATAACTGATAATAAAATGACTTATTTGACAGACCGTGCTACTCTTACCGAAGTGCTGTAGCTGGGAAGCGGTTTTCGTAATTCCTGACTCTTCATTTTCGGAAGGACACAGGACGCAACCAAATCTACCATCATGAAATATTTCGAAATCTGTGAATAAACGTATAAATGACAACGGGATGAAATGGATGTCATAATAAGCGAATGAAGATGATGAATGCAGCCTGACATCAGCCTTATAAGGTTATATTTTCAAATATACAGCAGCAGTATGATGTAAATAGGGTCACTGAATTTATGATTATATTTTTCACAAGCAAACGTTGGCAGGTAAATAAAATTACACGTTTTCAATTGTTTGTGAGATTTGACAGGGAGGAATATGCTTCAACAAATTGCGAAACGTGAATAAAAGTTTCATTACGTTCCGAATACACCGCAGCAGTTGTGAAAAAATAACACATGAAATTCGATTTTCATAATGACGAAATAAGTGAAAATTGGAAAAATACCCACCATCAGTACATAAAACTTTGAAAGATAACCCACTGCAACTAGACAAATTACAAATAGGAATGCCAGGCGCATCCATAATACGTCCGTGAATAATGAGTTCAAATGTCGTGTTCTCTCCTATTTGATTAGATTCATGAAACCTACTGCAAATCAATGGAAAAGACCTTCTGCTGAACGAAAGTATTCTTCATGTATAAAGAATAAATCACACTAGTTATGATGAACATAACATAACTAGAACCAACACCATCTATCCATCCATCTCCGAGTTAACTCAAGAATTAATCAAATCAAACATAAACACCAGAAAGGATACGACAGTAGCTCACTCACCTGCAGTAGGTCCTAGTTTCACACATACGAGCCTCAGAAAACATTCACGTTGATTCGCATATATATAGCTAGACATTTTTGATGGTTATTGAAATCTATATTGAGTATACTTAGTGATCATATTCCGTTCTTTGTCTCAGTGTTATCACAGTTCATATGATATAAATTTTTTCGAAATCATGAGATTATATACATTCATTGTGAAGTTTGATACACATTCAAGTAAGATGTCGGCATACAACATAAAGTAATAATCAGCTAACTTGACTATTAAAGGGTTTTTTCTCACGAAATATATCATATTAGTGGCTCAAAGGTTTCATATATTTCATATTTCAATTCAAAAAATACTTGTAATTCTAGTATATTTAGATTTTCAAAAACGTGGTGAAAAAACTCAAGAGATTCAGAAAGATATTTTGTAATCAAACTTCAGATGAAAAGAACAAAGGTTTATTTACGCGTTAATTCAAAGACACAGGATTATTATACAATATGGCACTATATTACACGTAAATTAATTTTAAATAATCTACGAACCTTATACTAAGAAACGTCTTGACTGTCTGCAGTCAAATGCACTGTCACTGTGCATGAAAAGTAAGCAAAACTGTGTCAGTGTTATCCTTTTGTAGAAACAAACAAGAAGTGAACGCATACGTCAAGAATATATGGGTGCAGATAAACAGTGTTCAAAAGAAAGTGAAATATAAGGAAGAAACCTGCAGGAAATAACGTTTAGTTATTAGAAAATAATTCTTAAAAATCAGTTGAAAGGCTAATACATTAAATGATATAAATTTGAATAATAATTCTGGATTCGGAGTCACGAATTATTTAACAAAATATAACTCTTACTGCTTGTTACTGAAAGATGGTATGACGTTGACAAAGATTACAAGTTGATAATCAACAGATTGCATAAGATGAATTCAAACTCAGAATGTTGATAGCACGTGCTCAGTGAGCTGATCGAAAAGAGGACAGATACCCATGTTGGCTTTATTTCCAACTGATTTCATAAATATACATCCATTTTTGGTTTCAACTCTATGATAAGGAGGGGTTTCTGTCCAGTTTTCTGAGCTCGTCTAGAGGTAAGCAGGTATTCAGAGCCCACAATGTCAAGATAACTCGTGGATACGGAGCACTTTAGTTAATTTGGCCAAGATTTGACCAGACAGATTGAACATATGTAGCAATCAAATTTAGATAAACATGAGTGATATTAAAATTAAAATATTTTCAATTTTGTTTCTGAAGATTGTTTAAACTTCTTCAACATTATGAACATTATAAAATCGCAAAACGAAAAATTAGTGGGACGCCACATCAAAACTCAAGCTCAGTCACGAATCAGTTACAAAGATTCATTGAAACAAAATTATTATAAGTAGTATTTTGCTTTACACTGTAAAATGTTTGTGTCCAGGTCTTTATCTTGTTGTCTACCTTAATTAAATTTTTAGAATAAAGGTTAGTGGGACGCAAGTGTGTGCTTATGAGAAACAATAAAATGTGTGTAACCTAAGAATGACGAATTCGTTTTCAGAATCTTCCGAATTAAAAACATGACCATAATGTTATTTCCTGTCGGAAATCGTCAATATGTTGGTTGCACAAAACCATAAGCCACTGATTAGTTGAGTTGTCTAGTCGTATACCACTCCTGCCAAGCAAAGAGTCCTTGCTAGTCAGGTCGAGGTGATCTAAACAGTGGAAATCTGTTTAGCTTGTCTGGGGTGAGGCTAATCAGCGATGCACCCCATTTGACTCAGATGAGATAGCAGAATCAGTTCAAACCACCAGATTAATGGTATCAAGCTGATCACAAATTATTATGTGAAAAGTGTCATTTCCGAAGATAACTGCGGTGAATTGTCATCATCATCGAATTGTATACATTACAAATTGCTGACTATATTGCAAGTTATGGGTTTCATTAATGTGTCGGTTGATATTTTGACTACTCACATCCATAACGAGAATCATTAGTAGTCTTAATATGATGTATTTTGTTTCAGATGATACACGTAATTTGACAAAAAACTAGACATGAAAAATGGTTGTTCAACTGTATTTCAGATTCTGCTGAGATCCTGTCATTCATTCATTAACGTAAAGGGGTTATGTTATTCAAAATTTTAGGGTTAACAGTATGCACGTTATTTGATATAAGAACAGAAATTGTGCACTGTGGTAGAGTGTTATTCCAATTTGGATAAAATTTGTTTTGATGAAGTCTCACGGTGTTATACAGTAATGTTTACTGATGACGTTTCGAGCACAATTTGTTGCTCATAATCATGTCAAGGTACTAACATAATTTTCTAACTTCGTTGATATAATTCCATTATTTTCTATCACTTGATTTGATTATTAGCAGTATTTTGCATATTTCCGGTATGAATGATGAGTCATTCCTATTGCATGTGTTGTGTTGGGTATAGACTCGATGAACAAGGATTCAGTAATCAACCTCTCTCTGCATCTACGATTACTTTCTAGAATATCAGCCCTCTCTCATTCTATTGTGTGGTTGTGTGTTAATTCATGCAGCGCGATTCCTGAGCTTTTTTTTCTAGATTACTTATCTTCTCTGGGTCAGCCATTCTTACCTTAGCTAAATTCTTATGTTCTGACAATCTGACTACCCCTGACCTACTAGTTTGACCTATGTAGTCGACTTCACTCATAGTCATTGCAGGGTATTTTGTAAATTATATTATTTTGTTTAATTGGGTCCACATAGTCATTAAGCCTACAGAGCTTGTCTCTCAGTGAGTTTGTATGCTTGAATGCCACCTTAATTCCTGCCGAATCGAAAATTCTACGTAGTGTTTCAGATGTTCTTTCCTTACATGGTAAAACTGTAGATGCCTTATATTCCCTCTTATTTATGTCGTCACCATTATTTTTATTTTTACCTTTTCGGAACTTCTTAATGAATTTTGTAGGATAGGTATTTGCTACCAACGCTTCTTTTTCTATCTATCTCATCTCATCATTTTATCTTTTTGTGGCAATACTAAGTGCCATCGCTGGGTTTGTTAGACACTAAACGAAGACAATATTAGAGATAACGGATGTGATAAATTAAAGTCTAGATATCTATTAAAATATTGCGAGATACATCTCTCGATGACGCAGACAAAGAAAATAAAACTCTTCCTCTTAATAAAGAATACGCTGGCTGGGTAGACTAGTGAATTCCTACTTTAAAGAAGTTATTCCATGACAACCAAATCACCTGAAATGATCAACTATAATTTGATGAGAGAAACAGCAAAGTCGCAAGGTAGATAAATAAAACAGATCAAAAGTGCGAACTGTTCAAAACAATGTAGTAAGTCACTTAATAACCAAAAGACATGTAGTTCTGTGAGACTGCCTAGAAGTATGCGTTGAGATCTACCATACATTTCAGAAACAAACCGACTCACTTGTTGCGAGTATCGCCTAGCTCAGAAGCTCAGAGAGTGACAAGGACTTGAAGACCCATTTGAAAACTGTAAGCAACGCAAGGTTACTTTGACTATTCTATAGTTGGTGCTATTTAGTTTAAACGTGGATATCTCATATAGAAAACACCATTGAAAAGACCATGTCCATCGAAAACATAACTATATATAGAATACATATAAATGCAGTTACATCAGATACGACTAAAACTGTTTTACATTCGACAGAGCATCATCCTGGCATGGCGAACTCATGGAATCAACTACTTAATTGATGAAATCTAATACATTCGTGTACTTTGACAGAAAGAAAATCTTTACATACATTTACATCACCGAAAAACGCTTCGTGGGATAGTGCTGATGTCAGATATTCAGACTTAGCAAACAGAGTTGGGATTATTATTTTCACATGAAAAAAATGCTATTTCCATTCGACATTGTCCCCTAAGGAAATAATGGTTATGTATTTTTAAGATATTATATAGTTAGACACGTTAGGCTCAAAATTGTCACTGACCTACTTAAGCTACTTATCATTTCTAAGTAACGAAATGATGCTTTTCAGAAACAAAAGTCGTATTTGACAAGGTGTAGTGTGTGACGCGAGTTCGCTGCACTGGTTGATGTGAGTGAAGTGTACTGAGTTGATTTTAGAAACCTATCCTTCTAAAACTGACCGTACAGAAATAAAATTTGTGAATGTATATATGAATATCAGAAGTGTGAGTCAAAATTATGAAAACCTTTCTGTTTCTGTGAAGAAATGAAGCGCCTTCGGTTGATCCAATGACTAAGTGGAACTTCAGGTGCATCAAATTTTCTGTTGTGTCTTCAAAATCTCCATTGACATCTATGTGAGATCATTAATTTGTATGAACTAACAATGAGGGAAAAGTCGAATCTTCTAAGAAAAATCTTGAAAAGAAAAAAAAGACTTCACTACAAAATTGTCATACATCTAAGCAGTACATTTCAGACAGTCCTATCATATATCTACGTCTTTATTCAGTGTTGAGGAGGATGAAAACAGACAAGTAATTGGGCTATATATATGGTAAATCGCCAATAAAGAAAAAAGGTATTCTAAAAGAGGCTAATAACTGGTATTATTCTGGTTTTCTCTAAGTCAAATATCAGTTAAAATGCTCATTCCATCATTTACTGCAGTGAGACATGCCTGTACGAAAACTACTCTTCGCAAGTCATGTATGTCAAATCGATAACGTAGAATGATGAAGAATAACAAAAGGCAAAATTGCAAACAGTCTTTGGTTTAGAAGATTTCAACCTGTAAACATATGTCGCATAAAATGGAGAGAACGAGCTTACTTTCTCTAATTTGATGAAACCGATTATTCAAGCATTTAAAATTTAGTGTTGCTGTGTGAGATATTACTTGAAATGATGCTCATCAAGATGGAAAACAGCTACATATTTGTGAAAACACGGAAAAATTAGTTATTTCCACCAGAATGGTGGCTGTTCTCTGTCAATAATGTATGTAATAATGCACTTCATGAGCTGGATTTTCGCATAAATCCTGTCTGTCTACTCAGTCACACCACTTTCTTATCTACTTCCAATTACTTCGAATTTTTAGAACAACTGTATCATGTGACACACACTGTTGTCATCATAATATATGAAGGCTTCTGTGTGTGCTTCAGAACACAGTTTTAAAATGTTAACAGTGATATGAAATAAACAGTGATATGTTACATCATTACTTGAATCCTTTACTTATTGTAGTCTTCATAATTTCATTCAAGTTAGGGAAAGTGAGTGCCGAGTTCTGAAAATAATTGCTCACTCAAAAACTTCGTCAATTTGTATGAGATGTTTCTTCAAATCCATCTCATCATAATGGAGGACAGCTACATATTGGCGAAAACAAGGTAAATTTCATTATGGGTAAATTTCATTTTCATAAAGTCTCACAGTGTTATACAGTAATATTTACTGATGACTACGTTTCGAGTACAATTTAGTGCTCATAATGATGTCAAGGTAATCACACGACTTCCTAAATTCATTTATATATTTCCATTGTTTTCACTTGATTTTCACTTGATTTGATTGGTAGTAATATTTTCCATATTTCGGGTATGACTGATGAATCATTGCTATTGCATGTGTTGGGTGTAGATCCACTCGATGAACAAGGATTGAGTAATCAACCTCTCTCTCCACCTACCTCGAATACTTTTTAGAATTTTAACCCTCTCACACCCTATTGTGTGGTTGTGTGCTAATGCATGCATTGCAATTGCTGAGCTTTTTTCTAAATTACTTATCTTCTCTGGGTCAACCATTTTTACCTTAGCTAAATTCTTATGTTCTGACAATCTGACTACCCCTGACTTACTAGTTTGACCTATGTAGTTGACCTCACAGTCATTGCAGGGTATTTTGTGAATTATATTATTTTGTCTAATTGGGTCCACTGGGTCCTTTAACCCACAGAGCTTGTCCCTGTGTGAGTTTGTAGGTTTTATTTATTTATTTAGAATCCTACGTAGGGTCTCAGATGTCTTCTCTTAATATGGTATAACTGTAGATGACTTATATTCTCTCTTATTTATGTTATTATTACTAGTTTCACAATTCTTTTTATTTTTCTTTTGGCGTTTTTCAATCTTCCTAATGAGTGACTTATATTCTTAAATTATAATTATTATATATAAATATATATATTATAATTATATTCTAATAGATATTTAGAATTTAATTCATCTCATCCTTTAACTGTTAAGACAGGCTTAGTTAAGTGTTTAACAAACCGAGCAATGGCACTAAGTAGCACAAAACAAGACCTAAACGATGAAATAAAACAGATAGAAGAGGCGCTGGTTATAAATAACTATTTTCTAAAATTCATCCGGAAGATTGAGAAACACCAAAAGAAAAAAGAAAAATAATTGTGAAACTAGTAATAATAACATAAATAAGGGAGAATATAAGTCATCTACAGTTATACCATAAAAAGAGGGGTCATCTGAGACCCTACGTAGGATTCTAAATAAAGCAGGAATTCGGGTGGCATTTAAACCTACAAACTCACCCAGAAACAAGCTCTGTTGCTTATCTTCGTCTCTCTGTCTAATAAATATTGCTTAACCATTGTCCGAACTACTCTACATTTCCTTAATTATCTATCATGCGAAAAACTTGATCTCTCGATTATTCATTCATTTTTTTCGAAATTATGCCCTATATAATTCAGTCGTAGTAACCATTTCTCAACTTGTATTGTTTGCATTCAATTCCTCCGTTAATTGTCACTCTCTTCGCGTGTTGATACTGGTTAATTGTTGTTAAAAAGCATGTTGCCACTAGATTGGTAGAACTGTTTGTATTGTTTTGAAAAAGTAGTGTGTATTGGAGCAAGAAGAAGAGGGTCTGATTAAAAAGAAAGCATTTCTTCGCTCAGCCGTCTTGCCATCTCAATTACCCTCTCATCTATTTCATATAAAAGAATAAAGGCGTGTTCATACAGTAAAAGTTGAAAGTATGAGGAAAAATGGATTTAAGTCGTATATTTTGTGAATACAGAAGGCAATACACGGAGGCCAAGGTATATTTTCTGATGATCAAAACCGCCATTTATATATATGTGAATATATATATATATATATATATATATAAATATAGTTTATATTCCTGAAACAATCGTTGAGCTTGTGATTTTGGCCTACATTAAACGACATGAAATGGAATGTTCAAATTCACAAAAAGTGTTCTGTTGCTAACACAGTATTGAACTGTGGGAATATGTGAGAATATTATTCCATTGGAACACACTATCTGTATCACACCACCACACTATCACTGAATCTCACTCCATGTGACATCACGTTAAATTTCCTCGCAGTAATTCCACTGAAAACATTCTTTGACTGACATAACACTAATGACTGAGAAGGAGTCATTTGACGTGGTGTTTTTCACCACAACTTGGATTACTTAACGTTCTGAATGAAAAACAGAACCTCAATTTTAAACTTTTTTGTTTAGAGAATAGTCCATCTGAACTACAGATTGTCTACATCATCTGTGTAATTGAGTGTGACCTCACAAGATCAGTGGTGTTTGTTTATACTGAAAAGAAGCTATTTTGTTGACCTTGTCTTCCGCTTCAATCTGTCGTTAAGAATTGTTTCATTATCCTAAACTTACGCCCTTCCTCAGTAACTGAAACCAATTTTACACACAAGACATCACAAATTATTACTAAAATAAGCATGTCAATCTTATACACGACATTCCTAACAGTTGGGCTTTGCTTTTGGAAAATGCGGATCGACTGAATTCATCCAGTAATATTTTAACATGCAAGACTGATATTTGAATGACACTTCCCATAGCATAAATTCAGGTATGTGCACAAGCTTAACAGGTAACCATCCCTGCATATTGACAAGGCATTTGTTGCGCTAAGAAACTAAAGTTAGAATTTAAATTTTGATTGTATTCCTCAAACAAATGCCGTAGCATCCATCATACTAGCATACAGACATCAAAAATAGACGCAGATTTGTCTGTGATGGGTTCGTTTATATATGTGTATTTATTTTTTATGAAGATTACGCTAATCCTCAGTGTACAAAAGACGTAAGCACATGTGAAATTGGAAGCAAACATCGATATGATTGAGTGAAAATTCTGACACTATAATAATGTGATGGGGAATGCTCAACGCAAATAATCCGGTAACCATTCCACAAATAACCGTTTCTTTTTATCCGTGACACAAAATTTGGCTTCACAGAATTCTTGGCTGGAGTATATTTGTGCAAATAGACTTATCATTTGACACCAAATGCCGAACGTAAGAATAAAATCCATTGAGTCGGGCGAAAACCACCACATTATCTCTTTTCGCATGTTTCCAAAAATAAACATCACCTAAAGTGCAAAGAAGTGAAAACAGATTGAGACACAGAAGACCACCTTAGATCAACATACATTAAGCAGAAATGCCAATTCTATAGTGATGAAAGCTCTCAATTTTTATGAACCCTGTGACAATACAATGAGGTGAAGTCTACGCGCTTCAACAACTGTTGCATTTTTCAGGAATTCGGTAACAGCCTCCACGTCATGTTTGAAATGACTCCTGTAAGACTAGCGTGAGCAGTTGCCATGGACTCTGACTAAAATTGAGCAATTTTTCGAATACTTAACATTTTTCCAATATATCTGGAAATGTATGCTTGTGATAACAGCCTATCTTTCTACTTGATGAACTTTCACAGTTTACTTACATAGTGTTTGTGTGTGATCTCTTGTTATTCATCTTGTTTGACAAGTATCCGCCAACAGAATTTCCATAGCAATACGTTTGAATCACCTGATCTATTGCAGGTGGTTCTGACTGGTATCTGCTTGAATTAACAAGCCTAAGGTGTTGTTTTGTTTTCCAAGTGAGAATTCACACAAGGTTTCCGTTTCAAACCTACAGGTCAAGTGTGTCTTAAACTTTCTCTATGGTTGAGAAAATATCATATGTGCATACTGAAACCATTAGTCATCCTTAAGGAAACAGTTTGCTTGAATAGGTAGTTTCTGAAGCTTAATTCAACAGTTTCACAAGGGATTATCAAACGTCTATAATCTCTTTCAGATGTATTAATGAGAATTATGAATAGTGATCAAATGAAATTGACCATGATTAACAAAATTTTGGAAGCTTATTCTTTCTGATACATACAAAATCCAAGAAAATCATTAGCCATTTGTAAGCTTAGGGATTATACTTCACAGAGAGTGTGATGCTGTTTCATTGACTCTCTTCATATTTCAGGTTTTCAACTTCTGTAATATGTTCAACATTACTTAGAGTGAGCTTTAACTTCCCAAAAAATTGAATTTGCTTTCAGTTGGCACTTTCAAACAAGGTTCCAATTCATTTCATATGAATATATAACGACTGATTTACGTTGCATACTAGTAATTTCAAGCACTTTATGTGCTGTGCGGAATTTAACGGTAATATTGAATTGTACTGTTTACACTGATTTAGTGGAAAACTTACGAGGAGTATGAACAAGGCGACTGGAACTGCTAGCGGTATGCAGATTGTTGGTTTCTATGAAATACAGAAAGAAGGGAGACATTCACAAAGAAAAACACAAGGTTTGTTGCTGCATGTAAATTATTATACCAGCAAATTTTACCTAAGTAAGCACTGCTAACATGTAAACACTGATAATAAATAAAATACTCCCCAAAATGTCCTCTGTTGAACACAGTGACGTCAAATTAAATTTATGTGAACTACTTAATTGAATAAGTTTGACCTAAATATCAATAATGGCAGTGGGAATTAGCATTGACAGAAGGTTTATCAATATCAGTCAAAATACTTATGAAGCTGTCTTATGAATCCTCTTCTAATCATTAGCACTCAGTGGATAACCGGATCGTAAGAGTGAGGACAACGCTTTTATTACAAGTAAGACATCGATGTAATTTCAGTAGTGAGCTTAAAAATCCCCAATGGAACGATTCAATGATAATTCACATATGTATCGAGAAACTTCGATTTTAGTAAAGTCATCAGATCGTGTATCCGATTTATTTTGCTCAGGTGATATTTTATGTTTAATTCATTTAGAGGTAAGTCTTAGGCAACAGGTTACTTTTAAATATTGTGGAGATTTCATCCCATTTCATAAATATAATATGTAAAACCTTGAAACAAAAATTTATGTAACTTACAGCTTTTATTTGAGGGATCAAGTAATTACAGATCCTTGCAATGATAGCTAAAACTCCAAGGACTGCTGATATTACACAGAAAACGATAAGCCCTTTTTGACTCAAGGTCCGCAGATTCGAAGCCACCACGACAATCACAAGCGTGACCATTATTGTACCGGCTAACGCTGCCAGAGCACATATTAACTTAACTGGAGAGAAAACAGCGGCGAAGACCACAGACCACAATGTGACCTGTATGAAGAAAACACTGATAATTATAATAAGGTAATTATAGTCTGATAAAGCTGCAAGGAGAAAATTAGGCACATTTCATATGCAATGATTTTCCTCCTTCGCTAAAATATAAGGGCAGTGGCATTGTTACCATCATGAAATGCAAAATATAACTTCTCGTTTTACATGAAACCAGTGAATGTGCTGGGATGCATAAATGAGACAATAATCCTTAGAATGCGATAGCTCATTAGAGTATGTAATTCAAAAAAGTGTGTAATTTCTCATTATCGTCAATAACAGTTACCTTTGTTAAATGGCAATTTACGTTCGAGTCAACATATCAGCGTATCGAGATTGGAATAACAGTGCGAATATTCAATAACCTGATGAATTTTTTTAATGAATTCAGAAGTTGAGTATAATGAAATAATGAGTTCAACTTTTCTACCTTCTAAGTAAACCGCATATATAAAAGTGTTATCATTGCGGCATGAGTTGAGATGTTGTGAATCTTCAGGTCATATTTACGTGCAGACTAGTATTCATTATGCTTACTTCCGCTTTATTTGTCTGTAAATCCACAAGTGGATGCGGTAATGGTCTCCTTCTTCCTTACACCTCTCACACTTTCATAATATTAAACAACAGAGATTTTTGAAATAACGCACCAGTCATTTTACTTTTCACACACATTATCATGAATAATAACAACTTATTGTAAGACAACGTGATACCGATACTTACTACACTCCAAAGCGTTATTTGAACACCAGAAAAACTCAAACGGATATTCTTCACAAATAATGTAAGAAGTAATAGAATGGCCACAAGTAGTCTGAAATGAATTTGCAAACATCAAGAATTCATGTTAACCAACACATAATTGGAATGATTCATTATGTGATAAGTTCAACACAAATCATAACAATGCAACCTCATCTTCAGTGAATGGAACATTCTGCACTCAATCCAGGATTAATAAGATAAATCCCTCAGTTTATTCACAGACATCACTATCAAATTTGATCTCAGTTACAGTGCACATTTACTGAAGACAATCTTCCTATATTCCTCAATTACATACATGCATACATATTTCGAATCCTGGTTTCTGGTATTCGGGACAAATTCATTTTCATGACGAAAAGTGTTTGACCAACATACGTCATGTCAGGTTTCAAAATAAACCGGAGAGCTTATGATACAATAGGCAACAAAATCGTCCCCATTTCACACAATATAAGTGGGCGTGAGTTATATAAACCAACTAACTGTATGGTTGAACACTTTATATGAAAAATAAATAGTAGGTCTTGTGAGCCGATTTTTAAATGTCCACCAACCGAGCAAGTGCACTGGTATTGAATTCGCAATCAACCTACCCCTTAACCTTTCCCAGTTTAACACCTAGCAGTAGGCGTGGAAAGGAAGAATGTTGTATTAGAGTCTAGCAAACTGATCTCTTATAAAACATCTCAAGTGTTGCTGAGACTTCAGGGACTCAAATCTGAACTCCAATATTTCAGTCGGAATGCAAGGAACACAGAAAAGAGCTAATCTAAATCAGAAAACAGTATCACAGTGGAGAAGGTGGTTGCTCATTGATTATCTTTCTAGATATTTTAACGAAATCAATGAATAGATTGACAGTGAGTGGCACACTCGTTGTCACATAGTGTATGCTTAACCGTAGGATTCCTAAGTTTGTGTGAACACCGAATCGCCTATCACAGATTCTTTCAGACAAGTTGACCAAATGAACCACTTTATAAAATGCTGTTAAATAAATTTAATGCGAATTCCTTTCTCCATGCTACACGATCACAATGGTCATCGGCATGTTGCACTTTAGATAAATCAAAAATGGTAATGTACTATGGGTGAATTACACTTCTTATCTATTGGAAGAATAACTAACTCAATGAATGAACAATAATATTCGAGGATTAATTAATAATATTCATTAGATAACTAACATCATAATGTACACCAGATAGACGTGTACCATGAAATAATCAGGTATCATTGGCCTGAAAAGCAAGATAAGATTTTATTATCTCCAGTAGTCCAATCTTACAAAGCAGTAAACAAGACGACCAGGCCGACTGTCACCGTCACCATAATTAACATATAGAGAAAAGCCTATGCATAAAATAACTTATTTAATCATGCTTATCTCACCGAAACAGGGTTGTCGAAAATGGGTTTTTGTGGCTCCTTTCTCTTTTTCTTCGGACTATCATAAGATGCAACTAAATCTACCATGATGGAATGTTCTAGAATCTGTGGATAAAATTGAACGTGATGGGAGTATGAAAAGCGTTTTACAATGAATGAATGAAATTGATAAACGTTGGGCTCATAATCACGATTAAACAATAAAACGAAGTGTGTTTTCTATATGAATGAGTGTAAGCGCAATATCGCTTGAAAATAAGTCACGCGTAGATAAAGGCTATCCCGGTCTAGAACAAACAAGAAGCCAGTCACTGTTTCTGCGGTACTATTAGTAAGCAAATCAATAATTATATAAACAACATACCTTAAGGGTTTTAAGAGTACAAAACACAACGCTTAACAGAAATCAAGGTACCGATATCAGAGCGGAATAACGTTAAAGCCAAATTGCGAACTAGCCGGATCAGACACGACCGTTCAGGTAAGCAGTCAGTTGAAGAATGAACCCAAGTAAGAGGTAGACAGAGCATAGGCACAAAGATAGAATTTAATTGGCTACTTAACCAATCAATAAATAAGATAAACTCGACAGAATAGTACAAAATAAGACATTATTATTATTCTTGTTCCCTTGGGTACCTAGTGGAACATAGGGCTTCAAATACGCGCCTCCACTTGCTTCTGTTTTGTGCTGTACTTTTCACTTGCATCCATGTTAATCCATACTGTTTCAGTTGCTCATCACACGATCTCCTCCATGTCACCCTTGGACGTCCCACTTGCCGCTTCCTTTTCGGGTTCCACTCCAGCATTGGCCTGACGCGCGATGTCACCCAACAGCCTCCTCAGAGAGTGTCCAATCCATCTCCACTTTATCCTGCATATTTGTTGGGCGATTGGTTCCTGTTTTGTTTGTTTCCATAGCTTCTTGTTTGTGATTCTTTCCGTTCATCTAATCTTCAGTAAAGAACGAAGACAACTCTTGATAAAGGTCTGCAACAGGCTGTTGGAAATATTCTTGGTGACCCGCCAAGTTTCTGATCCGTAAAGAAGAACTGACTTGACGTTTGAATTGAAAATCCGAATTTTGTTGTTGATGCTGAGTGACGAAGATTTCCAGATTGGTTTCAGGTTGATGAATGTGTTTCTCGCCTTCTCGATTCTCGATTTGATATCCTCATCCGTTCCTCCTGTAGTTGAGACAATGCTCCCTAGATAAGTGAATGAAGTAACCTCTTTCAGATCCATCCCGTTGATGGTGATTGCCGCTGGATGTTGCTGTTGTTGTTGTTGGTTGTTTATTTATTGTTTGTTTATTGTTTATTTAACCTCCGTCTTGTCTATGTTCACCTGGAGTCCTGTCTTTGCTGCTTCTTCGATCAGTTTGTCGGTCTTCGCTTGTAGGTCTTCGATTTTGTGTGACATCAAACATAAATGATCCGCGAAATCCAGGTCTTCTAGGCTCTTCACGTCGGTCCAGGATATCCCCGTCTTCTCGTTTCTCACTGTCTGACGCATAATCCAGTCCACCACAATTAGGAATATCATTGGTGATAATAAGCACCCTTGTCTGACTCCTGTGTTTACTCCAAAAGCCCCACTGAGTTTTCCGTTGTGGATCATTTGACATGTGCCGTTGTCGTACAGCTGTTGAATAAGGTTGATGAATATTTCGGGTACGCCATAGTACTCGAGCAGTTTCCAAATTACTTCGCGGTCAACGCTGTTGAAGGCCTTCTCAAAGTCTATGAAGTTGAGGTAGAGATTTGATTGCCATTCCATGCTTTGTTCGATGACAATGCGTAGAGTTGCAATTTGGTCAGAACATGATTTGCCTTTCCTGAATCCAGCTTGTTCTGGTCGGAGTTCTGTATACAGTGCGTCCTTTATTCTCTCCAGGATGATGCGACTCAGGATTTTACTTGGCGTCGACAGGAGCATGATTCCTCGCCAGTTCTTGCAGAGTCCTAATTTGCCCTTCTTTGGTAGTTTCACCAGGTAACCTTTCCTCCAGTCAGTAGGCACCTTTCCCTCTTTCCAGATCTTTTGCAATAATGGAGTCAGCATATCTGCTGTCGTTTCTGGGTCCGCTTTCAGTGCTTCCGGGGGTATTCCATCTGGTTCAGCTGCTTTTCCATCTTTCAGAAGGTTGATTGCATTCAAGACCTCAGATTTCGTTGGAGGATTGGTGTCAACTTGCATTTGTGTGTGCGCTGTTGTTGGTATTTCTGGACGAGTTGTAGGTGGTGGTCGGTTCAAGAGTCCTTTAAAGTGGTCCGCCCGTTGTTTAATCTGTCTTTCTTCTTTGGTAATTGGGTTCCCTTGACTACAAAATAAGACATAGGTCAGCAAAATAACAGTTCACAAAAATGCTCTGATTGGGTCATGAGTTCAACTATCTGACTAAACAGATCGAAGTAAAATCACACACACAGTTCATTAAACAAGGTGGGATAGACACGTTGGGCATGGATAATTGGGTTGCGACAACGCTAGGCTGATCCGGGACAGGTTGACTTGATTCAAGGAAAGGAATTGAGTTGATCTTACAATGAGTTTAATTGAATTTTTTGTGCAAATAAAGCGATTAACTATGACTCGCTTCTACTAGATCGGAGATCAGAAATTTCAATAACGTTCGTCTTGATACTATTTCACTGAAGTGTAGATTTACATCTATCTGTCTGCTTCATTCATGCAACTTACTGATAATTCCTGAAGATATGATCTCCGTTTTCTTCTTAACGTAAATATTCGTCGTATAATGGAATAAGTGGACTTGACACAACTGTGAGGAGAATTTATGCTCCTACAAAACTCGTGTTCCCCACTATAACCACACAGGTGGTTCAACAATCTAAGAGAGTTCAGTGGCCATCCATCAAAATTTGAAACAGAATATATTCAATTGGAGTGTGTTTTGAATTATATTTATGAGTAAGAAGGAAAAGCGACTCTGTACTACAATGATGGATTATTTGACAAGCAAGTTGAAAACAGTTAAAGTTAGTATACCAAAAGGTTCAATAACAAGCGAACTTGTAGACCATGGACACGATAATGACCACCTCAAGTCATTCACTACTGTCAGCCAACAAACAACAAACAGGAAAATGCTTGTGATTGTGAGGGCTTGTGCAGTTATAGTTTATATACCCGGTCTCGAAGTATATAAGAGAATGGTTGTCACTCTGGATCTACAATGGCGATATGTTCTACTCATTAACAGTTACTTATATCAATAGTACTTTCTTTTATTCTAGCTCATTATGATTCGTTTTAAACCATCTTTCATCAGAGGCCCTATCGTAACTCGTTTCAACGTTTTTATTATTATTATTACTACCAATACTATCATTATCTATATTATTCAGTTTGTAATTTTTGATACATTCAAGTTCTTTCTCTGATGACTAATTGTTCATTAAAGTGATGTACCGAAGCCATAACTCTTTTCCACTTCTCTATGTGAACATGACCTGAAACACATTCATGCCTGTCGTGTTGCATGATTCGTTCAATGCACTTTACCAGCTTTTCAAACTGAAATCTCCCAATGTAATTCTAATGATGTAAATATGCCTTCGTCCAAGGTGTTTAGTTGAAAAGTGCTACTGACAACCGATAAAGTCGATAAATCTCGACAATATTAACATTTGTTGCTTGTCTTAAATGGAATAAAGCTCGTCAGCTGTGATCAACAATAAACTATAATCAATATCATCTATTTATTCATATTTAATTGTACTCAAGGATTAACTGATTGAAACATAACTAGCAAAGAGTACATAACAATAACTTACTCGCCTGAATTAACTCCTGCTTTCAGATATATACACTCTTGAAAACATTCATATAGTTTCGCCTATATATGTAAATACATATGTACATAATTTGACTTTGTTCATGGCTGTCGAAATCAATAGTGGCTACACAAAGTGATCATATTCCATTTTGAATCTCAGCGTAATTCATGAAGTTTTTGCACACATTAAAGTAAAATTTCGAGATAGATTGCAAAGTTACAAAAAATTGGTTTAACTATTGGTGAACTTTTTTCAAACAAAAAATTTGCTATCAATTGCTCAGAGGTTTAAGAAGTTCAAAGGTAACTTCAAATTGAAAAACTTAATTGTATTTCTGATATATCTAGATTTCCTAATATAACCGAATATTGGTGTAAAAAATAAAATTGTAGATTTCTTTGAAGAAATTCGGAACGACAATTTGTAAACAATTTTTCACTTAGTTATATCGAATTTTTGAGTTACGTGTGAAATCCAAATCACAGGATTTTTATTAATTACAATGCCATTTTACACATACATTGAATATGTAGAGTTTACGAAGCTCACATTGTGAGGCGTCCACGCTGTATGTCGTCAGATACACTGTCACAGTAAGTTAATAAAAAAGCACGACGCCGCGTAAGGTTATCTGCTAGGGGTAATGAACAAACCACAACTATTCAAGTCAAGAAGAAATCATCTGGCATAAAAAAATAAGCAACAGAGGATGTAAGATGAAGAAGTAATATGAAGTAAATACTGATCATAAATCATGTTGATGCTTCAGCAGTCACAATTTAATAAATAAAGATTGCTCGGTAGTTTAAACTCACCCCAAATGAAAGACTGATAAACATAAGATTAGAAAGAAATCAACAGCGACTGTGCAAAACTGGCTGAATTCATGTTTCTCAAAGTATCACCTTCACACACGTGCGTCTTCGAAAACCAAGTGGAATAATTTTCCCTTCATGGTTTGATTCTTAACAATCCATATTCATTTCCAATTGTAATCGCATAATATAAATTGCTTAAATAAAGCCACCTGTCATCGATGTATTTGTGCCTAAGCTAAGTTTGTTTGGATCGTAAGAAATGTGTAATTATCGTGAGAAATGATGTCTGTTTGTCAACAGATGGGTCACGCAGCTATGATTAAAACAAATGGTGAAAGGCCAGTCTAACTAATTTAGGAAAGCATTAGTAAGACAAATATTGCGAGGTGATATCCTAATCCACAAGAACGCATGATGGGGACAATACTTTCGTTTCAGCACTTTTGTTCCTATTCGATGCAAAGGTGCCATATTGAAATGCCTGCTATGAAAAACCGGTTAAAATTCGCACTAGCGACACATTTACTGATGAGCTGCAGTAAATACATTCAGTTCAACTATGGTTGTTATTATTTCTTTAGGTTCCGAGTGGAATCTAGGGCTTTAGCAACATATCTCCACTTTGTTGCATTTTCTGCCATCATCTTCAGCTGGGTCCACGATTGCTCATAATCTCTCATCTCCTCCTTCTTCTCACACATTCTCATCCTTGTCATAAGACGATTAACTCGTTACTTCTCATTTGAACAACACTCGAGGGCCTGGTGCGCAATGTCATTCGACAGCCTCCAGAAACTATGCCCAATATACCCCCATTTTCTACTTCATATTTTATGGGCGATCGGCTCTTGCCTGCTTGGTTTCCAGAGCTTCTTGTAACTCAATATTTCTGGGCAGACATTCGATCTTCAGTATGGAGCCAGTGAAGGCAGCTATTGATAAAGTTCTGTGACTTGTTGTAAATGCTTTTCGTAACACACAATACTAGCTTCTGAACCTTTAAAGAGGAGCTCACTGACTGACTTCACATTTGTGTTAGAAACCCCGATATTGTTGTACATGATGGCTGTGTGCAGAAAATTTCCAAACTGGTTTCACGTTAGTGATGGCTCATCTCGCCCTGCGGATTCTCACCTGTTTTGACGTCTTCATCCGTTCCAACTACCTGTGGTTGCAACGATCATTCGTGACAAGTGAAAGAATTAGCTTCTGTCAAAAAACCCGTTGATGGTGATTGTTGCTGGTTGTTTTTGGTGTTTGGTTGTCTCCATCCCCTAACGTCCACCTGGAGTCCTGTCTTCACTGCTTCTCCAGCCTATCTCTTGCTTTTCTCTTGAAGGTCCTTCCAGTTTGTTTGACATTAGACATATATCATCTGTGAAATCCAGATCCACTAGAGTCTTCTTATCAGTGGTCAAGTGTATTACTGTCCCTTCGCTTTCCACTTAGTCTGACGCATAATCCAGTCTATCAGAATTAGGAATATCAACGGTGACCATAGGGAACCGGCCTGCATTCGCTTCGATCGTCGCGCTGTTTTGATATCAGTATCCTGACTGGCTTCATCATCCTGATAGGTTCCGCCTCTAGTTGAAAGATGCTGCCTAGGTGAGCGAAAGAGAAGATGAATTCTATACTTTCCAAAACGGAAGGTGGTTAGTACTTGCTGATGACAGTTAAGTATCTTCATCACATCTGTTTTAATGTTCGCTTAAACCTTTATATATAACATGGATTCCGTCAACTCGTGTGACTTCACTGATGGGTCTTCGACAATATTGTGAGTGGGACATTAGTCCTTTACGAACTTCAGATCCTTTGTATCTTTAGTTATTCTCCAATCGCCTCCCACGTTATTCTTCATGGTCTGTCTCAAGACCCAGTTCATCACCACCTCCAGGAAAATGCTCGTTGTTAGTAGTCAGTTTTTTCTAACTCCTGTCTTCACTTTGAACAGTACATCTAGCCTTCTTTTTCTCATTATACCCTCAATTATCAAAACATAATAACTACTTCCTTTATGACTGGGATTTACATCTAGAGTCGGCATTTCATATAATCTCCATTTAATTTATCCTGAAGTAGATCCAAGAATAGATCAAATCGGCCGTTATTTATGAAGTACATACGATAATGGTTCACTCAATTTATATCAAAATATGCGAGTTATAAAACATTTGAATATATGTTCACATTGTGATTTGTTTCGTAACTATACAAGCAGCTATATTTACTAAGCGATCATAGTCCGACGTGTTTCTCAGACCTATTACAATTCGTATGCACTAACTCTTATCATAGTGGTGCGATTATGTATTTCCTTCTCAAAGTCTTCACATTCAAATGCCTAATCGGATAATGAATCACTGAGATAAGCTGCATGTCAAGCAGAATCAGTTCTTAAATTAGAAAGTTCCACGCACCGACCATGTAACAGATTTCATACGTCACATTGGTAAATCCATGATGACGGGGTTATCAAAAGCATTGGAATGTAGCTAGATAAGGAAAGATTTCTCATGGTAAGCGAAGTAGTTTAGAGAAAGCCTTAGGCATTGCTAGGCATATTTTTGCACATCATAGAGATTTGGATACAGTGAAAGCATTGACTCCTATTATAGTCAGATTCGGTGTGAAGTTAGTCCATGCATTCAGTGTTAAATATGTCACATCGAAATGCTGCCGTGAATGTTGCGGATATATGGAAAACCATTTTGAAAACCAAGAGGGTTCAAAATTGTATACATCAAACTGAGGAAACATGTGAAAGTACGATATGATTATCATTATTTGATTTTGTCTGAAACGCTATCCAGTTATTCGTATTACGTCATCACGTTTTTTCAGACAATCATATATATTATGGAGTTAGATTCTGCCTCAGCACAGAAATTTTATTCCTATATGCTGAAGACCACAGCCGGTTTAATCCACTCAACAAGTGATGGAATAATGCACAGGGGCTTAAGTTGGGTTGACAGCCTCCTTCATTTATTTTCGTAGGTTCGCTTGATATTGGAAAACATGATTTATGAGAAATCGATTTTGTAACGATTCTCCTTTTTCTTAGAGTTATGTGAGGGAATTTCGCCGTCTATATACACAATCTTACAACCGATTTGAGATTTCAACAACAAATGACCAAGATTGATTTTCTAACTATGGTGTGAAATGTACTGCTTGTTTCACTTCTAATCATCAAACATTCCAACTGTTAAAAAATAAAACAGGATGTATAAGCGAATAATGATGTTTTCAGTTAGACCTTCCTCATGAATTACAATAAGGTACAAAAATCAATGTGTAAATGTTGAACCAGTGGCGGTTAGTATGTAGATGAAGATAATAAGCATTAAATGTTCTGAACGTCAGTAAAAGAAACGACTGTAGTGACAGCAGAAATAAAAACCTCACTGGTAATCAAATCACAAGACTTTTACATGGGTGGCAATAAGAATAACATTAGAAGTTCAATAAATAAGCCAGTAAAATCTTTAAATTTACATAATACTTATGGTGAAGTGGATAGATAATAAGAGTTTAAATAAATACCACAAAAATTAGAAAGCAATGAAGAATGCAAATTGATAGAAAGTTTTTATTAGAATTTACCTAGGCCAAGGTTAGGAAGAAAAAACTCCTTTTTTGAAACAAGCATTGAATTTTTGTTTCGAATTCCTAAGGATTCGGCTATGCTCAGAAGTTGAATTTAAAAATCTTTGCTGTAGGTTCTTTGGAATGTGATAGATAAATTTGAAGGCAATTCACGCGACTTCTTGTTAATTGCTTTCAATCAAACAAGACAAAATAGAATTTCTTATACGTTTCATTCCGCTTTCACCGAACGATGAAGGGATTTGAGCAGTGATGCGTTTCCTGACCTGTCTAGTAGTTTACCCTACAAACCTACCACAACAACTAAAACTATTAAGTCGCATAGTCAGATAGCGTATCTTTTTCTTGAGAGATCTTAACTGTATGGTTGCAAAACGACAAACACACGATGGAGGTAATATAGGTCCGTTTTATCGCTGCGAACAATTTTTGATGTAGGGTGGCATCAGCCACATAACTAGTAAACCATGGTTTCGAAAACAACTGATTCTCTTTAATCGTGGTAAGTCTCTCTTTGTTGTACACGGTATTCATGTGTCTGCTCAAAAATGTACAGAGAAGGTATATTGGGACCAGTGTACTTCGCATATATCCTAATTCTATTTCTAGGGTGTCATCAGTGCAGATAATTCATGCTCTATTTGTCAAGTATCTCACCAAAATGATTTTTTCTCGCAATAGCTTTTCTATATACTTCTGTCTTCAGTGACCCATCCTCTTTTCTGCTCACCTGGATGTCAAGAAAATGTTACTAACCATCTTGAGCAATGGATATGGATCGTTAATTTTTACTAACATATAGTTGTAGCTGGTGGCCTCATCAAGAATAGTGAATGTATCATCAATATAAAAAAATGACAATCTATTTTAATAATTGCTTTCTCTAACGGACGTCTTCTAAGCCCAGCAAGAAAAAGATTTGCAGAAATTGAGCCTAACAGAGAACACATGGCAATAACTTCAACTTGTCTGTAAAAAGGTTGTTAACTGAGATTTGCATATTCAAAGTGCATTCTGCAGGCAGCTGTTCAAATATGATACTCGAAATTATGATATCGAACTGCTTCTCATGTATTTGTTGGAGTATGAATTCGACACTATTCACAAGTGTTGCATTGGTGAACAGTGGGGCAACATCTAAGGACTGCATTCACTTCCCATTCACATTTACATCATGTAAGTTTGAAATGAATTCAGAGACACCTTCAACACTGAGATATAACTCTTTTTCTTAGACACACATCAAATCCGACATGCTTGAAGCTACAGTTAGACAGTGGATATTTGTTAGTTAACCACCGTTCCTATAACCGAAGGCGCTTTATTTCTTTGCAGAAGTAGAAGAGGTTTTATTATTTTCAGTCACACTTTTGATATTTATATATATATATCAATGTATCCACAAATATCATTTCTTTGCAGTGAGTTTTAGAAGGATAGATTTCTAAAATCCACACTGTACCCTTCACACGTATCAACCAATGCTGCGCTTTCGCGCCACACGCTCCATCTTGTAAAATACGACTTGTATTTCTGAAAAGCAACATTTTGTTACTTATAAATGACAAGTAGCTTAAGTAGGTGAGCGACAATTTACAGCCTAAGATGTCTTCACTACTAACCATCTAATAGCATATAATATATAATCATTACTTCCCTAGGGGACAATGTCTAATGGAAATAGCATTTTTCATGTGAAAATAGTGATCCTAACTCTTTTCGGTAAGTATGAATATCTAATATCAACACTACTCCACAAACAGTTTCTTGATGCTGTGAATACTCTTAGTGATTCTCTTCATGTAAAGGTTCAAGTAGATATTAGAATTCATCGAGTTAGTAGTTGATTCGATGGGTTCTTTGAAATGTAGAATAGTCTCAGTTGTACTTAATGTGAATACTTTCCATATGTATCCCAAAGATTGTTATATTTACAGTGCACACAATCTGTTCAATGTTATTTTCTACATTTATGTATAGATATATATATGTATATGATATTCACGTTCAAACTAAATAGCATCACCAACAGAATAGCATTATCAACCTTGCATCGCTTCGAGTTTTCAAATAAGTCTTCAGTTCTTTGTCACTTAATAGGCTTCTGAATCAGGGGATCTTCGCAACAAGTGAGTCAGTATGTTTCTGAAATTTAAGGTGCGACTGAACGGATACCTTTAGGGAGTATCATAACACTACATATTTTCGGGTTACTACATGATCTCATGTATTATTTCGAACCGTTTGCAATTTTCATCTGTTTTACTGATATAAGAATAAAACTTGTGCACTGTGGTAGAGTACAACTCCATTATGGGCAAAATTTATTTTGATAAACTGTCACAGTGTTATACAGTAATATTTACTGATGACGTTTCGAGCACAATTTATTGCTCATAATCATTGCTCATACCTTGATATGATTAGATTAGGGTTAGTCAGACTATCAAAAGATAAGAATTATGCTAAATGTAGAACAATTGCCTCCGCGAAGTAAAGTGATTTAGAGGAAAGCTCAGCAATTGCACTGCATGCATTAACACACAACCACACAATAGGGTGGGAGAGAGATGAAATTCTAAAGAGGAACTTAGGTATTTTGAGAGAGAGATTGACCACTGAATCTTTGTCCACAGAATCTACACCCAACACGTGTAATAGCAATGACTCATCATTTTGAGTAACTGAACAGCGTCACGTTAGTTACTGAATAGCTAAATCTCTGGAAAAAATGAAATACATTTGACAAACCAATTTGCATGTATAGTTTCTAGCCAAATTACGTGTATCATCTAAAGCAATAAACGTTATATCGGGACTACTAATGCTTCTCTTCATAGTTGTGTGTAATCCTGAAATCAACTAACATGGTAATGAAACCCAGAATTCGCAAAACAATAAGCAGTTTAAAATGTACACGTTTCTTTGATGATGACACTTCCACGCAGTTATCTTTGAGAACGAAACTATTCTCATCACAATATGTGATCAGCTTGATACCATAGACAAGGTGATCTGAACTGAATCTTCTCCCTGAGCTGAGTCAAACCATCCAGGTCACTGGTGATTTCCACCACAGACAAGCGGAACTGCTTTCCACTGTTTAGATCATCTCAGCCTGACTAGCAAGGACTCCTGGTTTATACATTTGGTTCCCATCTTAAATCTCGATAAAGAAAGGAAGACGAAATTTGTAGTGTAAAATGATGTCATTCTATTTCACAGGTTCTCATCAGCTGCAGGCTACCTAATATTACAATGGTTATATAGGTGATAATGACATACTTTAAAGTTTCATTGGTAGTGGAGAAGAGATACTACAAGAGATACTACTACTACTACGCTTCCAAAACGTAAGCATTACAATTTTTAGTTTAAGTTTTCATCATCAATTTATACGCTTTCAAAGTTGAAAAGAGGGTGGGAGGGGTAAGTCAGAAAACACAAAATATTAATAAACGGAACAGTGTTTGCTTGTAGGTTCACATAGCAACTCGAAAAAGAAGCGGTTACAGTTTATGATATTAGAATTTGTTCAGTGAGTTGAGATCAATGAATAAGATGACTAATTATTGTAATCAAAATCAAAATTCAGTTACCAGGGGAGTGAAAGGTTAATCACACTCTCTTTCTGTATGTAAAAGTCTGGTTTGAATCGTTTGATTGCGATCGCTTCGGCAAATCGTAGTAAATTTGCTTGTTGTCCTTTGTCTATTTAATATTTTGAAGGACTTAGAAATCTCTAGGAGATGACCAGCATCAACAATATGTCTCGTAATTGCACTCTGAGAATATTTGCTTCCTTTTAGGCACATGTTCCTTGGAATATATTCAGAAAACCTGAAATAAGCCCTTCTTTCCGTCCTTCCAATGTACTTGCTCATGCAAGTGCACGTAAATTTATAAACGCAGTTGGATATGACATCAGCAGGCTATTTATCCAGTTTTAAATGGCTTAAAGAAAAAGTGGTGATGTATAATGTTATGAGATTTGCTGACGGGAAGCTTATTTGTATTGCACATTTCAGTCTTTTGTCAATATTTTGTGACACTGCATATCCTTTGAATGGGAGACAAATAAATAATTTCTTCTTTTCTACAGCTGAGTGTTTTTCTTTCTTATCGTTTTCTCTGCTCTACTTCTGTATAAATCCTTTAGGGTATCCATTTTCCCTTAGGCATTTCTCGACGAAATCTAATTCTTCTTCAACCTTGTTTGGTGAGCATAGCTTCCTGCCTCTGTTTTACGAAGTTCTCACTAGTCAACGTTTATAGCTTATCGGACAAAAGGTGTTAAAGTGAAGATACTGTCCAGTCCAGGTTTCTTTTCTATAGATGGACTTTCGATCGTGTTTTCGTTTGTTCTTTTTTCATTTAGATCCAGGAAATTGAATTCATTATTATGTTCATATTCCGTGGTGAATTTGATGTTACGATGAGTCTCATTTAGGCGATCATATAATGCCGATGCATGATCCTGGTTTATTAGGAATGGTATACAACTAGACAACTCAACCAATCAGTGGCGTATGGTTTTATTTAAGCAACATATTGATGATTTTCAACAGGAAATAACATTATGGTCATGTTTTTAATTCGAAATTTTCTGATAAGTAATACATCATCCTTAAGTTACGTACATCTTACTTTTTCAGTTGCACACACTTGTGCCCATATAATCTTGGTTCTAAAATATTTAATTAAGGTCGACGAAAAGATAAAGACCTGGACACAAAGGTTTGCATTGCCTGACAAAATAAAAATTATAATAATTATGTTACAACAACTATTCGTAACTAAGTCATGGTTGGGTTTGAGTTCTGAATGCAAGATATGTAATCGCACTCATCCATAGCTTTGAGATTTTATCTTGTTCATAATGATGAAAACGTTTGAGCAAGTTTAGTGAACACAACTTTGAAAACATTTTATTTTTAAAATCATTCAGGTTTATACTAACGTGACTGCTACATTTTAACAGACAGAAGACAAGTAGTTCAGCGGAGAGTCTCTTTTCGCCAAATTCATTCTCATAGCTGTACAATCGCAAATATATATGGTTGTTTTGTATGTGTGCGTACGTTAAACTTGTCAAACGAAAATACAATTAGCATGTTCAGATGAATTGGATGTTGATATAATAGGGTAGTAACAAAAGTGATGAGTTGTCACAAACGGCTCTCTTATATCAGCATCCAATTCATCTGAACTTACTAATTGTATTTTCGTTTGAAAAATTTAATGTACACACACATACAAAACAACCATATATTTGCGATTGTACAGCTATGAGAATGAATTCGCCGAAAAGAGACTCTTCGCTGAACTACTTGTCTTCTGTCTATTAATGTTCGAATGGGAATTGCTGCATGTATCCACTTTTCAATAAGTGCCAAATCTATCTGGCCAAACATTGGTCAGATTAACTGAAGTACTCCATATCCACGAGCTATCTGAACACTGCGGCCTGTGAACACCTGTTCACCTCTAGACGAGCTCAGAAAACTGGTCAGAAACTCCTACATTTCTCACCATTTAAAGCTTAAACTTGATTGCGTTTCACGAGGGTATTTCTTCTTCAAAGCACGTCTTCACGCTTCAGTCATGATACTTCTTCTCAAGAGCTTGACAATGAATGGATTCATCACCAGAGACCGTAAATCACGTTGGTGTCCATGTGTCAAAAAAATGCACTTTGGTTTATATTTCGAGGTTCTACAAGTATTCTTGCTTTCTTTGACTCCGCTCAAGGTGAGATAACATAATATTCGCAATAGAAGTTTAACAACATAGCAGTATGCATAATATGATTTCAGCTGTTTATTTCTATACAACACTTGTCTTTGTTTCTTCAGGTTGTACAAGAAGTTTAGCTACCCATTTATTGTGTAACGCGATGCTTCTATTTACAGTGGATTAGAAAGTTGATTGATGGCTTTTGAAGCTTCTGTGACGTCAAGCTTGGTCTCTGCGGGTTCCGTTTACTATGCTTTACAACTTATTCACGTAGCAACTCATCATCTGATAACATTAGTTCAGTAGATCTGATAAACGTCGTTGATTATCTTCGACGTTGTTTGCATATGCTCCCTTCCTATGATCATGTTATTTTTTTCAGAAAATATCACGGAACTAAGTCTGGTTTTCATTTCAGTTCAATCTATTTGAGACCAGTGAACCGATCGCGGTAAACTCTGAGGCTTTTTTTCAACATTATCACTTTATGACTAATCTAATTTGTTTCCTCCGTATCAACTCGTATCTGTTGCTGAATTGTCTGTTTCCACTGTCTCTATTAGGCAGTAAAAAGACCATACCCACATGTTTTTTCTCATAATAACTTATCGTTCAGTCCTATAGTATCTACATTGTAGCTCTCAAACGTTTGGTTTGTAGTTTAACAAACATGAGAGTCACAGAATTAAAAGAAAAATCAGTCGTGCAATTCACGAATGGTCTTTTGTTCGACATTCAACAGGGTGAGAATTCAACTTCATTATTATGATTACCCTACCATGTGAAATGAAAACGCACAAAGCTCTATGATTCTACAATGATTCTGACTTATAAGTAAACTAAAACGTGCGCAGTACAATAACAATCACATCTGCTTTCATGAAAGAGGTTCGTGCTGTTCATTAGAAAACTGTTGTGCCAAAACGTGGTTTCTTTCCAATGAAAGCTATGTAAATATTGATTGGTTGTTCACCGTTTGTCAACAGACTCCTCAATTGTACTTACAGTGTTAAAGTTATCGTGGAAAGTCCTAATTTGGTCACATACTTGCACGAGCTTAGTTCAAAACTCATTTATTTCATTCTGATGAACGACTTCAACGTCAATAATCCAGTCAAACGTTACACAGTCCCAGGTGAAAATTAAAAGTAGTTTCACGTGTAAACGCGAAAGACTCTTATCACGGATAAGCACATAGGTATTGAGGCTTTGTAATAAGTTTATTTATACTGCTGGCTAATATGGGTGGTTTGTATCAAATCAAGTCGAAGAGTGATATTTTGGTGGTAAGATGGAACTGATTTTTTTGAGCTAGTCGAAGGTTTAGCCCGTTTTGGGCATCTTACGTAATCCAACTAAATCATTCCGGCGTCGAAGTAGGATATGCTCATTGACTTACTAATTTTGTTATTGATATTTTTTGTAGTATTCTTTTTGTCCTCAAGTCGTGTGTGTAGACTACTGGTCTAGGTAGGGACTCGTAGCATCAAAAAGCCTTACTAAACACAGTGTACTTGATCATCCACTCAGTCGCTGCACGAACTGACCTGCAGAAACTAATTACGAAACAAAAATCAAAGACACTCAGCCGTATAGAATTGCGATCGGATAATCCATAAACTTAACAGGGAGCAGATATTAATCTTTATACGAGAGGAGATTACAGGACTTACACAGCTGATGAAGCAATCAAATGGACTCTGCAAATGTGCGTGGTACTAGCTCAAAAGATAAGAGCAGAATGGCATTTGAGCATGTTCAGTTGCGTATCATTTAGAATAGAATTTTTAAAAGCAGAGAATCGACAAATGGGCTGTATGACGCTAGGTGGCAATTGTTAAACGTGTACGCAACACTTTGCCATGTTTTAGGCGGTTCAGTTTATGTGGTGGCATCAAAGCCTGTGCAATTATGTTCAACTATTGCAAACTGAAACTGTGCGTCTGCACGCAGCCCATCTCATAAAGGTGGAAGGTAAAGATAATTATTCCATGAGTTGATTGTCTAAGATAGAAAATGGTACACTGGACCCACACAACTATACACACTACATCGTCAGGAACTGACTGAATTCCATTTTCAAGGTTTTGTTGATGCTTTGAAACAATGGTGGTGAAGAAAAATGACTGAACACAAAAAATTACTGAAAGCATAGTGAATCCAATGGACAGGAATAATAAAATGCAAACATAAAGAACGAATAGGCTATCGTTTGTATTTTGAGATTTTTTGACTTAATAATTTAATCATGTACACGACAAAATGTTAGTAAAAACTGAACACATAAGGGTAGTCTTTTTCATATACGGGCAAACTCACTGAAAAATTAAAGAATATCTTGAAAATTAAAAGGGATATAATTTACAGAATTCGCCTACCATTTGGATCAAGGTTAATTCTGACAAGTGAGTTCATATGGCACCTTGCTTCCTTTGCTATTGGATATGACGCCTGAAGGTTCAAGATTTTTGAGTCTGATTCAAGATTTGATGTCCAGAGATTCTCTGGTGTTTATGATGTAGATGAACGTGATTCCCATCTGAATGTAAGCTCCTCTGGGACAACCAACGCTAGATGTACGCTGACATCGTGCTCTATTAATGAGAAAACGTTTGTCTTTGCTACTAATGACGTTAATAAACTCAGCATATGAAACATTTACTTAGACGAAAACCAGGCCAATGCGAGAAAAGGCGTGGAGTCATGTTCGGCTGTAAGCTTAACACTGAAAATAGTGAAACAAGTGTAAGGCGTGAGCTTCAAGCTGCATGTGAAGACACAGAGCACCTAGCAGTAAATTGTCTCACTTTCTAACACTAAGTTTAAGTCACTGCTCAGATATGGTCAAAAGATATAGAAGCACTCACCAATTTGATACTAGTGTCGAAAATTGGAATCAAGTTACTCATCCTGAGTCGGCGGATTTCCACACCTATCGCACGTCAATGAAAGTCTGTCCTTCCCTTCAAATCCAGCCTGACTTTACCATCTTTGTCCGCACTGCCTCTTGTTGGAACGATACTGCTCAAGACGAATGAGTACGTTAGCGAAGTGAATTTGATTTCAGAATTGTTAGTTGGGATTCATTGTGCCTATGCATTTTGAATCTGAATGGCAGCTAGAAAAAGAATGACGATGAAGTGAAAATAACTCAATTTCAATTCTAGGCAGGAGGAATTGTAACGAAAAAGATCGGAATTCTAGAAATGCTCAAACAGTTGTAGATTGTATCTACTTGGAGTGTGTTGCAGTTACACCTAAGTTAAATTAAGCAGAGTTCACAGCATAGAACTGAAGACGAGTCATTGTTGTTGAATGTTAAGGCTTGAGTGTCAACGAAGTAAAAAATGTGTAACACTATTTCCAGCAAAAATATGTGCGGTGAAATATTGGGGATTGTATCGACTGACATTTATTCCAATTAAATATTCCCAGTAATTAAAATGTCCAACGAAGTCACATATGGAATAGTTACACCAATTTAGAAATGTCTACTGCACTCTTGATACGTCAATCTACTAACCACTGAACCTACATACTGCACGACGATGAACATTACTCAAAATTCTGTTACATTATTACGTCATATTCCACTCTCAAGCACAAATAATTAAAGCAAAAATTCGTCAAGGCTAACATGTTTAATGAGTACACTAAAATGCTGCTACTTCAAAGCCTAAATATAAGTGCAAATATATTTGTAAGAAATAAGTAAATATGATTCTGAAGCATATTTCACACAGCATCCGTTGAAACAACGAAAGTAATAACATTTGACAGTCAGCTGGTAAGTAGTGCAAAGAACGGAATGTTGGTTTCAATGAAGAACGCATTCTTCTTGTTCCTAATGTAATCTGCGATAATTATAATGGTACATGAAAGGGTAACATACATCAAGCACACTAACGCCCAGCTGATTAGAGCCTGTCTAAATGGTAGGATGGAATTAGTCAGCGTATAATTGCAACGTTTTAAACCTTGTCCAGTAAGATATTACGCCTGTTAGTCGGAGACAAAATGAAATCAAAACAACAGTGAAGATTGGTGGAAATATTAGAGTACATTGAAAATCCATTGACAAAATTGTTCAAGCATATCACCAGCAATTATCACTACATGTAACTTTCAACCTCATATTCAAAGAAAAGTGTGCGCATATATCAGTGATAGATTACTCTTGTATTTTGAAGTGACTATCAGACGTTTGGGTAGGTAATGGTATGCAACTTAAACTGTATACCTAGTGGGTGGCATTCAATCGTGTTTAATATGGTCTCTGCAGCTTAATCTTTCTACGGCCTGCTTAGAACTGAGGCTACCGAAAACGTCCATCACCATATTTCATACAATTCCTCTTATTCAGCTTGTTAAGGACTAATAAATGATGATCTCCAGAAGTAATATTTAAAACATTTACAACCTGTTGATTCGCATACAATGTGAGCCCATTACTATGTTAGATGTTTTCCAATTGAGTGTTAAGAAGCAGTCGAAATAAATAAGGATAACCTTATAGTGTTTGAAGTTAATGTGAAATTGACATTATCGTTTTTGACAATCTAACTTACCACGATGCAGCAGAGTACCAAAGGTTCACCAAAAACTGTATTTACCTCATCCTGAATTCAAAATAGAAAAGTAGTTTGCCTTAAATACTGAAATAACAGTGGCAACTGATTATCTTAACTCATATATACTTAAAAGCATCAATTCAGAGTGAGTACCCGATAAAGACATAAGTAATCACTCCAATGATCACAGAGGATGATATGAATAGTCATGCTGGTTACTCCAGGTGATAACGATATGCACTTCCACAACTTCATTCAACAACTGACTTTTACACACACAAATAACAATGTTTAGCCATTTATCTGCAACAGTTTGACCAATAATAATTTCGAAATTATATCTGTTTTACAAAAGATAAATATTGTCACTGATCAGTACAACAGGTTGTTTCAAAAAATTCTACTTACCTCAAAGCGAAGAAACAAACGAACAACAAACGGAATGCCATCTTATATCATTAATCCGGGTATCACGTGAAACATGACATAGCACGCCTTCAGATTAAGACGCCCCATTTTGTATCCAGCTTTCATTGCTGTCACAAACGAATGTGTAGTTAAGAACTTTGAAAGAAGAGTGCATATTTCTAACTTTGCTTCGCAACTGCGAGACCAGAAGACGAAGTTAATACCTGTAGTATGAGAAAATGATAAATTAAAGTCAAATAGTGATTATCTCGCTGAGATAAATGTTACATAGTTGTCATCAGAGTAAAGTTGACTTATCAAAATCATATGGTTTCTCTAAAAAGCCTCTTATTTTCAACGCAGACATCATCATATCATTCTAAATAACTTTGGCGTATTAAGAAAAGCGGACTAAAATTTCACTGTTGGTGTTGCTGTGTAAAGCACAGATTCTTCAGCAGAATTACTGAGGTTTTATGACAAGTTGAAGTGAATTTATATGATATTTAATTCTCAATTAACATTTGGCAACTTACTGTTATGATGTTGCAAATTCTATTCTAAATTTCCATGTGTCACATATCTATAATTGGCAATTGTTTTTGGCTGTGAAGTGAAGAAAATAATGATAAACTGTAGACGCAATGATTACTGAAATGGAGTATTTGAGAATAAAATATTTTGCTGAGTGTAGTCCTCGGAGAAATATTTACCTCATCACGCTGTATGCTAGATGCTGTTAAGATACAACATGGTTGTAAATGAATTCATACTATTAATTGCGCTTAAAATTTACTAATATTCCCTTAATTCGTAATTATAGAAAAAATTTAGCTAGTATTCATCATATTCTGAATACCTGCAGTTTTCCATCAGCATCCGATGACGCAGCAAGTGACCACAAAATTCCTCCAAGATATCACCAAATCCAACAAATTAAGGAGACTGCAATCCTCGAAGGTATATCTCAGTCAACCCTAACTCATGGACGTGTATGTACACATTGATGTATCATATATGTTTTTGACGCCGTATTTTCGAAGGAAATGATTTACGTATCTGAAAATGATTCGCAAAGAACATAATACACAATGGTATGTTAGAAAAACAGTCATTATATCAGCATTCATACTCGGAGTTTGATGTAACAAACAGTATTCAACAAATCAAATAAATGCTGAAACACTGGCTACATTATTCGCTGCATTCACACATTACCCACTGATATAAAATGTATATATCATTATGAAACCTCGCCTAGATTACTAGGTCACTAGTATTCTAGCCGGTCCCAAGCCCGGATAAAGAGGGAGGGTTGGGGCGTGGTGCTAGCAACTCCACCCCCAAAACTTAACCAAATTGCTACTAAAACTTCAACGCACAAATATATTCAAAATTCTAAAATTACAAATAGTGACTTTATTTTCCGCTGGAATCGGGGAAGTGAAATGACGCGGGCTGGTGAAAGCCTTCGGGAAGCCAGTCAGCCGATGTGCCTTCTTTCGATGAAAGAAAAATTAAGGATGGGGACGTGGAACATTCGTATAATGAACGAAACTGGAAAGGCTGCTCAGGTAGCCGCAGAAATGAGGAGATATCAAATAAAAGTGTTGGGAATCTGCGAGAGCAGATGGAACGGATGTGGAAGGAGACAACTATCAGCTGGAGAGACAATAAGCTACTCCGGTCACCCAGAGGACAATCACGAGCACACCGCGGGAGTAGCCATCATGATGTCACCAACAGCGGCTAAAGCTCTCATGCAGTGGGAACCAATCTCCTCCAGGATAATGACAGCCAGGTTCAACTCAAAAGGAAAAAAGGTTACAATCATTCAGTGCTACGCGCCTACAAACGCCTCAGAAAAAGAGAAGAAGGAGGATTTCTACAGTCAACTACAAACAGTAATGGACAACGTCCCAAAGAGCGATATCAAAATCCTGATGGGCGACATGAATGCGAAACTGGGAGGAGACAATACAGGAAGAGAACTCACCATGGGTCGTGGGGCCCTCGGTGAAATGAACGAAAATGGCGAACTCTTTTCAGACTTCTGCGCCTTCAATGATTTGGTGATTGGTGGGAGTGTGTTCAAACACAGGGATATACACAAGGCTACATGGATTTCACCAGATGGACACACCAAAAACAAGATAGACTTCATTTCAACCTCAAGGAAGTGGAGACGGAGCCTACTGGACACAAGATCGAGGAGAGGAGCAGATGTGGGTTCAGACCACTATCTAGTACAAGGGACATTCAAGGTGAAGCTGAAAGCCTCGAGGATAGCTGGGGATAGGCCACAATGCAAGTTCAACACGCAAAAACTGAAGGACACAACCACAAAGGACACTTTCACTGCAACTGTCAGAGCAAAGCAGGAAACACTACGTGGCACCACCGAGGAATCATGCGTGGAAGAACATTGGAACTCTCTGAAGGTAATTTTCAACTAAACGTGCTCAATGGTTTTAGGAAGAAAGAAGAAACAAGACGAGGAATGGCTCTCAACGACACTTGGAAACTAATAGAGGAGAGGAGAATGGTGAAAGAAAATATGATTCAATGCAAAGATGGACAAGAGAAAGAGACGCTGAGCTCAACTTACAGAGCACTGGACAAAGAAGTGAAGAAGAGTGCCAGGAAGGACAAAAGACATTTCTACGACAACCTGGCTACTGAAGCTGAGAAGGCAGCGGGCAAAAGGGACCTGAGAACACTATATCAGATAACCAAGTCTCTATCCGGGAAGAGATCAACACAAGTGAAACCTATAAAAGACAGCCAAGGGAACCCAATTACTAAGGAAGAAAGACAGATTAAACAATGGGCGGACCACTTCAAAGGACTCTTGAACCGACAACCACCTAAAACACGTCCAGAAATACCAACAACAGCATGTACACAACTGCAAGTTGACACCAATCCTCCAACGAAAACTGAAGTCTTGAATGCAATCAAGCTTCTGAAAGCTGAAAAAGCAGCTGGACCAGATGGAATACCCCCGGAAGCACTGAAAGCGGATCCAGAAGCGACAGCAAAAATGCTGACTCCATTATTGCAAAAGATCTGGAAAGAGAGAAAGGTGCCTACTGACTGGAAGAAAGGTTACCTAGTGAAACTACCAAAGAAGGGCGACCTGGGACTCTGCAAGAACTGGCGAGGAATCATGCTCCTGTCGACGCCAAGTAAAATCCTGAGTCGCATCATCCTGGAGAGAATAAAAGACGCACTGGATACAGAACTCCGACCAGAACAAGCTGGATTCAGGAAAGGCAAATCATGTTCTGACCAAATTGCAACTCTACGCATTATCGTCGAACAAAGCATGGAATGGCAATCAAATATCTACCTCAACTTTATAGACTTTGAGAAGGCCTTCGACAGCGTTGACCGCGAAGTAATTTGGAAACTACTCAAGTACTACGGCGTACCCCAAATATTCATCAACCCTATTCAACAACTGTACGACAACGGCACATGTCAAGTGATCCACAACAGAAAACTCAGCGAGGCGTTTCGAGTAAACACAGGAGTCAGACAATGGTGCTTATTATCACCAATGATATTCTTAATTGTGGTGGACTGGATTATGCGTCAGACAGTGGGAAACGAGAAGACAGGGATATCCTGGACCGACATGAAGAACCTAGAAGACCTGGATTTTGCGGATGATTTATGTTTGATGTCACACAAAATCGAAGACTTACAAGCGAAAACCGACAAACTGGTCGAAGAAGCAGCAAAGACAGGACTCCAGGTGAACACAGACAGCACGGAGTTTATGAAAATAACCAACCAACAACTACAACAACAGCAGCAACATCCAACGCCAACCACCATCAACGGGAGGGATTTGAAAGAGGTTACTTCTTTCACTTATCTAGGGAGCATTGTCTCAACCACAGGAGGAATGGACGAGGATGTCAAATGGAGAATCGGGAAGGGGAGAAACACATTCATCAACCTGAAACCAATCTGGAAATCTTCGTCACTCACCATCAACAACAAAATTCGAATTTTCAATACAAACGTCAAGTCAATTTTGCTTTACGGATCAGAAACTTGGCGGGTCACCAAGAATATTTTCAACGGCCTGTTGCAGACCTTTATCAACAACTGTCTTCGCTCCATACTGAAGATTAGATGGCCAGAAAGAATCACAAACAAGAAGCTATGGGAACAAACGAAACAGGAACCAATCGCCCAACAAATATGCAGGAGGAAGTGGATATGGATTGAACACTCGCTGAGGAGGCCGTTGGGTGACATCGCGCGTCAGGCCAATGCTCGAGTTGAACCCGAAAGGGAAGCGGCGAGTGGGACGTCCAAGGGTGACATGGAGGAGATCGTGTGAGGAGGAGATGAAACAGTATGGAATAACATGGACGCAAATGAAAAGTACAGCACAAGACAGAACCGAGTGGAGACGTGCAGTTGAAGCCCTATGTTCCACTAGGAACCCAAGGGAACACTAATAATATAATATCATTATGAGCTGTTATCGTGTGAATATTTGTTTATTCGTTGTAGTCCCTGATAATAAAGATCAAACCCACACACACACACACACAGAAATATATAATAAATTGATTCACTTACACTCAGAGCAGCTAATAAATAGTTCACTGGGAATGCGTTTTCGAGATTGAGGGCAAGAAGCAACACCAACTGAAGGACTGACGCAATGAACCTGAAATGAATTTGACTAATGCAGTCAGCACATTATATGTAAAAATGTAGGTTAGGATTTATTTAAGAAGTGATATCAGTTAGAGAACCAATGAAACCAGTGTGTATAGAATACTTGTTTTGTCCTAATAAAGGAATTGAAGATTATGCAACCTCTTCTCCACAGAAGCCAAGCCACATGACCTTAAGGTTATGAGGCGAGCTTGCTGACTGCTCATCCACTAGGAAGAAATCAAGTGACCCGCGAATTCGAACTACTACCAGTTTGTCACCAGTCCATTTTTTGCGTGTGACGACAAATATTCACCAATGACACTGACTGGCAGCAGCGCTACTGCTTAAGAGTTGCTACACAGCACGAAACAGCTGCTTAGTGTTCATACCAGTTCGTGACTAGACTTCAGTTCCGACTTTGCTGGCGCATTCATTATAAACAAAGCAGTAAGCATTTTCCCTTATTCATTTATTGATAATTTTTATTGGTATACCTATGTAGGGAAGGGAGGCGAACTATGGGCGCTGAATTATATGATGAAACACTTGTTATAACTCTATCTTAATGAAGACTCACATTAGAGCAATCGATATATGAGCTTAATCATAAAAATTAAGCTCGAGTTATTTTCTAATTAATGTAAGTGATTACAATTACTAGCTTCTTAAGCTTACATTTTAGCCACCAACAACGTGATTATAATTGTCGCTGCAATCATTATACACAAACAGATGAACTTAAATTATTGTTGTTAATTATAATATAAGCATTCCTAGTCCCTATAATACACCATCTCGTAGTAATCATTCCATTCATTGTATTCTACAGATGAAATCTTGGAAACTACCTGGGCATATCTTCAGTACTTTACACATGTTTACTTTCACAGGTAATTGGGAAACAAATGTGCAGTAACGTTAATAATGGAAATGTTTGAAAATTAATGAAATCAAGTGTCCAAAGTAAGCTAACGTGAATAGTCCTTCTCCAAAAGGCTTGAAGTATACATTTAATACTTTAGCCTGACACAGTACACATTATCGATCATCTGTTAATTTTTTCAAGCAGCCTGTATATTCACAAATAGTTATCTGTTTCATAATTCACAAGAACTTGAAATCTAAGCACATGATATACACTGTCACCTTTGCCCGTCTGCCTGTTTGAATATCCAATCGAAAATGAACGAAGATCATATTTTTCTTACGCTAGATCTATCTTTTGTGCTACACAAGCAAATATTTAAGCACTGATTTCTCTCTGCTTGGATTATGATGTATTTTATTTGAAAAACAAGTAAAGGTGTGCATTTCAGTGCACTAGTGAACACTGTCCATGCCATAAGTTGTTGATAACTTCATGATACAAAGATCGTTCACTGCAATAATCGGTTTTTAGTATACATACAACGGGACAGATTATTGTGGTTTACACACAGGGAGTCGGACAATCCAATAGGTGATCTTTTTCGTACATGATCACCATTTGAATACACACAGTAGATTAAGGGCTTAAGATAAATATTTGCCATCATAAGATGACATTACAAAAAGCGGCGACAATTACACCTTTCGGGTTTGTTGATTTCCTGCGCAAGCCACTTGATCCTCTGAATGCAATCCGAATTTCTCCGCACTTTGTCTACGAAGTTTTGACGGTTTTTAGGTGGTACATCAGTATCCATGAAGACGACCTCATCAATAATTCAGATGACGAAGCCTAACACCAATATCTGAGCTCAAAACAGAACGAAGTGCGAGAACTGATAAAATTATCAGCAATTTAAAGAATTCTGAGATCCTCTTTTGTCACTCCCAAGCATTGCAGCTGGCGTCTTGTTAATCACAAGGCACTTCTGCTAACCGATCTTTTTTAGAAAAAGACCGACTTCATAAACAAACATCCATTTTTGCTGCGCAAACACGAAGAAGACACATATTTTTCCAGTTTTACCAAGTCTCCTCAGCTTACGAAATAATTATTCTTTTACGTTTCTCTATTTTAGCGCCACCCAGTTATTTGGGGACTGAACAACTTTGATTCAATTTATTTTCTAAATTTTTTCAATCGTCGTATTTTATACTGATGGCTTCAGCAGGTACTGAACGAAACAGTGAAACCAAATGCCATACATCTAAATCAACTTAATTGTCTGTCCACTTAGGTGAATCCGTGGTGTTTGTGAATTCACCTTAGGTCAGTCGTTGGTATTCTATTACTTCTACCGACATTTGTGAAGAAAATTCGATCAAGTTTCTTCACTGTTCGTATAACATTTTGGACTATAATTAGTATCAGTAATACGTTACTCTTTATGAATCCATGAGAAGTGGTATGAAGTTTGTGTGGAAAATGAAATGACCACTGTATTAGTGAAAAATGTCAATGCTACTCGTTATCTTGTAAATCAAATTGCTCCTCCAATGTCCATAACATGCTATTTTCATCTACCTGAGTATCACAACAATAATTTCCCTTTAGTTATAATGAAAGGTGTGAGAAAAGATATCGTGGACGAAAAGAAAACAATCTCAATAGGTAGCGGCGAATTCGTGATGTAATAAGCCTGATTTAGGCATTGCAAACGTTAGTTTGAATGCACACACGACTTCAGCATACACAAGTGGAATGAAATTTCAAAGGCATCTGATATAGTGAACCATTTTTAAACAGAAGCATGCATAGTAGCAAAATGTGATTCACTATAAAGCATCATATAAAACTGACCATTTTGTGGACATCCTTCAGTGATACCACTTTCATATATGGGGTTTTAGAGAAATGGCAGATAAACTCACCTGCTCAATTAAGATTTCAACCACACACGGTTTCAAATGAATTCATCATAAATTCATCAGGTATTTCAGTATCTCCACCGTTATTTCATTCTTGATTCACTGATAGGTCAATTCTAGCGTCTTTTCTCAACTTACAAAGGTGACTGGTATTATTCCACAATTCCACAACATACAGAATCATACGCTTCACTTTGCTTTCACATCCGAAATAATATTGATGGACAACTGAGGAGTATCTCACTTATGGTGTGGAACAGGCAGACTGTTTGTATGTGAAACGAGTTGTTATTTTCTCCATTTTCTGGATGATAGTATTAATATTGACCATCTGTCATAATTAAAATGGGAAATATCGCATTCGAAATTTGCTTAATTTGTTAACCGTATCTTCATTCATCAGATAGTCATTATTATTATGATTCTCTTGATGCAGGTCATGTTATTGTCTGTGATCTTAGCCACTGCGATCGAATCTAATGAGTGGAAATGTGCTTTGATATCGTTGGCTGTCATGGTTCCGGCTACTGTTATAGTTGTCGTGATTGCTTTGAAACTACTGTCATTAGGTGAAATGGGGTTCATCGTCTTTTGTACTTTAACAAACCTCCTTGTGGTTTCAGCTATCGTTGCAGGGATTTGAAATTAACTGCCCGATGGAAAAGTTACTGTAAATTACAACAATTTAATTTGTAAAGATTTGCACACTATGTTTAGAAAACAGGATAAAATCCCCACACCATTCTGAAGTGTTCTGCTACCTACGATTTTCATCGTATAATGATAAATGCAATAGTTAGTGAAATATCAGCTGAGCAAACCGCATCAGATATGTGAGCTGCTTACTTTATTGGCATCCGAGTTTCCATAAACACGTATGAATTTTGACTGATCGTTTTCCTTAGGAATTAATAAGCTCAATCATGAAATTCACCAGATTCCAAATTAACCAATTGAAATTTTGTTCTCATTTGATCTACATAAACGAAGAAATTAACTCGTCATTGAGACATGGAGTATGTCAGTTTACTTGATGACTATTCAGTCAAACATACCTCAGACACAGTTATGTCGTTGAGAGGTCGATTTAATTAAATACTCTGTGATTGAAAATGGAGACGAATATTGACTGTAGAGAATCAAACCGTGAGAAAGAATATTTCCTACTAGGTTTACCCAGATATTTGCACATGGTAGCTATTCCTTGAGAAACATGATTTCTTTTTCTGTTACATGTTTGTTGTTATTGACTTCTTTCTTACCGATTCCTTATCAACTTTTCACTTAGAGTACCATTATACGTCTTATTAACAACAATAATGACGAGATATACTTCTTAACTATGTCGTTACTTCCCTCGTGTAACAATTGTTTTCCAATAAATTCATCTCACATGATGTGTTTGCTACATGTTGCTTCATAATGTTGCATTCTCTGTTGCATATTTTGTATTCCAATCCATTTATTCTTGACCTGAACAGTCGCGTATTGTTTATTCTTCAACTGGAATTACCTTACACAGCGTCGTGCGTTTTTCAATATTGACTCATACTGAAAGTGCATTTGAGGATGCACAACACAAACACTTCACATTGTGAGCTTCCTGTATTCTATCTATTAAATTAATGTTAAATAGCATCGTATTTAATAAAAATCCTGTGATCTCGATTTTACGCGTAACTCAGACGTTCGGTTTAATCAGTCGGAAAGTTGATTACAAATGGTCATAACGGATTTCTTCAAAGAAATCTACAATTTTATTTTTCACACCAATTTTTGGTGTCATTAAGAAATCCAAATATATGAGACATACAAATAAGTTATCTTTGTACTCTTTAGACCTTTGAGCTATTGATTGTCTATACTTGTTTGAAAACAATTCGCCAATAATTAAACTGGCTGGCTATGATGTTGTGATCCATAACAACAATTTAATGTGCATTAAAAATTCATGAATAACGTTGAGATTCAAAAGAGAATTCGATCACTTTGCATGCTTTGATTTCAATAAACGTGAACAAAGTCAAATAATATATATATATACATATATATGTATATGTACGAAACAATGTTTTCGCAGACGCATACATCAGAATACAGGATTTATTTCAGGTGAGTGAACTCTTGTTATTTTCTCTCTGCTAGTTATGTTTGAATCAATTTATTCTTGTGCTTACTTGAATATGAATGAATAGACATTTTCGATTATAGTTTATTGTTGACCACAGCCACCAGGTTTTATTCCATATAAGACAAGCGACAAAGGTTGATAAGCTGGGATCTATCGACTCCATCAGTTGTCAGTAGAACTCTTCATTTGAATATTCTACACACAGAGACATTTACACTATCAGAATTACATTGTGTGATCTAAGACTGATATGTGATTAAACTTCATTGAACCAATCGTGTAAAAACCAAGGTGTGATTGTCCTCCAGGTCATGTTCATATAGACAAGTGGAAGTGAGTTTCAAAGATTGAAATTAGGCTGATAATCACTAACAACTCAGCTACATCATGCGAATGAACGATAAGTGATCAGAGGAAGAACTTGAGTATATCAAGAATTGAAACTGAATTATACCGATAATGATGTTATTGGTAATAATAATAATGATAATGTTAACAGGAGTCCAGATAATGCTGCTGATAAAGATATTTTTAAATGAATCAAGAATGATAATAAGAAGAGGTGGAATAAAATAATGTATAAATAATGCTAATAATTGTTGTTAATAAGTAAAACATTTCACCATGGTTGATTAGGCGTAACTACTATCGCCTTCCATACATACAGACCTGCTTTATAAATTCTAATTGAACATGCCTCAACGATTGCCCTAAACTTCCCGTTTGTTTTCTGTTGACTGTCAGTAGTGAACGACTTGACAGCATCACTTTCATGTGCGCAGTAAATAAAATGTCTCGTTATTGATCTTTTTGGTAAGATGACTTCAAATGTTTTCAGCCACCTTTGCAAATCCGCTATCATTCGAGGAGAAAATCACCTTCCCGCTCCACCCAAACGTTCTTTTCTACAAGCACACTCTGACTGAACTTACTCACTTTTGATTGTCGATAAATAGCGAACGGTATTTCCCAGATTGTTGAAGCAGTCGTTCGGTGATACTGAGGAACTTGAATTTAGCAGAATCGAAAATTTTCCTCATAGTTTTATCTAGTCCATTTATTACAGTTAAACGATCAACAATTTAGTTAGGATGGAAGCAGATTTATGTTTCAGTAATTTTTAGTCAGTTGTATGAAAAAAGAAAATACCTGTGATGGCTGCAGGTCATCATAACTCACTCTTCAGTGACTCATTATCCAGGTGACAGGTGTTCACATTTCAAATCTCTAATCTTGTAGCAACGCGTCATAATATAAAGCCTTACTGCTTGACGCATTATATTTCACCAAAAGGAAGTATACTCATTCTTTTAGAAAATTAATTTAGTTGTGTTAGTTTGTCATGAAAACTTTCATGTATCCAAAATATCTTCAAAGTTTTATTCAGGTTCCACAGATTACTTAAGTGTATTTCTCTATATCACGATGAATGTCTCTCTGACAATATCCAAAAACAAGTGTAAAAAGCGAACCTAATCGAAAGACCACTTCACAGTTCTGAGAAAAATTATTTCGGAAAATATGATCAGGTTCACTTAGGAATAGTAGTGTTTTAAATATTTTAAAATTTAACCTCACGAGACTTAAATTCGTCATCTCTTCTCGCACATTATAAGATTGTTTTCATGCTGTTGTCATTTTTACATTTTATTCACAGATTTCAGTGCAATACGTGATGGTAGGTTACATTACACCTTATGTCCATCCGAAGATTAAGAGTCAGGAAACACAAAAGCCAATTTTCGCCAACTATGTTTCAGTAAGATTAGCATGATTTGTTGAATAAGCTGATCTATTCTTAGTTCCTAATCAATAAAGCGCTTATGGTGTTGGTCACTGTTGGTTTGGTCGTTTTGTTTACTGCTGTGTAAGATTGAATTAAAGGAGATAATGAAATCTCATCTTGCTTTGCAGGTCAAATATTCCGAAGTTTTTCATGGGACACGTCTATCTGTTGTATATTATGATGTTAGTTGTTCATTGAATATTATTATTTATTCATTGAATTAATTATTCCTCTAATAGATGACGAGTGTAATTCGCTTATAGTACATTGTAATTCTCTATTTGCTCAATCTGTTACATGCCGATAACTTCCGTCATTAGGATAAGCAAGCGCGAGGAAATGAATTCACAAAGCCTTCATTTCGTTGCATTTTCTGGAGTATATTATTCGATTACTTTGCTTGAAGGAACCTAAACCAAATAACCTGGCGTTCATGCCAATTTGGAAATATTTCTGTCAGGAATAAACAATACAACAATGGCTATGCCACCAAATACGTTGTTGATACGTTGGTTAGAAAGCTCTTCGATAATACACAGACCGGGGCTCGATCCCTGGATAACTTTCACTTGATATCAGTGGTCGGGCTGATAAATTTACACTATCGATATCTTATGCTGCGAATTCCATACTTGTACCAGAATACTGTGTGAAATCAAGCTTTAAGAGAGCAAAAATATTTAAAAAACAACCATATTTTGTTAAGTTATGTCAAAATATCTGAACACATAATAAATAAGTAACTTCTCTGTTTTATTCTTGTATTGTTTACTGCTGTAGAGTCACTGTTTGCTTCGTTCCTTATATTCCTACTGAAATATCTGACTTCTCGTTTGAGACCCTGAAATTTCGGAAGCATTCGTGTTGTTTCTAAAGAATGAGTTTGCTCGCCTCATGCACAACACTCCTTTTTCTCACGCCTACAACTAGCTGTTAAACCAAACAAGGTTAAGTAGTAAGTTCATTAGAAATTAAATAGCTGGAAAACTTTCTTGGTTGGTGGGCATTTCATGACCAGCTCGGAAGACTTCCTAATTACTTCTCATAAAATGTGTTTGACTATGCAGTTAGTTTATTTAATTCACACCCAATGATGTTGTTTGAAGTGAAGACGATGTTTATGTACATTTTATCATTAACTTATTATTTGATTTTAAATAGACTCTGACGTATGCTGGTCAAACAGCTTTTGTCATGAGATTAAATTTGTGTTGAATACTAGAAATCAGGATTTGAAATATGTATGCATGTATGTAATTGATAAAAGCAGGAAGATTATCATTTGCAAACTTCATCAGATCTTCATACTACCACAGTAACCTGCGCGTGTAAAGAAATTGGAGAATCACTATGTTCTGTTTCAAATATAATGTTTGTGATGACATAAATCTGCTCTAAAACAGTGATCAAAATTGACAATGATATCAACAAGTAAAATGAAGGATTTATCCTCTAAGGCATGGATCGAGTGTAGAATGTTCCATATAACAAGTATCAGATGGCAATACTACGATTCATACTGGGGTTATTATGTGATGAATGATTTCAATTATTTGATGTTTGGGATGAGTTTTGAATGTTTCCTAATTTATTTTAGATCAGCCGTTGCCATTCTGTTACTCCTAATTGCATTAGTGGGAATAATTCGATCGAACTTTTACGCCGTTACAATACTACTTTGGATTATGGTAAGTATCAGTATTACATTTCCCCTTATAAAACCATGAGAATCGGCATGCGCTTTTATGTGGAAAATGAAATGACTGCTGCGTCATTTCAAAAATGTCTATGGCAGTGGTTATCTTCTCAATGAGATTGCTTCAACAATTTCTGACGCATGCTACTTCCATCATTCAATGAGAGCTATAACAATATACAAAAGTATGAGAAAATATGTGGGGAAGAAGGAAATCATCTTCGTAGACACTTATAAATTCGTGAACAAATAGAACTGATACAAGCATAATAAACACAAGTCGAAATGTACGAATGACCTGAATATTGAAAACCTTATGTGAAACTGGGATCAGTTTTTAACGATATCCAATTCACTGAGTGATTTGATAGAGAAACTCGTGTACAACAAACATTTGAGTCATCGGTCTGAATAAAATCAAGCTGAATAATTCCTGAACAGTCTCCAGTGATACTACTGAATTCAGGTTTTAATTTCATTCGGTTTCATTTCACTCTATCATAAATTCATCAGGTTACTTAATATTTCACAGTGGTATTCCGTTCTCAGGGCACTGACAGGCTGACTGAAGCATCCATTCCCAATTTACAAGGGTAATTGTTATCTACAATATTACAAAACTCCACAGCTCACTGAATTACATACTTCAGTCTATCTATATCATTCGAAATAATATTGTGCACTAGTGAGTAATGTCTCACTTGCACTGTGCAACACGTAGACTGCTTGTTCATGAAACGAATAGTTATTTTCTGCATTTCGTGATAAGGACAGTAACATCACCAACCATCAAAAGAAATGAGGTGGATGTTGCATGTGACATGTGCTTAATTTTCTTACTACGTCTTCACATATCAGATAATAATTACTAAATTATCACTGCTATTGTTTTCTTGATATAGGTTATATTATGGTCTGTGATCTTTGCTGCTGTGTTTTCACCAGTCGAGTGGAAATGTGCTTTGATAGCGTTAGCCGTGACAATTACGGTTACAGTTGGTGTGGTCTTGATGGCCATGAAACCGCCTCCATTGAGTGAAAAGGGGTTCATTGTGTTTTTGTCAATATCAAACGCCCTTGGGGTTTCAGCTCTTGTTTTAAGGATCTGTTATAAGTTGATCACTAAAATGGCAAGTTACATAAATTTATGTATTATAATTATAAAATGGGATAATATCTCAACGTCATTTTAAAATGCCTTGTTGCTTATGATTTCTTTCGTAATAACGCTAAGTGCAATAGACAATGAAATATCAGCTGAGCAAAATAAATCAGACACATGAGCTGTTTACTTTACTAACATTCGATTTCTTCAGCACATGTTTGAATTTTGAAGGATTCGTTTTGTGAGAAATTTTCACCTCACCACTGAAATTTGATAGATGCCACACTCATCATTGGAACGTTGTTCTCACTCTACGTAGCTGGTTATCCACTGAGTGATAATGATTAGAAGAGGATTCATGAAACAGCCTAGAAATTTTTGTAAAGTATGTTGAGTGACATTCATACACATTCCGGCATTTCTACTGCCATTACTGTAATTTTGGTAAAACTTATCCAGTTCCGATTCAAAACAATGCTAAGTAGTTCAGATACAGTTTAATTTGACGTCACTGTGTCCAACGGAAGACATTTTAGTGTGTTATAATTATTATCAATGTTTACATGTCACCAGTGTTTACTTCGGTATATTGGCTGGTATGATAATTTACATGCTACCTTCTTTCTGCATTTCTTAGAGTTCGATATTCTGCATACTGCTAGCAGTTCCAGTCGCGTTATTCATACTCTCCGTAAGTTTTCCATTAAATCACTGCACTTGTAATCACCACAATATAATTTTTGCCGTTTAATTGCTCACAGCACATCAGGTGCGGGATATCACTAGTATGCGGCAGAAATCAGTCGTTATATGTTCCTATTAAATAAATTTGCACTTTGTTACAAAGTGCCAACTGACAGTCGAATTAAACTGTAAGTGATGTTAAACCCTCGGTCAGAGCAATGCTGGAAATTCTATGGAATCTAAAACCTGAATTATGATGAAAGTCAATCAAACAGTATGAAACGTTCTGTGAAACTTTATAACTAAGCTTAACACACTTTTATGATTTTCCTGAATGCTGTGACTAAAAGAGCAAATTAGATTTTGGTTATTAAAAAATTTCCACCAATCACTGACATTTTCATTTGACTGTGATCCTCAATTCTCCTGATTCCTACTGTTCGTAGACGGTGTAAAAATACGCTAATTGGTAAATTTCAACATGATTTCTATTACGAATACATGTAACATACATCTGATGGAGAATAAAGACGTTTGATAATCTCAAGTGAAACTGTTGCATGGCGATGAAGAAGGATCCTTCACAAACTAGCCATTCAACTGAATTGATTGCTTAAGACAAGCAATAAAGTTTAATAAAGCAGGATTTCATGAATTCATCAGATTTCGGTTGACATCGTCAGCTGAATACTTCACATACACGGATATATATACTTTTGAAATTACATTGGAGTATATAAAACTGATTGGTAAACAAACTACATTGAATTAGTCATGCAGACAAGCAGGTGCGAATGCTTCCCAGGTCATGTTCAAATAGATAAGGGCAGAGAGAGAGAGAGTATGAGAGATCAAAATTAAGATAAATTGCATTACGCTTCATCTACATCACCTAGTCTTTAGAGAATATAGCAAGAATAGCAAACAGAGTAATATCAATAGTAGTGGTTATAACTGTTATTATTATAATTGTAAGAACCTGAAGAGAATTTATTGAAAAGAATATTCATTTGTGTCTGAATTTGTTTTGCTTCTTCACAATTTAGGTGATGTTTATTTTTGTCAATATCCGAAGGTTGATAATGTGGTTGTTTCCGCCCAACTCCATGGGTTTTATTCTTGCCTTCGTCATTTGGTGTCACATGATAAGTTTATTCGCACAAATTTATTCCAGCCTAACATCATGTGTGGCCGGATTTTGTAACACGTTAAAATAACACTTATTTGTGGATTGGTTGCCCAGCTATATTCTTTGAGCATGCATCATCATTTTATTATTGTGCCCAAATTTCCAATTATTCATATGGAAATCCGCCTGCGATTTCACCTGTGTTTACATCTTTTGTATACTAGTGAAAAAAGTAATTTTTGTAAACACTAATTGCACAAAAATAAACGAAATTATCAGCGACAAATATGCACCAATTTATGATTGTTTTTCAGATGTTTGTGTGCTAAAATGATGCATATTTCAAAATGTCTTCTGATGATACAGTGAAAGTTAAATGCTTAGCACAGCAAACGTTCTGTCAGTTTGTGAAGATGCTTTCATGGTAGAAATGTGCGCCAATTTGAATTAATACGTTGAAAAGTACATTCGAATTACAGTCTAGTATGTTAAGAAAAACATAAGGGATCTCGGTCGGTCAGCATTTTCAATAAACTAAGCTGGACAGTAAGGTGTGTTGCGTATGGGAGATGTATGTTTATTTAAGTAATAATATGTGTTGTCTTGTTTATGAAATTGGTTTCAACTACTGATGAAGAGCGTAAGTGCAGGATGATGAAACAGTTACCATCGACCGACTCAGGTGATGAATTGGCCAACCAAACAGCTTTCTTTCAGTAAAAGGAAACACTAGGGAACTTGCAAAGTCCAACTTAATTACACAGATGATGTAATACTGCACAGACATTTCGCGATGTGTTATTTGTAAATTCCACCTGTTCATTTTATGTGTAACATAGTACTGTATTTAATAAAAATCCTGTGATTTCGATTTTAAACATAAAAAAGAGTACAATTTCATTCAATGGAAAGTTTAACTACAAATTATCGTTTCGGATCTCTTGGAAGAAATTGACAGACTTTACATCTCAGTATTTAGATTTCTTAGCAAAGTCAAATGAATTCGAAACACATTAATTTGTTTGATTCGAAATTATCATTCTTCTTCAAAGACCTTTGCTTCATTTAAGGCATATATTCAATTTGAAAAAAATCTGTTAATTTACCAGTTAGCTCATTACGATGGTGTTTCGAAAGGCGACATGTTACTTAAATATATATTTGAAGATTTCATAAATAATAAACACAATCCAAGACAGAATGGAATTTGATCTCTTAGTATACTCAATGGTGATTTTGATAACTACGAACGAAGTCAAATTGTATATATATATATATATATATGTATATATATATATATATACGAAAGACTACGTGAATTTTTTCTAAGGTATATACATTTGAAGTGAGAAATCACTTAAGTTGAGTGAGTTATTGCTTCATCTAATCTGGTGGTTGTAAATGGATTGATTTATTCCTGAGTTTATCTATATATGAATGAATAGATGGTATCCATTATAGTCTGATGTTGATCACAGCTGATGACGCTTTATTCCATTAAAGATAAGCAGCGAAGTTCAATAAAGCGAGATTTTATGAATTCAGCAAATATTGGTAGAACTGTTCAGTTGGATACTCTATACACAGAGATGTTCACACTAGTAAAATTAAATTGGAAGATAAAATGACTGATAAGCGAATAAACTACACTGAGAAAAGGGGAATGGAGTTTGAGAGACTAATATTTAGACAATAATGATTTATGGTTCAGCTACACCGCATACATGAACAATTAGCCATCAGAGAAAGAAATCGCATGTATCAAGAATTACATACTGATAACAATACTAGTGGTAATGCTAATAAGTTTAAAATGAGTTCAGATAATGCTACTAATAAAAGATAGATTTAAAAGAATCAGGAATAACAGGAGGTAGAATAAAGAAGTATTGTTGATAAAAATAATAGTTAGTAAGTAAGACACATTACTGTGGTAGATTGATAGTGACTGGTATTTCCTTCTGTACACAGAGGCCTGATTTACAAACTTCAATCGCTAAAGCCTGCACAATAACAGCATCTCCGTGTTTGTTGTTTGTTGTCGTACAACAATGAGTGACTTGACGGAATCACTTTCTTGTGCGTATTCTACGAGACGCCTTATTATTGAACTCTTTGGTAGTTTGAATCCGCCTGTTTCAACCGCTATGGTAACTCCAACATCATCCGAGCAGACAGTCACCTTTGCTTACGACACAAGAATTTGTTTTTACAAATACACTCAAATTGATATACACAGATGTAAGCCTAAGAGACCGATGAGATCTCTTTATCCGATTGTTGAACCGCTAGTTTGTTGACACCAAAGAAAGACGAGTTTCACAGCATTATGAATTATCCTCACAGTATTGTCAATTCCATTTATTCCATTTGCACTATGAACATTTTACTTAAGCGTTCGTTTTATATTTTGTGAGAGAATTGGACCTGTAGTGGTTGCATATCATGCAAGATGACTTTTCAGGGATTTATTATGGAGGTGCCTAATATTCACATTTAATCCACAATGTTTAACTCCTTATATAAACTCACACTGTACATTTAACCATATGCAAAGAAATTTACTTTTATAGAAATTACATTTAGTTGTGGTAGTCTGTCACTATTGCTGTAGTGTAGCCAAAATGTAATTAGATTTTTATTCAGATTTTAAAACTTATTGAGGCATATTCGTCCATATAAAAAACTATCTCCCTATGAAAATCCACAAGCAAGCATGTATAACAAATTTTATTCAACTGTCATTATTCATTTCTGAAAAATACACTGTCGGAAACAATGAACAAATTTAAGTTATTGTTATTGTTTTGTTACTGGTAATATTTCTTGCAAAATTGCCAAAAACAAAACTTATCATTGTGTGTAAACCACTGAAATGTAATTATACTTTATTTGACAAGTCAAACAGATTAAATGAGAGAAAGCATCACTAACTGACCAAAATGTGATAATCTGTCAAACCGACAAGCATATTGTAGTCAGGTGCATACATTCCTAAATGCATGCGAAAAGTGTGAATTATTCAGAGGAACATTCTACTCTAAATTTGGTCTACGATAACCGCTTCTTCAAAATATGAGTTTGATTTCGAATTTGTAAAATGTCTACTAAGTAGTTGAGACGCATAGACTGTCTCTTATAAAATACATATCTGATTGGAATTCTACCATCATAACATTTAACAGTATTTCTACCATGGAATGTGGTGATGAAAAGTAATCTTCTATCACTTACAACGTTTTATTTCTTTACAGCTTAGATGATGTTTATTTGTGTCAATAGGCAAAAGTGGATGACGTGGTTGTTTCGGCCTAACTCCGCAGAATTCCTTCTTTCCTTCCTTATTTCGTTTCTAATGCTGCACCTATTTACACAAATATATACGGGCATAGCATCATGTGAACTTCAATTTTGTGTAACAAAAAGCAGTAAACAGTTATTTGTGGGATGATTGTCGGATTATTTTGACTGAACTTGAATCATCACTTCATTCTTGTATCAAAATTTATGAACTAATACATAACAAAGTATATCGTTCGTTTCACCTGTGTTCACGTCTTCTGTGTTTTGAAAATACGGAACTCCATTAACATTAAGTGCATTAAAAAACAAATCGGTGACAAATCTACATCTATTTGTGACTGTTTTCCGAACGTCTGTATACTAAAATGATGTGTGCCAGAAAATTTCTTTGAAAAATACAATCAAAATAAAAGTGCCAACACTGATTCCACAGTACAGCAAATGTCCTGCCAAATAATGAAGATGATTTCTTGCTAAAACTGCTCGCGACTATGCATTCATAGCATTAGATGTTCATTCGAATTTCCGTTCAGTGTTATTATTGTGAATGTAGAACCTGAGCATTGTGGCCAAATGTATTTCCGACTTCCCAATTAGACCATTGGCAAGAAGTATTAAATAATGAAATCACGCGAATGAAGGTTATGTTACTAGTGAATAACTGCCCAGCAGAATTTACTCAAAAATATATGAAGAATCACAGAGAAACTAAGACTACCAATACAAATGACGACAATAATATAGACTCCAAAGTCTATGTAGCACTGTCGTATAAAGAAGGAACGTCAGTAGCCTTATGTAAGATAATTGATGAGGCTAAAATATGGGTGATATGTGAACCAACTAACCAACTCTTCCAGAGATAAACTTTGTCGGCTTAAGCACACAACAGATCTAATTAATAAAAATAAAACAATTTTCTTAATACCATAAAATGACTGTGAGGTCAATTTCTTGGGTCAAACTAATAGGTCAGGGTCAACTAGTTTATCGCAACATCAAAGTCAGCTAGACCAAGAATAGTTGACTCTGCTAAATTAAATAATTCAGAAAAAAGCTCAGCCATTATATTGCAGTCATTTACATGTAATCGGGAAATAGGGTGGGACACGGTGAGAGTAATGAAAACAATTATAGTTAGGTAGAGAGAGAATTAAATCTTTGTTTATCGATTCAACATGGCACACGTGCAATGTGGCTGACGCAACGCATGTACTGGAGATTAGGAAAGTGGCAACAAACAAAAACAGGAAGTGCGAACGAGAGAAAGTCAGAAAATATAGATGAGACACATTGCGGAACTCCGTGACTAATTTGATATGATTTATGCAAGAAACGTCATCCAGTAACAAGAATAATTGATTTTCCAACAGATTAGCATATTCGGAGAATCAATCTTGACCATGAGATATGCTGCCTGTAAAAGAAACACTAAAACATGGCTTGTTTCTCGTAAACACGTGAGAATGTTACCAAGCCATTCAGAAACCTGTCCAACATATAAGAAATAATTACCAGATGATATTGATTATCAAATATCAAAGAAATGAATGAATCGCACATGAGATAACTGTTTCCTTTGACATCATTTTCTATTGTCTTACACATAAAAAGTGGTTTCACTGACTGAAATGGATCGTACGTGTAGCCTGATGAAATTGTTGTCAGCTTCTGAGTGAAAGGAAATCTAATGCGGCCAGCAAATCTTTCTCTGAGTAAACACAAATACTGGATGGCGTGTGAAATCATGCATACTCAGAGAGATGGTGTAGAAGATCTGTAGCTCAGGTGGACAGTTCTCATAACTGTGTAGCTTAGCAGTATGATTTTCATCATTCATCTAGAGTTCTACATAATGCAAGTTATGCTGAAAATATCCTCTGTCAGCTGGGTTATATCAGTCAAAGAATATTGTCAGCCGAATAACTGTAACGCATTTTAACAGTATGGATTTTATTATTTATCAAGGGCTTTACATAATCCAATTTACGCTTAATAACTGTAATGAAATTAACCATGCCATCGAACTCATCTATGTCTTGTTGAATTGAATACCACGGTTTTAATCGTTTATATGAAGCAAATTCAATGAACATATTACTCAGCCATGAGACGCAGAATTTTGCTGAAAGTAAAATGGTCACTGAATGTTCCTACTGATTGGAGCTCACTTCATCATACTACTTGAGGCTTTCTTCCACTTAGACAGTGTTCATGTCATGACGAACGAATTTATATTTCTGTGAAGATTATGTGATGGCACCGCCTTATTGTTCTTCACTGATCGCCATACATTTTCTTCCCCATGAATAGTATACTCAATCAACAACTGTTTGCAGAATTCAGCACTCATTATCCCTCACTTAAATGAACATATGAAGACTAGAATGAGTGAAGAGTTCAAGTAATGATATTAAAATTACCACGGTGTACCTATGATCGTCGATATCACTTTCGATTTCACATCAATTAGTACATATTATAACTGTCATCTGAAGCACGCAGAAGCGTTTATATATTATGAAGATAAACGTGTGAGTCGAATGATACAGTGGTTTTAAACACTCGAAGTAATTGCAAGTAGATATCAAGGTGGTGTGATTCAGTAAACAGACGGTATTTATGCATGAATCCGTCTCACAACGTGCATAATTACATACGTAAATGACAGAAAACAGTCACGATTATGGTAGAAACAACTAAATTTACCATGTTTTCACAAATATGTAGCTGTTTTTTATCTTTATGAGGTTCATTTCAAGCAATACTTCACACAGTATAACCAAATTTTCAATGCTTGAATAATCGGTTTCAACAAATCGGAGAAAATAACCGGAGAAAAAATAAGTATCTTACGCAGCAACACCAAAATGTCACTTCTTGACAGATAAGTTTCAACAATTTAGAGAGAATAATGTATTTATCTCCATAACATGCGATTTATTGAAACTGAAACTTTCGAATAAAAAGACGTTGCGATTTTCCATTTTGTTATTCTTCATCCTTCTGCTTGATCGTTTCGGAATGCATGTTATCCGAAGAGTAGTTTTCGTGCTGGTATGTCTCACTGCAGTACAGGCCGGAATCAGCATTTTAACTGATATTTCACTTAGAGAAAACCAGAATAATACCAGTGATTACCAGTTATTAGCCCCTTTTCGATTACTTTGTTACTTTCTTGGTGTTTAACCTTACTCATATATAGCCCAATTTCTTGTAATCGTTCTCGACAGTGAATAAAGACGTAGATATGTGATAAGACTATCTGAGATGTACTGATAAGATGTATCACAATTTTAGGTAGAATCACATTCTTTCTGTTTAGATTTTCCTCAGAACATTTGACTTTTTCCATTTGTGACTTCATGCAAATTAATGCTCTCAGATAGATATCAACGGCGATTTTGATGACACTACACAAAATTCCATTTAGTTAGTGGATATATTTTAGTTAAACAGAGTACGAATACCGAAGTCCCCTCAATGTTTCGCAGAAATAGAACAGGTTTCATAATTTCCATAATGGATAAGATTTTATTTTGATAAATCACAGTGTTGTACAGTTATATTAACTGATGACGTTTCGAGCACAAACTATAATCATATGATATGATTATGAGCAATAGTTTGTGCTCGAAACGTCATCAGTTAATATAACTGTACAACACTTGGATTTATCAAAATAAAATCTTATCCATTATGGACTTATACTCTACCACAGTGCTCAAGATTGATACTTATATTCATAATTTCCAGTCACAATTTTGATATGCATATATATATATGTATCTACATTCATAAATTTCATTTCTGCACAGTGAGTTTTGAAGGAATAGGTTCCCAAATTCTAAGCTGTGCACTTCACTCATATCAACCAATTATGCCATATCGCACCAGACACTCAAATAAGACTTTTATTTTTGAAAAGCAACATTTCATTACTTATGAATGATTAGTATTGGAGAATTTATGCTGTATAAACGTTATGTAGATAATACTCGCATTATTGGTAATAATAGCAAATCCATTGAAAACTTTCTTACCATGTTTAATCACATTCATCCAAATATCCGAGTGAATTCCGAACTAGTATCATTATTAGCCTCTTTTAGATTAACTTGTTTACTTCTTTGTGTTTTACCTTACTCATATATAGCGCAATTTTTTGACTGTTTTCATCCTCCTAGACACTGAATAAAGAAGTGGATGTGTGATAAGATTATCTGAGAAGTACTGCTCAAATGTATCACAGTTTCCAAGTAGAGTCACATTCCTTCTGTTGGGATTTTCCTCAGAAGATTTGTCTTTCCCCATTTGTGAGTTCAAAAAAGTTGACGCTCTCATATAGATGTCAATGGCAATTTTGATGACACTACACATATTTTGATCCAACTGAATTATCATAAAGTTAGTGGATCACAAGAAATGTGTAATTGTCGAGTAAAATGAAATCTCTTTGTCAACAGATTGGCCACGTAGTTATGATTAAGGCAAATGGTGAAAAGCCAGTCTAACTAATTCCAAAGACATATGCAAAATTTAGGAAGGCATTAGCAAGAAAAATATTGCAAGATAATATCCATATTCCACAAGAACGCATGATGGGACAATACTTTCGTCTCAGCAGTTTTGCTCCTATCCAGTGTAAATGTTCCATATTGAAATGTCTGTTTTTAAAAACCCATTAAAATTTGCACTATCGATACATTTACTGATGATCTGCAGTAAATACATTCAGTTCAACTATAATCGTTATTATTTCTTTAGGTTCCAAGTGGAACCTAGAGCTTCAGCAACATATCTTCACTTTGTTGTATTTTCTGCCATCATCTTCAGCTGAGTCAACGATTGCTCATAATCTCTCATCTCCTTCTCCTACACACGTTCTCATCCTTGTCATAGGACGATGCACTCGTTACTTCCCATCTGGATCCCACTCGAGGGACTGGTGTGCAGTGTCATTCGGCATCCTCCATAAACTATGACCGATCTACCTCCACTTTCTACTACATAGTTTATGAGCGATCGGCTCTTGCTTGCTTAGTTGTCAGAGCTTCTTGTTACTTATTATTTCTAGACAGAAATTCGATCTTCAGTATGGAGTCAGCGAAGTCAGCTATTAACAAAGGTCTGTAACTTGTTGAAGATGCTTTTCGTAACACACAGTACTAAATTCTGAACCTTTAAGAGGAGTTCACTGAATGACTTCGCATATAGGTTAGAAATCTCAATATTGTTGTTCATGATAGCTGATTGCAGGAGATCGCCAAACTGGTTTCACGTCAGTGATGGCGCGTCTCGCTCTTCCGATTCTCACCTGTTTTGACGTCTTTATCCGTTCCAACTACGTGTGGGTGCAAGTATCCTTCATGATAAGTGATAGAATTAATTTCTGTTAAATCTTTCCCGTTGATGGAGGTTGGTGCTGGTTGTTGTTGCAGTTAGTGGTGTTTGGTTGTCTCCATCCTCCCTACGTTCACTTGGAGTCCCGTCTTCGCTTCTTCTCCAGCCTGTCTCTTGATTCTCTCCTGAAGGTCCTTCGAGTTTGTTTGACATTAGACATATATCACCTGCGAAATCCAGACCCACTGGAGTCTTCTTATAAATGGTCAAGTGTATTACTGTCCCTTCGCTTTCCACTTAGTCTGACGCATAATCCAGTCCACCAGAATTAGGAACATCAACGGTGATCATAGGAAGCTGGACTACATTTACTTCGATCGCCACTCTGTGTGCCAAGAATATCTTTAAATTGAACGCTGGCGAACAGTTGTAGATAGAAGCGTGTTGGAAACGCTTTCAGTGACATTACCTGAGAGATCTAGAAACACTGGTTGAAGACTAGTGTTGAAATCCGAATTTTCTCAGTGTTGCTTAACTCAGTAAATTTTCACATGCAGTTCAGATTAACGAACTCCTGTTTTGATTTCAGTATCCTGACTGGCTTTGCATCCTGATCGTTTCTACCTCTAGTTGAAAGATGCTGTCCTGGTGAGCGAAACAGAAGATGCATTTAATACTTTCCAACATGGAGGGTGATTAGTGCTTGTTGACGGTGGTAAACTATCTTCATCACCTCTGATTTTGATGTTCGCTTGAAGTCGTGTGCTCATTTGTTTTCGCTGATGAGTCTTCGGCGATTTTGGGAATGAGACAGAAGTCCTCTACGAACTTCAGATCCTTTGGGGTCTAAAGTTATTCTGCAATTGCTTCTAATTTTATTCTTCGTGGTCTGTCTCAATACCCAGTTCATCACAACTACCAGGAAAATGCTCGGTTTTGGTAGTCAATACCGCAAAAATTAGAAAGGAATGAAGAATGCAAACGGATAGAAAGTTTCAGTTAAATTAGTCTAGGCCAAGTGTAGGAAAAAACAAACTTCTTCTGCATAACAAGCTTTGAATTTTTGTCTCGAATTCCTATGGATTCAGCTTTGCTCAGAAGTTGAATTCCAAATCTTTGCTGAAGGTTCTATGAAATGCGATAGATAAATTTGAAGGCGGCTCATGCGGTGACTTGTTAATCGCTTTCAATCAAACGAGACAAAGTTGAACTTCTAATACACTTCATTCTGCTTTTAACATACGATCAAGGAATTTGCACATTGATGCGTTTTTTGAGCTGTCTAGTAGTTTGCCCTACATACCTACCTCCACAGCTACAACTATTAAGTCGTATGGCCAGATAGCCTATCTCTCTCTTGAGTGATCTTAACTCTACGGTTGCAAAATGACAAACACATGGTGGAGGTAATATAGGTCCGTTTCATCGCTGCGAACAATCTTTGATGTAAGACTTAATCAGCCACATAGGTACTAAACCATGGTTTAGAAAACAACTGTTTCTTTTATACTGTGGTCAGTCCCTACTTGTTGTACATGTTATTCGCGTATCTCCTCAAAAATTTACGGGGAGCATATACTGGGACCAGCGTATTTGTAATGCATCCTTATTCTATTTCTAAGGGTGTCATCAGTTCGGATACTTCATGCTCCATTTGTCAGCCTTCTCACGAAAATGATTTTGTCTCTCAATAGTTTGTCTATATACTTCTGTCTTCAGTGACAAATCCTCTGTTCTGCTCAGCTGGACTTCGAGAAAATGTTACAGACCATCTCGAGCAATGGATATGGATCGTTATTAACAAGACACGAACTCGGTTCATCGTTTTTGCGATAGTCAGAGGCTTAGGCGAGCGACAAGCCTGATGTAGGTAGTTCTCTTAATAGGCTGTTTTTCGGGCCTATGGCTCTACCAGCTTCGGAAATGTATTTTCCATGTCTTTTGGCGGCCGAAATAGGGCTTTGTGCCATTCAAATCTTCGGAGTTACAACGGCGTAGTACTCCGTAAGTTTGAAATGAGGCTTTTAATACTCCGTTTCTAGGTAGACCAGTAAGGTTTTAAACGTCACACTTTTGAACTAGCCTCTTCACTTCTGTGACTGATTCATGCGTGAAGGAAGCCTACTGAATGACACGGAGATGATGCTCCCAGTATTCGTGATGATTTTCATGGTTTAAATAATATATGAAATGTAGTTAGTAATTGCCCACGACGATAAAATTCACACTTGAAATGAAATGTAAGTGCAAGATGGATTTTTCCGATGTGAAGCTATCATGGACGAGTCACTGGACTATGAAGAAGTCAGTGTATACAGACCAATTATGGAAAAGTTAACTGGGAAATTCGTACAGCTGGCAGAAAACGAAACGTGGTTCGATTATTTACCATTCTTTTTCTCCTCATAGAATGGTGGTAGGGAAGAGTCAAATCTTCTGCGAAACAACAAAATCGAGAAAGGCCGACTTTGCACGGAAAACAGTAACTTGTCTTAGCAATGTATTTCCCACTCTCCAATCATAAGTGGATTAATGAATTCATCATGCAGGTTACTGAAAATTAGAAGGCTGAATGAAACAAAGTTGAAGTTAGTGCATTCGTGAGAAAGGAAGATTATGAAATAATAGAGAAGATTTGTAGCTCAGGTGGATGATTTGCAATTTATAGTGCTAAATATGCCGCTGATGATGTTGTCCAGAAGGACGACGAAAGCTCCGGAACTAAACAATCCAGCTCAGAGAACATTATTAATCGCAAAAAGAAGATTATCCAGGATAGAACCAACCCAATTTATAGAAAGTATCATTACGTGCTACCTAGCGTATTCTGTGGTGCCCTGCACAATTTTTCAAAAACTTAATTCAGCTGGTGTCCACACTCAGAACTGTAGTTCAAAGGGACTTGTTAACACAAAAACTACTCATTGGAATCTATGCGTACCAAGGTAATGAACGAAGAATATTAGATCACTAATTGTGATAGTAGTTGCAATTGAAAATACTCCTCAACCTCCAATGAATTATTCAACGATTACGTCAAAATCGCTGTGCCATTAGGCTACTATGAATTCGAAATTCAATGGTTTCACAAATTTACCAATAATGGTTTTGATAGTATAACACGATAACCAATTAATGTAAGATCACAATTAACCAGCGGTTAGTTATTAAATTTGATTCTTACGCTCAGTAATCGTAATATAGAAAGACAGAGTGCCTGAGAATGTTGAATCACTCATTCATTACACATCAAAGAGTGAGCACAAAATTATGTGGCGTATCCGTTGTTTGTGTTTGAGAAGACAGGCGGTAATAACAGAATACAAATTCGCAAGTGATCTTTGTTTTCGTAAACAGAGTGTTGAATCTCTGTTGAATTAAATGACGAACAGCGAGCTTATATCACCCCATTTGAAATTATGCAAAACTTCCTTACAGTAATTCTAGCGAAAACATTCTTTGGCTGACACAACAATAATGACTGATAATAAGTCGTTTGATGTCATGTGTTTCACCACAACTTGCACCGTTTAAGATTCTGGACGAATAACAGAACTTCAATGGTAAGTTGTCTTGTTTATAGAATAGTTCAGCTGAACTACAGATCGTATACATCATCGGTGTTTGTTTCTACTGAAAGTTAATTGTTTTGGTGTCCCTGTCTTGTGATTGAATCTTTCGTTGATAACTGTTTCATCATCCTGCACGTACGCTCTTCCTCAGTAATTGAAACTAATGTTGTATACAAGACAACACATATCATTGGTAAAATAAACAAGTCACTCTTAGGCCACTTCCATACACAACACACCCCACTGTCGAGCGCAGCGTTTTGAAAATGCACACCGACTGAAATCCCTTAGTATTATTTAAATATGCAAGACTGAAATTTGAATGACACTTCTCATGGTATATATTCAGAATTTCGCACAATTATACTCTAGAATAACCTCGCCTAGATTACTATGTCACTAGTATTTTAGCCGGTCCCAAGCCGGATAAAGAGGGAGGGTTGGAGCGTGGTGCTAGCAACTCCACCCCGAAAACTTAACCAAATCGCTACTAAAACTTCAACGCACAAATATATTCAAAATTCAAAACACACAAACAGTAACCTTATTTTTCTCTGGAATCGAGGAAGTGAAATGACGCAGGCTGGTGAAAGCCTTCGGGAAGCCAGTCAGCCGATGTGCCTTCTTTCGATGAAAGCAAAAATAAGGATGGGGACGTGGAATATTCGTACAATGTACGAAACTGGAAAGGCTGCTCAGGTAGCCGCAGAAATGAGGAGATATAGAATAGAAGTGTTGGGAATCTGCGAGAGCAGATGGAACGGATGTGGAAGGTGCCAACTGCCAACTGCCAGCCAGGTTCAACTCAAAAGGAAAACAAGGTTCGCAATCATTCAATGCTACGCGCCTACAAACGCCTCAGAACATGAGAAGAAGGAGGATTTCTACAGTCAACTACAAACAGTAATGGAAAACGTGCCAAAGAGCGATATCAAAATCCTGATGGGTGACATGAATGCGAAACTGGGAGGAGATAATACAGGAAGAGAAATCACCATGGGTCGCGAGGCCCTCGGTGAAATGAACGACAATGGTTAACTCTTCTCAGACTTCTGCGCCTTCAATGATTTGGTGATTGGTGGCAGTGTGTTCAAACACAGGCATATACACAAGGCGACGTGGATTTCACCAGATGGACACACCAAAAACTAGTTAGACTTCATTTCAATCTCAAGGAAGTGGAGACGGAGCCTACTGGACACAAGATCGAGTAGAGGAGCAGATGTGGGTTCAGACCACTATCTAGTACAGGGGACTTTCAAAGTGAAGCTGAAAGGCTCAAGGATACCTGGGGATAGGCCACAATGCAAGTTCAACACTCGAAAATTGAAGGACACAATCACATAGGACATTTTCACTGCAACTGTCAGAGCAAAGCAGGAAACACTACGTGGCACCACTGAGGAATCATCTGTGGAAGACCATTGGAACTCTCTGAAGGTAATTTTCAACGAAACGTGCTCAACGGTTTTAGGAAGAAAAAAGAAACAAGACAAGGAATGGCTCACAACGGACACTTGGAAGCTAATAGAGGAGAGGAGAATGGTGAAAGAAAAAATGATTCAATGCAAAGACGGACGAGAGAAAGAGACGCTGAGCTCAACTTACACAGCACTGGACAAAGAAGTGAAGAAGAGTGTCAGGATGGACAAAAGACAATTCTACGACAACCTGGCTACTGAAGCTGAGAAGGCAGCAGGCAAAAGGGACCTGAGGACACTATATCAGATAACCAAGTCTCTATCCGGGAAGAGATCAACACAAGTGAAACCTATAAAAGACAGCCAAGGGAACCCAATTACCAAAGAAGAAAGACAGATTAAACAATGGGCGGACCACTTCGAAGGACTCTTGAACCGACCACCACCTACAACTTGTCCAGAAATGCCAACAACATCACGTACACAACTGCAAGTTGACACCAATCCTCCAACGAAAACTGAAGTCATGAATGCAATCAAGCTTCTGAAAGCTACAAAAGCAGCTGGACCAGATGGAATACCCCCGGGAGCACTGAAAGCGGACCCAGAGACGACAGCAGATATGCTGACTCCAATAATGCAGAAGATCTGGAAAGAGGGAAAGGTGCCTACTGACTGGAGATAAGGTTACCTAGTGAAACTACCAACGAAGGGCGACCTAGAACTCTGCAAGAACTGGCGAGGAATCATGCTCCTGTCGACGCCAAGTAAAATCCTGAGTCGCATCATCCTGGAGAGTATAAAGGACGCACTGGATACAGAACTCTGACCAGAACAAGCTGAATTCAGGAAAGGCAAATCATGTTCTGACCAAATTGCAACTCTACGCATCATCATCGAACAAAGCATGGAATGGCAATCAAATCTCTACCTCAACTTCATAGACTTTGAGAAGGCCTTCGACAGCGTTGACCGCGAAGTAATTTGGAAACTACTCGAGTACTACGGCGTACCGCAAATATTCATCAACCTTATTCAACAACTGTACGACAACGGCAAATGTCAAGTGATCCACAACGGAAAACTCAGCGAAGCGTTTGGAGTAAACACAGGAGTCAGACAAGGGTGCTTATTATCACCAATGATATTCCTAATTGTGGTGTACTGGATTATGCGTCAGACAGTGGGAAACGAGAAGACAGGGATATCCTGGACCGACGTGAAGAACCTAGAAGACCTGGATTTTGCGGATGATTTATGTTTGATGTCACACAAATGTGAAGACGTACAAGCAAAAACCGACAAACTGGTCGAAGAAGCAGCAAAGACAGGACTGCAGGTGAACATAGACAAGATGGAGGTTATGAAAATAACCAAACAACCAACAACAACAACAACAGCAGAAACATCCAGCGCCAATCACCATCAACGGGAGGGATTTGAAAGAGGTTACTTCATTCACTTATCTAGGGAGAATTGTCTCAACCACAGGAGGAACGGACGAGGATGTCAAATCGAGAATCGGGAAGGCGGGAAACACATTCATCAACCTGAAACCAATCTGGAAATCTTCGTCACTCAGCCTGCATCAACAACAAAATTCGGATTTTCAATACAAACGTCAAGTCAGTTTTGCTATACGGATCAGAAACCTGGCGGGTCACCAAGAATATTTTCAACAGGTTGCAGACCTTTATCAACAACTGTCTTCGCTCTATACTGAAGATCAGATGGCCGGAAAGAATCACAAACAAGAAACTATGGGAACAAACAAAACAGGAACCAATTGCCCAACAAATATGCAGAAGAAAGTGGAGATGGATTGGACACTTGCTGAGGAGGCCGCTGGATGACATCGCGCGTCAGGCCAGTGCTCGAGTGGAACCCGAAAGAGAAGCGGCGAGTGGGACGTCAGTGCAAGGGTGACATGGAGGAGATCGTGTGAAGAGGAACTGAAACAGTATGGATTAACATGGATGCAAGTGAAAAGTACAGCACAAGACAGATGCGAGTGGAGGCGTGCAGTTGAAGCCCTATGTTCCACTAGGAACCCAAGGGAACAATAATACTCCATAACCATCGTTTCAAATTGAAAGGTCGTTTTTTTGCTGTAATCAGAAATAGACATTCAAACTTTGGTTGTGTCTTCAGAAGACATTTTAAAGCACGCATCAGTTTAGCACACTAACATCTGAAAAACAATCTGAATTGGGTGCAGATTGGTCGATGATAATTTCCTTTATATTTATTTATTCTTTATGAAGATTACTTTATTGATCGGTGTACAAAGACGTAAGTACATGTGCAATTGAAAGCAAAATTCGATATGATTAAATGGAAATTTTAGTATAATAATTATATGATGAATGCTCGAAGCAAATAATTCGACAACCATTCCACAAATAACTGCTCAATTTATGATGTGAAACAAAATCCAGCTGCACATAATGTTAGGCTGAAATAAACTTGTAAGAATAAACTTATCATTTGACACCAAATGAAGAAGGCAAGAATAAACTCGAAGGAGTTAGGCGGAAACAACCAACTTATACACCTTCGGATGTCACCGAAAATAAGGATCACCTAAAGTGTAAAAAGAGGCAAAACGAATTCAGCTACAAATGACTATCGTATATGAGCATACAGTTTTCGGAAATGCGTATTCCATATTGAGAATAAATGTTAATTTTTACGACCACAGTGACAATAAAACAAGTTGAAGTCCCATGCGCCTCCACTACTGATGAATTATTCGAGAATTCATTATTAGCTTCCATGTTATGCTTGATATGATTTCTGTTACACTTACGTCAGTAGTCAACACAGACGATAGCTGAAGTGGAGTGATTTTTCGAAAAATTCATATTTTTCGCATGTATCTGGAAATGTTTGCTTCTGATAACATCCTGTATCTCTTTTTGACGGACATTTTCAGAATACTAATGTAATATTTGTGCATCGGTGGCACAGTGGTAGATTGCTCGCCACCCCGCATGTGGACCGGGATTCGATTCCCGGGCGACGCGCACCTTTGCATCGATAAGCCAGAAACGAGACCAGTAAGAAGGATAGGTTGGTTATTAGGCTAGCGACATCAAGCCTTAAAAATCAACACCACTGCTCCAGAAACTTCAAGCCTCTAGCTTGAAACCCTAACCTTCACTGGGAACGTAAAAGAATAGGAAGATGCAGTACTACCTTTTGTTATTTATCTTTTTTGACAAGTATTCACCAAAAGCATTACCACAGCATTGAGTTTGTGCCACTTACTGTGTTGTAGGCGACTCTGATGGATGTCGGTTTAAAATGAAAATGCGTATATGCATTATGATGGTAAGTTTTTGCATGGGATTACCATTTCAGAATTACAGGTGATATTTATCATTATCTGTATCTATTGTTGAGGAATTATCACATGTGTATGTTGACATTAGCAGACATCTTTAGGCAACTAGTTTGGTTGAATGGCTAGTTCCTGGTGGATGTTTGTGCGGCGCAATCCATCAGTTTCACATGGGATTATCAAACGTCTTTAATCTCCATCAGATGTTTATTACATGTTTTAGTAATAGAGGTCTTGTTGGAATTTACAGGTTTGCATATTTTTATACTTCTCATGAGCAGTAACAATAAGAATAATTAGGAATCACTACCAAATGAAAGTGACGATCATTTTCAGAAACTATTTAATAATCAAAACCTGATTGGTTGTTACACTTATAACATCCACAAAAGTCGTTAGAAGATGTTTAGATTAGCGATGGTATTTCACAGAAGGTTTGAGACTGTTTGACTGACTCTCTTCATAATTCAGGTTTCAGATTCTGTGGCATTTCCAACATTACTCTGATTAAGGGTTTAACATCACATACACTGTGAATCTACTTGCAGTTGACACTTTGTAACAAAATACGGATTTACTAAATTTGAACTTATAACAACTGATTTACAGTGTATGCTAGCAATATCAAACAACTGATATGCTACGTGCAATTTAGCGGCAAATTTGAATTGTACTGTTTACACTGATTCATTGGAAAACTTACGGAGAGTATGAATAACGCGACTGGAACTGCTAGCAGTATGCAGATTATTGTTTTCTATGAAATGCAGAAAGAAGGTGGCACATTCACATAAAAAAAATAAAAGTATTTTGCTGCATGTAAATCATCATACCAGCAAATATACCTAAGTAAAAACTGCTAACATGTAAAAATCGATAATAAATAAAATACTCCCCAAATTGTCCTCCGTTGAACACAGTGACGTCAAGTTAATTGTATTTGTACTACCCAGTATCGTTTCGCATCGGAGCTGGATAAGTTTGACCGAAGAAGCAGTAATGGCAGTAGAAGGTAGAATTGGTGGAAGGTGCATGAATGTCACTCAACATACTTTACAAAATTATGAAGCTGTCTTATGAATCCTCTTGTAATCATTAGCACTCAGTGGATAACCAGATGCTTAGACTGACGACAGCATTTCTATCACCAGTAAGACGTCTATCGAATTTGAGCGGTGAGCTCAAAAATCCCTAACGGAACGAATCAATCAAAATTCGCATATGTCCAGAGGAACGTGAATGTTAGTGAAGTAAACAGCTTACGCATCTGATTTATTTCGCTAATCTGATATTTCATTGCCCCTATTATTAGATGAATCGTAAGCAACAGATGATTTTAAAGTGGTGTTGAAATTTCATCCCACTTCATAAATTGAATATGGTAATCATGATGACATAAAATTATTCAACTTACATTCTCTAGCTCAGTGATCAATGGATAACAGATCCTTACAACGATAGCTGAAACTCCAACGATGGCTGATATAGCAAAATATAAGATGAAACCCTTTACACTCAATGGAGGAAGTTTCATAGCCACCAAGACTAACGCAACAGTAATCATCGTGGTCATGGCAAACGCTATCAAAGCACATTTCCACTGAATTGATGTGAGCAGAGCAGCGAAAATCACAGACCACAATATAAACTATATCAAGAAGACAATAATAGTGACAATCATGTAATTATTATCTGGTAAATGAAGACGTAGTAAGAAACTTAAGCACATATTAAATGCAAAATTCCCCTCATCGCTTTTCATGCGTGAGCGATGTTACTGCCACCATCACGAAATGCAGAAAATGACTATTCATTTCACGAACAAGCATTCTACGTGTTTGATGGTGCAAGTGAGACAGTCCTCACTTGTGCACAATATTATTTCGAATGATATAGTTTGACTGAATTATGAAATCCAGTAAGCTGTGGAGTTTTGTGATATTGTCAATAACAATTACCATTGTATATTAGGGAATGGATGCTTCAGTCAGCCTGTCAGCGCCCTGAGAACGGAATAACACTGTGAAATATTAAATAACCTGATGAATGTATGATGAAGTGAAATGAAACCAAATTAATTAAAATCTGAGTTCAGCAGGCAGGTTTTATCATACCACAGATGTGAAAGTGGTATCAGTGCAGACTGTTAAGAAAATATTCAGCTTGATTTTATGCAAACTGATGATTCAAATGTTTGTTGTACACATGTTTCTCTATCAAATTACTTCAGCGAAGTGGACATCGTTAGAAACTGATTCCAGTTTCTGATAAGGTTTTCAATATTCAGGTGACTCGTCAATTTCGACTAGTGTTTATTATGCTTGTATGAGCTCTATTTGTTCACGAATTTACAAGTGTCTACGAAGATGAGTTCCCTCTTCCCCACATATTTTCTCATACTCTCGTATTATAAAGCTACAGTTTTTGTTGTGGCTCCCATTGAAAGATGAAAATGGCGTGCGTCAGAAATAATAGGAGCAATCTTATTGACAGGATAACAATTGCCATGGATATTTCTTAAAATTACACAGTAGTCATTTTATTCTCCTCACAAAAGAATAATGCCAATTCTGATGGTTTTATACAGGGTAACGTAATACTGATACTTACCATAATCCAAAGTAGTATATGAACGGTGAAGAAATTCGGTCGAATTTTTGTCATGAATGCAACCAGAAATAATAGAATGGTAGCGACTGACCTAAAATGAATTTGGAAGCATTCAAAATTCATCCCAATAAACGAATAATTGAAACAGTTTATTACATGATAACTCCAGTAGAAATCATGGTAGTGTTATTTCCTCCTTGGTAGATGGAACATCCTAAACTCGATCGAGGATAAATCCTTCATTTTGTTCGTTGATATCACTGTCAAATTTGTTCGTTGTTATAGAGCACATTTATGTCATCACAAACATTATATTTGAAACCGAACATGGTAATTCTCCGATTTCTTTACACGCGCGGATGATTGTGCTAGCCTGATGATCTGATGAAGTTTGCTAATGGTGATCTTCCTGTATTTACGAATTACATGTATGCATACATATTTCAAATCCTGATTTCTGGTATTCAACACAAATTTGCTGTCATGACAAAAGCAGTTTGACCAGCATACGTCAGTGTAGATTTCAAAATCAAATAAAAAGTTTATGATAAAATATACATAAACATCGTCCTCATTTCACACAACAGTGGTGAGCCGTGAGTTAAATAAACCAACTGGATCGTCGAACACTTTTTATGAGCAAAGAATAGTAGGTCTTGAGAGCCGGCTGAGAAACGCCCAGCAACCAAGCAGGTGTTCAGTTATTCAATTCCTAATCAACGCACCTCTTAACCTTGCCTAGTTTAACAGTTAGTACTAAGCGTGAGAAAAATGAGTGTTACGTATGAGGCTAGAAAACTCATCGCTTAGAAATCAACACGAATGCTACTGAAGTTTCAGAGCCTCGAACATGTATTCTTATATTTCAGTAGGAATATAAGGAACGAAGGAAACAGTGACTCTAAAGCAGTAGACTATACAAGAGTCAAAAAGACAAGTTACTTATTTATTATCTGTTCAGATATTTTGACATAACTAATTAATAAATCGTTATATTTTATTTATTGTGTTTTATTATAGCTTGATTCCAAACAGTATTGTGGTGCAAGTATTGAATTCTCAGCATGCAATGTCGATAGCCCAAATTGATCAGGCCGACCACTGAGATCAAGTGTATGTTTGCCGGGGATAGAACCTCAGTCTATGTGCATGACATAAGAGCGTTCTAATCAACGTGTTAACAACGCATTTGGTGGCATAGCCATTGTTGTATCGTTTATTCCTAACAGTAATATTTCCAAATTGGCATGAACGCCAGCTTTTTTTCTAGAGGTTCTGTCAAGTAAAATAATAGAATGATATACTCCATGAAATGCAGTGAAATAAAGATTTTGTGAATTCCTTTCTCCGGGCTTATTCATCCTAATCAAGGAGGTTATCGGCATGTAAAAGATTGGAACAATAGAGAATGGCAGTGCACTATAAATGAATTACACCCGCCATCTATTAGAGGAATAATTAATTCCATGAATAAACAATAATATTCAATAGATAACTTACATCATAATATACACCAGATAGGCGTGTCCTTTGAAAAATTCGGATAAACTTGACCTGCAAAGCACGTTATGATAATATTATCTCCTTTAGTCCAATCTTACACAAAGGTAAATAAGACGACCAAGCCCACTGTCACCGATATCATAAACGTCATATTAATTAGGAACTAAGGATAAATAAGATCATTTAACAAATCATGCTAATCTCACAGAAATATAGTTGGTGGATACCGGGTTTTGTGTTTCCTGACTCTTAATCTTTGGATTGACAAAAAGTGCAACCAAACCCACCATCATGGAATATATTGAAATCTGTGGATGAAGATAAAGATGACAACAGGATGAAAACGTTTTAGCAATGTTCGAGTAGATGTGATTAACGTAAGGCGGTTAAGGTTCAGGTTTTGAATATTTTAAACAGTATTATGCTTAGGTGAATTTGATCATATTTTCCGACATTTTTTTCCTCAGGACTGTGAATTGATGGTTGGGTAAAAATTGTTATTTACTTTTGTTTGTGAATTTTGACAGAGAGAGAGATTTATCATAATGTGGAGGAATACACCTAAATAATATGTGAAGCACAAATAAAACTTTGAAAACTTTTTGGGTGAACGAGAGTAGTCATCTTAAACTAACAAAACTAAATGCATTTTCTAAAAGAGTGAGCTAATTGGTACTTTGTGAAATATGACGTGTGAATAAGTAAGGCTTGAATGGTGACACACTGCTACAAAATTGGAGATCTGAGACATGAACGCTGGTCGCCTGGATAATGAATCACTGAAGAGTTAGTTTAGATGACATCTTGCCATTACAGCTATTTGCTTCATTCATACAACTGACTAAAAATCACTGAAACATAATTTCTGTTTTCTTCCTAACTAAGGTATCTACCTTGTAAATGGAATAAATAGACTTGATAAAACTATGAGGAGAATTTATGATGCTACGAAACTTGTGTTACTCAGTATCACCAAACGACTGCTTAAACAATCTGTGAGTGACCAGTTGACATTTATCGACAATCAAAACTGAGCATATTCTGTCAGAGTATGTTTCTAGAAATGAACGTATTGGTGGGACGGAAAGGTGATTTTTGCTCGAATGATGCAGGTGGTACAGTGGTTTGGACTCTCGCCGACCGTGCACGTGGTCCGGGGTTCGATCCCCTGCCAAAGCACACCTGATATCTATAGTCGGCCTGATAGATTTGGGCTACCGATATCACATGCTGTAAATTCCATAACTGCACCAAAAATACGGTGTGGAATCAACCTGTAATCAAAAAAATAATAAATAATAAATAAAGAAATAAATTTGCAAAGGTGGCTGAAAAACAGTTGAAGTCATCTTGTAACAACAGAAGACAAGGGCCAGGCAACAGATCCCTTATTAACGACTTCAAAGCATATTTATATATTTTCATGTACGTTATTATAGATTAGTTAAGCAGACAAACACAGTCTTCTGATTGGTGGTTTCTCGTTGAACGTTAGTCTTTCATACACTTTGTAGCTGTTTCTTGAAGTTGAGATTATCTAACTGCAAATTGTATCCGTCTACGCAAAGTCTGCTGTGGTTGGTTGTTGAATCAGTCTTTGTTCTTATTTTTCTCACGACCAATATTGGGGACGTAAACATTGACGTAAATTACTCTCTACCAATTTTTGGCTAGTAGGCAGCTCTCACCACAATCTTACCAAAAAAATCAATAACGAGACATCTTATATTCTGCAGATATGAACGTGATGCTGTCAATTCATTCACTATTGTCAGCCAACAAACAACATACAGGAAAATGGTGGCAATTGTTGAGGCTTGCGCAATTAGAATTTAAAAACCAGCTTTCAGTGTAGAAAAGGCGATGGTTGTTGCGCTTAATCAACCAAGGTAATATGTTCAACTTATTAACCATAATTATTGTTATTATTGTTGATACATTATTTTATTCAACCTCTTCTTATTATCATTCTTGGTTCATTTAAAAATATCTTTATCAGTAGAATTATCTTGACTTCTGTTAACATTATCATTGTTATTCCTAACAATAACATCATTATCGCTATCATTCAGTCAACAATTCTTTATATATTCAAGTTCTCTCTCTGATGATTAATTGTTCTTTCGTAGGATATAGCTGAGGCAACCTGATTTCAATCTCTGAAACCCACCCCATTTTTCTATGTGAACATGAGCTGGAAAACATTCACACGTATGTTTTTGTATGATTGGTTCAATGTAGTTTTCTAACTTATCAGTCTTTAACCTCCCAGTGAAAATCTAAAGGTGCAAATGTCTCTGTGTGTAGAATACTTAGCTGATGAGTTCTACTGAAAATTGATGAAATCAATAAATCACAGCTTATTAGGCTTTGTTGCCTGATTTAGAAGGAATAAAGCCTGTCAGCTGCGATCAACAATAAACTGTAATCGATACCATATATTCATTCATAATCATGCAAACTCAAGAATTTGTTGATTCAAACATAAATAGCAGAGAACACTTGGCAATAGATCACTCACCTGAAGTAACTTCGGGCTTCTGATGTATGCGTCTTTGAAAAGATTCACGTTGTTTCGTATATATAAATATGTATTATTTGACTTTGTTCACGTTAAATGAAATCAATATTGAGCATGCAAAGTGATCGAATTCTCTTTAGAATCTCAGCGTCCTTCATGAATTTTCTATACAGATTAAAGTGTCGGTGTGCATCAAAACATCCAAACGAGCTAGTTTAATTATTGGCGAATTTTTTTCAAACGATTATAGGCTATCGATAGCTCAAAGTTCATGAAGTACAAAGGTAACTTCAAATCGAACCACATGTTTGTATGTTTGATATATTTCGATCCTAATTAAGACAGAAAACTGGTGTGATCTCATAAAATTGAAGATTTCTTTGAAGAAATTCGGAACGATAATTTGTATTCAATTTTCTGATTGATTAAACTGAACGTTTGAGTTACGCGTACAATCGAGATCACAGGATTTTTGTAAAATAGGATACTATTTCACACTTAAATTCAATAAACTGATTCCGCAAAGCTCACATTGCGAAGTGTCAATGTCGTATTTCGACAATTTCACTGTCAATGCGGATCAATGTGGAAAAAACGCTTGACGCTGTGTAAGATAATTCGAGTGGGAGAATAAACAACACGCAACGGTTGAAGTCAAGAATAAGTGGACTGGGATAGAAAGTATACAACAGAGAATGCAACATAACGATGCAACATGTAGTGAATGCATCATGTGAGAAAATTTTATTGTACAAACAGTAGTTATAGGAGCGAAGTAGCGACATAATAAAGATGTATATCTCATACTACTTGTTGTTAATATGTCATATAAAGATATCCTAAGTGAAAAGTTTAGAACATAGTCAATAACAGCAACCACGCAACACAAAATGAATTCATGTTTCTCAAGGAATAGCCACTGTGTGCATAGATCTGGGTAAATCTAGTAGAAAAACTTCTTCCTCATGGCTTGATTCTCTACAGTCAGTATTCGTCTTCATTTGTAATCACTTGATAAGAAGTATTTAATTGAAGCAATCTGTCCACGATATAATTGTGTCTCAAGCAGGTTTGCTTGGATCATAAGAAGGGTGTACATATCAAGTAAACTGAAGAATATCTGTCAACAGATGGGCTGCACAGGTACGATTTAAGCAAACGGGTAAATGCTAGTCCAACTAATCCGAAACACATGATTGGAATTTAAAAGGTCAATCCTAAGAGAAATAAATCAAGATAAAATCCATATATCACAAACACATGAAATGTCGACGATACATTCATTCTAACAGCTGTGATCATATCCGGTGCAGGCGTTCCACAGCGAAATAGCTCTTATGAAGTGCCAGTGAAATTCGGACTAGCAACACATTGACGAGTGATCTACCGGAGATACATGCGCTTCTTTAGTTGCTGGATATTCGGAAAACTTCACTAAACACCTTGGTTTACAGAAACTGCTACGAAAAAGACAGGTTCCTTCACTTTTCACAAGTACGACAAGTAAACACGTGGTATTGCATTATTTGCGTACACTTACAGCTTCTCTCATATGAACTATTACTGTGAAGATTCAAATATTTCCACATCACACGTGCGTATTCAGATGTAGAACATTGAAAATTCCAACACAGTCGAGATGGTAAAATCGGAAGTGAACTGGTGATTACGTGGATTTCAAATCTGAAAATCAGCGCAAAGAATTCCTTCGTGTGCAATGTGCCTAGTAGCCTAAACTTATGATTAACAGCATGAATGAAACATAAATGCTTGTTGTACTCCGATCAACGAAATGAACCACATCAGACTAGATAGCAGACGATACAAGTCACAATCGCATCGGAAGAGAAAATAACTAAATCAAAATTTAATTATGAGATTAGTTGTTTTCACATACTAATACGCGAGTTTGAACAATTGTCGTACGCTCCACATAATTCAGGATTACTCTCCTTTCACACTACAGAAAACTTGAACTGGTAAGCATAAAATACTCATTTGGGATATAGGATCATTACTCTTTATATACAGTGAAACACCTTGTAGAAAATTCATAAATTACCTTCAGCTCTCCATCGGTATAACATAAATTCTCATCATTGCATCCGTATATGGTCTGTATTCCATATATTTATTGAATTGCGCCTCATTGGTATCTTCTCCTAATTACTTCCAATGTTTGCAACGATTGTTTCATTCGACACCCATTCTGTACTCCAGAATTATGCATACGTTTTTGTGTGTTCAGCAGACAGCTCTAAACTGTAAGCAGTGATGTGAAACGAACAATGATATTAGCATTGATGGATACACTGTGATGAATATCATCGCGTTACTTCAATCTTTCACTCATTCTCTTATGCATATGTTCATTTGAGTGATGTATATTAAGTGCTGAGTGCCGGTGGCAACTGATGATGAGGAATACATATTATACTGATCAGTAAGAAACAATCAGCCAATGCTATCAGAAAGTCTTCACATTAACAGAAATTCTCTTTTAATCCCATACACAGTGTCTACAAGAAAGAATGTCATTTGGATCGATAAAGGTGAACTGCAACTAGTTAAACAATTCAGTGTTCATCCTGCGGTCAACTTAATTCGCAGTTTCATAGTGAAGATATTCACCGATCTGAGACAACCAGGTGAAATAAAGGAATAACGTTATTGTATTTGCCGTATAACAGACGAGTGAAACCGTAGTCATCTAATGTATTAAGGTAAACTGATTTCCAAACTCTCCTCTGACTATTTCAAGCTCCATTTGTCACCAAGCTGAATTTCTTTTCAATCATTCGGCTGCGAAGACCCTTTGACTTACATAGAATCAATGACTGAGAATAAGCCAGCTGACAGATTTCTTTTGCTTAACTTTGGTTATGTCAAACTCTAGATGAATAATGACAGCATTTCAATAACACCGCACAGTTCAAAGGACTGTTCACCAGAGTAACAGTCCTTCTCTACCATTTGTGTAGTCCCGCATGATTTCACAAGCTCATCAGTATTTGAATTCAGTGTGAAAAAGCCGTCTCGTTAACCTAGTGTCACACTCGTTTCGGACGTTAAAGACAATTTCATCTTTCTGTAAACACAATCGACCTCCATAATTGAGGTCACTCTTATGTTTAAGAGAAGATATAGGAATACCTAATTATCTTTTATGCGGTTTATTTATTTCACTGATATTTTACTACCAAGCAGTAATATCGGAAATTCAGTTCTTCTTTGTTGGACAGATTTCTGAATGTGTCAAGCACGTCTTCACGTGATCACCTGAAAAACACTAACCCCAGGTATTACTACTCAAAAGATTGTATGCACTATGTCTCAATGTCGAGTTAACTTCTTCGTTTATGTTGATTGATTGAGAACAACATTTCGATTGGTTGATATGGAATCTGTTGAATTTTATGAATAAGCTTTCGAATCGATAGAAGAATTAAATTTTGTCAACTGTTAATTTTAACGGATTTTGCAATATCCACCTCATGACTCATATCTTTGAATTGTCTAGCAATAGAGCTACCGCAAGCACTTTTCGTCTCAAGATGCAGGCCTTATAATATTCTGATGGAGAAAGTGTACCAGGGCAGATAGTTAGGCATACGAGATGCATTACAATCAGATCACAACAGAAAACAAAAAAAATCGAAAACTGATTGATATCCTACATACGCAGGTACACCTAAGTGAAAAACCTAGTCAAAAAAACGTCTACCATTATACAGTCTTTACCCTTTTCAAAACGGTTAAATACTCTGGAAAATTTCATAATTCCCTGCAGCCCTTTCTTAGTGACACGTACCGTGATCATCAATCGATGGTGTTTTCATATTTGGACCCGTGAATTTCGCAACACCAAACATGTCATAACAGCGAGCATAAACGTCTATTCATATGCGAATAACTGGGACCAACAGCAGTGAATTTTCCGGTTGACAAGGTACTCACACAAAACTCAGATTCTCATGGCAACGAATATTCCAACCATCAGAGGCTAGTGAAATTCGCCATAAACAGCCGGTACCCTATGTGCAAAAGAAATAGTTCAGCTAATAATTCCTCTCTGGCCTTCTGTGATATCTACACATTCAGTGATGCTGTGTATGTCGACCCTTTTAGTTATCTCACTCCACATGTTTGTACTATGTCGTTATCTCATAACCATAACTCTTGTTTACCTTTAAAATTTAACTCACATGATGGACAAAAAGTGTTTACTTTAGTTTACTTTCTCATGTTTATTCTCTATCGCATATTTTTTATTCCAGTCAATTTATTCTTGAATTGAACAGTTGCACATTTCTTTATTTGCCATGTGAATTACCTTTCACACATTGTCGTGCTCTTTCACATATTGACCCACGCTGACAGTGCACTATATGATATAGAGCACAGAAACTTCACAATGTGATATTTGTAAATTCCATCTGTTCAATTTATATGAAACACAGAACATTGTATTTCATGAAAATTCTGCGATTTGAATTTTAAACATAACTTAGACGTTTGTTTTATTCAGTGGAACTTTTAACCACCAACTATCGTTCTGGATCATTCAAAGAGGAGAAATACACAAATTTTACATCCCGGTATTCAATTTTGTCAGGAAAGCTGAATATATAAAAAACGCGAATAACCTGACTGAACTGAAGTGATCTCTATCCTTCGAAGACCTTCACATTATTAACAGCACATATACTATTTGAAAAAAGTCTGTTAATTTGTCACATAGCCTATTAGTCCGTTTTTGCATGGAGACATTTTACTTTGATGTGCTTAAACATTTCGTAAATAACATACACAGTCTCAGACAGAAAGGAATTTGATCACTCACTTAACTCAATGGCGAATTCGTTAACCATGAAAATAGTCAAATTATGTGCATATATGAATACACAAGAATACTTGAATGTCTTCTAACGCCTATACATCTGAAGTCAGAAATCAATCAAATGGTTGTAATTTGATTCGTTCATTCCTGAGATGGTATCGACTGTAGCCTGATGTTGATCACATCTGACGGGCTTTATTCCATGTATGACAGGCAGCAAAACCCAGTTAGGAGTGATTTGATGAATTCATTTAATTTGTGGAGAACTCTTCAGTTGAACACTTTACACACGGATGTTCACACTGCTAAAATTACATTGGGAGATAAAATGAGTGATAAGTGACTAAACTATACTGAAGAAAGCACGCAAAACTTCCGGTCTTAATTTTTTTAGATCATATATATAGGTAAGGGAATAGTGTTTGAGAGACTGATATTGAGATAATATGAAGGAACATAACTGAAAGACCGACATAATGGAGAATTAATGAAATTGTAGTTTCCACAGCAGTTCTAGGGCAGCAACAGGAGCTAAACCTATTTGTTTTGCACAAGAAGCACCAGTTGTTTTAGGCGTTGCAGTAGCCTCCGTTTGTTAGAATACTCAGTACTTGGATGCTGTCGACGGTTTAATTGGTACCCGATAGATCATAGAGAATAATCTTCAATGTTAACTTTATGGTCGGTTTCGGCCAGGTGATCTTATAACGAACTTTTAATGGTTCTCACTAAACCTTTATTTACCTAAACTGGTAGGTGTTCCAGGGCTTGAAAACTGGAGTTCCTACGGCGATTGCCAGTGAGGAATTACAACCCGTCTTGTGGAAACTAAGACATGTAGTTTACGTGCATTAAAACTTCTCCGAACAGATTTTCTTAATATTTTAGTAATTATTCCATCAGTTATATCATCTCTGAACTGAAATTATATATATAAAGCCATATTTAGAGAAGGAGGACGGTTTTTTCTGCTTTATTGGTCATGTGTTTTCTGATGAACCCGTCTCGATAGCTATTTTCACGTGAGGTGCTATTTACTATCACAAGTTCATCTACATTAACCTCTTCTGAGCATATAGTTATAACGCTGAAGCTGAGGGTTCTTATTAAAATTTTTTATACCGGAGAAGAACAAAGTTGCACAAATGTGTTTATTTTCGTGTCTCAGTACTTTACCTATGCAAGTTTCTCCTTATACTGCCACCTGATTTTCTTATGAGAAAGACATTTAGGATACAATTCTTCTTTGGGATTCTCCCTCACCAATAAACATGTTAGGCGAAGTTTTCATGGTTTGGCTAGATGCTCAGTGATTTTTTTAGTTCTTTGCATCAACAGATAGTGAAATATAGTATGAGCTACATGACCTACGAAATTGTGGTTTGTTATTAGTGTACGTTTTTGGTTTTTATAACTAAGTATGTATCAAAAAGTTTATTATTTTTATCCATGGTAGTTGTGAAGCGATAGTAAAGAAACAATCAAATAATTTTATCTCGCCTTATTTATGAGACCTTATTTGAACTAAATTACTGAAAGTGAAACGTCTCTAAATGTCATAATAAATGCAGATGTCAAATATTTCATTGATACAAACTGAGTGAAATGAACTGCATGGTCTCGGAGATCTAATGTCAGGGAGCTGGAAGTATGCGTAGGATTGATAACTGTTTACTCTTCTTTTCTTCTTTAGAAGAAGTCGAGAATAATTCTTTGAGTGCCAGTTTTCAAGAAAACTACACCACTTTTGAAAAAGACAAAGAGAAATAAAGATAACTCTCTTATTTCACCTTTATTCTACTTTTGTATAGGCTTTTTATACGGCAATAAATGAAGCTTCAGGTTGGTTTACATAAGGTACACTGAGATGGCTGATTGTAAATGGATGTTCATGCGCTTGATCGATGAACCAGGCTGAACTGGAAAGCCAGCTTTCTGATAGGAGATACGTCGTAAGGGTATCTATCCTGTTTTCGTAGCATGCAGAAATGGAGAAAGATATTCACAAAGAGAAATCATCAGATATCTAATGAACATGCTGGGTTCTATCAAGATCTGCAAATTCTTCATGTTTTTAGACGCTCCGAAAGCACCTTCACCCTTTTGCTAACTGGGTTCTGACTTTGATTTCACCAATCACATAATCTTAGATATAAGCAGTTTCAGGTCACTGGGTTCTTTTCAGTCTAATGGACTAAAATTAACTTGAGTTGTAATGTAGCGCCATGAGCTATCGTTAGTCATCTGGAAATACTTGAATTTCATGTTAGTTAAAAATAAGGTCTGTCGTATTTGACGTTCGCATGTGACATGGAACTACCGGAGTACTAAACTAGCTCACAGAGAGAAATTTTGAGACATTTGTATACAGGTTTCAGAACAATTATTTGACTGATGAGTGGTTAAAACCAATTCTAATTCTCTGTGTATTTGATCCATGCGTAGTAACTGGAAGTTAGGATCTATTTATCGGATTCCCAGCTACGCTAACTGACTATTTCATGCTGAAGATCTTTGATTAATGTTCTCCTCTATGTCATCTGCCTGTTTAGTAGCATAATACTGTTTCATATGAATGTTATTCAATCCGCGTTATGTGAACTATTATATTTCCATCATATTTCTAGTGACACTTTGTGTCAACCAAAAAATTTGGAATTTTATTCTGAAGATTGTTGAACTAACTATCCAATAATTAGTGAGTGTGTTTGTTTCTAGTTAAGTTGACAACTTATATCATCCTGGAATTAAGTTATTCTTGGTTCCAATCATTTACTTCTTGTTATCGTGACAAAAATTTTGTTAGAATCTCCACTGTTTCTCACATGACTGTATTTAAAAAGACATTTTTGAAAAATTAAAGTCATAATTCCACCAGTATTACAAAATATTTTTGTCAATGATGCGTGTAGTTATACACACTATTAGACGGATTGTTTTATTAATCCCGTTTGTTCATGCGATTACTCCTTTTAGATATCAACTTCCACTCTGTCTTCGAATGATGAAAACAATTGTATCAGTGAACACTCATTGTTAGTTGCAAAATATATAGATGCCTTTATGTGTTCCAGCAGGCAGCTCTGAAGTGTAAACAGTGATGGTAGAAGAGCAATGATATTGTCGTTGATCGATACACTGAGCTTAAGGTCATGTCATTATTTGAAAACTTAGAGCACTCAATCACCATTTGGATATTTAGAAGTCAAAATGATTGTGCGAAGAAATATTCACTTTCGTTTAAATCTTCATCTATCGCTCTAATATATATATATATATATTGCTTTACCATTGTCCAAATTAATTTACATTTCCTCAATTATCTATCGTGAGACCAACTTGATCCTCCCTTCATTTTTCTCCACGTTTTGCACAATATAATTCAGCCGTAGTAACCACTTATCAACTTTTAGTGTTTATATTCACTTCTTTCTTTAATTATCACTGCCTTCACATTTTGATACTGGCTAACTGTTGTTAACAAGCATATCTCCACTAAATTGGTGAAACTGTTTGTATCGTTTTAAAAAGGCAGTATGCACTGGAGTAAAGATGAAGCTCACATTGAAAAGTAAACATTTTTTCAATCAGTCATCTGGCCTTCTGAATTGCGTCCTGATTCACTTCATTTTAAACCGTTGAAGTCGTGCTCATAAATAAATGTTGAAAGTACGAAAACAAATGGATTTCAAGTCTCTTCCAAGACTAAATCTCACTCCATGTGACATAACATTAAATTTCCTTACAGTTATTCCTCTGAAAACACTCTTTGATCGACCTAGCACTACTGAATGTGAATGATTCATTTTACATGGTGTATTTTCACCACAATATAGATCATTAAGGATTCCGAAATGATTAACGGAACCTCAGTGTTAAATTGTTTTGTTTATAGAATAGTTCATGCGAACAACAGATACCCTACATCATCTGTGTAATTGAGTTGGACTTCACTGGCTCACTGGTGTTTGTTTCTACTGAAAGAAAGCTGTTTTGGTGACCCACTGTTCCACTTGAATTAGTCGTTGAGAATTGTTTTATCATCCTACACGAACCCTCTTCATCAGAAGTTGAAACCAATTTTATGAACAGGACAAAACAAATAAAAATGCCTCACCTATACGCAACACACCTCACTGTCCAGCTTAGTTTGTTGAAAATGCTGATCGACTGAGATCCTTCAGATTTTTCTTAACATACTGGAATGTAATTCGAATGATACTTCCAAGGTATGAATTTACATTGGCTCACACTTTTACCATGGAAGCATGTTCACAAACTGACAGGGCGTTAGCTGTGCTGAGAATTAGAAATTAGTATTTACATTTTGGTTGTATCATCAGAAGACATTTCGAAATATGCATGATTCAGGTACACAAACATCAGAAACTCAATCAGGCAGGGGTGCAGATTTGTCGCTGATAGTTTCGTTTATATTTGTGTAATTAATGTTTGCGAAAATTACTTTGTTCATCGGTATACAAAAGACGTTAACACATGTGAAATCGAAAGCAAACTTAGTTATGAATAATTGGAAATTTGGGTGCAATAATGAAATGATTATGCATGCTCAACGAAAATAACTCGACAACCAATCCACAAATAAGTGTTAGTTTAACGTGTTACAAAATCCGGCCACACATGATGTTAGGCTGGAATAAATTTGTGCGAATAAACTTATCATCAGACACCAAATGACGAAGGCAAGAATAAAACCCATGGAGTTGGGGGAAATCCACCACATTATCCACTTTCGGACATTGACAAAAATAAACATCACCTAAATTGTGAACAAGCAAAACGAATTCAGACACAAATGACTACTTTAAATCAGCATAAATTTTACGGAAATTCGAATTCCATAGTGAGAAAAACTGTTAATTTTTATGGTCGCAATGCCAGTGAAATAAGGTGAAGTCTTCGCGCCTCAGCTACTGTTGAATTATTCAGAAATTCACTATCAGTTTCCATGTTATGCTTGATATGATCTCTGTTAGACTTACGTCAGCACTTAACAGAAACTGTCGCTTAAATGGAGTTATTTTTCGAATAATTCATTTCTGTCGCATATTTCTGGCCATGTATGCTTCTGATAACAAGCTTTGCTTTGTTTTGACGGACATTTTCAGACTACTTACTTACTGTGATCTATTTTATTTATATTATTTGACAAGTATTCCAGAACATTATGTTTGCACCACATGCTATATTAGAGGTGACTCTGATGGATGGCCCGTCAAAATGAACATGCATACGTTGTTGTTGTTGTTGAGATGGTAAAATTTCGCATGAGGTTTTCGTCTCAGATTTACGGGTAAAATATATCAATATCTGTCTTAATGGTTTAGGAAACGCGTGTGTATGTTGAAATCATTACTCATCCTTAAGCAATGACTGAAAACATTTATTTCGTGATACGAATTTAGAACAAGCAATAGAGGTTGATAAATCAGCATTTAATGAATTCATCAAATTTCGGTAGAACTCGTCACCTGAATACCCTACATACACGGATATATATAGATAATTTTGAAATTACATTGGGAGATATAAGACTGATAAGTAAACAAACTACATTGAATTATTCGTGCAGAAAGACAGGTGGAATGTTTTCCAGATCATGTTCAAATAGATAATGGGAGATAGACTATGAGAGATCTGAAACCGGACCTCTCCATCCAAAAGCGATACATACATTCTCTTGCCCTACCATGGCCAGAGTAAAGTTCTTATCACAATTTTGCTTGTTTCCTTTATTATGTAAGTTCACTGTTATTACTACTATTATTTTATTTAATTCATACTTTTATTATCATTATTATTCCCATCATCCACATTTTATTACCACTCTATTACTGTTCATTAATAACATTGCTTTTCATACATATTTTACACAAAAACACTTTATAGCTTTTCCACTAGTTCCTGTCCATTTTACACGAGCTTTTTGGTTATTCATTATCTCAACCTTATTACGTCCTGCCAACTTCTGTCTCCTTTCTAACTTACAATTAGTCATCTCTTGTTGCACCTTACATTATGTCATACAATTTTCAAAGGACAAAATTCACCAGTTTCTGATTGATCTAAAGATTTCTTTGTAGATTCTAATTACGATTGTACAGCTCATGAAAATGAATCGTGGAAAAGAAAATTTTCTTCACTGTTTGTGACTTTTATTTATGAAACAATTAGTCATTAGAGAATATAACAAGAACAGTAAACAGAGTAATATCAGCAGTAATAGTTATAATAACAATAATAATAGTGTTGAAGTGAGTTTACATAATGCTACTAATAAAAGATAGTTTTAAGTGAATCAAGAATAGTAATAATACGAGGTAGAATAATAAGCATCGGCAGACAAGGAAACAAGAAGATGCTTGCAGTTGCAGAGGCATATGCAATCCGAGTTTATAAACCAGGTCTTTGTGTACAAAAGGAGATGGTCATGACTCTGAATCTACCATGGTAATACGTTTCACTTATTATTCTACCTCTTATCATTGTTATTATTCTTGATTCATTTAAAACTATCCTTTATCAGTAGCATTATGTAAACTCACTTCAACACTATTACTATTGCTATTTGTTATTATGACAATTGCTATTGATATTACTCTGTTTGCAATTCTTGTTATATTCTCTAATGACTAATTGTTTATCTAAGTGAAGTAATTGAAGCGTATTGCAATTTATCTTAATTTTGATCTCTCATACTCTATCTCCCATTATCTATTTGAACATGATCTGGAAAACATTCGCACCTGTCTTTTTGCATGAATAATTCAATGTAGTTAGTTTACTTATCATTCCTATATCTCCCGATGTAATTTCAAAATTATCTATATATATATATCCGTGTATGTAGGGTATTCAGCTGACGAGTTCTACCGAAATTTGATGAATTCATTAAATCCTGATTTATTTACCTTTGTCTTAAGCAATCAATTTGGTTGAATGGCTACTCTCTGAAAGATGCTTCTTCAATGCAATGCAGCAGTTTCACATGATACTATCAAACATGTATATTCTACGTACGATGTATGTTGCATGTATTAGTAATAGAAATCTTGTTGATATTTACCAATTTGTGTGTTTTTTTACCGTCTACGAACAGTAGAAATCAAGAGAATTAAGAATCACCGTCAAATGAAATTCACAATAAATGTCGGAAATTTTTTAACAACCAAAATTTGATTTGCTCTTTTACCTACAGCATTCCGGAAAATCATAAAAGTGTTAAGCTTAGTTATAAAGTTTCACAGAAAGCTTGATGCTGTTTGATTGACTTTCATCATAATTCAGGTATTAGATTTCATCGTATTTCGAGCATTGCTCTGACTGAGTGCTTAACTGACTGAGGGCTTACAATTTCAATCTACTGTTAGTTGGCACTTTGTAAGAAAGTGCAAATCTATTTAATATGATCGTATAACGACTGATTCACACTGCATACTAGTAATATCACGCACCAAATGTGCTTTCAGCAATTTAAGGAAAAAATTGGATTGAATTGAATGCACTGATTTAATGGAAAACTTACGAGGAGTATGAATAACGCGAGTGGAACTGCTAGCAGTATGCGGTATATCGAAATCTGAGAAATGCAAAAAGAAGGCGGCATGTAAATTATTACACCAGCCAATATACGGAAGTAAACACTGGTGACATGTTAACATTGATAATAATTAAAACACACAAAAATGTCTTCCGTTGAACATAGTGACGTCAAATTAAACTGTATCTGAACTACTTAGCATCGTTTTGAATCAGAGATGGATAAGTTTGACCAAAAAGCAGTAATGGCAGTAGAAGGTAGAAATGCCGGAAAGTGCAGGAATGTCACTCAACATACTTTACAAATATTACTAGACTGTTCCACGAATCCATTTCTAATCATTGTCACTCAGTGGATAACCAGCTACTTAGAGTGAGAACAACGTTCTTATCATGAATGTGGCATCTATCAAATTTCAGTGGTGAGGGTAAAATCTCTCACGAAACGAATCCTTCAAAATTCAAACATGTGCTGAAGAAATCGAATGTTAGTAAAGTAAACAGCTCATGTGTTTGATTTATTTTGCTCAGCTGATATTTTGTCTATTACACTTGGCGTTATTACGAAAGAAATGATAAGCAACAGGGCATTTTAAAATGATGTTGAGATTTCATTACATTTCATAATTATAATACATAAATTAATGTAACTTACCGTTTGTAGTTGAGGTATCAAGTTATAACAGATCTTTAAAACAATAGCTGAAACTCCAAGGACGGCTGATATTGACATAAATACGGTGAACCCCTTTTCATTCAATGGTGGTAATTTCATAGCCACCAAGACCACGCCAACTGTAACCAAAATTGTCACGGCTAAAGCTATCAAAGCACATTTCCATTTACATGGTGGGAACACAGCAGCAAAGATCACAGACCATAATATAACCTATATCAAGAAATCAATAATGGTGATAATTTAGTAACTATTATCTGATATGTGAAGATGTAGTAAGAAATTAGTTACATGTCAAATGCAACATTTCACTCATTTTTTTGATGGGTGGGTGATGTTACTATCACAATCACGAAATGCAGAAAATAATTATTTGTTTCACGAACAAGCAGTCTTTGTGTTGGATGGTGCAAGTGAGACATTTCTCACCCGTGCACAATATTATTTCAAATGCCAGAGAAAGACTGAAGTATGAAATTCAGTAAGCTGTGGAGTTTCTTAATATTGTCAATAACATTATCTTTTTATATAGGGAATGGATGCTTCAGTCAGCTTGCCAGTGACTTGAGAACGGAATAAAACTGCGAAATATTAAATAACCTGATGAATGCGTGATGAAGTGAAATGAAACCGAGTGAAATTTATATTTGAATTCAGCAGTACCACTAGAAACTGTTCAGGAACTATTCAGCTTGCTTATATTCAGACTAATGATTCAAATGTTTGTTGTACACATGTTTCTCGATCAAATTACTTCGGTAAATTCGATATCGCCAAAAACCAATCCTCGTTTCGCATAAGGTTTTCAAAACTCAGGTCGTTCGTACATTTCGACTAGTGTTTATTATGCTTGTATCAGCTTTATTTGTTCACGAATTTAAGTGTATAAGAAGATGATTTCCTTCTTCCAAAAATATTTTCTCATACTTTCGTATTATTAATCAACATTTTTTGACATGGCTCCCAATGAAGGAAGAAAATGGATGGCAACAGGAATTGTAGAAGCAATCTCATTGAAAAGATAACCATTGCCAAAGATATTTTCTTCAAATTACACGGCAGTCATTTTATTTCCCACAAAAATATTGGCAATTTTAATGGTTTCATAAGGGGTAACGTAATACTGATACTTACCATAATCCAGATTAGTATTGGAATAGCGTAAACATTCGATAGAATTTTTTCCACTAATGCAATAAGAAGTAGTAGAATGGCAAATGCCGAACTGAAATGAATTCAGAAACATTCAATAATCAAATATAAAGTTTATGATATAATATACAAGAAAATCGTCCTCAAATCAAACAAAATTAGTGAGTGCAAATTAAATAAACTAACTATAAAGTCGGACATATTTTATTAGGAGTAATTAAGAAGTCTTCCAAACTGCTCATGAAATGCCCACCGACCAGGCAGGTTTTCCAGGTACTCAATTCCTAAGCAACTCACTACTTAACCTTGTCTTGTTCAACAGCTAGTAGTAGGCGTGGGATAGAAGAGTGTTGTGTATGAGGCTAGCAAACTCATCCTTTAGAAACAACACAAATGATAAGGAAATTTCAGAGTCTCAATCGTGAAGTCTAATATTTCAGTAGGAATGCAGGAAACGAATAAAACAGTTACCCTACAGCAGTAAACAGTACAAGAGTCAAAAAGAGAAGTTATTTATTATCTGTTCAGATATTTTGACGTAACTACTTAATAGATCGTTTATTTTTATCTATTTTTGTTTTATTACAGCTTGATTCCACACAGTATTTTGGTGCACGTATGGAATTCTCAGCATGTGATGTCATTAGCCCAAATTAATCTGGCCGACTATTGATATCAAGTGTGAGTTGGCAGGGGATCGAACCCCGGTCCATGTGCAGCATCGAAGAGCGTCCTAACCAACGTGTCAACAACGCATTGGGTGACATAGGCATTGTTGCATTGTTTATTCCAAACAGTATTATTTCTAAGCTGGTGTGAAGGCCAGCTTACATTTTAGAGGTTCTTTCAAGCAAAGTAATCTAACCATATATTTTATGAAATGCAGTGAAATGAAGATTTTGTGAACTCATTTTACCGGGCTTATTCATCTGAACCAAGAGGTAATCGGCATGTGACAAATTGAACAAATAGAGGAGGGCAGTGTACTATATGTGAATTACACTCCCCATTTATTAGAAAAATAATTAATTCAGTGAATCAATAATAATATTCAAAGGATAACTAACATCATAATATACACCAGATAGACGTATCCTTCGAAAAATTTGTAGAATGTTGACCTGCAAACAAGATGGGGTTTTATTATCTCTTTTAGTCCAATCTTACACGGTGGTGAACAATAAGACCAAAACGACAGTGACCGACACCATAAGCGCTATATTGATTAGGAACTAAGAATAAATTAGCTTATTCCACAAATCCTGTTAATCTTACTGAAACATAGTTGGCAGAAGTGGAATTTTGTGTTTCCTGACTCTTAATCTTCGGATTGACATAAGGTGCAATGTAATCTGCCATCACGTATTGCACTGAAATCTGTGAATAAAATTTGAAATCAAAACAGCATGAAAACAATCTTATAATGTGTGAGTAGGCCTGACGAAATTATGTCTCGTAAGGTTAAATTTTAAAAAAACTTTAAAACACTATAATTCCTAAGTGAACCTGATCATATTTCTGAAATAATTTTTCTGAGAACTGTGAAGTGGTCTTTCGATTAGGTTGGCTTTTTACGCTTGTTTTTCGATATTGTCAGAGAGAAATTTATCGTGATATGGAGAAATACACTTAAGTAATCTGTCAAACGTGAATAAAACTTTGAAGATATTTTGGATACATGAAAGTTTTCGTGACAAACTAACACAACTAAATGAATTTTCTAAAAGAGTTAGTTAATTTCCATTTGATGGAATATGATGCATGAATTAGTAAGGATTTATATTATGACGCGTTGCTACAAGATCGGAGATCTGAAATATGAACACCTGTCGCCTGGATAATGAGTCACTTCAGTGTGAGTTGAGATGCCGTTCAGCCATTACAGAGATTGGCTTCATTCATACAACTGACTAAAAATCACTGAAACATTATTTCTGTTTTCTTCCTAACTAAAATGTTGATTGTGTAACTGTAATAAATTGACTCGCTAAAACTATGAAGAGAATTTTCGATTCTGCTAAATTCAAGTTCCTCAGTATCACAGAACGACTGCTTCAACAATCTGGGAGAGACCGTTCGCCATCTATCAACAATCAAAAATGAGTAAGTTCAGTCAGAGTGTGCTTGTAGCAAAGAACGTTTGGGTGGGGCGGGAAGGTGAGTTTCTCCTCGAATGACAGCGGATTTGCAAAGGTGACTGAAAACAGTTGAAGTCATCTTACCAAAAAGACCAATAACGAGACATTGTATACACTGCGGACATGAAAGTGATGCTGTCAATTCGTTCACTACTGTCAGTCAACAGATAACAAACGGGAAGTTCAAGGCAATTGTTGAGGCATGTTACATTAGAATTTATAAAGCAGGTCTGTATGTAGGGAAGGCGATGGTAGTTACGCTTATCAACCATGGTGAAATGTTTTACTTATTAACCATTATTATTATTATTTATACATTATTTTATTCAACTTCTTCTGATCATTCCTGATTCATTTAGAAATATCTTTATCAGTAGCATTATCTGGACCCCTGTTAACATTATTATTATTGTTACCAATAACATAACAATCGATATTATTCAGTTTCCAGTTCTGGATATACTCAAGATCTTTCTCTGATGACTAACTGTTCATTCGTATGATGTAGCTGAGTTGTTAGTGATTATCAGCCTAATTTCAATTTTGAAACTCACTTCCACTTGTCTATATGAACATGGTCTGAGGTTCGATCCCCTGCCGACGCACACCCGATATCTATGGTCGGCCTGCAAAATTTTGGCTACCGATATCAAAGCTGAAAATTCCATACTTGTACTAAAAATACGGTGTGGCATCAAGCTGTAACCAAAAAAAAAAATGACATGAAAGACAATCACACCTTGGTTTTTGCATGATTGGTTTAATGGAGTTTACTCACATATCAGTTCTAGATCCCCCATTGTAATTCTGATAGTGTAATTGTCTCTGTGTGTAGAATATTTAAATGAAGAGTTCTACTGACAACTGATGGAGTCGATAGATTCCAGCTTATCAACCTTTGTGGCTTGTCATATATGGAATAAAACCTAGTAGCTGTGGTCAACAATAAACTATAATCGATAACGTCTATTCATTCATATTCAAGTAAACTCAAGAACGGATTAATTAAAACAAAACAAGCAGAGAGAACATGACAATAGTTCACTCACCTAAAATATCTCTTGTCTTCTGATGTATGCGTCTGAGAAACGTTGTTTAATATATATATACATATATATATATAATTTGACTTTGTTCACGTTAAATGGAATCAAAGCTTGCAAAGTAATCGAATTCCTTTTTGAATCTCAACATTATTCATGAATTTTTTATACACATTAAAGTGTCGGTATGGATCACAACATCATAACGAGCTAGTTTAATTATTGACGAATTTTTTCAAATGAGTATAGGCTGTCGATAGCTCAAAGATTTACAGAGTACAAAGATAACTTCAAATCGAACAACTTATTCGTATGTCTCGTATATTTGGATTCCCTAATTAAACACAAAATTGGTGTGAAAACTAAAATTGTAGATTTCTTTGAAGAAATCCGTTATGACCATTCGTAATCAACTTTCCGACTGACTAAACCGAATGTCTGAGTTACGCATGAAATCGAGATCACAGGATTTTTATTAAATACGATGCTATTTAACAATAATTTAATAGATAGAATATAGGAAGCTCGCAATGTGAAGTGTCTGTGTTGTGCATCCTCAAATGCACTTTCAGTATGAGTCAATATTGAAAAAGGGCGATGCTCTGTATGATAGTTCGAGTTGGAGAATAAACAATACGCGACTGTTCAGGTCAAGAATAAATGGACTGGAATACAAAATATGCAGCAGAAAGTGCAACATTATGAAGCAACGTGTAGCAAACACATCATGTGAGATGAATTTTATTGGAACACAATAGTTACACGAGGGAAGTAACGACATAGGAAATATATCTCGTCATTATTGTTGTTAATAAGACGTATAATGGTACTCTAAGTGAAAAGTCGATAAGGAATTGGTAAGAAAGAAGTCAATAACAATAACCATGCAACAGAAAAAGAAATCATGTTTATCAAGGGATAGCCACCATGTGCAAATATCTGGGTAAATATAGTAGAAATTATTCTTCCTCACGGTTTGATCTTCTACAGTCAACATTCGTCTCCATTTTCAATCAGAGAGTATTTAATTGAATCGACCTGTCCACGACATAACTGTGTCTAAGCTATGTTTGGTTAATTTGTAATCTGGTGAATTTCATGATTGAGCTTATTAATTCCTAAGGAAAACGATCAGTCAAAATTCATACGTGTTTAGGGAAACTCGGATGCCAATAAAGCAAGCAGCTCACATATCTGATGCGGTTTGCTTAGCTGATATTTCACTAACTATTGCATTTATCATTATACAATTAAAATCGTAGGTAGCAGAACACTTCAGAATGGTGTGAGGATTTTATTCTGTTTTCTAAACATAGTGTGCAAATCTTTACAACTTAAATTGTTGTAATTTACAGTAATTTTTCCATCGGTCAATTGATTTCAAATTCCTGCAACGATAGCTGAAACCACAAGGAGGTTTGCTAAAGTACAAAAGACGATGAACCCCATTTCACTTAATGTCAGTAGTTTCAAAGCAATTACGACAACGATAACAGTAGCCGGAACCGTTACAGCCAACGATATCAAAGCACATTTCCACTCATTAGACTGGATCGCAGTGGCTAAGATCACAGACAATAACATGACCTGCATCAAGAAAATAAAAATAATAATGACCATCTGATGAATAGAGATATAGTTAACAAATTAAGCAAATTTCGAATGCGATATTTCCTACCTTCATTATGACAGATGGTCAATATTAATGTTGTCATCCGGAAAATGGGTAAAGAAAGTTAGATGTTTACAGTCGTTTGTGAGTTTAGACATGAACGAATAAATCTCAACAAATTGCGAAACGTAAATAGAATTATTATAAAGTTTTGAATAAACCAAAGCAGTCGTGATAAAATAACATATGATATTCGACTTCCGTTAGGACGAAATAAGTGAAAAATGGAAACATATCCACTATCACTACATAAAACGTTATAAGGTAAGGCATTATAATTACACGAATTATAAATTTGAATGCCAAGCGCATATATAATACCCTCTTAAAAATGAGTTGAAATGACCTGTTCTCCCCTATCTGATCAGACTCATGAAACCTACTGCATACCAATGAAACACACCTTCTTCTGAACGAAAGTATTCGTCAGGTAAAAAGAATAAATCGACCTAGTATGATCAACATTAGATAACGATAACCAACACCATCTATCCATCCATCTTTGAGTAAACTCAAGAAATAATCAATTCAAACACAAACACCAGAGAGGATATGACAGTAGCTCACTCACCTGAAGTAGCTCCTGGTTTCACATAGACACGCCTCAGAAAACATTCACGTTAATTCGCATATATATATATGTATATATACATGTGTATATTTTGAACTTGAATTTGCTAATGGTTTTCGAAACCTACATTAAAAATACTTAGTGATCATATTGTTTTCTAATTCTCAGTGATATCAGAGTTCACATGATATACATTTTTTCGAAATCATAAGATTATGTACATTTAGTGTGAAGTTTGATACAAATTCAAGTAAGATATCGGCATCCAACATAAAGTTGGTTGGATGCCATATCTTGCATCCAGAACTCAATCCCAGTGCCAACTCTGTTGCAAAGAGTCGTTGAAACACAATTATTATAAGTGGTATTTTGCTATACACCTTGAAGTATTTTTATCCAGGTCTTTATCTTCTTATCGACTTCAATCAAATATTTTAGAATAAATGTAAGTGGGAGGCAAGTGTGTGCTTTTGCGAAACAATAAAGTGTGTGTAACTTCAGAATGACTCATCACTTTTCAGAATCTGTCGATTTAAAAAACCTGACCATAATGTTATTTCCTGTTGTAAATCTTCAATATGTTGGCTGCATAAAACCATACGCCACTGATGAAATGAGTTTTCTGGTTGAATAGCACTCCTACTAAACAAGAAGTCCTTTGAAGTCATACCGATATGATCTAAACACCCAAAAGCATTTCCGCTCGTCTTTAACGAATCTCATCAGCTATTTGGCTGGTTTCTCTCAGCTGAGGTAGCAGATTCAGTTCAAATCATCCGATTCATAGTATCAAGCTGATAATATATTGTGATTTGAATAATTCTGTTTTGAAAGAAAACTACGGTGAAATGCCATCATCATCGAATTGTGTACATTACATATTGATATTTTGCAAATTCCTTGTTCCACTAACGTGTTGGTTGATATTTTGACTACACACAACTATGAGGAGAAGCATTATTAGTCTTGATACAACCTTTATACCTTTAGATGATATACGTAATTTGGCTGGAAACAAGACATGAAAATTGGTTGGTCAAATATGTTGCATTTTTTCAGAGATCTTACTATTCAGTAACTAAAGTGACGTGGTTCAGTTACTCAGAATGATGGGACACACGTGTTGGGTGTAGATTCCTTGGCCAAAGATTCAATAATCAAACTGTCTCTCCACCTACCTATATTAAGTTTTAGAAATTCATCTCTCTCCCACCTTATTGTGTGGTTGCGTGTAAATGCATGCATTGCAATAGCTGAGCTCCCCTCTCAATCACTTTTCTTCGCGGAGGCAATTATTCTACATTTAGCTCAATTCTTATCTTTTGATAGTCTAACTACCCCGAATCTGTTCGTATGACCTATGTAATTGGCCCGACAGTCATTGCAAGATATTTGTGAACTATACTGTTTTGTTTAATTGGGTCAACCTACAGGGCCCCTGAGTAAGTTGGTAGGTTTTAAATGCCACCCTATTCCCTGCTTTATTAGGATTCATACGAAGGATATCATATGTCCTCTCCATATATGGTAAAATTGCGTCGCTTCATTTGCTCTCTTACTTATGTCGTCACTATTATTTTCACCATTATTTTTATTTCCGTTTTTGACTATTCTGATCCTCCTGATGCATTTTATAGGATAATAATAATAATAACAGCTTTATTCCAAACAGTATTTGTGGTACAGATATGGAATTTTCAGCGTGCATTACAATATTGCATTTAATTACCTCATAAATTTTATGAGATAAGATCAAAAAGCAACAGCCAAAAAAATGAAAAAGGACAGCGTTGCATTTACATTTTTAAATAATGCGCCACAGGATATGAATTATAAAATTTGTGTAATAGAAGATGTGAACAACAATATAATAGTAACGAAGAAAGGAAAACAAAATTAATGGGACTAATTGTTAGAGTGCCGCAGTAAGTTGATCATGTCATACCTAATGGATTTCTCATCACATAACAGCTGTGCCAGATAAGGTATCGTAGAGATTTATACTTGATAGTCCTAGGATATAACCACCTATAGCTGCTACTAGTTCTACCAGATGAAATGCGATGACAGAGCTGCGTATAAAGAGGATGCTCAGGGTCTGACAATATAGTATTCGCTAGTTTCTTACGTGGCATTATATGTCTATCCACAATAGTATTAACCAGTTGGTTTAACGATAGATATTTAACACTAAATCTTCTTCTATTTGTTTTATTTCGTCACATAGGTTTTTTGTTGCACTACATAGTTTAAATGCTTGGTTTGTTAGACACTTAACTAAGCCTGCTTTTACGGAGAACGGAGGAGATGAATTAAAGTCTAAATATCTATTAAAATACTGCAAGATACACCTCTCAATGAAACAGACAAAGAAAATAAAACTTCTTCTTGGAAAAGAATACGCTGGCTGCCTAGACTACTCAATATCTAATTTACAGAAGTTATTGCATGACAACCAAATCCCATGAAATGATCACACAGGATATTATGAATTAAACAGTAAGGCTGCAAGGCAGATTGTAAAAAGATTAAATTCAATTATTGGTAAAATTTATTTTGATAGGGTCTCACAGTGTTATACAGTAATATTTACTGATGACGTTTCGAGTTCAATTCACTGCTCATACCTTGACATGATTATGAGCAATAAATTGTGCTCGAAATGCCATCAGTAAATATTATTGTATAACACTGTGAGACCTTATCAAAATAAATTGCATCCATAATGGAATTAAAATCTACCACAGTGCATAAGTTTCATTCTCATATCAATAAAACAGATTAAAATTGCAAACGGTTCGAAATAATACATGAGTTCACGTAGTAACCCGAAAATATGTAGTGTTAAGAGACTGCCTTAAATTATCCGTTGACACTGACCGTAAATTTTAGAACAAATACTGACTCACTTGTTGCGGGGATCGACTGATTCGGAAGCCTAGTAACTGACAAACAACTGAAGACTTATTTGAAAACTCGAAGTAACGCAATGTTACTAATGCTATTTTATAGATAATGCTGTTCAATTTGAACGTGGATATCATAAAAATACCACTGAAAAAACTGTGTGCACTGTAAACATAAAATTATGTGGGAAACATATGGAAAGTATTCACATTAGGTACAAATGAGACTATTCTACATTTCACAGAACCCATCCAATCAACTACTTACTTGATGAAATCTAATATCTACTTGAACCTGGACAGGAAGAAAATCACTAAGAGTATTCACAGCATCAGGAAACTGTTTGCGGAGTAGTGTAGATAATAGATAATCATGCTTACCAAAAAGATTAAGGATTACTATTTTCGCATGAAAAACGCTATTTCCATACGACATTATCACTTAAAGGAGATAATGGTTATATATTTATAGCTATTAGATTGTCAGTATTAGGAAATATTAGGCTCTAAATTGTCACTTTCCCACTCAAGCTACTTATCATTTCTAAGTTACGAAATGATGCCTTTTTAGAAATTAAAGTCGTATTTTACAAGATAGAGTGTGTGGCGCACAATCGCAACATTGCTTGATACGTGTGAAGGGTACAGAATGGATTTTAGAAATCTATCTTTCTAAAACTCACTGCACAGAAATGATATTTGTGGAAACATTTGTATATATATGAATATAAAAAGTGTGACTGAAAATAATGAGACCCATCCTACTTCTGCGAAGAATTAAAGTGCCTTCGGCTATAGGAACGGTGACTAATTAACATATTTCCACTGTCTAACTGTGGCTTCAAGCATATCGAATTTTATGTGTGCTCAGGAGAAGGCGGTAGATCTCAGTGTTGAATATGTCTCTGAATTTATTTCAATTTTACATGATTTAAATGTAAATGGGAAGGGAATGCAGTCCTTAGCTGTTGCCCGGCTGTTCACCAATGCAACACTTGTGAATACTGTCGAATTCATACTCCAACAAATACACGACAAACAGTTCAAACTCACAAATCGGAGTGTCATATTCAAAGAGCTGCCTCCAAAATGCACTGTGAATGTACACTCCTCAGTTAAAAGCCGTTTTACAGACAAATATATATTACTGCCATAGGTTCTTCGATAGCCTCAATTTCTGCAAATCTTTTTCTTTCTGAACTTAGAAGAGGTCCAATAGAGCAAGTAAATGCTAAAGTAGATTGTCATTTTAGTTATATTGATGATGCATTTACTTGTCTTGGTGAGGACACCAACTACAACGATATGTTAGTAAAAATTAATGATCCACATCCATTGCTCAAGATGGTTGGTAACATTTTCCCGACATCCAGCTGAGCAGAAAGGAGGATGGGTCGCTGAAGACAGAAGTATATAGAAAAGCTATTCAGAGAAAAATCATTTTTGTGATATGCCTGACAAATAGAGCATAAAGTATCTGCACTGATGACACCCTAGAAATAGAATTAGGATACATGCGAAGTACGCTGGTCTCAATATACCTTCCCTGTAAATTTTTGAAGAGACACATGAATACCGTGTATAGAAAAAGAGGGACTGACCACGGTTAAAGAGAAACAGTTGTTTTCGAAACAATTGTTTATTAGCTGTGTGGCTGAAGAAGTCTTACATCAAGGATTTTCCGCAGCGATAAAACCTACCTCTATCATGTGTTTGTCATTTTGCAAATGTACAGTTAAGATCACTCGAGAAAAAGATAGGCTATCTGGCTATGCGACTAAATAGTTTAAGCTGTGGCGGTAGGTATGTAGGTCAAACTACTAGACAGGTCAAAAAACGCATCACTGCTCAAATTCATTCATCATTCGGTAAAAGCGAAATGAAACGTATAAGAAGTTCTGCTTTGTTTTGTTTGATTGAAAACGTTTAACAAGTCATCACATGAATTGCCTTCAAATTTATCTACCGCATTCCATAGAACCTACAGCAAAGAATTCGAATTCAACTTCTGAGCAAAGCTGAATACATAGGAATTCGAGACAAGAGTTCAATGCTTGTTACACAAAAGAAGTTTGTTCTTCCTATCCTTCGCCTGGGTAAATTCTAATTGAAACTTCCTATCCGTTTGCATTCTTCATTCCTTTCTAATTTTTATGATATTTAATTAAATTCTCATTATCTATCCACTTCATCTTAAGTAATACGTAAATATAAAGATTTTACCTGGCCTATTTATTGAAATTTTATTGTTAACATACCAGCTTTGTTATTCTTATAGCCGCCCATGTAAACGTCTTGTGATTTGGTTATCAGTGAGGTTTTTATTTCTCCTATCACTATAGTCGTTGCTTTTACTGACGCTCGGAACATTTAACGCTTATTATCTTCATCCACATAATAACCGTCATTCATTCAAGTTTATCACATTGAGTTTTGTACCCTAAAGTAATTCAATGAGAAGATTTAATTGAGAACATCATTATCCGTTTATACGTCCTGTTTTACTTTTAACAGTTGAAATGTTTAATGATTACAAGTGAAACAAGCAAAACATTTCACACCACCGTTAGAAAATCAATCTTGGTCATTTGTTGTTGAAATCTCAAATCGGTAATAAGATTGTTTATATAGACGGCGCAAATCTCCCACATAACTTCAAGAAAAAGGAGAGTCGTTACAAAATCGATTTCTCATATATCATATTTTCCAATATCAAGCGAACCTTTGTATATAAATGAAGTAGGCTGTCAACGCAACTTAAGCCCCTATGCAATATTCCACCATTTGTTGAGTGGATGAAGCTCGTTGTAGTCTTTAGCATATAAGAATAAAATTGCTGTGCTGAGGAAAAGTGTAACTCCATTCTATATAAGATTGTCTGAAAAAACGTAATGACGAAATACGAATAACTGGATAGCGTTTCAGACAAAATCAAATAATGATGATCATATCGCACCTTCACATGTTTCCTCAGTTAAATGTTTACAATCTTAAATCCTCTTGGTTTTCAAATTGGTTTTCCATATATCCACAACATCCACAGTAGATAGAACATGTTTAATACTGGATGTATGGACTAACTTCACGCCGAATCTGACTATAATAGGAGTCAATGCTTTCACTGTATCCAAAACCTAAGGTTTTCTCTAAACTACTTCAATTACCATGAGAAATCTCACCTTAGCTGGGTACATTCCCATGCTTTTGATATCCTAGTCATCCTGGATTTACCAGTGTGACGTATGAAATCTGTTTCATGGTCGGTGTATGAAACTTTCTAATTTGTGAACTGATTCTGCTTGACATGCAGTTTATCTCAGTGATTCAGTATAAGATTAGGCATTTGAATGTGAAGACTTTGAAAAGGAAATACATAATCCTACCACTTTGATAAGAGTTAGTGCATACGAATTGTGATAGGTCTGAGAAACACGTTGGACTATGATCGCTAAGTAAATATAGCTGCTTGTATAGTTATGAAACAAATCAGAATGTGACTATTCATTCGAATATTTATAACTCGCATATTTTGAGATAAATTGATTCTCATGTGAGTGAACCATTATCGTATGTATTTCATTGATTACGGCCGATTTGATTTGTTCGTGGATCTACTTTAAGATAAATTAAATGGGGATTATTTGATATGCCGACTCTAGATGTAAATCTCAGTCAAAAAGGAAGTAGTTATTTGTTTTGATAATTGAGGGTATAATGACAAAAGGAAGGTCAGGTTTAGTGTTTAAAATGAAGAAAGGAGTTAGAAAAAACTGACTACTAATAACGAACATTTTCCTGGTGGTTGTGGTGAACTGGGTCATGAGACAGACCATATAGAATAACGTGGGAGGCGATTGGAGAATAATTAAAGACCCCAAAGGATCTGAAGTTCGTAGAGGACTAATCTCCCATTCACAATATTGTCGAAGACTCATCAATGCAATCACACGAATTGACGGAATCCATATATGATGGATGAGGCTTCAAGTGAACATAAAACAGATGTGATGAAGATACTTAAATGTCATCAGCAAGTACTAACCACCTTCCGTTTTCGTAAGTATAGAATTCATCTTCTGTTTCGCTCACCTAGGCAGCATCTTTCAACTAGAGGCAGAACCGATCAGGATGATGAAGCCAGTCAGGATACTGAAATCAAAACAGGAGTTCATTAATCTGAAATGAATGATGACATTTGCTGGGTAAGCAACAAGAGGAAGATTTAAATTTCAACACTAGTCTCGAACCAGTGCCTCTAGATGGTTCGGATAATATCACTGAAAGCGTTTCCAACCGGTTTCTATCTGCAAACATTCGCTCTCGTCAAATTTAAATGGTTTTTTCAAAACAGGCATTTCAATATGGAACCTTTGTATCGAACAGGAACAAAACGAAAGTATTTTCCCCATCAGGCGTTCTCTTGAAATATGGATATCATCTCGCAATATTTGTTTCACTAATACTTTCCTAAATTTCACATACATCTTTGGGATTAATTAGACTGGCCTTTCACCATTTGCCTTAATCATAACTACGTGGTCCATCTGTTGACAAACACACTTCATTTTACTCGATAAATACACATTTCTGAAGATCGGAACAAACTTAGCCCAGACACAAATACATCGATGACAGGTGACTTCATTTAAGTAATTTTTATTATGCGATTACAAATGGAAATTAATATGGGTTGTAGAGAATCAAACCGTGAAGGGAAAATTCGTCCACTTGGTTTTCGAAGACGTGCTCGTGTGAAGGTGATACTTTGAGAAATATGAATTCACCTAGTTTAGCACAGTCACTGTTGATTTCTTTCTCATCTAATGTTTATCAATCTTTCATTTGAGGTGAGTTTAAACTATTGACGGCACACCGGTAAAGACCCTACTCGACCATGCACATGGTCTGTGGTTCAACGCACACCTGATATCAATGGTCAACCTTCGAAATTTCGGCTACCGAAATCACATGCTGAAGGTCCATACTTGTGCCAAAAATACTGGGTGAAATCAAGCTATAATCAAAAAGAATATGCTGTGTGAGCAACCTTTATTTATTATGTTGTGACTGCTGAAGCATCAAAATGATTTATGATCAGTGTTTACCTTATGTTTCTTCTTCATCTTCAATTCTCTGTTGCTTATTTTGTATTCCAGACCATTTATTCTTGACTTGAACAGTTGCAATCTGTTCATTAGCCAACGTAGATATTCTTACGTGGCATCGTGCTTTTTATTGACCCATAGTGACAGTGTATTTGACGATATACAGAGTAGACACCTCACAATGTGAACTTTGTAAGTTCTCTCTAATAAATGTATGTGTAAAGTGGCATTGTAATTTATAAAAATACTGTGATTTGGATTTTACACGTATCTCGAACATTCAGTATGACTAATTAAAAATTGTTTACAAATTGTCTTTCCAAATTTCTTCAAAGAAATCTACAATTTTATTTTTTACACCAATATTCGGTTTCATTTGAAAATCTAAATATATGAGAAACACAATGAGGTTTTTCAATTTGAAGTAAACTTTGTACTTCGTAAACCTCTGAGCTATTGATAGCATGTATTTTGTTTGAAAAAATTCACCAATATTTAAACCAATTTGTTGTAACTTTGAAATCTATCTCGAAATTTTACTTTAATGTGTATAAAAACTTCATGAATAACGCTGAGATTCAAAACGGAATATGATCACTTTGTGTACGTATGAACAAAGTCAAGTTATATACATACATATATATATGGGCGAAACTACATGAATATTTTTAAGGGCGTATATATTTGAAAGCAGGAGTTACTTCAGTAGAGTGAGTTACTGCCATGTCCTCTTTGCTAGTTATGTTTCAATCTGTTTATTCCCGAGTCCAGTTAAATATGAATAAATAGAATGTATCAATTATAGTTTATTGTTGATCACAGCTGACGAGCTTTATTCCATTTAAGACAAGCAACAAAGTTTAATAGTGCCGAGATTTATTAAATTCATCGGTTATCAGTAGAACTCTACAACTAAACAACCTGCACGAGGGGATATTTGCACCATTTGAATTACTTTTGGAGATATCAGTCTGATAAGCTGGTAAACTGCATTGAACCAATCATGCAACACGACAAGCGTGAATGTGTTCCAGGTCATGTTAACATAGGCAAGTGGAAGGGAACTACGGCTTCGTTGCATCAATTTATTGATTAATTAGTCATCAGTGAAAGAACTTGAATGTATCAAAAATCGCAGGCTGAACAATACTGATAATGATAGTATTGGTAGTAATAATAATATTAATAAAAACGTTGAAACGAGTTACGATAGTGCCTCTGATGAAAGATAGTTTAAAACGAATCATAATGAGGTGGAATAAAAGAAAGTACTATAAATAGTAGTAACTGTTAATGAGTAAAAAATTTCGCCAATGTAGATCCAGAGTGACAACCATTCTCTTATATACATTGAGACCGAGTATGTAAACTATAACTGTACAAGCTCCCACAATCACAAGCATCTTCCTGCTTGCTGTCTGTTGGCTGACAGTAGTGAATGACTTAAGGTAGTCAATTTAATGTCCATGTTCTACAAGATCGCCTGGTGCTGAAAGTTTTGGTATAGTGAATTTAACTCTTTTTAACTTGCTTGTCAAAAAATCCATCAATGTAGTACAGAGTCGCTTTTCCGTCTGACCCATAAATATAATTCAAAACACACTCCAATTAAATATACTCTGTTTCATATTTTGGTGGATGGTGGCTGGTCTCTCTGAGATTGCTGAACCACCTGCGTAGAGATACTGAAGAACACGAGTTTCGTGCCATCATATATTCTCCTCGTTGTTTTATCAAGTTTACTTATTCCATTTACACGAAAAATGCCTAAGTTAAGAAGAAAAGGGAGATCATATCTTCAAGAATTCTTATTAGGTCATATGAATAAAGCAAACAGTTGACTGTAAATCTGCACTACAGTGAAATAGTATCAACACGAAAGGTTTCGGAATTTCTGATCTCCAATCCAGTGGAAGCGGCTCATAGTTTATTTACACAAAAAAATTCAATCAAACTCATTCTTATAGAAAACACACTCTGTTTTGTTGTTTTATGGTAATTATGAGCATAAAGTTTGTCACATTCACTCATTCATTGTAAAACGGTTTTCGCACTCTTATCACATTCAATTTTATCCACAGATTCCAGAACATTCCATCATGGTAGATTCAGTTGCATCTTATGATAGTCCGAAGAAAAAGAGTAAGGAGCCACAAAAACCCATCTTCGACGACCCTGTTTCGGTGAGATAAGCATGATTTCTTAAATAAATTATTTAATGCTCAGATTTTCTTCTATATGTTAATTATGGTGACGGTTGCAGTCGGTCTGGTCGTCTTGTTTACTGCATTGTAAGATTGGACTACGGGAGATAATAAAATTTTATCTTGCTTTGCAGGTCAATGATACCCGTTTATTTTATGGCACACGTCTATCTGGTGTATATTATGATGTTAGTTATCTAATGAATACTATTATTATTTATTCATTGAGTTTATTATTCTTCCAATACACAAGAAGTGCAATTCACCCATAGTACATTACCATTCTTCATTTATCTAAACTGCCACATGCCAAAGACCATCGTGATCCTCTAGAATGAAGAAAGGAATTAGCATAGAATTTATTTCACAGCATTTTATGAAGAAGATCATTTGGTCAATTTGTCTGAAAGAATCTGTGATAGGCAATTTGGTGTTGGCACCAATTTAGGAATCCTACGGTTCAGCATACACAATGTGATAATGGGTGTGTCACTCACTGTCAATCTACTTATTGATTTCGTTAAAATATCTAGATAGATAATAAATGAGCAACTACCTTCTTCACTGTGATACTGTTTTCTGATTTAGATTAGCTTGTTTCTGTTCAGATTTCAGTCCCTGAAGCCTCAGCAGAAGGTTTGATGTTTTATAAGTTATCAGTTTGCTAGACTCATATGCAACATTCTTCTTTCTCACGGTTACTACTTACTAGCTGTTAATCTAGGCTGGGTTAGCGGGTACGTGGATTGCGAATTGAATACCAGTGCACTTGCTTGATTGGTGGGCATTTCAAAATCGTCTCACAAGACCTACTATTTATTTTTCATGTGAAGTGTTCGACTATACAGTTGTTTGGTTTATATAACTCACGCCAACTTATATTGTGTGAAACGAGGAAGATTTTCTTGCATATTGTATCATAAGCTTTCCGGTTTATTTTGAAACCTACGATGACGTATGTTGGTCAAACACTTTTCATCAGGAAAATAAAGTTTTCCCGAATACCAGAAACCAAGATTTGAAATATGTATGTATGTAATTGATGAATACAGGAATATAGTCTTCAGTAAGTGTAAGCTGTGACTTTAATTAAATTTGATAGTGATATCTGTGAAAAACTGAAGGATTTATCTTATTGATCCGGGATCGAGTGCACAATGTTCCATTCACCGAAGACGAGGCTTCATTACTATGATTTGTATCCAACTTGCCACATAATGAATCATTCCAATTATGTGTTGGTTAACATGAATTCTTGATATTTGCGAATTCATTTCAGACTACTCCTGGCCATTCTATTACTGCTTGCATTATTTGTGAAGAATATCCGTTTGAGTTTTTTTGGTGTTCAAATAACGCTTTGGAGTGTAGTAAGTATCGGTATTACGTTGTCATACAATAAGTTGTTAGAATTCATGATAATGTGTGAGGAAAATGAAATGAATGGTTCGTTAGTTCAAAAATCTCTGTTGTTTAATATTATGAAAGTGTGAGAGAAGGTGTTAGGAAGAAGGAGACCATTACCGCAGTCACTTGTGAATTCACAAACAAATAAAGCGAAAGGAAGCATAATGAACACTAGTCTGCACGTAAATATGACCTGAAGATTCACAAGATCTCAACTGATGCCACAATGATAACACTTTTATATATGCGGTTTACTTAGAAGGTAGAAAAGTTGAACTCATTATTTAATTATACTCGCCTTGTGAATTAATTACAAATTCATCAGGTTATTGAATATTTGCACTGTTATTCCAATCTCGACACTCTGAAATGGTGACTCGAACGTAAATTTCCATTTAACTAAGGTACCTGTTATTGATGATAATACGAAATTACACACCTTTTTGAATTCCATACTCTAATGCGCTGTCGCATTCTAAGGATTATTGTCTAATTTATGCTGCCCAGCACACTGGTTTCATGTGAAACGAGTAGTTGTTTTCCGTATTTCATGATAGCAACAATTGTATTGCCCATATATTATAGCGAAGGAGGGAAATATTGCATGTTAAATGTGCCTAATTTTCTCCTTGCAGCTTTATTTATCAGACTTTAATTACCTAATTATAATTATCAATGTTTTCTTGATACAGGTCACATTGTGGTCTGTAGTCTTCGCCGCTGCTTTCTCTCCAGTTAGGTTATTATGTGCTCTGACAGCGTTAGCTGGTACGATAATGGTCACGCTTGTGATTGTCGTGGTGGCTTCGAATCTGCGGACCTTGAGTCAAAAAGGGCTTATCGTTTTCTGTGTAATATCAGCAGTCCTTGGAGTTTTAGCTATCATTGCAAGGATCTGTAATTACTTGATCCCTCAAATAAAAGCTGTAAGTTACATAAATTTTTGTCTCAAGGTTTTACATATTATATTTATGAAATGGGATGAAATCTCCACATCATTTAAAAGTAGCCTTTTGCCTAAGACTTACCTCTAAATGAAAAAGACATAAAATATCACCTGAGCAAAATAAATCGGATACACGATCTGATGACTTTACTAAAATCAAAGTTTCTCGATACATATGTGAATTTTCATTGATTCGTTCCAGTGGGGATTTTTAAGCTCACTACTGAAATTACATCGATGTCTTACTTGTAATAGAAGCGTTGTCCTCACTCTAACGATCTGGTTATTCACTGAGAACTAATGATCAGAAGAGGATTCATAAGACAGCCTAATAATTTTGTAAAGTATTTTGACTGATATTGATAAACCTTCTGCCAATGCTAATTTCCACTGCCATTATTGATATTTTGGTCAAACTTATTCAATTAAGTAGTTCAGATAAATTTAATTTGACGTCACTGTGTTCAACGGAGGACATTTTTGGGAGTATTTTATTTATTATCAATGTTTACATGTTAGCAATGTTTACTTCGGTAAATACGCTGGTATAATAATTTACATGCAACAACAAATCTTGTGTTTCTCTTTGTGAATGTTCTCCTTCTTTCTGTATTTCATAGAAAACAATAATCTGCATTCTGCTAGCAGTTCCAGTCGCCTTGTTCATACTCCTCGTAAGTTTTTCATTAAATCAGTGTAAACAGTACAATTCAATATTGCCGTTAAATTCCGCACAGCACATAAAGTGCTTGATATTACTGGTATGCAATGTAAATCAGTCGTTACATATTCATATGAAATAAATTCGGACCTTGTTTCAAAGTGCCAACTGAAAACAAATTCAATTTTTATGGGAAGTTAAAAGCTCACTCTAAGTAATGTTGAACATATAACAGAAGGTGAAAACCTGAAATATGAAGAGAGTCAATCAAACAGCATCACACTTTGTGTGAAGTATAGTCCCTAAGCTTAAAACTTTCTAATGATCTTCTTGGATCTTGTATGTATAAGAGCAAATAAGCCTCTGGATTTTTCCAAATTTTCTGTTAATCATGGTCAATTTCATTTGACCGTGATTCATAATTCCCATTACTACGTCTGAAAGAGATTATAGACGTTTGATAATCCCTTGTGAAACTGTCGGATTGAGCTTCAGAAACTAGCTATTCATTAAATCGGGTTTCTTAAGGTTGACTAATGGTTTCTGTATGCACATGTGATATTTTCTCAACCATAAAGAAAGATAAAGACACATTTAACCTGTAGGTTTGAAATGGAAAGCTTATGTGAATTCTCATTATGAAAAGAACAACAACAACACCTCAGGCATGTTTATTTCAATCAGATACCAGTCAGAGCCACCTGTAATAGATCAGGTGATGCAAACGTATTGCTATGGAAATTCTGTTGGCGGATACTTGTCAAACAAGATGAATAACAAGAGATCACACACTACATAAGTAAACTGTAAAAGTTCATCAAGTAGAAAGATAGGCTGTTATCACAAGCATGCATTGCCAGATATATGTGAAAAATGTGAAGTATTCCAAAAATTACTCAATTTTAGTCAGAGTCCATGCTAACTGCTCACGCTTATCTTACAGGAGTCATTTCAAACATGACGTGGAAGCTGATAGCGAATTCCTGAATAAATCAACAGTTGTTGAGGAGCGTAGAGTTCATATTATTTTATTGTCACTCAATGAAAATTGAGAGCTTTTATCACATTAGAATTGGCATTTCTGCTAAATGTATGTTGATCTAAGGTGGTCTTCTGTGTCTGAATCTGTTTTCACTTCTTTGCACTTTAGGTGATGTTTATTTTTGTAAACATGCGAAAAGAGATAATGTTGTGGTTTTCGCCGGACTCAGTGGATTTCATTCTTACCTTCGTCATTTGGTGTCAAATGATAAGCCAATTCGCACAAATTTATTCCAGCATAGAATTATGTGAAGCTAAATTTTGTGACACGTCAAAAGAAAAGGAACAGTTATTTGTGAAATGGTTACCGAATTATTTGCGTTGATCTTTCATCTTCATATTATTATTGTGCTAAAATTTCCACTCAGTCATATCGATGTTTGCCTCCAATTTCACATGTGCTTACGCATTTTGTACACCGATGAATAACGTAATCTTCATAAAGAATAAATGCACAAATATAAAAGAACTCATCAGAGACAAATCTGCGTCTATTTGTGATGTCTGTATGCTAGTATGATGAGTGCTACGGCACTTGTTTGAGGAAAATAATCAAAATTTAAATTCTAACCTTAGTTTCTTAGCGCAATTAATGCCTTGCCAATTTGTGGGGATGGTCACCTGTTTGGCTTGTGCGCATATCTGTATTTATACCATGGGAAGTGTCATTCGAATTTCAGTCTAGTACGTCAAAATAATACTAGATGATTTCAGTCGATGCGCATTTTCGATAAACTAAGGTAAACTGTCAGGTGTGTTGCGTATAAGATTGGCCTAAGAGTGGCTTGTTTACTTTAGTAATAATACGTGTTGTCTAATGTATAAAATCGGTTCCAGTTATTGTTGAAGAGCGTAAGTGTAGCATGATGAAACAATTCTCAACGAAAGATTCAAGCGGAACAGTTGGTTAACGAAACAGCTTCGTTACAGTAGAAACAAACATCAGTGAGCTTGTGAAGTCACATTTAATTACACAGATGATGTAGACAATCTGTAGTTCAGTTAGGCTTTTCTATAAACAGGACAGCTTTATGCTGACTTTCCATTATACATCCAGAATCTTAAACAGTCCATATTGTGATGAAAACACACCGCATCAAATGACTCATCGCAGTCATTATTGCTTTGTCAGTCAAAGAATGTTTTCAAATGAATTACTGTAAGGAAATTGAGCTTAATGTCACATGTAGTGAGATTTAGTGATAGTGTGGTGGTGTGATACAGACAATGTGTTCCGATGGAATATTATTCTCACATATTCCACAGTTCAATACAGCATCAAAAACAGAACACGATATATGTATGTGAACATTCTGTTTCTTGCTAGAGTGAGAATATTATTCCCACAGTTCAACATTGCTTTGGCAACATAATATTACGTGTGCATTTGAACATCCTATTTCATGTCGTTTAGTGTAAACCAAAATGACACCCTCAACGATTGTTTAGAGAATATAAACTGTATATATATGTATATATAGCGATTTGATAACTTGGAATATACCTTGGCTTCCGTGTCTTGCCATCCATACTCACAAAAGTAGAGACTTAAAATCCATTTATCTTCATACTTTCAAGTTTTACTTTATGAGTATACCTTTAATCGTTTAATGCGAGGTGAATGAGGTGGTTATTAAGAATGCTGGGTGACTGTACGAAGAGATCTTCACTTTTCAATCTGACCTTCATCTTTATCCCAGTACATACTGGATTTCAAAACAATAAAAACAGTTTACCAGTCCAATACAAATGTGCTTCTTAAAAGCAATTAGAGAGTATCAACACGCAAAGAGAGTGACAATTAACGGAGGAAGTGAATACAAACAAGAAAAGTTGAGAAATCGTTACTATGACTGAATTATGTGGAGCATAATTTTGGGAAAAATGAAGGAATAAACGACTGATCAAGTTGGTCGCGTGATAGATGATTAAGGAAATGTAGGATAGTTTGGGCAACAGTATGGCGATATATATATATTACAGCGAGAGATGGAGATCTAAGTGAAAGTGAATATTCCTTCGCCAATTCTTTTTGACTTCTAAATATCCTAATGGAGAAAGAGTGTCCAGAGTATTCCAGTAATGACATGACGATGAGCTCAGTGTATCCATCAACGTTAATATCATTGTCCGTCTAACATATCTGCTTACACTTCAGAGCTGCATTCTGAAACACATAAAGGCGTCTATACGTTCTGCAGCAAACAATGAGGGTTGAATGATGCAATCTTTTTCGTCATTTGAAGAGAGTGGAAATCGATATCGAAATGGAGTAATCGCATAAACATTCGAGAGTAGTGCAACATTCCATCTAATAGAGTGTATAATTACGCATATCAGTGACAGAAATCATTTGTAATTCTGAGGGAATGAAATGTACCCTGTTTTCACGAATGTATAGCTATTTCTCATCACTATGACATGAATTCGAAAAGCAATCTCTTACAAATTAAAAAAATTTCTGATAATCGCTTTAAAAAATTTCATCATTTAGGGAAAATAAGCTTGCTATTCGTCATTTTATTCGACACAGATTCAACACTCTGGTTTTGCAAAAAGGTTATTTGTGAATATGCTTTTTGTTATTACCACCTTGTGCATCCGTGGCGCAATGGGTTAGCGCGTTCGGCTGTTAACCAAAAGGTTGGTGGTTCGAGCCCATAATAATATAATAATATTTTTATTAGTAGTTTTCATGTTTAGGCTAGGTTTTAGCTTCATGTTTACTATGCTGAGGCATTTAGGGACCATACGGTCATAGTTTGTTTAGGGATGCTCTGGCATAAGAAAGCTATATATCAATCGATAGCTCTCGACGAGATCTACCCATTGGTACCGGTATTGCACCTTATAGCTTCTCCTCAGCCGAATAGGGAATTTTTTCAAAGGCTACAGGGGAAACCTGTTTCTAGGCCTAGAGTTCATGCCGCTGGCTGTTCTATTGACAGTTTTAGCTCCGCGACCTCAGGTTGTATGCCGTTGTGTATGTAGCTAGGGGCATTACCAACCATAGGGCAGCAGGAGGGCGGAGACTGCTGGGCAGGAAAATCCTCGTATTTTTCTCTGATTTATATACCATTGGATTCCTCTCGGCGAGACGAATCGATTGGTACCTGTCTCGTCCCTGTAGGACGGTTGCGGAGCTATGGCTTCTTTAATTTCAGCAGTTATCCTCCTGTTTTAGCATTTCTTAGGGTGAACATGTTCTTTCATTTCATCCACGATGCTATCGGCAACGGGGAGCTGATAAGGAAACCGAGGCTGACCGGCAGCTTAACCGGACTTCTACTGATATGACTGTGGCAACGGTATCAGTAGGAGATAACTTGGGTCGTCACACCGTTCCTAGCGTAGCTCCGTTGATAGTAGCAGCGGGCACCAGCCAAATTTGTCAAACCTCACAACCTACTGATACATTGGCGACGGTATCAGTGGGGGCCGGACTCAGTCGTCATCAATCCAACCCCATGAACCAAACAAATTCAAAAAATATCATGCCGGATCGGCCGTGGCCCGGATTAACAACGACCGCGCTTTCTGCTGCCGTGTCACAGGGCAGAAGTGATAAGTATACTACTGAGACACACCAGGCCGTGTGTGACCGGCCTCAAGCAGATGTCCCCTGGGCTCTGCGGTCACGCAACACTAACCTTTTTTCTATTTCAGGTACCCGAAGACTAAACTCAGGCGTGAGGCCAGCAAACCCACCCTGTAAACAAAGATGCTACAGAAACTTCAGCGTGCACAATCTCCTTGCGTCCAAAGAAAAAGTCTGTGTGGGGACATGGAATGTCCGCACCATGTACGAGACTAGCAAAGCTGCCCAGATCGCAAGCGAAATGAGGAGATACGGACTACAAGTATTGGGGATCTGCGAAAGCAGATGGAACGGGAACGGACTCACCAAATTGTCAACAGGTGAGTCAGTGATTTACTCCGGTCACCCAGAAGACAACCACACACACACACCGAGGGCGTGGCTATCATGATGTCACCAACGGCAACCAAGGCTCCGATACAATGGGAGGCGATCTCACCCAGAATAATGACCGCCAGATTCAACTCCAAAGGAAGAAAAGTGTCAATTATACAGTGCTATGCACCCACAAACAACGCAGACCTCGAAAAGAAAGAAGAATTCTGCAGACAACTACAGGCAGCAATAGACATTACTCCAGCTGGTGACATTAAAATACTAATGGGAGACATGAACGCCAAACTTGGACCAGACAACACAGGAAGGGAACTCATCATGGGTAAAGAAGATCTGGGAGAGATGAATGAAAATGGAGAACTCTTCGCCGACTTCTGCGCCTTCAATGAACTAGTGATTGGTGGCAGCGTATACAAACACAAGGATATTCACAAGGCTACATGGGTGTCACCAGATGGGCAAACGAAAAACCAAATTGACTTCATCACAATCTCGAGGAAGTGGCGGCGCAGCCTACTGGACACAAAAGCAAGAAGAGGAGCAGACGTTGGCTCAGACCACTACCTCGTACAAGGAACAATCCAACTCAAATTAAAAGCTTTCAGAGAAACAGGAGCTGCAGATAGACCACAAGCCAAGTTCAACACTCAAAAACTAAAGGACCAGGATACAAAGGATATCTTTACTGCAAGCATAAAGGACAAAGCTGAGACACAAATCAACATTAGCGAAGAGGTCAGCGTCGAAAAACACTGGGACAACCTGAAAGCGGTATGGAGCGAAACCTGCATGGAAGTTCTGGGCAGAAAGAAGAGACAGGACAAACCGTGGCTCACTACGGACACTTGGAGGCTAACAGAAGAGGGAGGGATGGTGAAACAAAAGATTCTCCAGTGCACCGACGAGCAACAGAAACAGGAGTTGAATGCAAGCTACAATACACTGAACAAAAGAGTAAACAAGAGTGCCAGAGAAGAAAAAAGAAAGTATTATGAAGCCATGGCCAATGAAGCAGAACAAGCAGCAGGCATAGGAGACCTTGCAACACTCTACCAAACAACTAGGTACCTCTCAGGCAAAAATTCGTCACAAATTAAGCCAGTGAAGGATGACAACGGAAAGTCAATCACCAAAGAAGTGGAGCAAAGGAAACACTGGGCTGAACACTTCAAAAGACTCCTAAATCGACCACCACCGACAACGCGCCCAACAATACCAACAACGGAAGCAGAATTACCAGTGAACATCAACCTCCCGACGAGAACAGAAGTCCTGAAGGCAATCAAGATGCTGAAAACTGGAAAAGCAGCAGAACCAGATGGAATCCCAACATAGGCATTGAAAGTGGACCCAGAGACAACAGCGGACTTGATGACGCCACTACTGGAGGTGTGGAAAGAAGGCAAAGTACCCGAGGATTGGAAGAAAGGATACTTATTCAAACTACCAAAGAAAGGAGACTTAAGTCAATGCAAGAACTGGCGCGGAATTATGCTCCTGTCCATCCCAAGCAAAATACTAAGCCGCATCATCCTGGAAAGGATCAAACAAGCCCTGGATGAAAAACTTCGACCGGAACAAGCTGGATTCAGGAGAAACAAGTCATGTATTGATCAAATCGCCACACTACGGATCATCATTGAACAAAGTTTGGAATGGCAGTCACCTCTCTATCTCAACTTCATCGACTTTGAAAAGGCCTTCGACAGCGTCGATCGAGAGGTGATTTGGCAACTACTTCGCTACTACGGGGTGCCGCCGACAATTATACATCTCATCCAACTGTTGTATGACAACGCTGCATGCCAAGTAATCCACAACGGGAAGCTCACGGAATCCTTCGAAGTGAAGACAGGAGTAAGACAGGGTTGCCTACTATCGCCAATGATTTTCCTGATTGCAGTAGATTGGATAATGCGACAGACAGCGGGCAATGAGGAAACAGGCATACAATGGACCCACACAAAACACTTGGAGGATCTGGACTTCGCCGATGATATATGTCTGATCTCCCACAAACTGGAAGATATGCAAGTGAAAAGTAATAAGTTGGCAGAAGAAGCATCAAAGATAGGACTTCAGGTGAATATAGAGAAAACAGAGGTGATGAAGATTCCTGGCCAACACCAACAGCCACAGCAACAACAACAGACAACAATCAGCATAAATGGAAGGAACCTGAAAGAAACTACCTCCTTTACCTACTTGGGAAGCATTGTTTCAACTACAGGCGGAACTGACGACGATATCAAAGCAAGGGTCGGGAAAGCAAGGCAAGCTTTCATCACTCTTAAGTCTGTGTGGAGGTCAACAACATTCAGCGTCAAAAATAAGATCGGGATTTTCAACTCCAATGTGAAGTCAGTACTACTCACTATACGGATCAGAGACTTGGCGTGTCACAAAGAACACCTCAAACAAGCTACAGACATTCATTAACAGTTGTCTTCGCTCAATACTCAAGATCAGATGGCCGGTCAGAAAAGATCAGCAACAGGGATGGATCTCTGGCAATGAGCGGACCAACCAGGAACCGATTGGGAAAGAAATAGGCAGGAAGACATGGAGATGGATTGGACACACTCTGAGGAAACCAGCAAGTGACATCACTAGACAAGCCCTCGAGTGGAACCCGAAAGGGAAGCGACGAGTTGGTCGTCCAAGGGTGACCTGGAGGAGATCATGTGAAGAGGAGATGAAAACGTGTGGGCGGACTTGGAGCCAGGTGAAAACTAAAGCAGAGAAGAAAACGCAATGGACGCATGGCTGAAGCCCTATGTTCCTCTAGGAACTAAAGGAAACAATAATAAATAATAATATGATAATAATAAATAATATTACCGCCTTTCTTCTGAACACGCCACATAATTTTGTGCGCACTCTTCGGTATATGATGAATCAGTGATTCAATGTTCTTAGGCACTCTTTCTTTCTATATTATGATTACTGAGCGTAAGAATCAAATCTTAAAACAAACTGCTGGTTAACTGTAACCTTACATGAATTGGTTATCGTGTTATACTATAAAAACCATCATTGGTAAATTTGTGAAATCATTGAATTTCAAATTCAGAGTAGCTTAATGGCACAGTGATTTCGACGTATTCGTTGAAGAATTCGTTGAAAGTTGACGGGTATTTTCAATTGTAACTACTCATACAATTAGTGATGTAATATTCTTCGTTAATTAACTTCGAACGCTTAGATTCCAATAAGTGGATTTTGTGTTCACAAGTCCCTCTGAACTACAGAGCTGAGTGTGGACTTCAGCTGAACTATGGTGTTGAGAAATTGATCAGGGCACACCAGAATCCGCTAGTTAGCACGGGTTGATGCTGTCTTCAAATTAAGTTGCTTCTATCCTGAATAATCTTTCTTTTCTCATGAATCCCCTCACTTCAACTTTGTCTCATTCAAGCTTCTAATTTTCAATAACTTGCATGATGAATTTATTAGTATACTTATGATCAGAGAGTGAGAAATATATTGTGTGTGCCATATGTGACAGTGGTTGATAAATTCAGATATATCGGTATCCATGTTTGCCAGTATGCTCATCACTTGACGATAGACTTTATAACTGCGATACCATAGTGCCTTCTGTTGGACTATTTCAGATCTGTAATGAATACACTTTCTGGAATAACAGCACGTTCTGTGAGCATCAGGATTCAACTAACTCTAGGGGGCGTGGTGAGGAGAGTTACAGAAGACTACGATTCGAGACCAATGCATTGTGAACAAACTTCGAAGCTATTTGCAGTTTTTCAAATTTAAGTGCATTCGGTGGATGGGACACTTTATCAGTTTAACGGATATGAACTTTTGATTCAACAGAAGAGGGTTGATTGTTCAATCTCTTCGAGGGAATTCCTTTATATGTCCATAATAAGTTCAGAATTTGTATTATCAGCAACGATGGACAGTGGGTGTATGACATGTATTCATTCCTAAAAACAAATTTTGTTATTCTCAATGAATTAGAAGCTAAAACTACACCGTCTTCACTGCCATTCAGCCATTTATTGCATGTAGATTCGTCAGAACAATAATCTGACGGAATTTCATAAAACTCTACCTAGTAGTTAACTTGGACAAAATAGAACGACAGATAAACCAGGATAATATGAGCATATTTTGTATTAATTTGAGGATTCCTATCGATTAGCTATAACTTGCAGAATACAAAAATATAAGTAAAATTGGAGATTTCATCAAAATGTTTTCGTGAAAATAATGAGCGGTGGAGAGGGATTAAGGAAAACATTAGTCCGGAATGATGCAGATTGTTGAATTATTAAGAATTGAAAAGACTAATTATTTGCAAAGTAATCAGACCAGTACGGTTCATAAGTGAGTCCAACTGTGTTTTATTAGAAACAGAGTTTAACTAAATTGAATGAAGAAACATAAGAGGTTGAGTAACCACAGAGACCATGCTTTTGTTAAATATCAAAAAAGTAGTAAGATGAGTGACGTTGGGGTGAAACAATGGAATATTTTTGTGCAAGGCAAAAATTATAATAGGATACATTTGCAAAATCAAAGTGTACATACCATGAAGTAATAAGTAACTTCAGCTATGAATATGATTGATAAATTTGGAACAATATTTTGAAGAAACATTTTTCTACGGACTACTGTGGCGTGACCACAGGACAATCAGATAACTGTTAATACGTTACGCAACTCTGAATTCACGTCAGCAAGAATTAGGTGCCACACTCCATTCAATGGCCACAAGAAATCGATATGTAGTAGTGCCCCCCGTTTTGTTGGAGGCCACGCTTCAGGATGTCCTCTGAGGGAAATCTTGATATGGGCTCAGCGATAGTGAAAGCGGTTAACAAATTCTGATATATCGATATCCATGCTTATCCTGTGGGCATAGTTTGGGTCGATAGGCTTCATATTCGCGATACCAGGGTGCCCTTTGTTGGACTACTTCAAATCTGCAATGCGTATATTTTCTTGTAATAACCATGTTCTCTGGATGGTAAGCATTCATTGACGACACTGACTGCAACAGAACGGGAGAAGGACAAAACTTGGAGGTATCAGTAGAACTCTCTGTATCCATAAGATATCTGGTGATTCCCTTCTGTGAATATCTTCCTCGTGCTTTGCATGCTCATACAACATGGTAGAAGTCGGTAGGATGTATTTAGTACCAAAACTGCATGTGTACTAATAAAACAGCTGCAATTACATCAGAAAGCTCACTATCCAGTTAAGCCTGGTTTATCCAATATGTGTATGAACACCCGTTCACTGTTAGCCATCTCAGTGTACTTCACATAAATCAGACTGAAACTTTATTGATTATCATTTTACAAATGTATCAAAAAATATGATAAAAACTGGATCATGACAGGTGTGATTGCTCAACTTTTCTGTAAAGCTAATACCACTGATACTGCTGGAATTCGAATAATTATTACCAAATAATGACTTAGAACTTATAACTCTCATAAGAATTTCCCCAACTACTTATTCCCATTTCTAATATCCAACTTTTCATTTCACTCAGTTTCCATCACCTGACTGTTCAACTTCCGCACTTATTACAACATTTGGAGAGTTCTGCATTTTCAGGAACAGTCACCTCCCTTGATAAGTTAAAATTAGACTTTAAGATAACAAATATCGTGGGACGATATCATTCCGTTGTTGCTTTACAACCGTCATGAATCATAATGATAACATAGAATGTTTGACAAATACTCAGTCATATAAAGTGATATTCTACAGTAAACGCCAGTTATATTTTTGTGGGTGAAGTAGACTGTCGTGGGGGAATTTCCAAGTCTGTTTTTTCTGTTCACATAATTTGCTATTAATGTGCCTAATCTGAAATCATTCAATCAACTTTATTAATCTGAAAATAAAGTAGTCAAAGTTATGTTCGATGACTGAGAAGTAGCCACTATCATTGATTTTATGACCAAACATTCATAAATGTTTAGCCATGGATGATACTAGATTTGTATTCAAATTAGGTACCTCTAAAGTTTCATGTGTCAGCGGTATCACGATGTTCTGCTGGTCCTACTTATACATGTGTCTCCGAAGCTGCGGGTGAATTTCGTCCTTTAATCGAAAGTACAGGGATCCAAAATGTTCGAGATGTCAGGAAAAAGGGACGGTGAAGAATGTGCATTTAGTAGTTGATCTAAGCCTTTGAGTCATCAGCAAATCCATCATTGTGTCGCTATTTAAAATTACACGGGCCTTGGAGAACAGACATTTCCCTGTGGAACATTTCCTCTGGATAAGAAGGGAACCGTTGAAATTATGGTATTGTCCGCCTCACGTCTGCTTCTCAAATATGGATCTTATCTCGTAATATTTATCATATGATTAACTCATTCAAATTTCACATTTAAGTCTGAGATTATTAAGACCGGTTCTTGCCTACTTGTTTAATGCGCCCCTAGGCACCCACTCTGTCTAAACTAAGGCATTCTTCAGATAACTTGATAAGTGCACCTTTATGGTGAACAAAACAAATCAGTTTAGCTTGCATTATGATGTAGACGGCTTGATTCATTTAAATGCCTTTTATTATCAGAATATAAATGAGCCATGATGAAGAATTTTATTTACTTCACTACTGGATTTACTAGATTTTCCAAGATGTTTGCAAATGATGGCAGTCCTTTCAGAATCATGAATTCAATTTGAGTTGCATGGTTATTGTTGATTTCTTCCTAATCTAGTGTTTGTCAAACATTAATTTTGGGTTAACTTCAAACTTTCTATTACTTATTTATAATGTGAGTAATTGTTGTTTAACTCGTAACCAAAATTCTGTTTTCCAGTAACTTTCCATCACTCAGTGTACAGTGAATATTCGCTGTATAATACTTGCAGGGGAAAACCAACAAACTGACTGGAGAAGCAGCCGCAGAAGACAAAACTGCGACTGAATATAGTAAGATGGAGGTGATGAAGACAAGCAAATACCACCGGCAACAAAAACCAGCAACAATCACCACCAACAGAAGAGATTCGACAGAGGCGACTTTCTTCACTTATCTAGGAAGTGCGGTTTTAACCGCATGCTGAAAGGATGAATATGTCAACGTCAGAATCAGAAAAGGCGGTATACGCATTTATCAGCCTGAACTGAGTTTGAAAATCTGCACTCAGCAAGAAAAGAGAACAAGATAGTGATTTCAACACAAATGTGAAGTCAGTCACTTCTGCCAGACGAGTCAAAAAATTGTCCAGTGCCTAATGAAAAGAGTTTCCAACAGGTAGTAGACTTGTATCAACAGCTAGCTGCCTTCGCTGTCTCCACACTGAAGGTGAAATAGCAGACCACAAAGAATTAGCAACAGAAAAGTGTGAAAACAAGCCAACCAAGAGCCGACTGCTCAACAAATATGTAAGAGAAAATGGAGATGAATCAAGCATACTTTGTGGTTGCCATCAAATGAAATCGCGCGCCGATCATCACTTGAGTGGAATCCCATTGTGAAGCAGCGAGCAGGTCATCTGAGGGTGACATGGGGGAGATTGCGTGATAAGGAGATCAGAGATTAAGGGCAACTGTGTACCCAGCTGAAGAGGACAGCAACAAATAAAAAGGTAGAGAAGTATTGTTGAAGTCCTCTATTCCACTAGGAACCTAAGGCAATAATAATGCCTGGTGTTTCATTCTCTTTTGAATGTTGTTTATTCTAATCTATTTCAATTTCACCTGACTAGCTATGCGAATCATTCTTGACAATGTCATATGTTTTCTATATTGACCCGTATTGGTAGAGCATTCGCCTATATGCAGTATAGACGATTAACAATGTGAGGTTTGTAGATTAAACGTATTACATCTTAGTGATCGACAGCATATTTTGCAAATATCCTTTGATTGGGTTTTACGCATGACTTAAACGTTCGCCTAAATAAATCGAAAAATTGATTACAAAATATCGTTCGGTATCCGCTAAAAGAAGTTCAGTGTCTTTTCTTCACAGGATTTGGTTTATTTCGGAAAGTCAAATATATGAGAAACACAAATAACTTTTTCGACTTGAAGTTATCATTGTACTTCGTAAACCTTTGAGCCATCGATAGCATATATATTCCGTTTGAAAAAATTCAGCAGTAGTTAAACTATGATATTGTGGTTTATTCCGACGTTTCACTTTAATGTGTATAAAGACTCCATGAAAATCGTTTAGATTCAAGACGGAATTTGATCATAACCATAAACAAAGTCAATATATGTATATACATATATATGCGAAACAATCTAAATCATTTCTAAGGCACATACATCTGAAGATACACATTACTTCAGGTGAGTGACTTATTGTCGTGTCCTCTCTGCTTGTTATGTTTGAATCAATTGATTCTTGTGTTTATTTGAGTATGGTTGAATAGATGGTATCGATTATAGTCTAATTTTGATCACAGATGACAGGCTTTATTCCCTTTAAGACAAGCACCAGCATTTTATTTACACGTATCGACTATTTCCAAAATGTGAATAATCTCATTCTAAAGGAAAATGCATTGAGTTGTGCTAGTTTGTCATGATTACTTTCGTGTTTTCAAAATGTAATCAAAGTTGTATTCAGGTTTCACCATCTTTTGAAGCACATTCCTGTCAGAATTGACAATTAGGTGTAAATGACGAATTTTATTGGAACATTGTTTCAATGTTTTGAAAAGTGTAATGTCGGAAACAATGATCATATTCATTCACTTAAGAATAATACTGTTTTCAATAGTTTAAAAGTTTAACATTACCAGCCTTATGTTCGACACTTACACTCGCACATTATTGAATGCTTTTAATTCTGTCGTCACATTTAGTTCTATTTACAGAATTCAATTTAATCAAGAATGGAAGGTTTCGTTGCATCTTTTGTGAGTTTAAAAATATGGAGCCTGGAACTAAAAGAATCTTTTCCCAGATTCTATATTTCGGTAAGAATTGCAGGACTTGTTAAATAAGCGATTTTATTCTCAGTTAATAGTCAATATGGTGCTCTTGATACTGATGACAGTGAGTTTGGTCGTCTTGTTTGTGTTTGTGTAAGTTTGGGTTAAAGAAAAGAATAAAATCGAATCTTACTTTGCAGGAAAAGTATTCCAGAGTTTCTAAAGAAACATTTCTACTTGGTCTTAACCATAGTGTAAGTCATCTATTGAACCTTTTTAATTTTAATTCAAAATAAATATTGTTGAAAAAGATGAGGAGTGTAATTCATTTATAAGCCATTGACTCACAAGATTTATCATTCACCTACAACTCACAACACCTTTTCGGCTATACAATTTTTCCATTGAACTCACCTTAACTAGTGTTAAGTGAAATGAGGATGAGTATCATGAACCTTATATGTTGGGCTTTCAGTTTTATTTTGAAATCTGTCTGCGCATATGCTACCGTAACAGATATCTGTGGAAAGCACATTTCTCTCGATCATCAGAGACCTTGATGTCGCATAAATATGCATGATTGTAATTGATAAAAACAGAAAGATAGTCTTCAAAAGACTTCTTCATATCTTCCCGCTGAAATCATAGTCAATGCGTGTGAAGGAAACAGTGTATCATTGCGTTCTGTTTTCAATACAAAATCGGTACTGCGCTCTGTCACAATGATCAAATTAGACTGTTAGATCTGTCTTCATAACCAAGGACTGATCTAATAAACCATGGTTCAAGTGTAGAGTATTCCATTAACCAAGTAGGGGAGATTTCAATATGGTGACTGCTTTTGATATTATCACGTAATGAATCATTTCAATTATGTGCTGGTTAGGATGAATATGTGATGTTTGTGAATTCATTTCAGGTCAGTCGTAACCATTCTATTTCTTGTATTTGCATCCATGATGAACATTCAGTGGAATAATGTCACCGTTTGTATAGTGCTTTGGATTATCGTAAGTATCAGTATTACATTACCCTTTTTGATACCATGAGAATTGGTTTAAGTTTTTGCATGGAAAATGAAATGATGACAGTGTCATTTCAAAAATGTCTATGACAATGGTTATCTTGTCAATGAGATTGATTTTACAGTTTCTGATACATACCATTTCCATCTTCACAGCAGCCATAACAATAACTGCTCTGTCTTATTAACAAATGCTATGAGAAAATATATGACAGTTAAAGGAAAACCATCTCTCTAATCATTTGTGAATTCTTAAAGTAATAAAAATGATGCAACCATAATAAACACTAGTTCAAATGCACGTATGACTTCCACATTTACAATTGGAATCAATGTTTAACGACACACGATGTACTGAAGAAGTTTGATAGGGGAACATGTGCAGTTGAAACACCATGATCACCAGTCTGCAGAAAATAAAAGTTGACATTCTCTGTCCAGGATGCACTGAAACCACTTTCATATATGTGGTTCGCTCAAATGGTGGATAAACGCGTCTGCTCAATTCAGATTCTAACCACACTCGGCTTCATTCCAATTAGTCATATATTCATGAGGTTATTTAATATTCGCGTTGTTATTTCATCCTGATGCACCGAAATGGTTATTCAAGCACCTTTTACCTCCAATATAATATGGTTACTGATAATGATTACAGTACTAAATTCCACAGCATGGTGAATCTTATGCTTCACTTTGCTCTCACTTCATAAATAATATTTATGAACAAGTGAGGAATATCTCACGAATGCTGTCAAACACGTAAACTGCTTTCGTGTGAAACGACTTGTTATTTTTTTTATTTTTTCTTGACTACGATAATAATAGCGACTATCTATCATAATGAAAGTAGGAAATATTGCTTCAGAAGGTTGCCTTATTTGCTAAATAAGTTTTCATTTATCACACATTAATTCCTAATTAGTATTATTCTTAATTTCTTTTTGAAGGCCATTCTGACATCTGCTGTTTTCGCCACTTTGGTCGCATTTATTGAATGGAAATGTGCTCTGATATCATCAGCTGTAACGATTGTGACTACAGTGATGGTTGTCTTGTTGGCTTTCAACCTGCCGCCATTGAATACAAAGGGGTTCATCTTCTTCGGTACTATATCAGGCCTCCTTACAGTTTTAGATATCGTTGCAGACATTTGGAATTTATTGACCGGAGGAAAAATTACTGTAAATCACACCAATTTAAGTTGTAAATAATTGCACATAATGTTTATGGAATAGCTTAAAATGCTCACATCATTCTGAAATATTCTGCTACCTACCTGCGATTTACATCGTAATAATGATAAATGCAGTGGATAGTGAAATACCAGCTGAACAAAACAAATCAGATATGTAGGCTGCTCACATTACTGAGATCCGAGTTCACTGCGACATATGTCAATTTCGACTGACTCGTTTCGTAAAGAATTATTAAGCTTATTCATCAAATTCACACGTTTGTCGTCAGTCTAATTAACTAACCCTTCTCTGAGGGTTAGTGATAGGAAGCAGGTTGACAGAAGTGTTGAGTTACTTTTGTGCAATATTGTGACAGACGATCATATACTTCCCATTCACCCATAAAACTACTGGCATTTTGATCTGCGCTATCGGGTATGTAACACTAGCAGTTCCTATTTAATTTCATATTTGGCATCTAATATGGATAAAAATTCCCCATCACTGTATCGAACAAATGTTTTAGCATATTTCGACAAATATTTTTGGCTACATCTTAGCATTCATTATTTTGTTAAATATTTCAATATGGGAATTCGTAAACAACAACAAAACTTTTTTTTCTATTTTCGTGAATTTGTCATTTTTTACTGCATTTCTCAAACTCAGGTACTCTGCATACTGAGAGCAGTTTCAGTCGCATTAGTTATACTCACCGTAAGTTTTTGATTTATTCGGTGTGTACAATAAAATTACTCTTGCAATTAAATCACGAACAGAATATAAGGTGATTGGTAGTGGTAGAAGGGCAGCGAAAATCATTCATTTTACCTGTCTTGATGTGTTCATATTATCTAAATTGACACTTTGACGCAAAAGAAGTTGTTAAAAGCTGATTCAAACTGTATTTGACGTTAAAATCCCACTCAGAGAATTGTTGAACCTATTGTGGAATTTGTAGACTTGAATACTGAAAAAAATTCGGGCCGGTGTAATCCAGAGTATATATGAAGGATAGCCACTAATTGTTATTAGTTTTGAATGATTTTCGTGAACGTAATCAGACCATGAGTAAATAGAGTTTAGGCCATTACAAAATGTTTCTAAATCAATACTAGATTTATTTCATGTTGACTTCTATCAGCTGTGATCCCTGCAGTTGATGCTAAGCGCAAAAATATGCAGATATGCAAATTTCAGTAAAGCCTCCACTAATTATTATTACATGTTTTTTATTGTAGCTTGATTCCACACCATATTTTGGTACAAGTATGGAATTTTCAGCATGTTATGTGGGTGGCCAGAACTATGCAGTCCGGCTATAGATATCAGATTTGAGTCGGCAGGGCGTCGAACCCCGACAATGTGCATGGCCGGCGAGCATCCTAACCGCTATGCCACATTTGAAAATTTATTGCGATACAGTTGAATGGCGATGGGGAAGCTTTGTTAAATAGTTAGACATTCAGCCAAACTGGTCACCTAATTATGCTTCATTATCCGATAATCACATGTGTTCTCTTACCTCAGTAGGGATAACGACATATTTGATCAGTAGGTCAAAGCAGAAATTATTGTGCAATTTGTGTGAGCTGTATTCTAAGTATCCTGAAATGAGCCGAGCTTGGGGATTTTTGCCAATATCGGTCAGAGTCATTTACGATACAGCGGCTGGTGTAATGTTGATTTTTCTGAAGCGCGTTTGGTGAATATATGTCAAACAGATTAAATGACAAACGACAACACTAGCTAACTGAAATCTGATAATCTGTCTGATTGACAGGCTCACTGTGTTCATGTACATTCATTTCCGGATGCATGCGGAAAGTGTGAGTTATTCGAAGAATCATTCGTCTCTAACTATGGTCTATGTTAACTGACTCTATCGTAAAATAAAATTTGATTATGAATTTGTAAAATATTTTGTCAGTAGCTGAGTAGTGTAGACTGCGTTCTAGAGAATGTATCTAATTGGTATTTCGTGATCAGAACAATAAACTCTAGTTTCACTATGGAATGTGAATTTCTGCAAAATAATTGCTAATGAATGGTTATCCTCTACCACTTAAAGCTTATTGTTGCCTTACATTTTAGGTGATGTTTATCTGTGTCGATATCGGAGGATGGATAATGAGGCGGTTTCCACCCTACAACACAGAACTTTTTCTTGGCTTCATCATTTGGTTTCTAATGGTAAACCTCTTCACACAAACATATGACAGCTTAAAATCATGTGGATCCAAGCTGTGTGCAGTTAAAGACAAAAAACAGTTACTTGTGGAATGATTTCTGCATTATTTTTTTTGAACATTCATTCAGATAACGTATCGAAAATTCCAATTATTCACAACGTAGTTTGTTGTTGATTTTGTCTGCGTTTACGTCTTCTGTGTTCTGCAAAATTGCAAACTTCATAAACTTTAAATGCACAAATGCAACAAATCTGCTTATATTTCTGATTGTTTTACAAACGTTTTATATGCTACATTGATGCGTGATAAAAAAATTCTTCAAAAACCACAACCAAAATTCCAAATCTGATTTGTTTCTTAGCAGAACATATGTCCAGTCGATTTGATGAGGTGGTTTTATGGTAGAAAATCATTTGATTGTCAGACTAAGATGCTTTAGGATTAAGTGAAGATCCTATTCGATGGACATGAAGGAATGAAGGAGGTCAACATTGAGATATGGTGCGTGCAATTTTTTGAAGGGGAACACCTTTGAGTGGTGTTTTCCAGGCAAACACTTGAACACCTCGTTGACACATTCCGAAATCTGTCCAAAATAGGAAGACCCATCTCCTGATACCATTGCTTGGTCTTAAAATATCAGTGAAATTAATGAGTAGCATATGAGATTAATGTTTGTTTTAACGTTCCTATGTCTCCTCTTATATGTTAAGGCGGTTTCACTAATGAAGCTAGATACATGAAATTGTATTCAGCGTCCTAATCGGGTGTTACACGATGCTGACGTAACAGCTTTTTCTCCTTAAATTAAAATACTGATGAGCTTATGAAATCATTTGTGATTTCAAATTGATATGGAAGGACTGCTGCTCAGGTGGACAGTTCACATTGTCGCTTAGAGTTCGACACAATCTGAGTTATGATGAAAATATTGTCAGTCAAGAGGCTTGTTCTCGGTGATTAGTGTTCTCTCAGTGAAAAAAATCTTTTCAGACGGATGCAAGTAATGAAATTAAGGTTGGCGAAACTTGGGGTGAGACTTAGTCAGAGGAAAGATTGAGAACACATTTTACTTTATAAATTTTGAGTTTACATCAATATCACGGTTGCAATCCTGTACTCTGAAGCGAGTGCAGTGAAGAATTTTTATCTTTTAGCTAATTATCTCAGACTGATGAATATGTTCACAAGGAGACAGTTATTTGAGTTGACTGCAGAAATATAGGGTCGCTTCTCATTCCATGATTTTTGTCTACCTGGACAATCGTGTCAAGTTGTACTGTAGAAGTGGACTGGAATTAGTTACAAATATTCAAATGCAATTTGCTCACATGATTTTACTGTTTCCACACTGACCAAAATAATGTTTCTGTCTTGTGAGTAGAACACTGAATCGACAATTATTTTTGGAATTCAACACTTATTCTCCTTCATTTGAACAAAAATTAGAAGGCTAAGATGAGTGAATGATTCAAGTAACGATATGACATTGAACATACATGATGCTGATTTCACTGCTCGTTTCACATCACTGTTTACACTTTACTGCTGTCTTCTGAAACAGACAAAGGTGTTTATATATTCGGAAGTAATGAGTGGGTGTCTAGTGACACAGTCGTTCTTAACATTCGATGTAAGTGCGAGTAGACATCAATGTGGCATATGATTTTTTCTACCATTAGGAGGTGGATTTGATGGAACGTCTTTTACAAAAAAAACAACTTTGCGATGGGTGGCTGATTACTGTCAGCAGTTCAGATAAAAATAAGCAAAGTCTCATCCATTCTATTCGATAAAGCTTCAAAACTTTAAACTTTCGAAAACCGGGACTATTCTCAAGTTTGAGTTTTGTTATTCTTATGTCTTTTCTGAAAAGTAGATATTAATAAAGCGGTACATCATTTTGTTTTCTTCCTTTAGTGTTTGAAATATGAGTGATTAAATGTTGTCACGTGCTCTTTTTGTTTCGAGACAACCGATTGTATGTATCAAAGCTAACTTCCAAATATTTGTCGATACATCTAATTTTGAATTCACGGAAGCGTAACTAGAAATCCACAGCTAGCATTCGACATATTTCAGACAGATTGGCTCGTGTATACCTTGATACTCCTCCTTACTCACATTTGTCCTAGTTTCTTCTTTGACTTCAATCTCCAATAAACAAGAACAAATGTGATCCCACTACCCAAAATGTTTTGCTGAAGTGTACCACGCTGTTCGAGTAAGGTTGGTCTTTTCTGACTAGGATTTTATAAAACGTTTTAACTCTTCCACAGATATAATGATTATAAAAAGGCAAAGGCGAGTGGTAAACAATCGCATTATGCTTTTCTTCACAAGATGCAGACATCTGTTACCTGACTATTCAATGACTGTTTTATATAAATTGATTTCTTCAGAGTTCCATTACACTTCCTTAATAAATTCACATCAAGAAAATGAATGATACGCTAGCTCTACTTTGCAATTTTCATTTTTATCTCAGCATAACAACCATCGGATTTTTTTAAATTTATAGCTTGATTCCACAAATATTTCTTAACAACTATGAAATTTTCAGCATGTAATATAGGCAACCCAAATTTAGCAGGCCGACCATTGATATCAGGTGTACGTGGGCCAGAGAGCAAACCCCGGTCCATGTGCAAGGTCAGCAATTTTCCTAACCGCTATGCCATCGTTGCACAGTATATCATTCAAACTATAACCATAATCACGGATAATAACCGAGGGATTCACATAACTTGTATATGTGAAAAAATTGCCGTCAGGAATTCATCACAAAAGTGAAAAGGTAAATTCGAACGTTAACCGATTATAACCTGACTTAAGGACATGGTAGTCTACATAGTGGGAGCTGCAATACCTTGATTAAAATCTGTGTCGTATTTGAGATCAAGAATTCGAATAAATCGAATGGCGTCTTTATATGTTTCAGTCAGCAGAAACCATGGGAAATGCCTCTTCCTGAACGCTTCTCCACTGTCTTGTGGATCAGATTTCAAGTTGAAGTTTCGAAATGTGAACCCTTAAGATAACTGAGTGCTTCGATCCAATTGTCCATTCAGGATATCGGCTTTCGCAAAATCTATGAAATTTTGTATAGCACTTCTCCTGGGGTATGTGGTATATTGAGTGTTTTATGTTACGATGATACTAATGAATTTATACAACTTAAAGTTTTGGTTCGCTGATTTTCAGCTGACTGTCTTCTAAAAGGATTTGATGATAAAAAAATTCAAAACGTGGTTTTGAAATTTGATTTTGTCAATGGAAAAGGTAAACAATTATTGGACATGAAAGATATGACCACTGGTAAAATCAAAAGATAAGAAATAAAGCACCTGAATAAACAACGCTTGAGATGTCTTCATATGGTTATGAGCAATACATTCGACTGAAAATATCACCAGTAAATCATGCCGTGTCACTGAAAGTTTAGACAGCAAACAAACGTATTCTATGATGGAGCCACAGTCAGTGAAAACAAAGAAGCATTGCCGCATGTCATGCAGACAACTGATCAGACGACCATCATAGAATAATCACTCCTACTGAAATAGTCTTCAAATAAGTGATCATATTTAGAAGGATGGCGAATAATTGATTTTACGAGTGTGATGGAATTTCAAGTAAACACACAGAGTAAGTTCATCCAAAGAAATACACGAAAGAATGCCGGTAACAATATATCCATCTCAAGAATATATGTATGAAGAACTGCCCGTGATGTTCTGTAGGAATACCTCATTGGATTATTCTCTGTGGGATAAGTAAAAGCAGCCAATGAATTTATCACGTTAAGGTCCCATCCATGAACTAATGTGTAATGCAGCAATCCCACGCTGATGACAATGAAATTCACGGAAGCTCACAGTCAACCAAATCAATGTGAAATAATGAGCTCTCCACAAAAAACCAACCATACAACACATTCCTTCATAGCTATACATCCTTATGCTTAGAAACAGACAAACACCATACAAAGTGTTGCATGGTAAACTTGAAATGCAACTGAAACGAATACTTGTAAAAGTGCAAGCATATTCATGTATTTAACAACACCTACACTTACACATCACCAAAATATTCCAGATAAAGAAAGTGCAGATCACCTCTCCGTTCCTCACAAGATGACACAAATAAGTAACGTTATTTATCAAATGATAAGTAGAATAACTGCAATAATTATAAGAATAAAACAACTCTGTATTCCATAGGAAACATAAGAGTTTATTAAGTGTTATATCACAAAAAACCATCTTTAGAATCACTGCTTATACTAAGCATATTATGATGTGAAATTATGTGGAAAAATGTAAGCGTTAATTAAGACATGTGTGGAAATCCTCCTCATCATTCTTAGGGACACCTCAAGAGTATGCATAAGTGGAGCGAAGAATTATGTGTGTTGAATATAGCAGTATGAGAATCCACATACAGAAACAAAACTTGTATATATTATTTGTGAATATTCCACTTTTTTCTGCATCTCTCAAACTCAGGTAATCTGCATACTTACACTACTTTTGATCGCTTTGTTTACACTCTTCGTAAGTTGTTGATTATATCAGCGTATTCAGTGCAATTAATTTTTCAGTTAAATTATTCGCAGCACATCGGGTGCGTGATAATAACAAAATAAGAACAACAATCATTCAGTTTATCAGTCTTTGTGTGTTCACGTTAAATAAATTAGCACTTTGTTACGAAGAGGTTAACGAAAATAGATTTAAACTGCAAGCGCAAAATAGTGTTACGCATGTAAGAGACTCATTATCAAATCATTCCGTAAAAAGTTCATTTGATCTGACAGATATGCTAGACACCTTGAATATTAAGGAAAATGTCATGTGTTCAATTGACATAGAATGTTTATTCACCAATGTTCCTATCCATGAAACTGTTGATTTCATTTGTGATTATTTCACAGGCAATGGGATAAATTTACTTATTCCTGTCACTTACATCAGAGATATCATCCTAATATGTACAGAAAATATTAGATTCACCTTCCAAGAAAAGCCATACAAACAAAACGTCGGGTCTCCGATATGGAGCCCTCTTGGTCCCTTGTCAGTAGATATATTCATGTCGAAATTGGAAAAACAAATGCAAAGTATGCATCGAGAATTTATGCCACATAAACGTTTTGTAGATGATACTCTCATTATTGGTAACAATATTAAATCTATTGAAAACCTTATTACCGTATTTAATCGTATTCATCCAAATATCCGAGTGACTTCCGAACTGGAATAGAGTAACAAACTTGGTTTTCTCGATAATACAATGACCAGGAGAGATGATGGAATGATTCAGAAATCTATTTTTCGTAAACAGACATGGAGTGGACAATATCTTCATTTTACCAGTTTTGTTCCTATCCAGTATAAACGTTCTCAAATGAAATGTTTGTTTTCAAGGCCTCGAAAAATATGCATGAGTGACACAGTGACGGATGAGCTTCGACATATACATTCAGTTTTATTAAATAATGGTTATCCGGAAAAGTTTATTAATTGTCACAGCAAGGATAGACCACATCTCGAAAAGAAAACTTCTGTACCAAAGAAAGCTATCTTTATTAACCTACCATTCAAGGGTGACCAGATTATGCAGTTGACAGCTCAAAGACTTCGGTCAGCCATCAAACGCACATTCTACGCCGCATCTCTTTTTCTCACTTGCCGAACAAATTCTGTGGACTCTACTCCAAACTGTATCTACAAGTTCACCAGCAGCTGAGGTGACATCTATATAGGTAGAACCAACAGAATGTTCCAATGTCGTCGGAAAGAACATGTTTCAAAATGGCTACCAAATCATATAGAAAATCTCAATGCCAGTAATCTGAATAGAAATCCAGCATCATCCATTGCAAAACACTTATTAATGTCGGGTCACAAAATCAATATTAATGACTGTTTCACAATTATTTCACATAACTCTAATTCAAGGTTGGTTATTGAAGGTGATGGAAGCACTTTGGATTAATCCATACAGCCTAAACTGTGTCTAAAAAAAACAACAGATTTCAATCTTACGCCTACCATGGACTACTTGATCTATCCTTATATTATTGGTCATCAGTATATACTTTGGTTTTTTATTTAACTGAGTAATTGTCATGAACTTTGTTTTATTATTGTTAACCATGTTAGTTGTAAAGCGGTTGTAAAGAAACTACAGAATGATATCATCTCACGAAATTTGGCTTTTGAATGCCTTATTCGAATACATTTTTTTAGAAATTATTCAGTGGTTCTCACCAAATATTCTTAAGCTTATTCACTGCAAACGCCAGGTGGTTAGCTTCATTTTCAGACGCATGATTTCAGTATCACTTAAATTCGTTACAATGTCGTATGTTAAGGAATTCGGACTATGAATTTTGGCTCATCTTTCCTTGTCTTCGCACATCACGTTAGTTTTCAGAATGGTATTTACTTTGACGTTCTACGTAAAGAAGTTAAGACGATCTGGTGTCATTAATCCATATCCCTGCAAAACCCAATAATCTTAATATCAGTCATCGGATCATCCAGGACTACTGGACAGTGGTCTTGAAGCTGTACTGAAAAGTCATTTTCAGTAGTTGCCATCATGTCAAATTGAAGCAGATGCCCATCAAACGCCAAGATTTCATGTAGCGTTGTACAACGAATAGACAAAAATAGAATTCACGGATTATTGAATCGTGGCCTTAATGGTTGAGTGGTCTCGTAATCTAGAGGTCTCACAATTTAACTACATGTCTGTTAATGTAGACTAATTTCTGAATTCTTTAATCAGTTGATAGTAATTATTATCCTTTGCCTCACTGCTGAATGAATGAAACCAATCAGGCTCGGATTATCCTTACCAGCCCAAGTGATTTGCTATCAAATTAAAGTTTGAAAAGTGGCTGAAAATTTTAAAGTTGAGTATTTCATTACTATTGAACATGAATGGTTTCTTTTTTGTGATTGAAGTCGAAAGGTTTTCATCCAGCTTTGGCATTCTCTACACAGGGAACTGCACTTTTAACATAATAAAGGAAAGTGATAGTCTTAAATCACTGTTGATAACGAAAGCAGACTGCTTTAAGTGAACGAGTGCAAACCACAGCATATTTGGTTTGTTTTGTCCGGTTACCAGTTCAGCATATCAGACTACATTGGTAACATTAAAACAGTGAGTGACATGGTTTATATATATACATGCATATATCCTTCATTTGAAAAGACCAGTGTGATTCATTATTGTTTAATAAATGATGTAGGTCTGCCATCATTTTTAATATTATTCAGGAAGGCAAACACACAATGACATTTATTTGGTTACTTTTTGTGATCCCACATCTCTAATCCACTCCTCGCACGATCAACCATGTCTCAGCGATCTCCAGTAAAATATTCCACCTGACATTTTACATTAAGAAGTTAAGGCACTGGGGTATAACTCAACCCCTCCTCTTACAGTTCATAAACTCTTGCATCCTACCTATTCTTTATTGTTCACCCTTATCCTTTCCTGGTTGGCTTAAAAAGGACTTTGTTACAATTCATAGAATGCTGAAGACTGTCAGTAAGATGAGTGGTGTCCCAGTGGACTACATAGTTAACATCGTTGTCGATAGGCATTTGACTTCGTGCAGTAAATTTGCTAAAGGGATTTTGTCTGACTTGGAGCATCCACTTCACCCTCAGCTTTCACCTTGGATCTCCTCAGGTGGAACGAGAAGTTACTTCAGAAAACTGTATGCTCGCACGTCTAAGTATAAAAATTCTATGATACCATACTTGGCACGTATTTTATGTGATGAAAATAGCGTCAGGGAGGAATTGACTAACCTTTTTTCATCTAGTAAATAAACAATCTTCTCCATCCATCTTTATACACCTTCAAGTTTTACTTTTATTATTTCTGTTATATTTATGGTCCTGTTGATTCTTTGTTTTCACTTTCATAACTGCAAACACCAACTTATCTCTATGACTGCTGTAATCTTTGTTTTTTCCCTCACCATATCATGTAAAGAGAACATTATATTCAATATTTTTAATCATGCAATGATTTGTATACCGCATCGACAGTACTGTGTGAAACAAGCCCACGGCAATTTCCAATTGTATTATTATCATTACCTTAGCTGCTATCATTATTATTATTACCATTTTATATGCTGCATGTTTCTTATTTTTAATTTTTTTTATATTAACCCTATTGTAAATGTAGAAAAATTTTCTGTGTGATTAATTTTATATATAATTTGAGGAAATTAGATGCAATATTGTGAATAATGCTGAAAATTCCATTCTGTATCACAAGTACTGTTTTTGGAAAAAAGTAAATCATTATTATTATTAACTCCATGTTAAACTAGGATGACCCAATCGTCAATTCCTATCCGTATTCCACTCGACAGCTTGGCGCAAGATGCAATTTGACACTCTCATCAGCCTTTGTCCGATACAAATCCATTTTCGCCTACATATTTGTTGAACGATAGGCTCTTTGTTAGTTTGTCCCCGTGGGCTAGAAATCTTCTTCGTTGCTTCAAAACAATGTTTTTCTTCATTACCTGATTTTAAACAAAATCACACTGACACCAGGAAAGTTGCTGTGTTACTTTCATCATCATACATAATTTCCAGTGCTTGCGTCTTTTCTTAACTAAAACCACTGATTGACTCAAATCTCTTTCCATTGGAAATTATTTCAGAGTAAGAAACTGAGCAAGCTCACTTGTAATTAACCGATGATTAAGAGACTGTGTTCAGTGAAAAATAAGCGATAACATTGTACAAACTTCAACAGAACAATTGACTGAAGATGACCTTGAGGAATTCCAAAAGACTGACCACTGAACTAAGAATTATCTTTTAAATGATTTCTTCATCAGCTTGTACATTTCTATGTGTCCATATTAATAAAATAATTATTATTAATGATAAAAATAGTATTTTTTTAAATAACACTGAATCATTGACTACAAACATCCAATAGACATAGACTGTGTTGTAAATAGATTAAAGTTCTAGACATACGTGCATGATAATCTTAATTAAAGTAGCACCTAAACGGAACATCTGATTTCAAGAGTTCTTTGGATCGATTTCCTTAACTCGTTTATCGTTGTTTTACTTAATATGTCCAAGTTGGGTGAGGAGGACATCGAGGAAGGATGCACCTGTAGTCAATAAGAGCTTTCTATTACTGTCAGTAATATTCACCGAGAACATTCTCTTCGGCTAAACTGGTATTCGATTTCTACACTAAGTCAGTAGTCACACAGTGAATCAAGTACAAAGTATCAGTGATGGCCCTATCAATGTATACCTATGCATTTTTACTTTTCGTGTGTAGAAAGTGACATACAGCCTACTTAAATGGTGTTAGGAAGCGGTTTACAATAGTAGTCAAATTGTGATTCATCATATGAATCATCGCGTGATCGGATGACTGTAAAATTTTATCATCTTCGTACTATTCACGTTCCATTAACCTAACTGAACCACCTATCAACGGGAATACTCTATTTTCCACTTCCCTGGGTAGATTTTGCGTCAATGCCCCAGCATTAGAATGCCCGCCAATCACGCAGGTGGTTCAGGTTTCGACCATCGTCTGACGCAATTCTTTACCTCGCTAAGCCAGTAGTAAGACCAGTAAAGACGGAAGGTTGGGCATGAGGCTAGGAACCATATCCCTTAAAAGCAAACATCACTGCAACCAAAAAATCAAGCCTACAGCATGAAGCATTATGATCTACTGGGAAATTTAGGAAATAAAAAGAGAAATTTTGATATGTTTAAAAATATATAAATACGATGTGCTTCTCCTTGATGAAATTTTATACTGACAGTTTCACGCCAGTCTTTGTATTTCGATATTTACGTGGCTCAGTAATGCGTAAGGTATGATGTGCGAATAGGCGTATTTAGCATATCAGTTGCGTCATTATTGTTTTATCCACGCATAAGTCCACTTAGTCATTTTAGGTGTCGATGAGGTCATATCCATTGCCGACAAGTCCACAACAGAGATATTTATCCATGCGAGGAAAAAAACTTCTACCCATATGGTTGAAGAAACGAAGAAATCAAAGGCGTATATGGTGTGGTTTTAGCTCATTTGATAGACACTAAACATTAATGAAACTAAAGCAGGTATTCTTGTTTATACACAATGTTCCTGGCAATCTATCTAGACGGGCTCAACTTTGTCTTCTGTCAGTAGCTGAAGTAGTAATCAATACCGGAGCACCTAATCCCAGTATAGATTACCTCGGCCTACAGTGAGGTCAACGAATGATTCGAAAAATTGATAATTAGTACTTTAAATCCTTGTCCCATTATTCGATATTATTTTCCCCTTGTTACAGACGTTTTACGAGTTCATGACCTTTCACATTATGTCTATTCCGTTGAATTAGAGTAACGCTTTCAAAAATCTCCGATGTAATTAGACAATCCTTTTCGTTTCACTGTCAAACAAGAAAACGAGGGGGCGCAAGAAAAAACAGAATACAGAATGATATAATAAATATTGTCAGCGTATGACTCAAGAGAGTCATAGCTCATAAAAATGAAATTCGCCCAGTGAGCTGAAATCACTAATATTGTTGACAAGTCATTGTAATCAAGAGCGAACTGCATATAACAAGACAGTAGGGGAATAGGCACTGCTACAGAAACTTCAAGCCACTAGCTTGAAGCCCTATGTTCCACTGGGAACGTGAAGGAAAACTTTAGGGGAATAACCGCATTCTATTTCTGTAGGCATAAGTTCTCTAGAAATCGTTCGACCCCAAATGCTTCAAAAAATCATGGTAAATTCGATGCATTAGATATTTCGAATGATTTGGAAAACTCAACGAACTGTCTCATGTCCATTTCAAGTGTCTGGTAGTTGCACTATGAGAATATCTGCCTCATTTTAGGCACACGTTTCTTCTTCCATCCTTTCAAAGTGCTTTCTCCGAAAGGGCATATAAATCTAGAGACGCATTTGGAATTGACATCATCAGGGTATTTTTCTAGTTTGGATTCACTTATTGAGGATATCGTTCATTTCATTACTATTACCTCCGTGAGTCGCTGCATAATCTTATGAGATATAATTGTCTATTGTGGTCTATTTTCCGTCTTCTCCTCCTCTCTCGAGATTTCTACTTTGACAGGCTTATTAGTTGATTATGAGCAATAAATTGTACTCGACACGTCTTCAGTAAACATTACTGTATAACACTGTCAGACTTTATCAAAACAAAATTAACCCATAATGGAATTATTAGTTGATAATTACTTAAGCTAAAAGTTATAGTGTTTACATTTCGGATGCGTTATTTTTCCTAACATTTCCATTTCTACCAGTCAAACACTGAGGTTTGCATTACTTTCATCATTATAAAACCACTGTAATTTTAGGCAGTCTTTGGATGTTGAGCACTTGTCAAATAGTATGACATCGTTTTGTACTGCGATTTTAGTCTTTTTCCTCATTTATCTATATTAATGAAGTCGCCTTTGTGCATGAAGTAAATAACAGGAAACAGAATATGAGTAAAAATCGCTTGAGTCTTACCTTTTGTATATAGAGTTCTGGCTGTCGCGCGTGACTGGTGTGTTCCTACTGATACGAGCATTCACTAATTGATGAATTCTGGCATTTCCTTTGATAGGCTGTAGACAACATGAAGGGATTCTACAATGCTTGCCCCATGGTCAATTCAGATTAGGTTTATCAGTATCGAAACATTTAGTCCTACTTGTAAGTGTTCTCGAGCAGAAAACACTATTTACCTTAACTTACAGCCGACATAACATATGAATATAATTATCTGTTTTAGTTTCGAGTTCAAGGCATTTCTTTCGTTTTGTATGACTTTGATAGGCGTGTTGTGTGACATGATTCTGAAAGATGTCAGTCAATTAATCAGGGAAAACAACCTTATGCTCACGGTGTGGTTGAAATGTGTGTTGCAGAAGTTGACAGAAAAGACCATATTGTAGTCAAAACAACGGACCTGGTTCTGAATAAACCTACTATAAATTGATTATAAAAGGAAGAAATGTTCAATGTACACTAAAAACAATCTAATGGTTAACAAGTGTTGCTTTGTAGGGATTTGACCGATTGCTTACACGATCACATCGTGGGTTGACATCAGTTAGAGAACCATTGGAAAACCTGGGAATACTTGACAGCTCTTTCGTCCTGGTTTAGGACTCTTCATCAGTACATACTTAGTGGAATTCCAGCCCAGCATCATCTCTTTACAAGTTGAGCTATCTCGTAGACCATTAAGCCACTGGGATCCAATCCAATGGCCAGGCCATGAATTTCATCTTCTGGCAATTCACGAAATACTGCGACCTCTGGCCAGTGTCTTTGGCGAGTATTTCTCCTCACACTCGACCTGCTGTACACTACTGGTCACGAAGTCCAACCAGAACCTCAAGCAAATAATTACCTAAATAGGGAAGTCACTGGTGAGCATCTCACTGATATTCAGGTATTGGTTTCTAAGAGTTTGACTGATTGATTCACTACAGGATTTCAACCAAACCGGAGAGCGTTCGTGCAAACTCTCACTATTATAAACAAATTTGACGTTTCCACGTGCTTCTGCTTCTCAATATATTCACCTTTTCGCATGACTTATTTTTCCGAGATAACGTGATTCACCTTTTTTCCGTGCATGTATTTTCATGTATTTCGTTGTTGGCTGGAATGAACGGTTAACCTCATCGTCATTTCTCTGAGCAGTAGAAGGTCAATAGATAACTGACTGCACAACATTTACCGAAGTCTACAGTAAGAATTATTTCTTCTGACCTATATTGTTCAATTTTGTTCATTGTGACAAGCTAATTCACGTTCATCTGAATGGTTGCGGTTACAAGATATGATGAAAAGATTAATATTTTTGCAATCTCCGTAATGTTTATATACGCTGATATAAATAACAATTAACAAGGACGCATTCTTCTGGATATACTTTAAATGACCTCTTGACTAAGTGTGATGCCATGAGAAGTGTGAACAGATAATAAACAATAAATCAATTCATCTATTAAGAAAGAAAACAAGGTGAAGGTTATTTCTGCACTGAACAACTAAATGGGATGTCAACCGCTTCTGTTTACTTCATACAGTGAGTAAGCCATATGTGAAAATTTGGCTAATAGACCAGTTGAAATCTCTGACTTGCCGCACACTTGAAGTGCTAGTGTTAGACTGGTTTCATGTCGATACGCGAAAACGATATCTGTCACTAACATGTTTATCAGTGTCGTGTTAATCTGTTGCTACATTTATTGAGATTACCATGCACGTATGCCTAGAACTTTAATCTATTTACAACACAGTCTATGTTTCTTGGATGTTTGTAGTCGATGATTCAGTGTTATTTAAAAAGATACTATTTTCATCATTAACAATAATTATCTTATTAATATAGACACATAGAAATGTACAAGCTGATGAAGAAATCATTTAAAAGATAATTCTTAGTTCAGTGGTCAGTCTTTTGGAATTCCTCAAGGTCATCTTCAGTCAATTGTTCTGTTGAAGTTTGTACAATGTTATCGCTTATTTTTCAGTGATCACAGTCTCTCAATCATCGGTTAATCACAAGTGAGCTTGCTCAGTTTCTTACTCTGAAATAATTTCCAATGGAAAGAGATTTGAGTCAATCAGTGGTTTTAGTTAAGAAAAGACGCAAGTGCTGCATATTATGTATGATGATGAAAGTAACACAGCAACTTTCTTGTGTCACTGTGATTTTGTTTTAAATCAGGTAATGAAGAAAAACTTTTTTTTTGAAGCAACGAAGAAGATTTCTAGCCCACGGGGACAAACTAACAAAGAGCCTATCGTTCAACAAATATGTAGGCGAAAATGGATTTGTATCGGACAAAGGCTGATGAGAGTGTCAAATTGCATCTTGCGCCAAGCTGTCGAGTGGAATAAGGATAGGAAATGACGACTGGGTCATCATAGGTTTGTATGGAGGAGATCGTGGAAGGGAACTCAATCATATGCGAGAATACTTGAAATAATAATGATGTGGTGGAATGCAATTACATTTAAATGTTTTCTGAATATAATCACAGTTCAGTTTGAAGTGTGGAAACAATTAATGCAACATATATATTAATTCGTAGGATGTATTGATCTGGAGATGGTTGTGCCATTGAAGGATTAGTAGGCAGAAAGAACAAGAATACAAATATTCCACAACACTGTGTTGTTTGATGAAATAGAATTAGACCTTTTGAACGACAAGTGGGACGAGTGAGGTAATAGGGTGGACAGTTAATAGTGAGAAAAACATTACTAACGAATGAAGGAGCAGCTGACCAGACTCGTTATGTATACTGTTATCTGGCATTTCTGTTTCGATGGCCGAAGCTTTATGCCTGCAGACGAGCCTGAAACGCAGTGATTTGAGCAAGCTAATTTTAGAATCGTAGATGACCTTAAAGGCGGAAGATGTAGAGATATTGTGATCAGTATCTACCGGATATTCAGTAGTCTCTCTTACTATCACTCCAATTCCACCTCTTCGTAACCATAAAGTATGATGACCTTGCACCCTCTTGAAAACAACTCTAGTCGAATGACAAACATACCTGGCTCCACACGAGCAGTTAAATTGACAAACGCACATGCAAGGTAGAGAAGTCTGGCTGTTGATGTGAAATGCTTTTACTGTCTCCAATCGACAGTGAAGGTTTCTGACAGCGCTTGCGTATGTGCATGTTTTAAAATGACCATTGAATAATTATAACTTTCAACAACCGATAGTTTTTCTGAAGTGATGAATAGGGTGAGCGAACTACGAACAGTATGTAAACTGACATGAAGAAAATAAGTTACAAATATCAGAGAGATGTGAAATTTGGTTGCCTCAGTGTTTCTTCTACCACAGATAAATGTAAAATGACGCAACAATGTTTTGTAAACAGAAAACGGAATTCTTGTGAATTAGTCAGCGTTCATTTTATTATTTTACTTTTGACAAATGTGATAGATTTCGATTCTAACAGGTGGAGATATCAATGTCAGAATCGTTGAATTATTCCATGTAAATGCCACTGTGTGTGGATGCAAATGAAGACGAAATCTCCGTTGTATGTTTATGTATATATCAATTTGGATGACTATTTTCATTTAAAATAATCCAACAAGGAGGGCAATACGAATCGACAATTGTTTGTTTGCTGGAATTCTATCGATTTCCAGTTTGACAGGAGATTGAATTCGGTCAGAGAACGCCTAAAATCCAAGGAGTACTGAAAAGCTCCTTTTTCCTTGCTTTTGATTGTCAACTTCTAAGTCAGAACATTCTGTTTACAAAACGAGCTTAAAATCACAGCAAGCAAACATGTGAAAATAAGTCTAATTCTCACTAGCGACTGGATATAGGATAACGTTTTCTGATGTCTGTGACGCGAGCAGTGTATCACGTCAGGTTTAACTGTAGTTATTCATTGATAACATTGGCTGGTGGTCGTGCTATGTATGGGCCACTGGTCGAAGGTCCTGCTGGAGCCATGAGTGCTAAATGACTGTTGAGTACTTTGATCAGACTTCAAATTTGAATTGCATTTTTCACAAGAATACAGATAAAAGAGTTTTAACATTAGAATCCCTTCGTCTAAACAACTTCTCGATGTCACACACGGTAGTCAACTACACAGTAACAACGCAGGTTCTTCAGATACGTGCATTCATTTGTAGACTTTTATCGAGTAATTTTCGAATTTGCCTACAAATGTGTACTGAGAGAACAATTTGCGTTACTTTTTTTACACGTATAACAGTGGAAGCCGCCTCTCATTAACTGTCGGCCATGATAAATGGACTATATATGATACTACCTTGGCCTAATAGAATCATTATTGTTTCAAAGAACATTTGTAACTGCACATGTTAAAATTAAATCAAGTTTTAGATTTCGTAGTTAATTTGAGCGGGTGATTGATTTAGCAACACTTCATAATCGCCTTACTGGATATTTTCGTGTTACAGCCTGCACACTTCCCTGCTGTGTCGCATCCTGTTATTCACCCTGCTTTTGATGAGTGCTGATAGTGGTCATTACATCATCGTCATCATCAGGTGTGAGAGATTGAAACACTTAGTCTGTCATAAATGGCACACCAGCTAACCGATTGCACGTGACTGTGTGAGATGGTAATCGACTTTGTGCCCTTATCAGTAAGAGTACCTAAATCCAAAGGCATTTTCACAACAAAACTCAGCTGGTACAATGTTGATTAGCAGGAAAACGATGATTATTGAGAAGAGTATGAATGATAAGCAGATACGTGAAATCTGTTTCGGGATTAATGGTATGGAGAATATTCGACTAGCGATACATTCTTTTCAGACATCAGGTGTTGAATCTGTGTAACACATGATATACCTGTTAGGAATACTTTTCGTGACGCGAATTTCGGCATTATGGTTTGGGATTGCACAATGTCAGTCTAGTGATGACACCCAATTAAGGATATTTTAGGAACTACAGCAACTTTAAATCAACTTCAGTCATAACAGAAAATCGTGTTCACTTTGCATAGATATTTCATGTTCACTTTATTGGAATCAATCAAAAACAAACATGGATGCTTGTCCTGATCCTTCAATTCACTGGATGATTATAATGCTATTGTTTACTCTAAGACTGATGTGATCAATAGAAAGTGTAATAAAAATGACCGTATGAATTATCTGTTTTCCGTTTGCGTACATCGGAAAATGTGAATGATTGTTTGCATAGCCGAAGAATTAAGAGAAACCCAAAGAGACCGCGTATGCTTATTGACTTATGGGGCGAACAATTTGTTAACCAAATCTGAAGGAACCAGTTTACTCTTATAATTACAATACACGACCAACCGTATGCAGGAGTTACTTCGTGCAGTACTTACAATAAATATGATGAAACTGAAGTAAGAGGGTTAAAGACGGAACTAATAGTGTTACACTATTATCACAGTGAATCGGATGCAGTTAATTATGTTTTTCAAAGATGCAAATAAAGTTTGGGCATAAATAGCAGAACAATTTTCCTGGAGTAAGACACTAGACCCTGATTTGCGTGAATCACTTTGACGAATTTTGCGTCAACGGCTCATAAATTCTGAATTCCATGGAAACGCAGAAATGTGTTTAGATGAAGTGAGTGGAATCAATGCAAAATATTCCTAACGATGTTTATTGAGATAAGCCGAAATGACGACTGACTTAGGTGTATGTTGTACACGTACTCTACACAAAGATTAATACAGAGTTTGCGAATCGGTTTAATGACATTGGTGAATACATTTATGACAGTGTGGATAATTTTCAGGCTTTTCGCCATAAGTCGAATTTTAGGCATCTCGATGACACCAAAACACGAAATTTGCTACCCCTTACATGGCTTTCACCAAAATTAGCTGACTTCTCTGTTTATCGAAATATATGAGTCTCATATTTTTAACCATTCTTCGGTGTGATGTTATTTCAGCTAGTAATGCTCTCTTAGTAAAATAGTATGTGTCTGAATAAGAAAGAATTCGCGGCCCATAGAATCGAAATAGTTACTAATGGTGACGCAAGTATCCCACTAATTTCATTATTACTCTTCATGTTGTACAGTCCCGATGGACACCAGTGGTGTCATTTTCATGAAAGCTTATGTTGCTGCTTGTGTTCACAGTGCGTGACGAGAATGACGAGTAACGATAGGGGTACACTTTTTGTCAGATATGTTACTCTCTATCACATTCATTTTATATTGCCCTTTTGAGACAAATTCTTTAACAAAGAAGGGTTTCGACCTAGTTGTAATTTTCTGAATTCCACTCGACGTTAGAATATAATTCTGTGAGGCTCTGTAGTTCATGGTTTCAACAATAATGAAAATAACCATAATAATAATAATCAATGGGTTGATTGTCATTTGAAAGAAGGCTGAAAAGACAACTGGAATACATAGACAGCTTCAGACAACATGCTCGAACTTGTCGCCGAATTTTTCAAGCCGTTGAGATGTAAGCACTTAGCATTTAAAACAATGTAGTTATAATTCCCGAAATTACAATACCAATTACTGTGATGTTTTCTTGCACTACGTAGGAGATTTGGAGTTATAAAAATATCTGGGGAAATAAGTAAATATTTTTCGTATAATTTGTATCATTTCTTCAGCTTTCATGGACTTTCTTAGCAAGAAACATTTCACAAACGCTGTAACTATTTTCTCCATGTTAAAACTGTAATTTCCTATTGCTGTTCATGCTGAGTTATACAATGAGTAGTAAGTAGCCTTATTGAAAACCTCTTGTGAAAAAATGAAAAATCTCTTTCTGTTAATGAAGGCACTTTGAATGATGAAATACAATTGTAACTCAAGCCGTTCATCGTTTTTAGTAACCTATTATGCCTACTATGATGTTATGATTCGATCTAAATAACAACACTAGGCTGATAGATTGTGCATTGACAGAAACAAGATAAATTCATGGAAATGTTTGCCTCATACATATTGAGATACGCGACAGTCGACATTACTTCTTCAGCAGTCAGGATATCAATTTCGGGTTTGCATTACATTTCAGAACTCGTTTGAATAGTGCTGTTAACTACTGCTGAAGTGTAGATATAGGAAAGTATTGGATTATTCTACCTCTCATCCTGCAACAAGTTGATTTCTTTAGCAAGTGAAATTGAACGAAATAATCACATAAGTTGAGAACTGTGAATCAGTAGTTTGACAGTGGAGAGCTCGCCAGCCAAACAAGTGGTCCAGCTTCTGTTTCTAAACCTTGACCATCCGGAAGCAAGCCTGTATAAGATGGAAGGTTAAGAACTCCGACTGCTGGTAAAATTTTATTACTTGGAGCCCTGTGTTTCGATCGGTTTGCATTTCAAGGAAATAGTTAGGTGATCATAGCAACATGATAGACTGGAAGCATATTGTATTTGGATGGTCGGAAAATTAGACAGTCTTGTGATTGACAATAAGGCACCCAAATTGACTGTACAGCTTTTCAGTTTGCGGAATCCACTTCCGAATTCTCTGGTAGGATTCAACAAGCTGAAATATCCTAAAGAACACTAACTCCATCGTTTCGGGAATTCATATTTCATTCTTCATCTAAATAGCGTAAGTAATGTGATACTGAAAAGCAAAACTGCTACTCACCTCTACGCATTAATTTGATGACACCACAACGATGATGCAAAAATACGAATTCACTAACTGAACTCAGTGTGCACAGCTATGAGACACCCGTAACTAGTAATTCATCCTTGAACAGTTGATAAAAGCACTAAACAACTCGCCAGGTCAAATAATTCGTTGGTATTCTTTCTGACTGCAACACGTTGATAAAAAGCAGAGTTGGTTTCAGTTCATTTTACGGCAGGCGGTAGTGCTGTTTCATGGCTTCCTGCCGATTACCATCAGCCATCCTGCAGTCAGAAATCGATAGATATCCTTCTCATGTGAACTCCAACTGTATATACAAATTTACATGTATCTGCGGGAGCAGTTACATTAGAAGGACAGAAAGAAGGGCATATCTACTATTGACATCATACAGGTCTGTTCTGGATACTAGTGCTCTGTTTGGTGCAAACAGAATTCTGTCATTTAGGTTTTGCGATGTTTCCACCATGCTAGATGGCTCGCCATCAGAGTGAACTATGAACTGTCGTTAATGTGTGGTTGGAGGCGATCATCAGTAAGCCTCAGCAATTCCAACCATCTAACAACACTTCACAATGAACCGTGCTGTTAAGCCATCCAGTACAGAGGTCAGATAGCAAAGCTTGACTGATAGAGTTCGGTCTGTAGTAATTATTGCCGAAATCAATCTTATGTCCGCTGTCCATCGCATGCATTGCTATAACCGATCTCTTTTCTAGATTTTTTAGTTCTACTTCATTTCTAGGTGGACGTTTCGTGCATAGTCTATGTTCATTCACTCTGACCTTCACCTGCCTACTGCTCTCCCCCATATAGTATGCATCACATTCTGAACACTTTATCTTGTAGACACAATTACTTTGTGACATTTTGGGAACTACATCTTTGACATGCACCAGAGCTTTCTCCAGAGAATTAGAAGGTTTGACACAGACAAATTTCGCAATGGTTTCACCCGCATCTCCAATTGTAGCAAACCTATTTATGAAAGCCCTAGAAAAGAAAGCATTGACAAGTTTTAGTTGTCATCCCAGATTATGGTACAGATATGTAGATGACACATTTATCATCATAAAGAACTTTTTTAGCAGAATATATTGAGTTTACTAATGAAATAGAATCGGCTGAGGGAACTCTAAACTTTTTGATTGTCTTTTAAAAAGACAAACTGACGAGAAACTAAAGTTTACCATATACAGAAAGCCGACAAATTTCAACAAGTATTTGAATTTCCAATCAGATCATCCAATAAGAATGAAAGTTTCAGTAGCTTTAAATCTCGTTAACAGAGCTAGAAACATTATAACAGATAATGGCGATATGGAGAACGCCATATCCAAAATAAAACAGATTTTGATTGGAAAGGGTTATCCGGGAAAGCCATCCCATATCAAAAGGACACAGCTGAACAACTTCAAAGACTATTTGCCTCATATAATAATAAAGTCTATGTCAAACCTTCTAATTCTCTGGAGAAAGCTCTGGTGCATGTCAAAGATGTAGTTCCCAAAATGTCACAAAGTAATTGTGTCTACAAGATAAAGTGTTCAGAATGTGATGCATACTATATGGGGGAGAGCAGTAGGCAGGTGAAGGTCAGAGTGAATGAACATAGACTATGCACGAAACGTCCACCTAGAAATGAAGTAGAACTAAAAAATCTAGAAAAGAGATCGGTTATAGCAATGCATGCGATGGACAGCGGACATAAGATTGATTTCGACAGTGTCGAAATTCTTGGAAGAGGATTTCATTCACATAAAGAAAGATTGACTTCTGAAGCCTTGCACATTTTAACCACATCGAATGCAATGAATAGGAAAGAAGGGATAGAATTATCACCTATATGGCAAACTGTTATGGAGGAAGACATATGAAAAACAATAAACAATCTATGAGCCTCCATGTCCTTTTAAAACATGTAGTATCTTTTTATCACATATGAATTCACGTATTTTCCACATGACAAATAACATACATACACACACACTCATATAAAAAGCTAATCTGTACAAATCAACTACAGAAGAGTCAACACAACAACAATTTGACATGAGTCATTGCAAATATATGTGATGACTGCTTACATATTTTCTATTGGTAAAAATGTCCATGTACAAATGACCTTCAAATAAACTGACTTCAATTTATGTAAAATTTTTGACTATATATTTTGATAATTAATAAAAATCTGAATAAATCTGCTGAAGAAGCTGTGGCTTACACAACGAAACGTTCAGAAAAATCTTGTTTTGATTTTCTTAAAACGCTGGGATTAATTTATATTATTTATAATGAATCAATCTGACTCGGCGCTCAAATTATTTCAGAAAGTTCGTAACACCTACGGTCTGAAAACCTATAATTATAAGCATTGATTGAGCATCAACTTACGCGGTTTCAAGTAGCAAACGACAATACTAAATAGCGGGGGCGGCGGGGCAAAGACAGAAAATTTCTAATAAACAGTGTTTGTTTGTACGTTCACATACCGACTCAAGGTTATACCTCGTAAGATAGTTTAGTCTAATGAGCCTTAACCTTCTTGAGTTGCTGTGTGAACTTATAAGCAAACAGAGTTTGTCATATTTTTATCTGTCCATTGTCTCATTCAACACCCCGCTCTCTCGTCTTCTACTTGAAAGTATATATAAACTGATGCTGACTTGAACTAAAAGTAGTCACAGTGTTTGCCTTCTGGATACGTTAACCATTCAAGCATAGAGGTATGTTACTATCATTTTTATATAACCCTTGTAATTTCAATAAGTTTGTATTCGGTGGGAATCTGTGGAATAGTATGATCTCATTTTATGCTGCAAATCTGGTCTTTGTTGATTGAAATACTTTACTACATTATTTGGCTTAACTCAAACTAGTAGTGAGTACTGTGCAGTCGATGTTTAGGAAGAGACACGAGTAATACAGCAAAGCTGAGATTGTAAATTCCTCCACATTGACTTGCATAATACTGCCATCCAACTCATAGGTGAGAGGGAGAGGAGGGAGTCGTTTCAATGACAGTCATCACCACTAACAGTGACCACATTGATGAAAGCTGTGAGAAACTAAGTTTTCTTAAAATATTTTTATGAGGAATGAAGACAGGCGTTTAACCATGAGTTGTTTAACATTGTAGGAATTTATTCTCATTTCAGTATGTACTTCGGAATGGTTATTTCGCAGTAATAAGCACAGTTCATATTTATGTGAATCAATAAGATGAATCAGTCTGTAAGTCAATCCTGACGTGATGCAAAATTTCCTACTCACTAGTTTCACTTCTCTATTGATAGGTTTTATATATAAAGAAGTTTCGTAATAGCGAATTAACTCTTTGAGGAGGATATTGACAGTAGCTACTCAAAACACTTTTGTTTTTCAAACACCTGGTTCCCTTGATAAATTTCAATCCAGAAACAAAGACTTTTATTTGCAGTATAAAGTGATATCATTCTATTTCGGAGGCTCCTATCCGCTGACAACTATCTAGCTACTTGGCTACTCGGTTGTAATTCTGCTTAATCCGATAAGTAGCTTTGAGGACCATTGAGTAGTTTCTGAAGTTATTTCCAATTTGCATTTTCTGATTTTTATGGAGGCATATATCCAGTTATCGCTTACTGAATAATATATATAGCCACCTTACAAATAGCCGCTCAATGCACCTCTATTAAACAACAAAGTCTTGATTCGCTTTAGTTTCACTGAATAGTCGGAACAGAGTATCAAGACAATATGTCCTTCTGGTTGTCATGAGCAATAGAATATCGACCAAATCAGCTAGCAATATTCTATGGACAGATCAATTTGATCTAAACAGTAGATGCCACATTCATATAGGTTGACAACATGTGACTGAATAATAAATGTTTATTCATCCTCCGTAAGACTACGCATACTTGTTTGTTGTAGATGGTAAGGAAACCTATATCAAACTACTAAAAATAAATCCAGTGATGGATCTTGAACTCCAGTTTCTTCCTCCAATTTAATTTATATCAAATGAAAAGCAAAGTGGATAGTCGGTCACTAAGAATACTTTGAGGATTTTAATTCATAGTGTTTTGAGTAAATCACAAATATGCATCTTCTCTGCCGATCAAATTGTATTCGTTGAGCTTGTTATGAGAATTACAGGTGGTCACACACTAAAAAAATATAAAAATAAAAATATTGAAGAGATATTTATACGCTTAAATATAAATCATCTTATCTATTATATTAGGACATGCACAAGTTGGATACAACTATTCTGGTTATTTTGGTGCTACTCTTTCAATTAACCTCTGGCTCACCTTCAACTGAAGATGAGATCAACTTGCTAAAATGGCATAACAACTTCAGGCAATCTCTGAGCAACTGCAAAATACGTGGACAACCACCTAGTGTAACTCCACTCCCTGAATTGGTAAGCTTTCTACTTCTCATTTCGAGTAAAAGTCTGAGTTGCAGTTGATTTCAATCTGCATAATTATTTATGTGTAATGAGGGTTTCTGAAACTGCAGTTTCAGTATACATTTCGGATGTGAATTTCTTCTTCTTCTTTTCATATGTGACTTGGAGTTGTGAAGTCAAACAATACTTATTTAGAAAACTTTATCCTCTTGTAAATGATTGCTTTTATTTCAGAAATGGGACGATGAAATCGCAGGTTATGCCAAGAAACTAGCTAAACGATGTGTATTCGAGCCTGATTATAGAACTCTTCAAAAGCACACTTTCAATTACATTCGACAAAACATTGCGAGATCGTTGTCTGTAGCTCGGTAAATGAATTTAATTAACAATTGTTTATTATGCCTAAACTTTTAGAGCTATGACAGCGTGGACAGATGAACACAAGAATTACAATTATTGGAATCAAAGTTGCGCACCAGGGAAAGTTTGTGGACATTATACTCAGGTACAATAATTTTAGACTTAATTACTTGAATTTTAATGTTTTAGCCACTTTATTCATGTATGCATGTCTAATGGCCGATCTGTTAACACATTAGTTAATTGTAGTTAGCAATGTCTCTGTTACCGAACAGAACACACCAATTTTGGTTAACTTTCAAAAGATGTCCTACATATTATAACATTGGTGAATGATTGTGGTTGGGTAGTAAATTCAATGGAGAAACAGATTTTAAACGATCAGGATATTTTAAGCGTGATGCAAATATGCTTAAATTTTTCACATGTGAGCAAATTATTATCATTATTCCCTCTGGTTCCAAGTGGAACATAGGCTCTCCTTTGTCTGCCAATCCTTTCTCGTTTTCTGATCTTCAGTGAGGAACTAGCGAAGGTATCTCCTGATTAAAGTATGTAGCCTGTGTGTTTGTAATCGAATCTGTTTACTGCCAGAGAAAATCCAACTTATGCAGCAATTTTATTTCTGTGAAGTAAATATTTACGATCACAGTTTGTTTCGAAGTAGGTCATTGCAAAAATAACTCATCAAAAGAAAATCGTCAGACATAAGTTTCAGAAGTTGCTTCAGTGCCATTTTTTACTTTAACCTCAAAGTTTATCATTCATACATGATCAAGTTGGCGAAACTCATTGATCCAATGTGGATAGAATTCTCTGTCGTGGTTGTTATAAGACAATTTCTGCCTGTGAATTCGCTAAAGTTATACGCGTTGGGTGATTTGAGATGGGCATATCTTCTGTTCATAGATCTCTATCTACTCTTAACGTATTGGTGCTGAAAGGTTTTGAGAATCATACTGAATGAATCCTATTATTCAACGGCTGTCACTAAAGTCTACTTATCATTCTGTTAAAGAGACTTCACTTGATGTAGCTAATTCACTATATAATGTGCAATGAAGTAAAACGTATGCTGGCTGATTGTTGATGCAGTTTGCATTTTGTATGTATTGATTATGTGCGTCGGTGGCACAGTGGTTAGGGCTCTCACCGATCATGCACATGGTCAGGGGTTCGATCCCTTGCCGACGCACACCCGATATCTATGGTCGGCCTGCGAAAATTTGGGCTACCGATATCCATGCTGAAAATACCATACTAGTACTGAAAATATGGTGTGGCATCAAGCTGTAATCAAAAATAAAAAAATAAAAATAAAATAAAAAATGTTTGCCTTATTTTTACAGAGCAGTGCTGAAATAATAAACTGTCTCGATATCATCAAACTCTATTTGATCCTATGCATTATTTCTACAGGGATTATCACTGTTCACACTTATTTCAGCTTGCTGCTTTCTACATTTTATTAGATAATTCTGTATTCTGATGTATTCCCTTTAAGGAAAGGGTAAAGTAGGGATTCATTTTGTAGAAGATGTAACAATTTATCGTCTGGTGAGATACATGCACTCATGGCGATGAAGTAGGAGCAAGCGTAATTCATGTATTTACCACAAACATGGTATTAATGATATCTATGCCACAACATTCCATATTTTGCATCACATATTGAGTCATCTTATTTTACGGTAACTTGTACTGAAAATTACTTCAACTGATAACTGTTCACTTTTGTTTGTCATTTAGATTGTTTCCAACCATACAGCGTATATAGGGTGTGCAGTAAACAACTGCACGGGGAGTAAGACATTCACACATGGAATATATGTTGTATGCAATTACGCAATGAGGTGAGTTGAAATTGTATATCAGATTTTCGTTTACTGCATATGCTGTCCAAATATGTATAATTTTTCAGCGTGTAACCTCTCTTTTTACTCTTTTCTTTATTTAAAGTGGAAACGTTGGACGTGAGAAGCCATATGAAGCTAAACGTGTTAATTGTCAAGGAGATGGAAAGGATCGTAGTGTTGTTACCACTGATCAATCAAAAGACAAACCACAAAGTACCAAACAGCGGTCTTCAAAAAAGCCTCAAAATCCGAACACCAATGTTAAGCGACCTAGTGTTCATAGCGGATCACCAAGCAACAACAGGATACCAACAAGTACAAAGAACAGACCCACCATTGTAGTTAGCAAACCTGATGATGGTAAAAAGCAAACAAATTACAACAGTGGTTCATCTACCAAAGTAGAATACACCCATAAACAACCAACGACAAACAGACGTACGACGAAGGTTTCCAAGGGAAAATGAAGATGAAAACAAGTCAATGAGTATTAATATACCAGAGTGAATAAACTTTTTTAAAATTAAATCTTTTTCCGTCCAGTTTGATTAGAGTAATAAGTTTAATACAAAATTTTGTTAATTACAATAAAAATTATAATTCAATGATAAAATATTTATAAAAGCAATTCTTACCAAAAATTCAAATGTATTCTTAATTGTTTCTTGCATACCATTCATCAGTGGCAGGCGACAGAAGTCGTATTCCTTCACTTAAATCGATATCTAAACAGCTCTTCTACTATGAGGAGTGACATTTCACCCCCACTGAGGCCAAAACCAGTGGTAATGATTCCACTTTAAGTCATTCGCGAAAATCATTGTCATACACGTTGATGACAGAAACCGGTTTTGCACGTCGGCCAGAAAACACAGTCGAATACTGTGATCTTAGGTGTACACGGAATCAGAGATTTCATATGGTTATTTATGGTCAAATTTGTATAGATGTCTCACTCACCGCGTCATTTGAACAATAGGTTTATTGTATGGCGGCAAATTCATCTTAGTTTCTTCTCTTATAAAAGTTGACAATTCAGGGCTTAAAATCCGTTCACCTATCTCATGGAATGACATTTAGTGTCAAGTGGCAATTCAAAGCATGTTAAGGCTAATGTGTCTAGTGTGATTAATATTGATACTAGTGAATGTGACGAAGAAATTTGGCTACATAGACGTCCACCTTTCCAGCATATATTTTAAAATAGTAAACTCATTTAATATACTTATCAGCTTATAGTCTAATTGGAACGAGATTATGATAACAAAGTTATAAAATCACACGACCGGTTCCGTTTATTAGTTTTATTATGGAAAAAAAGAACATGTTTGCAGGATAATAAGAGCTCGTTTTACTGCGTAGATTCTCTTCAACTACCTACAACCTAATTTAATCAATTAAAATATATTGAAAATTCAAGAACATACTTTTTACAGTGATTTCAAGTTCAGGAATTTAGTAATATATTATAATTGATTAAATTAGAATGTAGGCAGTTGAAGAGAATCCACGCAATTAAACGAACTCATACTATCTTGCAAATATCTCCGTTCTTTCTTTATTCAAAGTTATACTATTTTCGATAATTTAATAATTCCTATTGTAGCATTAGAAACGCAATGTTTAGCAAAGAAACTCCTCTGAGGGAATTTATTATCAATCTGTGCAATCTTATATATATATATACGGTTTTCCTATTAAGAAATTATATTCCGTGAGGAAATTTAATCAAAGGTGTGAATACAAAAAACAGTAATAACCTGCGTTACAATTAAAATATCTGTGATTGCAATCACAGTTAAACATCAAGTGTCAAGTGGCAAAACAATTAGTCTCATAAACAGAATAATTCATAGGATGTATAGAGGTTGGAAGAGGGTGTATACTGGAACAAATTAGAAGGCTAGTGTCAATGAATATGAACACTGAATGTTTGTTTACTGACTTTGGTCGCCACTGGCAGGCAACTTGAAGGGGCAAGTGATTCTGTCGTGTACAAGTTAGAAGAAGACGAAAGAATACGAATAACATTTCGTTACATTCCTCGTAAAAGCATTAGTTCATAGACTTAGTACAGAATATCGATTCGAACAATCGAAGAATAAAATTTCTTTCCATCTGTTGTGTTTCGGCAATAAAGTCGATTTCTGTGCTGAGTGGTTGTTGACTCAGTGCGTTTTCGGAAAAAGTAGGATCTCAGGATTAAGTTCCTTGCTAGTTAGTATTTAAGTTTTCCAGTGATGATGCATTTAAATTTATTGAGAATATTCGAGATTTGGGTGTTTCAGCAAAGATATGTTCTCACTAGATATCACTTTTTACTAACTGAGGTAACTCTCACGGAAATTGTATGTTATACATGTGATTTTATTAGTGCAGATGTTTTAGACACAGGGTTTTCAACAGCCTACCCTTAAAGAACTCTTACTGAGATGCACGTTGAACGTGTGTGACTAGTTAGAAGTGACTCTATCACTTTTAACAACCTTGACTTAAGATTGTTTGAAATAATTGAGAAGCAGTAAATAGTATGTATTCTGCGACTAGACAATAAAAAATGCTTCACACTGGATGGATCTCTATTCAATACCTCTTGATTTCATACGTGACTCAATAACTATTTAGGGACATGATCTTCACGACAAAACTGATTCCATCTATAAATGTGTCACCTCAGTCGCTGGTGAATTTCGTGCTGTAATCGAAAATAGAAACATCGAAAATCTTTGAGATGTCAGGCGCAAAAAAGACAATGATGAATGAGGGCCTACTAGCTGACCGAAGCCTTCGACTGTCAGTCACAGGATGTGATCACCCTGGAGTGCTATGGAATCTGTCTTTTCAAAGGCAGTTTCTGAATAAGACGACGTGCAGTGATGTTTTCCGGATAATGATGAGGCAATCAAACAGAGTTCATGATGTGTAGCTCATGTCGACTGTACAAATATTGTCCTCTTGATGTTCACCTGCCAAATTTGGATTCCATCTTGTGATATTTATCTTACTGTTGCCCATATTTATGTTTCCAATTTGTCCCTAGGATTGTTTAGACTTGTTGCTCCACAATTTTCTAAAGCGTTTCTAATCAGTGATCCATTTGATTCTCAGACAATCTTCAGTCTCATTATTTAGTACATTGTTCTTATATCAAAGCAAAATTAATTCAGATTCCATCATATAGTGGACTCCATGTTTCACTTGAATACTTATTATTATGTGGCTAAAAATGGGAATGAATATTGATTGTAGAGAATCAAACCATGATTAGGAAATTTGTCTACTAGATTTTCCGAGATGTATGCACACGAATTTACCCTGTGTTGCATATTACTTAGTGGCTCGCCTTTTCACTTAGGGTATCTTTATATGACTTATTAACAACAAGTAGGACGAGTTATATTTCTCTACTTTGTCGTTACTTCGCTCCTGTAACTACAGTTTTCCAACAAAATTCATCTCACATGATGTATTTGCTACATGTTACTTCATACTGATGTATTCTCTGTTGCATATTTTGGATTCCAGTCCATTTATTCTTGACTTGAACAGTTGCACGTTGCTTATTCTTCCATTCGAATCACCTCACACAAAATCTTGCGCTTCATATTGACCCACATTGACGGTGCAACTGACGACATACAGCATAGACGTTTCAGAAGGTTAGCTTTGCAGACTCAATCTATTCAGTTTATGTGTGAAATAGTATCGTATTTTTAAAAAAAGGACTGTGATTTGTATTTTGCGCGTCACTGAAACGATCGGTTTAGTCAATCATAAAATTGATTACAAATTATCGTTTGGTAATCTCTACAAGAAATTCACTGTCTTTTCATCCCAGTACTCTGTTTAGTCACAAAGCCAAATATATGAAAATCATAAAGAACTTGTTAGAATTGAAATAATCGTCGACGTTCGATAAAATACGCTCAGTTATTTTGATGTATGACGACATTTTACTTCCATATGTGTAAGAAAATTCATAAATAATATACATGATCTCAGGAGGAATGGAATTTGGTCACTTTGTATACTCAGTATTAATTGGAAAAATCACCAACATATTCAAAGTATTTATGTGCGAATAGACGTGAATGTTCTCTAAGATACATATTTCTGAAACCAGGATTTCATTCGGGTGAGTGAGCTATGGCGATGTCTACTTTGGCAGCTATCATTTTTGTTTGATTTATTATTGAATCAATGGTATCGATTGTAATTTGATGTTGATCACGGCTGATTGGCTTGATTCCATTTGAGACAAACACCATGAATATGTCATGTTAAATAACAGGTGTGAATGTTTTTCAGATCATGTTCACATAGATAACGGGAATGGAGTTTGAAAGCTTAAAATTATTGTAATAGTGATTTGCAGCTCAGCTACAACACTTTAAGAGCAGTAATATGAAGATAATAATAATGTTAGAACAGGCTAAGATATTGTTACTGAAAAAGGATAGCTTCAAATGATTCAGGAATAATAATGAGAGGTAGGATAAAATACGGAATACAAATATTATTAATACTACGGTTATTAAGTAAGACGTAATACTGTGTAGATTCAAAAGCACCACAAATTCCGTTTGTAAACAGAGACAGGATTTATTCACTGTAATTGCGAAAGTCTCCACAACCACAAGCATCTTCCTGTTTGTCATGTGTTGGCTGACAATAGTGAATGACTTAAAAGCATCAATATCGTGTCCATGGTAAACAAATTGTCCTGTTCCTAAACGTTTTGGTACTTTGACTTCAGCCGTTTTCAAACACTTTGACAAATCCTTCATCATTCAAGTAGGCAATCACCTTTCCGTATGATGCATAAATTTACATGTAGAATTACACTCAAACTGAGATAATCAGTTTTCATTGTCGAGGTAGTGACTACCACTCTCTCTCGGAATACTGAGGTACCGACTTCCATATGCTGAGTGACACGAGTCTCACGGCATGATAAATTCTTCTAATAGCTTTATCAAGTACACTTATTCTAACTACACAATGAAGAGATTGGTCAAGAGGAGAGCAGAAATTATGTTTCAATAGCTTGAATTATGTTTATATCAGGGAAGCGTGTATCTGTGATGGCTGAATGTCGTCAAAATTCACACTGCAGTGACTCATTATCTAGGAGACTAGTGTCCACATTTCAAATCTTCGATCTTGCAGCAACGAGACACCGAATAACTCCTTATTTGCACGTATCGTCTATCATCAAAATGTAGTTATTCTCATTCGAATTGAAAATGCATTTCGTTGTATTAATTTCTCATGGTTACCTTCATGTATTCAGAATGGAATCAAAGTTTTGTTCAGGTTTCACAAGTTGTTTAGGTGTATGCGTCCATATAATAATGGATTTCCGCATGTTAAAATTCCCAAGCACGTGTAAAGAATGAGTATTATCCAACCATCACGTCGCAGTTCTGAGAAAAATAATGTTGGAAAATATGATGAAATTCACTTGAGAATAATATTTTTTTAATATTTTAAATTTTAACCTTACCGGCATTACGTTCATCACCCATACTTTCACATTGCTAAATGGTTTTCATTCTGTTGTCACTTTTAATTTTATTCATAAATTTCAATGCGATCAATGATTGCGGATTTGGTTGCATCTTATGCCAATCGGAAGATTGTGAGTCAGGAACTACAGCATCCCACTTCTGCCAAGTATGTTTTGGTAAGAGTAGCATGATTTGTTAAATAAGCTAATTTATTCTTAGTTCCTAATCGACATGGCTCTCATGATACAGGTGACAGTCGTTTCGGCGGTCTTGTTTGCCAATGAGTATGATTGGATTGCAGGACATAATAGAATCTTAACTTGCATTGCAGGACAGTTATTGACAGGTTTTTCGTGAAAAACATCTACCTGCTGTATATTATGTTGTAAGTTACCTAGTGAACTTTATTCTTTATTCACTGAAATAATTATACATCCAAAAGATGGGAGGTGTAATTCATTCATAACGCATTACACTTCTTTATTTGTCTTAACGGTTATACTGCAATTATAATCATGATGGAGATCAGTTGGCTTGATGAAAGGAGTTCGCAAGAAATTCACTTGACAACATTTTGTAGAGTAGATTTTTTGATCACTTGGTCTGAGAGAATTTCCGAAACATGAGATGTTCACACAAACTTTGGAATACTAACGTTAGGGATCAACAATGCGACAGTGGGTATGCCACTCACTAACATTTGACTCATTGATTCCGTCAGAAAAGTCTGAACAGCTAATAAATATGTAAAGAACCTTTTCGATTCTTGTACAGCTTACTGGTTTAGAGTCACCTTTCTTTCGCTTCCTATGTTCCCAATCAAAAATAAGAATTGAGATCCCACTGCTCCAGCATCGTTGGTATTATTTTCCACATGGAAGGGTTGCTGGGGACATTGTCGACCTTTCATTTGTAACAGGCTCGCCACCGGCAGGTAGACCAGGCGAAGTGGATGAGTGTATCGACTGTGAATTGAATACCACATCACGTGAGTGGTTCACTGAGCATCCCACCACAAGTCACTGACACACAAGATTTATCATTTCTTTCGCATACAAGTTGTTTGACTATACAATTATTTCATCTACCTCACCTCAACTAGTGTTACGTGAAATGAGGCTTTCAGTTTTTTGTAATTTACCTTGGCGAATGCTACCCAAACATATTTCGTTCTGGAAGTAGATTTCTCTTGACTATGAGAGATCTAGATTTTACATATATATGCATATATGTATATATGTGTTATTGGTTAATACAAAAAGACTGTCTTCAACAAACTTCTACATATCTTCATGCTCAAATTATCGTCAGTGTATGAAGAAAATATTGTAACACTGTGTTCTGTTTCAAATACAATGTTCGTAATGACATAACTGTGCTTAATACTATTGATCACACCCGATTGTTTTATCTGCGGTGAAAATCTCAGGATGATCTCATAAAGTATGGTTCGAGTGGGGAATGATCCATTTACCAAATAGAAGTTTTCATTACCATGACTTGTAGTGAACGTATTACATAACGAACCATTTCAATAATGTGTTTATGAAGATGAATCCGCGATATTTTTGAATTCATTTTAGGCCAATCGTCGTTATTCTATTACTTGTATTCACATTCGTGATGAAGATTTGGTCAAATTTTTTCGCTGTTCGCATACTACTCTGTATTATAGTAAGGATCAGTATTACGCTACTTTACATGAAACCATGAGAATTGGCATAATTTTTTGGGTGGAAAATAAAATGACTTATTAATATTATTATTGTTCCCTTGAGTTCCTAGTGGGACATAGGGCTTCAACTGCACGTTTCCACTTGCTTCTGTCTTGTGCTGTATTTTTCACTTGCTTCCATGTTAGTCCATACTGTTTCAACTCCTCTTCACACGATCTCCTCCATGCCACCTTTGGACGTCCCACTCCCCGCTTCCCTCTCGAGTTCCACCCGAGGGCCTGACGTGTAATGTGACCCAGCGGCCTCCTCAGCGAGTGTCCAATCCATCTCCAATTTCTCCCACATATTTGTTGGGCGATTGGTTCTTGTTTTGTTTGTTCCCATAGTTTCTTGTTGGTGATTCTTTCCGGCGGCCGTCTGATCTTCAGTATAGGGCGACGACAGTTGTTGATAAAGGTCTGCAACAGGCTGTTGGAAATATTCTTTGTGACCCGCTAAGTTCCTGATCCGCATATAAGAACTGACTTGACGTTTGTATTGAAAATCCGAATTTTGTTGTTGATGTTGATTGACGAAGATTTCCAGATTGTTTTCAGGTTGATGAATGTGTTTCTCACCTTCCCGATTCTCGATTTGACATCCTCGTCCGTTCCTCCTGTAGTTGAGACAATGCTGTCTAGATAAGTGAATGAAGTAACCTCTTTCAAATCTTTCCCACTGATGGTGAATGGATGATTTGCTTTTCCTGAATCCAGCTTGTTCTGGTCGAAATTCTGTATCCAGTGCGTACTTTATAAAATATAAATATACATAAAACAAATAAATAAATATAAAATAAAATAAAACTACTGCTGTGTCATTTTAAAAATGTCTATGGCAATGTGTATCTTGTCAGTAAGATTGCTTATACAGTTTCTTACGCTTGTCATTTTCATCTCCAAGAACGTCATAAGCATAAATGTACCTTGTTTGCTAACAATAGGTATGAGGAAAGATATGGTGGTGGAAAGAAAACCATCTCAACAGATACTTCTGAATTCGTAATGTAATAAGACTAGTTTGAGCATGATAAACACCAGTTAACATGTGGGTATGAGTTCAACATTCACAAGTGGAATCAATGTATAACGACATCTGAAATACTGAGGCAGACTAATAGAGAAACATTTATTTAAGAAACATCATTTTGCATAAAATCAAACTGAACATGCTGCATCGATACCCCTTTCATATATGTTGTTCACTAAAACGACCGATAATCCTTCATTTACACTTGGCTTCAATTGACTTAATCATAATATCATGAGGTTATTTAGTACTTGCATTGTTATTCCACTCCTCATGCACTGAAAAATGGACTGAAGCATCCATCCGGAATATTGAAAAGTAACCGATATTGATTACAAAACAAAAATTTCACAGCATAGTGAATCTCATGCTTCACTTTGCTTTCACATCCGAAATAGTATGGATGCACAACTGAGGATTTTCTCACCTATGCTGTCAAACACGCAGATTGTTTGTGTGTAAAACGAATTGTTATTTTCTGAAATTTTCTGGATGACAGTAATAAATCCACCCATCTGTCTTAATGGAGATGAGTAACGTTGCATTTGAAATATACCTAATTTGCTTACTACGCCTGCAATTACCAGATAGTCAGTAATCAATTATCATTATTATTACTGGTTTCTTGATACAGGTCATATTATGGTCTGTGGTCTTAGCAACTGCAATCCAATCTCTCATATCGTTGGCTGTCACGATTTTGGCTACAGTTATAGTCATCATTGTTACTTTGAAACTACCGATATTAGGTGAAATGCGGTTCATCTTCTTCTGTGCAATATCAGGCGTTCTTGCAGTTTTATCTATGGGTGCAAGGATATGGAATTACTTGGCCCGTGGGAACATTACTGTAAACCAATTTAAGTTGTAAAGATTTCCACGTTATGTTTATGAAATAGGATGAAATATTCACACCACTCTGAAATGTTTTGCTATATGCGATTTCTCTCGTAATAATGATAAATGCAATAGACAGTGAAATATAAGCTGAGTAAAAGAAATTTCATATGTAGGCTGCTAATTTTACTGACATCCAACATCCCCGCAACATGTATGAATTTTGTTTGATTCGTTTCGTTTGGAATTATTCACGTAGAATAAAAGATTAGTAATGGGGTGTGAAAATAAATAGTCGTACTTGTGTGACAAACGTGATAGGCTGAAATCGATTACAAAATATTGCAAAATAAGAGACAATGGTGGTGATTAGTCACAATAGATTTGTAGAGTGTGGGGTAGGAAAATTGACAAGTCAGATGAAGGTTACAAAAGGCGTCAGGTGAGTGGCTAGTACAAAGTGGTATGTTTTAAAGAGGATGAGATAGTAAAACTGCAATGAGAGGTTCATAATGAAATGACGAATATGAGAAATGAAACAGTTGGAGGCATTTATTGAGAAAAGAGAAAATATCACTTATAATAAGTTGGGATAGTATAAATGGAAAATTCGATAGTATTGAGAGAATGTTTGCATGAAGGCCATAAATTACGACAAGTAATAACAATGATAATAATAATATTTATAATAATAATAATGTAACTATAAGCAATGGGAGAAAATAACCGGAAGGGTTAAGGGGAAGAAACACTTGGTTTTATTTGGTTTAATCCCTTTGCTTATTACTATTATTATTATTCGTCATAATTTATGCTCTTCATGCAAAAATTCTCTCAATCCTATCGAGTTTTCCACTTCTACTCTCTGGACTTATTATTTGTGATATCTCTTTTCTCGCATACGTTATTTCATTATGAACCACTCATTGCAGTTTTACTATCTCATCCTCTTTAAAACGTACCACTTTGTACTAGCCACTCACCTGACGCCTTTTGTAACCTTCATCTGACTTGTCAGTTTTCCTACCCCACACTCTACAAATCTATTGTGACTAATCACCACCATTGTCTCTTATTTTGCAATATTTTGTAATCGATTTCAGCCTATCACGTTTGTCACACAAGTACGACTATTTATTTTCATAACTAATCTGTTATTTTCAAGTATTGGTTTTGTTTGATTGCATTGAGGACTACATCATGAGCTGACATCAGTTAGAAAACCACTGGAAAACCTGGGGGTACTGGACAACTGTTTCGTCCTAGTTGGTGACCATTCACCAGTACGCATTCACCGGGGTTCGAACCCAGGACCTTCTGGTTACCAGGGAAGCTCGAATACCATTCAGCCAATGTGACCCGATTCGATTGCCAACGCATGAATTCTATCTTCCATCAATTTATAATTTAGCGCGACCTCAACCAATGTTGTCAATGGGCCATCCATCAACACACGTGACAGAATGAACCTTACTGGTCGCGACTTCTCACTAGGACTCCAGGAAACTCCATCCTGTAGCAACTCACTAGTGAGCATCAGATTAACTTTCTATTGTTGGTTTGTGAGGTTTAGTTTTGTTTTTATGAGTCGATCACGGATTGATATCAGTCAGAGAACCATTGAAAACCAGGGAGTACTGAACAGATGTTTCATCCCACTGACGACATTGGTCGGGGTCTCGCTAAATCACGAATTGGTAGAAGTTAGAATTCATGCGTTGGTCACTCTAAGGTAGCCTTTAGGATTCAACGTCTGTTAACTATTTTTTTCTACAGTCCTCGTTGTGTGTTGAGAAAATTACACTGTCTGTATAGCTACCTCACAGTACTGTTGATGTTATTATTGATTAATATAACTGCTACAACATTTGAAAATAATCGTCTTTCCCCTACGTTTGGAACGTTTTGTGATAGTGCGTGTCTCAACTATATAGTAGACTATACAGTGGAACTTCGAGATCGGTTTCTTGAGTTCACACCACAACTGAATAAATTTGACGACTGTAAATGCAAAGAGGAGAGATTCAAATACCTAGGAAAACTGAAGATTTCCTGGAATTTATTAGTGAGAGCGTAGGACTCACTTAAGCTCTATTATGAAGTGTTGGTCTGTCTGGATTTCATTGGTTAAAGGGTAGATCACGAGCTGATATCAGTTAGAGAACCGCTGGAAAACCTCGTAGTACTTTGAAAGATTTCGGTCGTCGTTTGTCACTCCACGCTTTACACAACCACAAGGGTTCTTACACAGGATCTTCCGGTTACGAGGCAACCTCGTTTTAAACAATCTTCAATTCCCTAATTTGCCGTTTGGGAAATCAATAACAAGACTAACACGTTTATGACGCATGGTGCACCCTAATTATTATGTATTCCTACAGACAACTCCAACGTAAATGTTACAAAAATCTGTGCGGGTGATTTTCAGGCAGCAATGAATTCGTAATAGCTTTCTTACTTATATAGTGGGATTCGCTCAGCTACCTTAGGTATATGTGCATTTAACGTATACTCAAAACCTCACATCACCTCCAGACAAGGTGTTTGGCAGAAGAATTAACAGACAAACTCATGTGTTATAGAATCAGTTTATGGATTTCGTCTAACTAGTCGTTGGAGATATTCGAAATGAATAATTGGACCAAAGTTATAAGTTACTTGTGAAATCCAAAACAGGATTTGTATACAGTAAGATACTATTTTGCACATAAAAGTGGTCAGTTGAATATTCAAACTTCCAATTGTGTCTAGAGTCAATAGTGTCAGAAACACTGTCACAAGGCATAGATAGGAAGAACTACAGAAATATGTCCAAAACAACCAACAGTATATGATACAAAACGCGCAAACATGCAGCTCAAGAATAAAAAGATTTGCATCAGTCATGTTTAGCGGCGAGTGGAACAGAAGATGCCTTTTCAACACTAGGAGATACATACCATACAATAAACAGGATGTCAGTGCATTCAGTTGGATAAATTTCAGTGGAAATCCATAATAATGATTACAGAGTAAAGAAATGAAAGATTAATATATCCATACTACTTGCTAGTAAGAAGTAGTATACAAATGCGCACAAATAAAACAATAATAAAGGATATATAAGAAAAGGAATAACAGTGAATCTACAAAAGAAATTAATAGAACTGGGGCACTGTAGCAGACCAAAATTCAACCATATAGTATAATATTTAATCATATCAGGTCAATCGAATAAATTTCAGACGTTGTTTATAAAAATTCCATTATTTCTGAGTTTGATTTCACTTGCAAGATTTTGTTTGTTCGTTATTGTAATTCCATTGTGTTTAACCTACATCATCATCTAGTCTTCAGTGGGAAGTGAAGATAGCTGTTGATATATGTCTGAAGTTTGTTGTAGAGCGACATAGAAGCGTTCAGAAGTGATGAAAATCCGAATGTTATTCTTCATGCTTACAGGAGTAGATTTCCAATCTGAATTCAGATGATTGAAGTACTCTCTCTCTCTCGCTAATCGAAATATGCCTGTGACGCCTTCATCCATGCTACTTGTGATTGAAAAGAGGTTGCCTAGACAAATTCAAATTTTTCCCATCGATATTGATATGATTTTGAACAATAGATTTTACTCGAAACGTCATCCAGTTGTTAATACTGCATCGCTGTGTGATATATACAAATGTAATATGCAATTACATTATAACACTGTGTCCAGGTTCGACAATTACATTAACGATAGTGACTTCTGTATATTTTTGTAGGTCAGACAACTTCAACACCTATGTCTTCGCAATGATCACTTGAAATCCTATCTTCATTGCCTGCTTCTCCTGCCAACTTGCTGGTTTTCGCCCGTAGACCTATCAGTTTGTATGATATTAGACATTTGAAAACCTCAGAAGGTTTGATTATATTTCTTGTTACATAACTGACATCGTGTCTAAACTCACGTCGACTTTTGCACTTTTGAATAAAGCTACTGTTTCCGTAGGTTGATGCCGCCAGTTTCATTCTCAACATTACCTCCCTTCCAAACTCATGGCTTGTTAGTGGAATTGGTAGTTTAAGACCGCGATGGCGACTTTTGACTATCTAGAAACACTTTTTGAATGACCAAGTACAGCAAGTAATTTTGCAGACACGCGAACCACATAAAATATACTTTCATATAGAATGTCACTGTGACGATCCACGAACATTCGACTATGAGCAATTTGTAAAACAGTTTTAATAGGTTAAAGATTCCCATCAGAGATTTCAGAAAACTGAAAACTGAACAGTCATTCGATATCCTCCGCATTAGGCTCTACAGATATATATCCATAATAATTAAAGCATTATTGTTATCGACAACACTATTAGGTTTTTAGAGTAAAATCGAATCACTGACGTTAACAATCGAAGAGTTATATGTGGATGGGTTTTTAACAGATTACAGTTTAAGACATCTGTGTGTGATAATATGCACAAATGTAACAAAAAAATTTAACACCAGTTTTTCAAAGTCAATTTTCATCACTAACAGACAACGAATATATGATTACGAGCGTTGCTGTCTACTATTCACACTGATAACAAACTGCACATTGATGAATGATCATATGAAAAGCAGAGAGCGAAAAGTGGAGTGGAAGTTTGTATACATGTCGGTATGTTAGTGAATTGATAAGCTGGAATAAGAGCAGAGAGGGTTTGTATATAAAAGTTTAATAATAAGAGGTGAGGGAAAATGGCGCCTATAGGACTAAAGGTCATGCCTGTGAAGTGCGACATAACACAGAATTGATGAATTTATGCATTTCACTACAGTACAGGTAAGAAAACCTGACTGGATTTGCTTCCTTTTCACACAGACCTTCACTTGTTTCAAGCACATTTCAATAGCCTCTGCTGTTTCGATTATATGGTGTCTAGAGTCTTTCGGCAAAAATATTTATTCACTCAAGAGCTGTTTGGACCAGGTGGTTCGTTAACGAATTGTTGATTGCTTTTCACGTCTCGTTTGTTCGGCCATACACCTAAGTGTGTGCGAGAACAAGTATTAGGTTCCCAACGCGATGGCCAATGAAACAGGATAGACAGGAGCAGTAGAATTAACAGAAAGAAAAGGATTTCACCAGTCTATTTCTATGTACTTTGCTTTATATTTGAGCAATCACAACCAGTCGTTTGGAAAATATCAGCTACAGCTCACCAAGATTAAACGTTTTTACACTGACTTCCTTAACCTGCTGGTTGTTTTCACTTGGAATGTCACTTATGTATCCAAGTCGTGCATTCACGGATTTGTTGTTCACAGAGAGAGAACAGTTAATCTGTCCTTCGTTGTGAATGTGTTTTATAAGGAACCTTTCTGGATATCTATTTTCAATTAGAGTATCAATTACAATCTTAACTTTATCTTCAAAGAAGCCTGCTGTAGATGAAACACATGACATCTGTCTGAGGGTATCTGCCAAACGTCTTCTATACTGAGGAGGAATGGGGCTACGAAAATGTCTACATTGTCCTACCAAGGTACATTTCTTATGCAGACGTCTTTATTTACTACAATTGTCCTCAGAAGAAAACCAGATGATTGTATGTACAGAAAGTAGTATAAGAAAAGCAAATAGAGAAGATTCTTGAAATTTCTATGTCGGCGATGAGATATTACTTGGAAAAAGGATAATAAATCTGTCGCAATAACAATAATTCTTCAATTATTGCGTATTTATAAATGTAGAGCCTGATGAATAAGTAATCGAGGAGAATATTCTTTATTCAGCAACCAATATTTTAAATATTCTTCCCTCCGAATCTATGCTTTGTTTAGTTTAATTCTAAGTATTCATCAAAGCATTATCCAAGCTGTTTGTTTTCTCTTTAAATAGTTAACGAATTGAAAATGTTGTAATATACATATTACCTAGAACAAAGTTCGCTCCAAAAAATAAGTTTCTATACATTACTAAAAAATGGATAAATTAGCGAATGAATTCATTTAGAGTACATATTCGGAGCTATGTAGGTGCATCATTGATTTCTCAATAAATATTTTCTGTTTCTTGATGAAACAAGCTGGTATGAATTGAAGAGAGATTAACAAAACGCCACTTCCTTGTCAGCGATCTATTCGGAGTATATTCAGTCTGCCTGCATCCACCCGCAGTATTTTGAAATAGACTCTGTCGATTAATGGACATGTTCATACTAGTGTAATGCGCACCGATTCATTCTGTCCTCCTTCATAGCTATGAGACATGGCAGGTGAAACGGGATGCTATGAAAATGTTAGTGGTTACTGACCACAGATACTGGCAACCGATGGCTGGGGACTATAGTTGATATGGTTAAGAAGAGTCCTGAATAACTCAGGTGCATTCACTATTTCTGATAAAAAACTCATGTTTTTGCATGCTAGGTATCTATCTCCGGCATATTTATGCTCACCGTATATTTACTGAATCTACTTTTCTCTATTTCACATACATTTGCATGCTACATCGAGTACGGTAACTTGAAATGCTGCAGTTCTTGGCAAAGTTCTGTGTTGAATTTCATTCAGTCGATAGTTTACACTAATGGTCTGAAGAAGTATGCTGCTTGCACAATGATAATTGAGCAAAAACCTGAATGCAAAATGATAGGATGAGTAATCTGATGTACTTGCATATACACCAGAATGTTTCCCTCAATAATATTATTAATACCTGAAGTAATTCTGCGGTGAGTAGAATGTAGACATGCATGGTAGTTTATAGCTGTCGTAGATTTGTTATTTATCCATCTGGTGTTTTCTGATAGTCAGCGCTTCCAGATAAATGTGGATTATTCAACTTCGATATGTCTGTGGATGCTATAATGGAAACGTAATAGGTAAGTGTATGGGAAATGAAACATATTCGTGTTCACTTGATATGTTGGTTATCGGAAAACTTCTTGTCGATAACTTTTCTGTTCACATCAATGTGTGTTCTTGAGTCATAGTATTGTATTTTTAGCTTTTGTTAAGTTTCACCGTTGACAGAAGGCGAATTATTTGCTTAAAAGCGTTTCCGCTGATGTTTGAGAACAATTTTCATCCTCAGTGCTACCTACCTGAAACGTTATTGTTAAGTTACTGGCAGAACTTGAGCAGCACCGCCTACACGAGTATAATGGCTGACACCATCTCCACATGTCTCAATTTATATGCGGCTGCGATCAGCTTTGAAAGCTGCATAACCTGGATAAGGAAATTGGTAGTTCCTTTTCAGAGCTCAAAACTTAGATCTCAATCGATTCGTCATTTATGCTATTCATCATGATCTCAGTGACGGTCTTAATAAGCAGCATGTAGGATTGAAATTCTTGTTTTTGTTGAGTTTACTTATAGAAAGTTTCTGCATATTCTTCTGTTCATAGGAACATTCTTTCCAATCATATTTGCACATGTCACGGTTCGAACATTCATTATTTTGTGATATCGTTATTCAGTAAGTCGATGAGGACACAGTTTGTCGATTACAGCTTCCACACTGGTCTTCTTCCGTTTAATCTTCGTCACCTGAAATTGTATCAGTCATGTTCACATTTCATTTCAGACTACTTGTTGTTGCTTTGTATTCTATTGCATTAGTCGTCAGAGTGCTTCGGCTGTTCACATACTTATTGGAATAGTCGCAAGTGTGTATTGGTAATGTACATTATTGCTAGGCCAAACTTGAGATGTGTATTTGAAACATGAGACTTTCCTGAATTACAGTCAGGGGTAAACTGACTTCATAACAAGATCAATGTATGCTTTACTGAAAGCAGATGCAACATATCGGAGATATTTCATTGGTAATATATGAATGAAAGTAATGGATAAATTGAGATATAATGAGATTTGTTACTGAATGTGACATAATACTTTAGAGTTACAGTGAACAAGGTGATCAGCTTAGAACTTGAGCATTGCATATAATTTATTTTCCTCACCTGATTTTCAATGATTAAAATATGACCTCTAAAGGTATTATTTAATTGAATAATAGAAATAACTTAATTGTAATTAAAATCAAAATGTTTACAGCCTGTTGATTCCCCATTTGAAAGGAAAATTTGAGATAGGGCGTACTTGTGAATGGCAGTGTACCTGAATACATGAGACAAATTTCACTTGTACTGCTACACTTATTATAATTGGCACTCAACCAAATGTCATGTATTTCTCTAAGGAGACAAACAGAAAACGTCCTAATTGATTGATTCATGCTTCAGGTCAGATAGCACAATGTCACGTGATCTACAGTCAATCAATCTTTCATTTGGAGATCCTGGATAAGTGGAAAATATCATGCAATAAAATCCACTTGAAATTCTGTACATTATGAAATTCTTTCCAGACTAGATTTATTATCGATGTGATTATTGACTAGGAAAATTACTGAAAATCACATTTCCTTGATGATTAGAAAATTCAGCACGCAACATATCGGAATTCCGCATAACTTAGACGTGAATTCTCAATCATATGTTTGCAGATAATCTGTTATCGGATTGACATGCTCGAGTGCAAATCGATATTTATGCTTTACGATTAAGCCACGATATGCACAAGTGAATGTTCCCTTACTCTCCATATATAACGAAATGTTTTTTGATAACTCTTTCCGCATTTATTGGACTACTATACTTCGGGAAGCTAACTCGATAATAAAACCGAGAAGCATCACTGAACATTATATTTATCAGAAATTCTAATACCTTGCGAATTGAAGTCATTATTCGGTGAAGTAATTCTAACTGAAACTGGTAGAATCCGAGAAGGCAGTAAATGTTAGTCATTTCTCTAACTGACATCCCTTAGAGAACTGTTGAAAGAGTAGTGAACACCTGTTTTCAGAAATCTACTGCCATTGCCTGAGTGAGTTCAATCGGATCTCCGATTTCTCCCCTGACTACCTTTCGCTGCATTTGATGTCATACTTAATTTCATTACAGTTATTTGGCTGACATTATTCCTTGACTGATATAACCCAAGCTGACAGAGAATATTTTCAGCATAACTTGGATTATGTATAACATTAGATGAATAATAAAAACCATACTGTTAAACTACACAGTTATGAGAACTGTTGACTTGAGATACAAATCTTCTATACCATCTCTCTGATTACGCATGATTTCACACGCCATCCAGCATTTGTGTTTGCTGAGAGAAAGGTGTTCTGACTGCCTAAGTTTCCCTTGATACGAATGGTGACAAATATCTTATCCGTCTACGCACACAATCCATTTCAGTAAGTGAAACCGCTTTTTATACGTAAGCAATTGGAAAATTCTTTCAAATGAAACATTAATCTCATGTGCAATTGATTCATTTCATTGATATTCAACAAGCAAGTAATGTCATCTGATGATGAGTCCGCATATGTTCGACATATTTATGAATGACTCGGTAAAATTTGTACGTGTGTATCAGGAACAAACCATCTTTAGGTTTTCATCTTCACAAACGTATAGGCATGTCCCATGGTCGGGCTTAATTCTCCAATTGTGCCAGTCTGTTGAGGGCATAAATTATTCTTGTAACATAGTTGACTGAATTAACAACTGGATGACGTCTCGTGCATAAATCACATCAAATTAGTCACATGGCTCCCCAGTGTGACTTATCTACATTTTCTCACTTTCTCTCTCGAATTTCGTCTTGTTGTTTGTTGCCACTTTCCTTACCTCCAGAAAAGGCGTTTCTGTCATAGAGATTGCACATGTGCAGCGTTGAATCGATAAGCAGAGCGTCATTGGTTGAATTCTCTCCACATCTATTTGTATTAGTATTCGATACTCTCATGCTGCCCCACTCTATTTTGTGATTACAAGTGAGTGAATACATTGCAATGGCTGACCTTTTTTATGGGTTATTTAACTCAGCAGAGTCAATTATTCCAGTAATGTTCCAGTAATCTGCTAGTTGACATATGTAGCTGACCTCACCAGCAGTCATTACATGGTATTCAGTAAATTAATTATTAATAATTAGATCTGTTGTTTCCTTAAGCCGACACAGTTAATATTTGGAAGAGTTGTTTGTTTGGTTTAAATGCCACCCTAATTTCAGCCTCATTTAGAACCTAACATTAAGCCTATGACGTTCCTTCTTTATACAGCAGTGACACATAAGTTTTGAATTAGATATTATTTTCGTCATCTGTATTGCTAGTCTAAGTTTTTTCTACGGTTCTTCATATATTTTTGAATACACTCTGGTGGGTAGTTACTCACAAGTAATACATCCCTCATTTACGTGGTTTCATTATTTAAGCCTTCTTGCCAATACTAAGTCGGAATTACATTTTACCACAATGCTCAAGTTTTACACTTGCATTAATAATACTGGACTGAAATTCGAATGATCCTTCTCAGGCTGTTAATGTGCAGTCACGCACAATCTCATCACGAAACCATCTTCATAATTTCACAAGTTTTTTGTACTGTGGAATCACTATTGGCACTTTTATTTTGATTGTATTTTTCAAAGGAATTTTCTAGCACGCATTATTTTAGTATACAGACGTTTAAAATACAGTCACGAATAGGTGAGGAGTTTTTAACCGATCTCGTTTATATTTGTTCATTTACTGTTAGTAAAGTTTCCCTATTTGCAGAACACAGAAAAGGTTAGCACAGGTAACACCAGCAGTATACTTTGTTATGGATTATTGTAAGATTTGATAAAATTATAAAGTGGTGATTCAAGTTCATTGAAAATAATTCAACAATCATCCCACAAATAACTGTTTAACGCCTTTTGTTACACAAAATTGGAATCCACATGATGCTAAGCCAGTATATATTTGTGCAAACAGGTTCACCAGCAGAAACCAAAGGATGAAGGCAAGAACAATTTCTGTTGAGTTAGGCGAAAACCAACGCGTTATCCACTTTCGCCTGTTGACACAAATAAACATCATCTAGGTTGGAAAGAAATAAAACGTTGTAAGTGATAAAAGACTACGTCTCATCAGCAAATATTTTGAGGAAATTCACATTCCATAGTAGGAAAACTGTTCAATATTATGATGACATAATGTCAATCAGATATATATTCTATAAAATGCAGTTTACTCTTCTCAACTACTGAGTAAGCACTTTACAAATTCACACTTACAATTCAGAATGCGATAGGATCATTTAACATAAGGAATATTTGGATTAGAATGTTTCTCTGAATAATTCACATTTTTCGAATACATCTAGAAATGTATGCACATGATGAAGTGTGCTTGTCGGTTTGACGGACAATCAAATTTTGGTCAGTTAGTGGTACTTTCTTTCATTTAATCTGTTTGACATGTATTCACCAAACACACTTCCAGAACACCAATGTTGTAAATAGTAGGTGAACGTGACTGAAATGCTCCAATAATACGTATGCATTCATCGTTCTTGTGATAGTACGATTTGTATTCACTCATATTTCACAATGTTCCCACTTTGGACACAATGATAAAATGTAGCATTATATAGCTTCATGGTTGAGGAAACACATGTGAATGTTGTAATGATAAGGTGTAATTAAACAACCAGTTTCTTTGAATGGCTAATTTATGCAGATAGCTACTTCTTCGTAATTCAATAGTATCAAACTGGGTTATTAAAAGTCTACGATTTTCACAAGATGTACATTGTATGAATAAGTATTGGAATTTGTATAATAACATTATTTTTCGCTTAGCAGTTTAAATCTGTTGTCATTAACCTCTTAGTAACGAAGTGCCGATTTATGTAAAGCTAACTGAATGATTCTTTTTCCTATTTTGCAATTATCAAGCACCTGATGTGCTGTGCATAATATGATTGCAAGAGTAATTGCACTGAATACAGTGATAAAATCAACAACTTACCAAGAGTGTAAACAAAGCGATCAAAAATAGTGTGAGTGTGCAGAGTACCTGAGTTATAGAAATGCAGAAAAAGTGGAATATTCAGTTAAAATACACACAAGTTTTGTTTCGGTATATGGATGCTCATACTGCGATACTTTACTCAACAACTGCTGCTTACATGAAGACAATGAAATCTATCAAAATATCCTCAAACATGTTTTGACACATTGATGAAGAATCATAATCCATATAAAATACTAAGAATGCTTTTGAATAAGAATTGAAAACGTTACATCAAAGGCTATTACTCGTATGAATACATGGCGAAGTATATCACCGTCTATGGAAGCATTGCACAGAATTCACTAGGTATTTTTATCAGCCTGCTACTAATCGTCACCCTAACTGAATAACGGGCTACTCAGTATGAGAATAAGATTTCGATTGTTTGATATGGAATGTGGTAAATTTCATGAATGAGCTTAGTAATTCATAGCAAAACCAATCAATAAGAATTCATACATCAGCTGAGGGACTTGAATGTTATTAAAGTAAACAGCCGGTACATCCGATTTATTTCTCAGCTGACAATTCACTGTCTATGGTACTGTAAAATGAAATCTTAGGTAGCGGGACATCTTTTCAAAATGATATATATTTCGTCTCATTTCATGAATATAAACGGAAAACCTTAATTTCGTGTAATTTACATCTTTTAGATCATCAAGCAAGTAATAATTTATCGTTGCAACGACAGCTGAAACTCCAAGGACGACTGATATTGCGAAGAAAAAGACGAACCCCTTTTCACTCAATGATGGCAGCTTCATGGCTGGTACGACAATTATAACTGTAGCCACAATCGTCACTGCCAACGATATCAAGCCATATTTCAACTCAATAGATCCGATCACAGTGGCGAAGACCACGGACCACAAAATGACCTACATAAAGAAAATATTAATATTACTATTTAGGAATTAATTTCTGATAAATTAAAACGTATCTAGCAAAGTAAGCAAATTTCGCATGCAATATTTCTTACTCTTATTATAACAGACGGGCTCTATTATTATCATAGTCCAGAAAATTCAGGATAAGTGAGACACACCTTGGTATTGCGTGTATATTATTTCTGATGTGAAAGCAAAGTGAGGCATAAGATTCACTATGCTGTGGAATTTCGTAATATCATCAATATCGGTTTTATTGGGAAAAATGCTTGAATCACCATTCCAATCCATCAAGAATGAATGAAGCAGAGTGTAATTAAAATCCGAATTGAGCAGACGAGTTTTTCCTCCATTCAAGCGAGCCACATATATGAAAGTGGTTTCAGAGCATCATGGTAAGAAAATGACCACATTTAGTTTCTGCAGACAGGAGATTCAAATGTTTTAACTGCCCATGTTCATTTGTTTAATTTCTTCAGTACATCAGATGTCGTTTAACACTGATTCCAGTTGCAAGTGTTGAAGCGATTCGTATGGTTGAACTAGTGTTTATGATGCTTGCATCATCCTTATTACTTTAAGAATTTAAAATGTTTATAGAGACGGCTAAATTTTCTGATACCGGTTGTTAACAAAACATATCAGTTATTGTTATGGCTTCCACGAAGATGGAAATCGTATGCATCAGGAACTGTACAGTCAGTCTCATTGACAAGATAACAATTGCCATAGACATTTTTGAAATGACACAGCCATAATTTTATTTTCCATACAAAAACTTAAACTAATTATCATGGTTTCATAAAGGGTAACGTAATACTGATACTTACTATTATCCAAAGCACTATACCAACGGCGACAATTTTCGACCGAAGTTTCATCACGAATGCAAATACAAGAAATAGAATGGTGACGACTGACCTGAAATGAATTCACAAACACCACGTATTCATCTTAACCAGCACAAAATTGAAATGAATCATGACGCAATAATTTCAATAGAAGTCATAGGAATGAAATTTCCTACGTTGTAAATGGAACATTCTACACTTGAACCATGGTTTATAAGATCAGTCTTTGATTTTAACAACAGACCAGACAGTCAAATTTGATCATTCGGAGAAGGCACAGTAACGATGTTACAAACATCCTATTGAAAAGAGAACGCAGTGATACACTGTTTTCTTCACATGCACTGACGATTGTTTCAACATGGCCATAAGGAGAAGTTTGTTGGATATAATCTTTCTGTATTTCTCAAATAAACGCATGTACACATATTTAAAATCGAATCTCTGCTAGTTGAAGCGAACATACTTTCATGCTGAAAACTGTCTGAGCAGTAATTAATAGAGCAGATTTCAAAATAGAATGGAAATGTATATGACAATCGTCTTCATCTCAGGTGATATGAGTGAACAAAAATTTAATCAGATATTTGTGTTGGTGGAGATGTCTTATGCGCCACTTGTCAAATGCCCACCAACCAAGCAAGTTTTTCTGGTATCCGATGCCTAAACAACTTACTCATTAACCTCGTCTAGTTTAATAGGCAATAGCGAGAGTGGAGTAAAGGAAGCAAGTCTATCTCTTATAAAACAACATGAATGCCGCTGAAACTTTTTGGCGTCTAACCTGAAGTCAAATGTTCCAATCAGATCATGAGACAATACCAGAATCAAAGAGATAGCTACTCATTCATGACATGTTCAGATATTTTGAGGAAATCACTGGATTGACTAAAAACTGCCAAATGAATTTAATGCGAATTCCTTTACTCAGCCCAACTAGCCTCAACCACAACGGTTACGTTGTAATGTAACAGTTTAATTAAATAAAAAAGTGTATTGTATAGCTATTGAATGAAACTTTTCATCTTTTGAAGAAAGAATTTATTCGATGAATAAATGATAATGTTCAATGGATAACTAACATCATAATGTACAGCAGATAAACTTCTCTCATGAAAAAATTCGGAATATTTGGCCTACAAAGCAAGTTAAGATTTTATTGCCTTCTGAAATCCAGTCTTACTCAATCTCAAACAAGGCCACCAATCCGACTGTCACCAGTATCATGAGGGCAATATCGATTGGGAACTAAGGATAAATAAGCTTATTTAGCGAATCATGCTAATCTTACCGTAACATTGTTGGCGAGAATTGGCTTTTGTGTTTCCTGACTCTTAATCTTCGGATTGACATAAGGTGTAATCAAACCTACCATTGGTGATTAAACTGAAATTTGTGAATAGAATCAGTGGCGATAACAGAATGAAAAGTGCAAGTGTAGTTGACGAACGAAATATTGGTAATGTTAAATTTTTAAAATAATTAAAGCAATATTATTCTTAGGTGAATATGATCATTGTTTCCAACATTACATTTTTCAGAAGTGGAGAAAGACAGTTGGATAAAATTTGTTATTTACGTTTGCTTGTGGATTTTGACAGGGAGAAAGTTTCTATTAGATGGACGAATATGCCTCAATAATTTTAAAAATCTGAATAAATCTCTGATTACATTTTAAATACACGAGAGTATTCATGACAGACTACCACAACTTAATGCAATTTCTACAAGAGTGACTTTATTTGCATATATTTAAATATAGTACGAGTTTATGTAATGAGTCAGACGATGAAGGTTAAATTTAAATACTAAGCTCCTCCAAAATAAGTCCCTTGAAAGTCAACTTGAACGGTTTCCAACACATATAGGTGTTCAACTCAATCACAAAATATAATACAAATTATCGAAAGATAATATCTATATTATTCTTAACTTAAATTGTTCATCGTGTTCATCGTGGATTAAATGGACTTGACAAAACTGTGAGGAGAATTTATGATGCTGTGAAACTCGTCTTCCTTGGTTTCAAAAGCTACTGCTTCAACAATCTGGAACAGACCAGTCGGTATCTATCGACAACTGCAACTGAGTATATTCGGTTTCAGTGTGTAAATGGTGACAAATTAGGAGTTGTACCGATAATTGATTGTCTGCTCGGATGATGGAGGATTTGCCGATGTGTTTGAAATTTGGTGGAGTCAAATTACGAAAAAGTTCAGTATGTAGGCATCTTGTAGACTGTTGATGGCATATAGATACTGTCAATTCATTCACCATTATCAGCCATAAAGGGTTTACAAGCCATGCCTCCGTGTACAGGAGAAAACGCTGGTCACTCTGAATCTACCATAGAAACGTGTGTTACTTGTTAACTGTTATTACTATTAATAACACATTTTTATTCTACGTCTTATTATTATGCCTGATTCGTTTGACAATACCTTTATCAGTGACATTTCCTTAACTCATTTTTGACATAATGATTAAAATCACTATTAGTAATATCCAGTTTGCAGACTTTGATATATCCGAGCTCTTTCTCTGATGACTGATTGTTCATTTATGGGGTGTAGCTGGGCCATGAATCTTCAGTTTCCTTATGTCAGTCTCTCAAACACCATTCTCTTATCGATGTGATCATGATCTGAAAAAATTCACACCGATAGTTTTGCGTGCTTTATTCCGTGTCGTTTATTTCGTTATCAATCATTTTATCCTTCACTGTTATTTTAGTGATGTGAACATCTCTGTGTGTAGAGTGTTCAACTAAAGAGTTCTACAAAAATTTGATGAATTCATCAAATCTCGCTTTATGGAACTTCGCTGTTTGTCTTAAATGGAATAAAGCCCGTCAGCTGTGATCAACATCAGACTATAATGGATACCATCTATTCATTCATATTAAAGTAATTTCAGGACTAAATCAATCCAATTACAGCCACCTGATTAAATATAGCAACAACTCACTCACTTTAATTGATTTCTAACTTTGCATGTATAGGCCTTAGAAAACATTCAAGCATTCTCGTGTATATATATGCATGTAATTTGACTTTTATCATGGTTAACGAATTCGTCAGTGAGTATACTGAGTGATCAAATTCCTTTCTGTGTGAGATTGTGCATATTATTTATGAAGTGTTGAAACACATCAAAGTTCCACTGAATAAAACAATCATCTTAGCTATGTTTTAAATTCAAATCACAGGAGTTTTATAAAATGTAGTAGTGTGTTTCATATAAATTGAACAGATGAAATTTATAAATATCACATTGTGAAGATTCTTTGCTCTATGTCATAAAGTGCACTGTCAGTGTGAGTCGATATGGAAAATAGTACGAAGATGTGTGAAATGTAATTCGCGTGAGAAATAAAGTAACACGTAACTAATCTGGTCAAGAATAAATGGATTGGAATAAAAAATATGTAATAGAGAATGAAACATGAAGAAGTAATATAAAGTAAATAGTCGTTATCCATCATGTGAGTTAAATGTTAATGGGAAACAACAGTTATGACTGCGAAATAACGACGTAGTATGAAAATATGGAATGCGATAACTGAAAGGTCGAAATATACAGTATTAAAACAATTAGTCCTTTTGATAAATTTGAATAAGGCATTAAGAAGACAAATTTCGCGAGATGATATCATTTCGTAGTTTCTTTACAACCGCTTTATAACTAACATGGTTAACAATAATAAAATAAAGTCCATGACAATTACTCAGTCAAATAAAACAAAAGTACATACTAATGGCCAATCATATTTACATAGGTCAAGTAGTCCAGGGTAGGCGAAGATTTAAGTCTATTGATTTTTGTGCACACATAGACTTCAATCTTCGCCTACCCTGGACTACTTGACCTTCCCCATGGTTTCCGCTGACTGAAACAGATAAAAACGCCATTCGATCTATTCGGATTCTGGGTCTCACAGACGACATAGATTCTTGGTCAGTGTATCACAGCTCTCACTAGGTAGACTAGCATGCCCGGCAGTCAGGTTGTAATCAGTAGAAGTTTGAACTCACCTTTTCACTTTTGTGATAAATTCATGCGTGAAGGTAGTTTTTTCACAAAAAGAAGGTATGCGAATAATTCTGTTATTATCCGTGATGTTTGTTAAAGTTTGAACAATATACTGTGCGTCGATGGAATAGCAGTCAGGAGGATTGCCGACCTTGCAGATGGTCTGGGGTTGGATCACTGGCCGACGAACACCTGATATGAATGTTTGGCATGGAAAATTTGGCTACCGATAACACAGGTTGAAAATTCCATAGTTGTACGAAAGTACTCTGAAGAATCAAGCCATAAATGTTCAAAAATGCAATGCTTGTCATCCAGCGATAAAATGAAGTGTAGAACCAAAGTGGCATTCATTTTCTGGATGTAAATTTATCAAGGAAAAGTGATGGAACTCTGCAGAAATCAATTAATAGAAAACAGTTATGGAATAGTCAGCTAACAACCTCTATGGCTGGCGAAGACAAGCCTAATGAGTTTGCTTACCACTCGCTGTTGTCTTATATGTAGTCCAGATATTTGAAGAAATAGTCAAATCTTCTCAGAAAATCCTGGTCGAAAAACACCGACCTTACTTGAACGTTGTTGTACACCTAAGCAAAACATTTGGGCCAGTGGAATCATACACGTTCTTATTTTATTCAATGCATAGGAGATTGAAATCCATGAATTATCTAAGACATATATGGGTAAAGAAGATTATCGAGGTAGAAACTAGCTAATTTAAAGGCAGGGTAGTCCTGTGTAATTTAGTGTATTCAAGTTCATTCTTATCCACACCTTATATCAGACAAAATCCACACTGAGTCTCGTATTTCAGAGAGACTAGTGAACACAACACTACTCTTTGAAAACAAGGCTATTGATAGCGATGAAATTTGAATGTTGGATGACTAATCGCCATTGTAGTTGGAGTTGGAAATTCTCTCAGACGTTTGAAAGAATTCTGCTTAAAATATGTCAAATTTGAGCTGTGGGTTTCCAGGTACTCTTCTGCAAATTCAAATTAGATGATCTTACAATTTTACAAGTGAAATTTTTGCGTAATTATAACACAAAAGTCATTCCACCTAAGGTGAAATTCACCATTCGTTAATCGATAGCTTTGATACTCATAATCGGTTGTTGCAACATGGAAACAGTGCCTAACAATATTTAATCATGCATCCATCACACATATAAAAGCAAACACAAAATGATGTACCATTTACGTAATGTCTTTTTTCAGAAAAAATTAAGGATAACGAAAAACAAACTTGAGAATAGTCCCTGTTATCGAAAATTTAAAGTTTTTAAGCTTCATTGAATAGAGTAGAGGAGATCTAGCTAATTTTGTTCGAACTGTTGACAGTAATCAGCAACTCATTGCAAAATTGGTTTTTTGTAAAAGATGTTTCATCAAATCCACCTCCTCATGATGGAAAAATCATATAGTCTTCAAAGCATGGTAACTCCAATTTTTGCAAGAGATTTACAAATTTTTTATGTCGTTGATGTATTTAGTTATACACCTTATGCCACTTTGTTGTCTACTTTCACTTTCATTCAATGTTAACAACGACTGTGTCACTAGATACCCACTCATTACTTCAGAATATATAAACGCCTTTGTGTGTTTCAGAAGACAGCAGTAAAGTGTAAACAGTGATGTGAAACGAGCAATGAAATCAGAAACATGGATGTTCAGTGTCATATCGTTACTTGGGTCCTCCATTCATCGTAACCTTCAAATTTAGCTCAAGTAAAGCAGAATAAGAGTTTCCCAGCTCCCTGTACGTAGAACAGCGTGTAAACCAGTCAGCTTATAACCGCCGGACATTGGAACTTTGCCTTTTCACTTATGTGAAGAACTGCCGTATGAAAACACTTTTACAAAAGAGATTTAGATAACTCTATTGTTGTCCGTGGTGATTGTTATGGTTTGAATAATTTATATACGGAATGCATTCAGTCGTTGCCACCCAATGGTAAAACTAACAATTTTCCGTCTGTCATTTATGTTCTTGGTGTGAAATTATCAAGGAGGAATGAGAGAGCTCTAAGGAAATCAGTTTGTAGAAAACAGTCATAGAAAAGTCGAAAATACCTTCAGACAGATCCACTCAGGTCTCCCCATTGACGCCATGTAGTGTCTCCTACTTTTGCCTGATTACTGCAGTGAAGGTATCCGTTGAAGTTTTCTCCTTCAGTTTCTGAGTGTAGAAGTTGAGCTGTAGTTTGTCCCCAGTTGCTATGTATGCTTCCAGGTTGACCTTGAAGTTTCTTAGAATGAGATGTTTTCTGAGCATGCATTTGCTCCCATCTCCATTTTGTGTCTAGCAGGCTAGCTGCAATTGTGAGATGAAGTCTGTCTGATTTTCGGTGTGTCCGTTGGGTGACATCCCCGTCGCTTTGTGTTGTAATACTTCTGTTTGCACGTACTGACTCAAATAACCAAATCATTAAAGGTACGCAAGCAAGAGTAGAGTTCGCTATTGTCATTCATTTGTGAGTCGGTGGCACAGTGGTTAGGACGCTCGTCGACCGAGGTTCAATTCCCTGCCGACGCACACCCAATAACTATGGTCGGCCTGCAAGATTTGGGCTACCGATGTCACATGCTGAAATGTCCACGTTTTCACCAAAAATACTGTGTGGTTTCAAACTATAACCAAAAATAGAAAAAAAGATTTTGCTCAGAGCTTCACGACCCATGATGAGTTCTCTTTCCCTACTGTCTTCTCTAAGTTCGGATGAAATTCATATCGCCTATTAAAATTTCGATGCCACCATTGTAATCGCTGTCCAATACTACTTGAACAATTTTATTAAAATCCTCCTTCTTCCATTGTTCTGAGTTATTTTAGGTGCGTAGCATTTGATAATTGAAAACCCACTTCTTTCATTTTGATTTGAATCTGGCTATCATAATCCTGTGAGAGATTGATTCCTACTGCACTGGAGCTTTGGCTGCTGTCTCTGACATCCTGATAGCCAATCGCTTCCTCAGTGTATTCCTGGTTGACTTCTGGATGACCGAAGCAAACAAATGATCATCAACGTAATGATTTGAATAGTCCACATTCATTCTACCTGCTCTTACAGGTTATGAGCATTTATATGCCCTATTTCCTCACTCATTTATCTATTTAGCAAACCTTCGAACTGTCCTATATCGCAAGAGCATCAATCATCCCCAATTCCTGTGTTTGCTTTCATCGAATTGAGACACACCGGCTTAGTGGCTTCTCGAAATCTTTCATCAGCCATGTTCATTCCATTTCTCTGAATCCGGAGAAGTTTGTTTGCTATATTTTTAAATATTTTTATGTATATTGAGGTTTTCGTATCACTCCGATTGCTTTTCCAGTATAGTGTTCCTAACCCGATGCCCTACCACACTTCTTTCTACGGTCTTATAAATGCCTGGAAATCTAGCAAGCTAACAAATTAGGCGAGGTCATAGGCCAAATATTAACACCGTATCATCGCTTTGGTAAGTGTGTCCATCCTTCACCAACTAACCATCACTGTGTTTACCACAATCAAACATTCGTTTATGGTGTGTTCCAATTGATGAAACGCTTTAAGAGATAGTCAAACTGCAGAAGCACGTGTGTGTTTCCAGTTAGATTTCACTGAAACAGTAGTGTGATTAGAATATATTTTAACCAGCTTTTGATTCCACATACACAAGATATTTTTTGACCATCACTCAGCAAGTCCCTTTAAGAATGAATACAACTTCACGATTTACTGCTCACGACGGTGTGCTTTGCACAATTTCTAAACAACATAGGTCAGCTGAAATGCATATTCGGCCCTGAAATTCAAAGAGATTTGTGAACTCAAAAGCTATTCATTGGAATCTACGCATTCCAAAGTGATGGATGAATAATGTTAGATCACCAATTGTAAAATTAATTGCAATTGTAAATACTCGTCAACCTTCAACGAATTCTTTTACGTATGCGTCGAAATCAATCTGCCATTTTCCAGTTAAGTTTCTCTGAATTCGAAAATCAATGATCTCACAAATTCACCAATGGCAGTTTTGATAGTATAAGATGATAACCAATTCATGTAAGGTTACAATCAACCATCAGTTGGTTACTGATTTTGATTCTTACGCTCATTAATCGTAATGTAGAAAGACAGAGTGGCTAAGAATGTTGAATCAATCATTCATCACACACCAAAGCGCGAGCACAAAATGATGTGGCGTTCTCACTGTTTGTGTTTCAGAAGAAAGACGGCAATAAAAAACTACAAATTCGCAAATAATCTTTGTTTTCGAAAATAGAGTATCAAATCTGTGTCGAATAAATTGACGAGCAGCGATTTTATTTTCTCGAAATGAAGAAAATTGTAAGGCAATCATCGAAAACTCAGTTGATTTGTAAGAGATTGTGCTTCAAATTCACCTCATCATAATACGAAACAGCTACATATTTGTGAAAACAAGGTAAATTTCATTCTACCAGAATCAAAAATGATTTCAGTCATTGATGTGTGTAGTTATACACAGTATTAGACTGGTTGTTGTATGAATCCCGTAGGTTTATGCAATTACTCCATTTACATATCAACTTCCACTCTCTTCGAATGATGAAGACGATTTTGTCAGTCAACACTCACTGTTCGCTGCAGAATATATAGACGCCTTTATGTGTTTCAGAAGTCAGCTCTAAAGTGTAAACAGTGATGATAGACGAACAATGACATTGTCGTTGATCGATACATTGAGCTCATCGTCATGTCATTGCTTGAATACTCCGAGCACTCCATTAACATTTAGACATTTAGAAGGCGAAATGATTCAACGAAGAAATATTCACTTTCACTTAGATCTTCATCTCTCGCTCTAATATATATATATATATATTGCTTAACCATTGTCCAAACTACCCTACATTTCCTTAATTATCTATCATGCGACTTACTTGATCTCTCGACTATTTGTTCATTTTTCTCGAAATTGTGCATTATATAATTCAGTAGTAGTAACCATTTCTCAACTTTCCTTGTCTGCATTCACTTCCTTCGTCAATTATCACTCCCTTCACATGTTGACACTGACTAAATGTTGTTAAAAAGCATGTTGCCACTGGATTGTTAGAATTGTTTGTATTGTTTTGAAAAGGTAGTATGTATTGGAGCAAACAGATGAGGGTTTGATTTAAAAGTAAACAATTACTCGCTCAGTCATTCGGCCTCCTAAACTACCCCCTCATTCACTTCATAGTAAACGATTGGTTTATTTTCTCTCACCAATCACTGAGCGTGTGGTTTTAGCTTACATTAAACGACATCAAATGGAATGTTCAGTTGCAAACATAGTATTCTGTTGCTAACTCACTATTGAATTGTGGTAATAATAATCTTACTCTAGCCACAAACACAATGTTAAAATAGATATATCGTGTTCTGTTGCTGATGCTTTATTGAACTGTGAGAAAATGTGAGAATAATATTCCATTGGAACACACTGCCTGTATCACACCACCACAATATCACTGAATCTCACTCTATGTGACATCACATTAAATTTCCTCGCAGTAATTCCACTGAAAACATTCTTTGACTGACGAGTTAACACTAATGACTGAGAATGAATCATTTGACGTGGTGTGTTTTCTTCACAACTTGGATTACTCAACATTCTGAATGAATAACAGAACCTCAATATCAAACTGTCTTGTTCAGAGAATAGTCCATCTGAACTGCAGATTGTCTACATCATCTGTGTGATTGAGTGTGACTACACAAGATCAGCGGTGTTTGTTTCTACTCAAAGGAAGCTATTTTGGTGATCGTGTCTTCTGCGTGAATCGGTCGTTAATAATTGTTTCATTATTTAAACCTACGTCCTTCCTCAATAATTAAAACTAAATTTCTACACAAGACATCACGTATTATTACCAAAATAAAATGCCAATCTTATACGCGACACTCCCAACAGTTGGGTCTTGCTTTTGGAAAATGCAGATCGACTGAATTAATCCAGTAGTATTTTGATATGCAAGACTGAAATTTGAATGGCACTTCTCATGGTATAAATTCAGATGTGTGCACAAGCTAAACAGATAACCATATCCACATATTGACAAGGCATTTGTTGTCCTAAGAAAGTGAAAATAGAATTTAAATTTTGATTGTATTCCTGAAACAAATGCTGCAACAATCATCATACTAGCATACAGACATCACAAACAGATACAGATTTGTCTCTGATGAATTCATTTATATTTGTGCATTTATTTTTTATGAAGATTACGTTATTCATCAGTGTACAAAAAACGTAAGTACATATGAAATTGGAAGCAAGTTTCGATATGATTGAGTGAAAATTTTGACACAATTATTATATGATGGGGAATGCTCAACGAAAATAATTCGATAACCATTCCACAAATAACTGTTCCTTTTTTACCTTGACACAAAATTTAGCTTCACATAATATTAGGCTGGAATAAACATGTGCGAATAGGCATATCATTTGACACCAAATGCCGAAGGTAAGAATGAAATCCACGGAGTCGGGCGAGAACCACCACATTATACATTGTCGCATGTTTACGAAAATAAACATCACCTAAAATGCAAAGAAGCGAAACGGATTCAGACACAGAAGACCACCTAAAGTCAACATACATTTTCCGGAAATGCTTATTCTGTAGTGATAAATGCTCTCAATTTTTATGAACCCAGTGACAATACAATAATGTGAAGTCTACGCTCCTCGACAACTGTTAAATTATTCAGGAATTCGCTATCAGCTTCCATGTCATGTTTGAAATGAATCCTGTGAGATTAGCGTGATCATTTTGCATGGACTCTGACTAAAATTGAGTAATTTTTTCGAATACTTCACATTTGTCACATATATCTGGCAATGTATGCTTGTGATAACAGCCTATCCTTCTACTTGATGAATTTTCACAGTTTACTTACATAGTGTGTGTGTGACCTCTTGTTATATATCTTGTTTCACAAGTATCCATCAACAGAATTTCCATAGCAATACGTTTGCATCACCTGATATATTCCTGGTGGCTCTGACTGGTATCTGCTTGAAATAAACATGCCTAAGGCGTTGTTTTGTTTTCCAAGTGAGAATTCACACAAGGTTTCCATTTTAAAGGTACAGGTTAAATGTGTTTTTATCTTTCCTTACGGTTGAGAAAATATCGCATGTGTATACTGAAACCATTAGTCATCCTTCAGGAACTAGATTATTTGAATGGCAAGTATCTGAATGATGCTTGTTCTTTTCAATGCAACAGTTTCACAAGGGATTATCACACGTCTATAATATCCATCAGATGTAGTAATGAGAATTATCAATCACGACCAACAAAATTGACGATGATTTACACAAATTTTGCAAAAACCAAAAGCTTATTCGTTCTTATGCACACAGGATCCAAGAAGATTATTAGAAGGTTTTAAGCTTAAGGATTATTCTTCACAGAAATTATGATGCTGTTTGATTGACTTTCTTCATAATTCATAATTCTACCTGTTGCAATATGTCCAATATTACTTAGAGTGAGCTTTCAACTTCACATACAGATTGAATTTGCTTTCAGTTGGCACTATGTAACAAAGTGCAAATTTATTTCATATGAATATATAACCACTGATTTACATTGCATACTTGTAATACCAAGCACGTGATGTGCTATGTGCAGTTTAACGGCAAAATTGGATTGAAGTGAATACACTGACTCAATAGAAAACTTACCAAGAGTATAAATAACACGACTGGAACTGCTAGCAGTATGCAGAATATCGGTTTCTAAGAGATTCAAAAAGAAGGTGGTATATTCAGATAAAGTAAGTAGGTAATTATACCAGCAAATATATCGAAGTATTCACTGCTAACATGTAAGGATTGACAATAATTCAGACATAACCTACAATGGCCTCCGTTGAACAAAGTGACGTCAAATTGAATTATATCTGAACTACTCAGCATCGTTTCGAATCCGTGCTGAATTAGCTTGACCAAAATATCAATAATGGCAGTGGAAATTAGCATTGGCAGAAGGTTTATGAATGTCAGTTAACATACTAAGCAGAATTATGAAGCTGTCTTATGATTCCTCTTCTAATCATTAGCACTCAGTGGATAACCAGATGCTTAAACTGAGGACAACATTTCTTTTACAAGTAGGACATCTATCGAATTTCAGCAGTGAGCTTAAAAATCCCTACTGGAACGAATCAATCAAAATTCACAAATGTGCCGCGAAACTTGAATTTTAGTAAAGTCATCAAATCGTGTGTCCAGTTCAATTTGCTCAGCAGACATTTTATTGTCTATTGCATTTAGCGCTATTAAGAGGTAAGTCTTAGGCAACAGGCTACTTTTAAATGACATGGAGATTTCTTCCTGTTTCATAAATATAATATGGAAATCCTTATGACATAAATTAATGTGACTTACAGTTTCTAGTCCAGTGATGAAGTAAAAACAGATCCTGGCAACGATAGCTAGAACTCCAAGGACGGCTGATATTACATAGAATACGATAAGCCCTTTTTGACTCAAGGTTGGCAAATTCGTAGCCACCACGACAATCACAAGCGTGACCATTATTGTACTGGCTAACGCTATCAGAGCACATAATAACCGAACTGGGGAGAAACCAGCGGCGAAGACTACAGACCACAATGTGACCTATATCAAGAAAACAATGATAATTACAATTAGGCAATTAAATTCTGATAAATAAAGCTGCATGGAGAAAATTAAGCACATTTCACATGCAATATTTCCCTCCTTCGCTATAATATATGGGCAATACAATTGTTACTATCATGAAATGCAGAAAATAACTACTCGTTTTACATGAAACCAGTATATATGCTGGGCAGCATAAATGAGACAATAATATTTCGAATGTGACAGAGCATTAGAGTATGGAATTCAAAAAGGTGTGTAATTTCGCATTATTGTCAATAACAGATTCCTTTGTAAAATGGCAATATACGTTCGATTTACCATGTCAGCTAATGTAGAATGAGAAAACAGTGTGAATATTTAATGACCTGATGAATTGGTAATGAATTCACAAGTTGAGTATAATTAAATAATGAGTCAAGCTTTGCTACCTTCTAAGTAACCCTCATTTATAAAAGTGTTATCATTGCGGCATGAGTTGAGATGTTGTGAATCTTCAGGTCATATTTACGTGCAGACTAGTGTTCATTATGCTGACTTCCGCTTTATTTGTCTGTGAATTAACAAGTGGCTGAAGTAATGGTCTCTTTCTTCCTCACACCTTCTCTAACACTTTCATAATATTAAACAACAGAGATTTTTAAACTAAGGCACCATCCATTTTACTTATCGCACACAATATCATGAATTCTAACAACTTATTGTAAGACAACGTAATACAGATACTTACTACACTCCAAAGCGTTATTTGAACACCAGAAAAACTCAAACGGATATTCTTCACAAATAGTGTAAGAAGTAATAGAATGGCCACAAGCAGTCTGAAATGAATTCGCAAATATCAAGAATTCATGTTAACCAACACATAATTGGAATGATTCATTATGTGATAAGTCCAATACAAATCATAGAAATGAAACCTCATCTTCGGTGAATGGAACATTCTGCACTCAATCCAGGATCAATAAGATAAATCCTTCAGTTTATTCCCAGATATCACTATCAAATTTGATCTCAGTCACAGCGCACACTTACTGAAGACTATATTCCTGTATTCATCAATTACATTCATACACACCTATTTCAAATCCTGGTTTCTGGTATTCGGGACAAATTCATTTTCATGACGAAAAGTGTTTGACCAACATACGTCATGTCAGGTTTCAAAATAAACCGAAAAGCTTATGATACAATAGGCAACAAAATCGTCCCCACTTCACACAGTATAAGTGGGCGTGAGTTATATAAACCAACTAACTATATACTCGAACACTTTATATGAAAAATAAATAGTAGGTCTTGTGAGCCGATTTTGAAATGCCCACCAAGCAAGCAAGTGCACTGGTATTCAATTCGCAAACAACGCACCCCTTAACTTTGCCTAGTTTAACAGCTAGTAATAAGCGAGGGAAAAATAATGTTGCGTATGAGTCTAGCAAACTGATCCCTTATCAAACATTACAAGTGCTGCTGAGTCTTCAGGGACTCAATTCTGAACAGAAACGAGCTACTCTAAATCAGAAAAGAGTATCACAGTGAAGAAGGTAGTTGCTCATTTATTATCTATCCAGATATTTTAACGAAATCAATAAGTAGATTGACAGGGAGCGGCACACCCATTGTCACAATGTGTATGCTGAACCGTAGGATTCCTAAATTGGTGCGAACACCAAATTGCCTATCACAGATTCCTTTGGACAAATTGACCAAATGATCTTCTTCATAAAATGCTGTGAAATAAATTCTATGCGAATTCCTTTCTTCATGCTAGAGGATCACGATGGTCTTCGGCATGTGGCAGTTTAGATAAATGAAGAATGGTTATGTACTATGGGTGAATTGCACTTCATGTCTATTGGAAGAATAATAAACTCAATGAATAAATAATAATAGTATTCATTAGATAACTAACATCATAATATACACCAGATAGACGTGTGCCATAAAATAAACGGGTATCATTGACCTGCAAAGCAAAATAAAATTTTATTATCTCCCTTAGTCCAATCTTACAATGCAGTAAACAAGACGACCAGGCCGACTGCAACCGTCACCATAATTAACATATAGAAGAAAATCTAAGCATTAAATAATTTAGTTAACAAATTATGCTTATCTCACCGAAACAGGGTCGTCGAAAATGGGTTTTTGTGGCTCCTTACTCTTTTTCTTCGGACTATCATAAGATGCAACTGAATCTACCATGATGGAATGTTCTGGAATCTGTGGATAAAATTGAATGTGATAAGAGTGCGAAAACAGTTTTACAATGAATGAGTGAATGTGACAAACTTTATGCTCATAATTACGATAAAACAACAAAACAAAGTGTGTTTTCTATAAGAATGAGTTTGATTGAATTTTTGTGTGTAAATGAACTATGAGCCGCTTCTACTGGATTGGAGATCAGAAATTCCAAAACCTTTCGTCTTGATACTATTTCACTGTAGTGCAGATTTACAGTCAACTGTTTGCTTTATTCATATGACCTAATAAGAATTCTTGAAGATATGATCTCCCTTTTCTTCTTAACTTAGGCATTTTTCGTGTAAATGGAATAAGTGAACTTGATAAAACAATGAGGAGAATATATGATGGCACGAAACTCGTGTTCTTCAGTATCTCTACACAAGTGGTTCAACAATCTCAGAGAGACCAGCCACCATCCACCAAAATATGAAACAGAGTATATTTAATTGGAGTGTGTTTTCAATTATATTTATGGGTCAGACGGAAATGCGACTCTGTACTACAATGATGGATTATTTGACAAGCAAGTTGAAAAGAGTTAAATTCACTACACCAAAACTTTCAATACCAGGAGATCTTGTAGAACATGGACATTAAATTGCCTACCTCAAGTCATTCACTACTGTCAGCCAACAAACAGCAAGCAGGAAGATGCTTGTGATTGTGGGAGCTTGTACAGTTATAGTTTACATACTCGGTCTCAATGTATATAAGAGAATGGTTGTCACTCTGAATCTGCAATGGCGAAATTTTTTACTCACTAACAGTTACTACTATTTATAGTACTTTCTTTTATTCCACCTCATTATGATTCGTTTTAAACTATCTTTCATCAGAGGCACTACCTTAAATCGTTTTAACGTTTTTATTATTATTATTACTACCAATACTATCATTATCTATATTATTCAGTTTGCAATTTTTGATACATTCAATTTCTTTCTCTGGTGACTTAGTGGTGAAGTGGATCTACAGGTTTTATCGCTTGGCCCCAAATTTTGTGACAGCCATGTAAAAATCAACAAAATGGATGCACAAATTCAGTTCGAAAGTCTCTACACCCAAACGGAAGGCCTATCGAAAAGAATATTCTTTGCTCGATTATTTTGTTTTTATAGATGTCTGAATGAACATTTTTGCAATATTGAAATCTTCTGAGCATCATTTTGCGTTAAAAGTACTCAACGAGTATTTGAAGTATAACGCAAGGCTCGGCGAAGCAAAGACTTCTGTTGAGTTTATCCACCAGTGCATTGAAACGAACCGGTACCCAGCATTATGATGATAATCTAGTTTCATTAAATGGATATAAAGTTTTTCGCCAGGATAGAAAAAGTTCGAAGAAAAAATGTGGAGGAGGGGTAGCCACTTTTATAAACACAAGTTGGTCTGCATCAAATCACGTTTGCTTCAATTATTCTAATGACAATATAGACTGCATAACTGTCAGGTGTCGCCCAAAACACTTAAGTAAATATTCCTACATATACATAACAAATATCTACATAACACCCAATTGTAGCCTTTCAAATATAGTTACGTTTGCAGATGAATTTACTGAATTCGCTGCTCCTGCATTCGAAAACTCGCTGTCTATAGTCTGTGGTGATTTTAATTCATGTGATCACAGCTTTCTTACTTCACTTGGTCATGAGAATCTAGTCAAGTTTAATACACGTCTGGACAAATCACTAGACCTGGTTTTCATAAACGACCATGATGTATATGAAACCCGAAGGAGAGCTCCTTTGTTAAACTCTGACCACTGCATTATTCGTATTTTACCGAAAGTGTACGGCAAGTTACAACAAAAATTGTTTAGTCATTTAACAAAGAAGATACATGAACGTTCATATTCCCATGACAACATTCTAGCACTAAGAAGCATGTTGTATGATACCAACTGGGAACTATTTACTGACGATAATTTGGATGCTACTGTCTCTAGTATAACCGATTATCTGAAGTTTTGTTTGGATATTTGCTGTCCATATGAAACACTGTTTTCGAGATTTGACAGAATCTCTTCTGTGCAGCTGAAAAAACTTAGAAGACAAAAAGAGAAGTTGTATAAGAATAGTGATAATACTGGTGTCCGTAAAATAAACACCCTAATAAAAATTGAAATAGAAAGATTGAACAGACTATATAATGAAAAATTTTTATCATGTAAAAATCCTTCAAACATTTGGAAACTTTTCAATAAACTTACAAGTAAAAAACAAATGTCTGTTGATGCTTATTCTGATGTTAATGCTTTAAACAAATCATTTATCATGAAACAAATTAATATGCCTGTACCTGATGTAACTAGTCAAGATAATGGTCATTTTCCGGGTTTTAAAGAAGAGGATGTACTATTATGTTTGAAATCTTTAAATCCAACACACAGCCTTGATCCAGATGGTGTACCAGGCATTCTTCTTCAAAAGTGTGCAGACATCTTGTGTCATCCTCTTACTCAAATCTTTAATGCATCATTCAACAAGGAAACGGTACCTGCTGACTGGAAAGAAATCAAGGTTGTACCTGTACAGAAATCATCTTCTGGAGCGGATATAAAGTTTAGACCGGTCGCTATAACATCCCCTTTTTTGAAAACTATGGAGAAACTTCTTTTGAATACTCTTAAACCTTCTTTAAAAGCTTTTAATGACCCTAAGCAGTTTGCTTATAAGTGTGGAAGAAGTACATTAGATGCTGCCATTGTACTACACCACAATATTGTTTCCTGTCTTGATAAGGGTGCTAAGTTCGTTCGAACAGCTTTTTTAGACTATACTGCAGCTTTCGACTCTGTTCCTAGGACACTTTTATTAGGAAAGATTATTTCAGCACAGACAGAGTCCTGGGTAACTAGATGGCTGTCTTCTTATTTTAAGGATAGGAAACAGCATACTGTTTTGGCTGGAAAGCGCTCCACTTCTCAGCTAACTGAAAGTGGTGTGCCTCAAGGTGCAGTACTTTCTCCATTTCTTTTCTCTTTCTTTTTGCATGACCTTCCGAACTCACCCAAAGTTAACTTCATTAATTACGCTGATGATCTGACCGTTTCTGTCCCTGTAGTTTCCACATCGGATTGTTCCCATATGAATGGCTTCTTAGCTGAAGTTAAGGATTGGTCTAGCTCAAATGGTCTTAAACTAAATCCAACTAAATGTAATACAGTTGATTTCAGCTTGAGAAGTGAAAAAGACATGCATGGATTGATCCAATCTCATGATTGTTGTAATATTGACGGTACCATGATAGAGAGTAAGTCAAGTGTTTCTTATCTTGGCATTAGTTTCTCTTCAAACCTTTGCTGGTCGTCTCACATTCTTATAGTTTCTACGAAAGTTTTCCGTCTGACTTATTACATAAAGAAGTTGAGGCACTCAGGTATAACCCAATCTCTTCTTATACAATTTATTAATTCATGTGTTTTGCCCATCATTCTTTATTGTTCTCCATTATTCTTCCCTGGGCTACTCAAAAAAGACCATATAATACTACGAAGAACATTGAGGGCTGTAAGTAGGGTCAGTGCTATCCCTTTGACTCAACTAACTGACACTGTTGTCAATAGGCATATGAATTCTTGTAAACAGTTAGCTAAAGTTATCTTGTCTGATAGTGAACATCCTCTTTATTCACATTTGTTTCCTTGCATCTCTTCGGGTAAGACCAGAAGAAATTTCATAAACATTTATGCTCGCACTACAAAATATAAAAATTCGACCGTACCATATTTGGCACGAGTATTGTGTGAAGAGACGAATATCAGAAAAGAACTTTTACAACTTTTAAATCATTAACTACACTATAAAATGTAATGATGCATATTATTGCATGTGTGAGTTGTTATATTATTTATTTATTATTGACTATGACCTAGAAATGGTGTATTTTATTGGGTTTTTTTTTATTTTTCCTATTAACTATCAATATTTTTAAAATTTTATATATTTATATAATTATAAAAAGAGCTAAACCAATGCAATATGTAAAATGAAACGCTGAAAATTCCATGCTGTAAATTGTTATTGTTGTGGAATAAAGTGATTATTATTATTATTATTATCTTATTGGAAATCTCTACGCCGATGCAGAATCCGGCCTAATGATAAGACTCTTAAACGCCATGCACGAAACCAAATTGACTCGATTCAATTGTGTATTACTGAGTTATCTAAGAATGTGACAGAAAGGTTCTATGCGGTTGACGAATTACCAGAAAACCTAAAGAAACTATTTTTAGATTATGTGGAGGTAATTGTGAGCAATAGGAAAGAAAAGAAGCGCCTGAAGCTGGTACAGAGCCTAGAGAACAAGACACCAGAAACAAGATTTCCACCGAACCCAAATCGTTTTGTGTTTAATTTTTCAGATGTAATACTTAGTGAAGTGGATCTACAGGTTTTATCGCTTGGCCCCAAATTTTGTGACAGCCATGTAAAAATCCACAAAATGGATGCACAAATTCAGTTCGAAAGTCTCTACACCCAAACGGAAGGCCTATCGAAAAGAATATTCTTTGCTCGATTATTTTGTTTTTATAGATGTCTGAATCGATACATTGATGCAACGAAGCCGTAGTTTTTTTTCACTTGCCTATGTCAACATTACCTGGAACACATTCACGCTTGTCGTGTTGCATGATTGGTTTAATGCAGTTTACCAGCTTATCAGACTGATATCTACAAAAGTAATTCAAATGGTGAAAATATCTCCTCATGTAGGGTGTTTAGTTGTAGAGTTCTACTGACAACCAATGAATTTAATAAATCTCGGCAATATTAAACTTTGTTGCTTGTCTTAAATGGAATAAAGCTCGTCAGCTGCGATCAACAATAAACTATAATCGATACATTCAATTTATTCATATTTAACTGGACTCAGGAATAAACAGATTGAAACATAACTAGCAAAGAGGACATGGCAATAACTCACTCTGCTGAAGTAACTCCTGCTTTCAAATATATACGCCCTTAAAAATATTCATTTAGTTTCGCCCATATATATATATATGTATATAACTTGACTTTGTTCATAGGTACACAAAGTGATCATATTCCGTTTTGAATCTCAGCGTTATTCATGAAGTTTTTATACACATAAAAGTAAAATTTCGAGATAGATTTCAAAGTTACAACAAATTGGTTTTACTATTGGTGAATTTTTTCAAACAAAATATATGCTATCAATAGCTCAGAGGTTTACGAAGTACAAAGTTTACTTCAAATTGAAAAACTTTATTGTATTTCTCATATATTTAGATTTCCAAATAAAACCGAATATTGGTGCAAAAAATTAAATTGTAGATTTCTTTGAAGAAATTCGGAACGATAATTTGTAAACAATTTTTTAATTAGTTATACTGCATGTTCGAGTTACGTGTAAAATCCAAATCACAGGATTTTTATAAATTACAATGCCATTTTACACATACATTTAATATATAGAATTTACAAAGCTCACATTGTGAGGTGTCCCCTCTGTATATCGTCAAATACACTGTCACTATAGGCTAATAAAAAGCCCGATGCCACGTAAGAATATCTGCATTGGGTAATAAACAGATTGCAACTGTTCAAGTCAAGCATAAATGGTCTGGAATACAAAATAAACAACATAGAATTGAAGATGAAGAAATGACACAAAGTAAATAATGATCATAAATCATGTTGATGCTTCAGCGGTGACAACATGATAAATAAAGATTGCTCACACAACATATTCTACTTGATTATAGCTTGATTCCACCCAGTATTTTTGGTACAAGTAAGGAATCTTCAGCATGTGATTTCGGTAGCCGAAATTTTGCAGGTCGACCATTGATATCAGGTGTGCGTTGAACCCCAGACCATGTGCATGGTCGCGTAGTGTCTTAACCACTGTGCCATCGATAGTTTAAACTCATTCCAAATGAAAGACTGATAAACGTTAGATTAGAAATAAATCAACAGTGACTGTGCAACACTAGGTGAATTCATGTTTCTAAAAGTATTATTTTCACACACGCACGTCTTTGGAAACCATGTGGACAAATTTTCCCTTCACAGTTTCATTCTCTAAAATCCATAATCATTTCCATTTGTAATCGCATAATAAAAATTACTTAAATAAAGTCACCTGTCATCGATGTATTTGTGTCTGTGCTAAGTTTGTTTGACGCTTAATAAACATGTAATTATCGAGTAAAATGGAGTGTGTTTGTCAACAGATGGACCACGTAGTTATGATTAAGGCAAATAGTGAAAGGCCAGTCTAACTAATCCCAAAGACTTATGTGAAATTTAGCAAAAACATTAGTGAAACAAATATTGCGAGGTGATATCCATATTCCACAAGAACGCATGATGGGGTCAATACTTTCGTTTCAGCAATTTTGTTCCTATTCGATGCAAAGGTTCCATATTGAAATGCCTGTTTTGAAAAACCCATTACAATCTGCACTAGCGACGCATCTACTGATGATCTGCAGTAAATACATTCAGTTCAACTATGATAGTTATTATTTACTTAGGTTCCGAATGGAACCCAAGGGCTTCAGCAACATATCTTCACTTTGTTGTATTTTCTGCCATTATCTTCAGCTGGGTCCACGATTGCTCATAATCTTTCATCTCCTCCTCCTACTCACACATTCTCATCCTTGTCATAAGACGATTAACTCGTTGCTTCCCATTTGAATGACACTCGAGGGCCTGGTGCTCAATGTAATTCGACTGTCTCCATAAACTATGACCGATATACTTCCATTTTCTATCACATAGTTTATGAGCGATCGGCTGTTAACTGCTTGATTTCCAGAGCTTCTTGTAACTTAATATTTCTGGGCAGACATTCGATCTTCAGTATGGAGCCAGGGGAGGCAGCTATTGATAAAGGTCAGTAACTTGTTGAAAATGATTTTTGTAACACACAGAACTGGCTTCTGACGCGTAACAAGGAGCTCACTGATTGTGTTAGAAATCCCAATATTGTTGTTCATGATGGCTGAGTGCAGAAGATTTCCAAACTGGTTTCACGTTAGTGATGGCGCATCTCACCCTGTGGATTCTCACCTGTTTTGACGTCTTCATCCGTTCCAATTACCTGTGGTTGCAACGATCCTTCGTGATAAGTGAAAGAATTAGCTTCTGTTAAATATCTCCTATTGATGGTGATTGTTGCTGGTTGTTGTTGTTGGTGTTGGTGGTGTTTGGTTGTCTCCATCCTCCCTACGTTCACTTGGAGTCCTGTCTTCGCTGCTTCTCCAGCCTGTCTCTTGCTTTTCTCCTGAAGGTCCTTCGAGTTTGTTTGACATTAGACATATATCATCTGCGAAATCCAGATCCACTAGAGTCTTCTTATCGCTTTCCACATAGTCTGATCATAGTCCACATAGTCGACCACAATTAGGAATAGCATGGGCAGTTGGCCTGCATTCACTTCGATCGTCAGGCTGTGTGCCAAGGTTATCTTTAAATTTGACGAGAGCGAACGGTTGCAGATAGAAACCTGTTGGAAACGCTTTTAGTGATATTATCTGAACCATCTAGAGGCTCTGGTTCGAGACTAGTGTTGAAATTCAAATCTTCCTCTTGTCGCTTACCCTAGGAAATGTCCACATTCATTTCAGATTAATGAACTCATGTTTTGATTTCAGTATTCTAACTGGCTTTATCATCCTGATCGGCTCCGCCTCTAGTTGTAAGATGCTGCCTAGGTGAGCAAAATAGAAGATGAATTCTATACTTTCCAAAACGGAAGGTGGTTAGTACTTGCTGATGACAGTTAAGTATTTTCATCACATCTGTTTTTATGTTCGCTTGAAGCCTTATCCATAATATGGATTCCGTCAATTCGTGTGATTTCACTGATGAGTCTTCGACAATATTATGAATGGGACATTAGTCCTCTACGAACTTCAGATCCTTTGGGGTCTTTAGTTATTCTCCAATCGCCTACCACGTTATTCTTCATGGTCTGTCTCAGGAACCAGTTCATCACCACCTCCAGGAAAATGCTCGTTGTTAGTAGTCAGTTTTTTCTAACTCCTGTCTTCACTTTAAACACTATACCTAGCCTTCCTTTTCTCATTATACCCTCAATTGTCGAAAAATAATAACTACTTCCTTTTTGACTGGGATTTACATCTAGAGTCGACATATCAAATAATTTATCTTAAAGTAGACCCACGAATAAATCAAATCAGCCGTAATCAATGAAATACAGACGATAATGGTTCACTCACATGAGATACATTTTGTCTCAAAATGTGTTAGTTCTAAAACATTCGAATATATGTTCACATTCTGATTTGTTTCATAACTATACAAGCGACTATATTTACTGAGCGATCATAGTCCGACGTGTTTCTCAGACCTATTACAATTCATATGCACTAACTCTTATCACAGTGGTAGGATTATGTATTTCCTTTTCAAAGTCATCACATTCAAATGCCTAATCGGATACTGAATCACTGAGATCAACTGCATGTCAAGCAGAATCAGTTCTCAAAATATAAAGTACCATGCACCGGCCATGAAACAGATTTCATACGTCACGCTCGTGAATCCAGGATGATAAGGTTATCAAAATCATAGGAATGTAGCTACATAAGGAAAGATTTCTCATGGTGAGCGAAGTAGTTAAGAGAAAACCTTAGGCATTGCCAGGCATATTTTTGCACATCCTCCTCCTAGATATTTGAATACAGTGAAAGCATTGACTCCTATTATAGTTATATTCAATGTGAAGTTAGTCCATACATTCAGTGTTGAATATCTTCTATCTACCGCGGATGTTGTTGATATATGGAAAACTTATTTGAAAACCAAGAAGGTTTAAAATTGTATACATCAAACTGAGGAAACATGTGAAGGTACGATATGATTATCATTATTCCATTTTGTCTAAAACGCTATCCAGTTATTCGTACTTCGTCATTACGTCTTTTAAGACAATCTTATATAAAATGGAGTTACATTCTGCCTCAGCACAGAAATTTTATTCCTATATGCTAAAGACTACAACGAGCTTCATCCACTCAACAAGTGGTAGAATAATGCACAGGGGCTTGAGCTTCTGTTGACAGCCTCCTTCATGACTATACATCGGTTCGCTTGATATTGGAAAACATGATTTATGCGAAATCGATTTTGTAACAATTCTCCTTTTTCTTAGAGTTATGTGGGAGAATTTCCAGGCCTACATACACAATCTTATTACCGATTTGAGATTTCAACAACAAATGACCAAGATTGATTTTCTAACAGCGGTGTGCAATGTATTGCTTGTTTCACTTCTAATCATTAAACATTCCAACTGTTAAAAATAAAACAGGATGTATAAGCGGGTAATGATGTTCTCAATCAGATCTTCTTATTAAATCAGTCTAAAGTACAAAATTCAATGTGTAAAAGTTGAACGAATGACGGTTATTATGTGGATGAAGATAATAAGCGTTAAATGTTCCGAACGTCATTAAAAGCCACGACCATAGTGATAGCGGAAATAAAAACCTAACTGATAACGAAGTCAAAAGACTTTTACATGGGCAACTATAAGAATAACGAAGGTGGTGTGTTGACAATAAAATTTCAATAAATAGGCCAGGTAAAATCTTGAAATTTACGTATTACATAAGGTGAAGTGGATACATAATGCGAATTTAATTAAATATCATAAAAATAAGAAAGGAATAAAGAATGCGAACGAATAGGAAGTTTCAATTAGAATTTACCTAGGCAAAGGGTAGGAAGAACAAACTTCTTTTGTGTAAGAAGCATTGAATTTTTGTCTCGAATTCCTATGGATTCAGCTTCGCTCAGAAGTTGAACTCAAAATCTTTGCTATAGGTTCTACGGAATGTGGTGGATAAATTTGAAGGCAATTCATGTGGTGACTTGTTAATCGCTTTCGATCAAACGAGACAAAGTAGAACTTCTTATACTTTTCATTCTGTTTTTACCGAACGATGAAAGAATTTGTGCAGTGATGCGTTTTCGACTTGTCTAGTAGTTTGCTCTACATACCTACCGCCACATCTAAAACTATTTAGTCGCATAGCCAGATAGCCTATCTTTTTCTTGAGTGATCTTGACTGTACGGCTGCAAAATGACGAACACATGGTAGAGGTAGGTTTTATCGTTGCGGACAATCTTTGATGTAAGACTTCTTCAGCCACACAGCTAATAAACAATTGTTTCGAAAACAACTGTTTCTCTTTAACGGTGGTCAGTCCCTCTTTGTTATACACGGTATTCATGTGTCTCCTCAAAAATTTACAGGGAAGGTATATTGGGACCAGCGTACTTCGCATGTATCCTAATTCTATTTCTAGGGTGTCATCAGTGCAGATATTTCATGCTCTATTTGTAAGGCATCTCACAAAAATGATTTTTTTCGCATTAGCTTTTCAATGTACTTCTCTCTTCAGTTACCCATCTTCTCTTCTGCTCAGCTGGACTTCGAGAAAATGTTACCAATCGTCTTGAGCAATGGATGTGGATCGTTAATGTTGACTAACATATCGATGTAGTTGGTGTCCTCACCAAGAATTCTAAATTTATCATCAATATAACTAAAATGACAACCCATTTTTATTAATTACTTGCTTCAATGTACCTCACTTCAGCAAGCGAAAATTGAGCCTAACAGAGAACCCATGGTAATAACGCCGATTTGTCTGAAAAAGGTTTTTAACTCAGAGGTGCACATTCACATTGCATTTTGGCTGGCAGCTGTTCGAATATGATACCCGAAATTGTGATATCGAACTCCTTCTCTTATGTTTGTTGGAGTATGAATTCGACACTATTCACAAGTGTTGCATTGGTGAACAGTGGGGCAACATCTAAGGACAACATTCACTTCCCATTCACATTTACATCATGTAAGTTTGAAATGAATTCAGAGACACCTTCAACAATGAGATATACCGCCTTCTCTTATAAACACATAAAATTCGATATGCTTGAAGCTACAGTTAGACAGTGGATATTTGTTAATTAACTATCGTTCCTATAACCGAAGGCGCTTTATGTCTTTTCAGAAGTAGAAGAGGTTTTATTATCTTCAGTCACACTTTTGATATTTATATATATATATCAATGTATCCACAAATATCATTTCTGAACAGTGAGTTTTAGAAGGATAGATTTCTAAATCCACGCTGTACACTTCACTCATATCAACCAATTTCGCGATGTCACGTCACACACTCCATCTTGTAAAATACGACTTGTATTTCTGGCAATCATTATTTTGTTACTAATAAATGACAAGTAGCTCAAGTAGGTAAGCGACAATTTAGAGCCTCAGATGTCTTCACTACTAACCATCCAATAGCATTTAATATATAATCATTACTTCCCGAGGGGACAATGCCTAATGGAAATAGCATTTTTCATGTGAAAATAGTGATCCTAACTCTTTTTGGTAAGTATGAATATCTAATATCAACACTACTCCACAAACAGTTTCTTGATGCTGTGAATACTCTTAGTGATTCTCTTCATGTAAAGGTTCAAGTAGATATTAGAATTCATCGAGTGAGTAGTTGATTCGATGGATTCTTTGAAATGTAGAATAGTCTCAGTTGTACTTAATGTGAATACTTTCCATATGTATCCCACAGATTGTTATGCTTACAGTGCATACAGTCTGTTCAGTGGTATTTTCTATATTTGATATCCACGTTCAAACTAAACAGCATCACCTATAGAATAGCATTATCAACCTTACGTCGCTTCCAGTTTTCAAATAGGTCTTCAGTTCTTTGTCACTTAATAGGCTTCTGAATCAGAGGATCTTCGCAACAAGTGAGTCAGCATGTTTCTGAAGTTTAAAATGCGACTGAACGGATACCTTCAGGGAGTATTATAACACTACCTATTTTCGGGTTACTACATGATCCCATGTATTATTTCGAACCGTTTGCAATTTTGATCTGTTTTACTGATATAAGAATACAAATTGTGCACTGTGGTAGAGTATAATTCCATTCAAGGGCAAAATTTATTTTGATAAACTGTCACAGTTTTATACAGTAATAATTACTGATGACGTTTTGAGCACAATTTATTACTCGTAATCATTGCTCATACCTTGATATGATTAGATTAGGGTTAGTCAGACTATCAAAAGATAAGAATTAGGCTAAATGTAGAACAATTGCCTCCGCAAAGTAAAGTGATTAAGAAGAAAGCTCAGCAATTGCACTGCATGCATTAACACACAACAACACACTATGGTGGGAGAAAGATGAAATTCTAAAGAGGAACTTAGGTATTTGGAGAGAGAGATTGACTCCTGAATCTTTTTCCGTATAATCTACACTCAAGACGTGTGATAGGAATGACTCATCATTTTGAGTAACTGAACCATGTCACGTTAGTTCCTGAATGGCTATGTCTCTGGAAAAAATGAAATACATTTGACCAACCAATTTTCATGTCTAGTTTCCAGCTAAATTACGTGTATCATCTAAAGGAATAAACGATATATTAAGACTACTAATGCTTCTCTTCATAGTAGTGTGTAGTAGAAATATCAACGAACGTGTTAATGAAACCCAGAATTCGCAAAACAGTTAGCAGTTTAAAATGTACACGTTTCTTTGATGATGACACTTCCACGCAGTTATCTTCGGGAACGAAACTATTCACATCACAATATGTGATCAGCTTCATACCATAAACAGAGTGATTTGAAATGAATCCTCTCCCTGAGTTGAGTCTAAACAGCCAGATTGCTGGTGATCTCCAACACAGACAAGTGGAAATGCTTTCCAGTGTTTAGATCATCTCAGCCTGACTAGCAAGGACTCCTGGTTTATACATTCGGTTCCCATGTTAAATTTCGATAAAGAAAGGAAGATGGAATTTGCAGTATATAATGATGTCATTCTATTTCACAGGTTCTCATCAGCTGCAGGCTACCTGAAATTACAATGGTTATATAGGTGATAATAGCATACTTTAATGACTGAGTGGTAGTAGAGAAGAGATACTACAAAAGTGACGCATCCAAAATAAAAGCATTACAATTTTTTAGTTTAAGTTTTCATCATCAGTTTATACGCTTTCAAAGTCGAAAAGAGGGGGGAGAAGTAAGTCAGAAACCACGAAAATTTAATAAACGGAACAGTGTTAGCTTGTAGTTTCACATAACAACTCAAAAAACCAAAGCGGTTACAGTTTATGACATTAAGATTTGTTGAGGGAGTTGAGATTAATGTAATGTAATTAATGTAATTAGAATCAAAATTCAGTTACCAAGGGAGTGAGAGGTAAATCATACTCTCTCTCTGTATGCATAAGTCTGGTTTAAATCGTTTGATTTCTGTCGCTTCGGCAAATCGTAGTAAATTGGCTGTCTTTTGTCTATTTAATATTTTGAAGGACTTAGAAATCTCTACGAGATGTCCGGTATCACCAATATGTTTGGTAATTGCAGTCTGATAATATTTGCTTCCTTTTAGGTACAGGTTTTGTGGAATATATTCAGAAAACCTAATATAGGCCCTTCTTTCTGTCCTTCCAATGTACTTGCTCAAGAAAGTGCACGTAAATTCATAAACGCAGTTGCAGGTGACATCAGCGGGGTATTTATCCACTTTTGAGTGACTTAAAGAAGAAGTGGTGCTGTATACTGCTATGAGATTTGCTGATGGGAAGCTCATTTTTGACAGTCTTTTGTGACACTGAATCTCTTTTGAATTGGATAAAGATAAACACCTCTTTTCTACTGCTGGTTGTTTTTCTTTCTTATCTTTTCCTCTGCTATGTTTCTGTATAAATCGCTTAGTGTATCCAATTTCCCTTAGGCGTTTCTCGACGAAATCTAATTCTTCTTCAACTTTGTTTGGTGAGCATAGCTTCCTGGCTCTATCATACAAAGTCCTCACTACTCCACATTTATAGCTTATAGGACAAAATCTGTTAAAGTGTAGATATTGTCCAATCCAGGTTTCTTTTCTATAGATGGACTTTTCGATCGTGCTTTCGTTTGTTCTTTTTACATTTAGATCCAGGAAATTGAACTCATTATTTTGTTCATAATCCGTGGTGAATTTTATGTTACGATGAGTCTCATTTAGGCGATCATATAATGCCGATGCGTGATCCCGGTTTAGTAGGAATGGCATACAGCTACACAACTCAATCAATCAGTGGCGTATGGTTTTATTCAAGCAACATATTGATGATTTTAAACAGGAAGCAACATTTTGGTCATGATTTCAATTCGAAATTTTCTGATAAGTAATACGTCATCCTTAAGTTACATACATCTTACTTTTTCAGTTACACACACTTGTGGCCATATAAACTTGATTATAAAATATTTAATTAAGGGCGACGAAAAGATAAAGACCTAGACACAAACTGTTTACATTGCCTGGCAAAACAAAAATTACAATAATTATGATTCAACAACTATTCGTAACTAGGTCATGATTGGGTTTGAATTCAGAATGCAAGATATGTAATCGTACTTATCCATAGCTTTGAGATTTTATCTTGTTCATAATGTTGAAGACATTTGAGCAAGTTACGTGAACACAACTTTGAAAGCATTTTATTTTTAAAATCATTCATGTTTTATGCTAACGTGATTGCTGAATGTATCCACTTTTCAATAAGTGCCAAATCTGTCTGGTGAAACATTGGTTAGATTAACTGAAGTACTCAGTATCCACGAGCTATCTGGACATTGTGGCCTGTGAACACCTGTTTACCTCTAGACGAGCTCAGAAAACTGGTCAGAAACCCCTCCATTTCTCATCATTTAAAGCTTAAACTGGATTGCGTTTCACGAGGGTATTTCTTCTTCGAATCACGTCTTCACGCTTCAGTCATGATACTTCTTCTCAATAGCTTGACAATGAAAGGATTCATCACAAGGAGCCGTAAATCACGTTGATGTTCATGTGTCAAATAAATGCCCTTTGGTTTATATTTCGAGGTTCTACAAGTATTCGTGCTTTCTTTGATTCCGCTCAAGGTGAGATAACATGATCTTCGCAATAGAAGTTTAACAACATAGTATTATGCATAATATGATTTCAGCTGTTTTTCTATATAACACTTGTCTTTGTTTCTTCAGGTTGTACAAGAAGATTAGCGACCTATTCATTGTTTAACGCGCTGCTTCTATTTACAGTGGAATAAAAAGTTGGTTGATGGCTTTTGAAGCTTCTGTGACGTCAAGCTTGGTCTCTTCGGGTTCCGGTTACTATGCTTCACGATGAAGAATCATATAGTAAACTTAATCACATAGCAACTCATCATCTGATAACATTAGTTCAGCAGATTTGATAAACGTCTTTCATTATCTTCGATGTTCTTTGCATATGCTCCCTTCCTTTCATCATGCTGTTTTTCAGAAAAAAATTACGGAAGTAAGTCTGGTTTTCAATTCTGCTTACTATATTTGAGACCAGTGAACCAATTGCTGTAAACTCTGAGGCTTTTTCTCAACACTATCACTGTTCGACTAATCTAATTTGTTTCCACCGTATTAACCTGTAACTGTTGCTGAAGCGTCTGTTTTCACTGTCTCTCTTAAGCAGAAAAAGACCATACCCACCTGTTTTGTCTCATCAGTAACTAATCGTTCAGTTCTACAGTACCTACATTGGAGCTATCACTACTTTTCTCGGTAGTGTAACAAACATTAGAGTCACAAAATTAAAAGAAAAATCAGTCGGGTAATTCGCGAATGGTCTTTCGTCCGACATTCAACCGGGGTTAGAATTCAACTCCATTATTATGATTATCCTACCATATGAAATGAAAACGGACAAAGCTCTATGATTCTACGATGATTTTGACTTATAAGTAAACTATAACGTGTGCAGTACAATAACAATCACATCTGCTTTCATGAAGGAGGCTCAAGCTGTTCATTCGAAAACTGTTGTGCCGAAACGTGGTTTCCTTCCAATGAAAGCTGTGTAAATATTGATTGGTTGTTCACCGTTTACCAAGAGACTCCTTAATTGCACTTACGGAGTTGAAGTTATCGTGGTAGGCCCATATTTGGTCACATACGTGCGCGAGTTTCCCTGAAACCCATTTATTTCATTCCGATGAACGAGTTCAACGTCAATAATCCAGTCAAACATTACACAGTCCCAGGTGAAAATTAAAAGTAGTTTCACGCGTAAACGCGAAACACTCATATCACGGATAAGCACATAAGTATTGAGGCTTTGTAATAAGTTTATTCATACTGATGGCTAATATGGGTGATTTGTATCAACTCAAGTCGAAGAGTGATATTTTGGTGGTAAGATGGAACTGATTTTTTTGAGCTTGTCGAAGGTGAAGCCTGTTTCGGGCATCTTACTTCATCCAACTGAATCATTCCGGCGTCGAAGTAGGATATGCTCATTGACTTACTAATTTTGTTATTGATATATTTTGTAGTATTCTCTTTGTGCTCAAGTCGTGTGTGTAGACTACTGGTCTAGGTAGTGACTCGTAGCATCAAAAAGCCTTACTAAACACAATGTACCTGATCATCCACTCAGTAACTGCACGAACTGACCTGCAGGGACTAATTACGAAACAAAAATCAAAGACACTCAGCTGTATAGAATTGTGATCGGATAATCCATAAACTTAACTGGGAACAGATATTAACCGTTATATGGAGAGAAGATTACAGGACTTACATAGCTGATGAAGCAAACCAATGGACTCTGCAAATGTGCTTGGTACTAGCTCAAAAGAGAAGAGCGGAATGGCAATTGAGCCTGATCAGTTGCGCATCATTTAGAATAGAATTTTAAAAGCAGGGAATCGGCAAATGGGCTGTATGACGCTAGAAGGCAATTGTTAAACGTGTACGCAACACCTTGCCATGTTTTAGACGGTTCAGATAATGTGGTGGCATCAAAGCCTGTGCAATTATTCCCAACTATTGCAAACTGAAACTGTATGTCTGCACGCAGCCCATCTCATAAAGGTGGAAGATAAAGATAATTATTCCATGAGTGGGTTGTCTCAGATAGAAAATGGTAAAATGGACCCACACAACTATCCACGTGACATCGTCAGGAACTGACTGAATTCAATTTTCAAGGTTTTGTTGATGCTTTGAAACAATGGTGGTGAAGAAAAATGACTGAACACCAAAAATTACTGAAAACATAGTGAATCCAATGGACAGGAATAATAAGATGCAAACATAAAATACGAATAGGCTATCGTTCGGTTTCTGAGATTTTTTGACTTAATAATTTATTGAAGTACACGACAAAATGTTAGTAAAAACTAAACACATGGGGATAGTCTTTTTCATATACGGGCAAACTCACTGAGAAATTCAAGAATATCTTGAAAATTGAAAGGGATATAATTTACAGAATTCGCCTACCATTTGGATCAAGGTGTACTCTGACAAGTGAGTTCATATGGCACCTTGCTACCTTTGCTATTGGATGTGACGCCTGAAGGTTCAAGATTTTTGAGTCTGATTCAAGATTTGATGTCCAGAGATTTTCAGGTGTTTATGATGTAGATGATCGTGATTCCCATCTGAATGTAAGCTCCTCTGGGGCAACCAACGCTAGATGTACACTGATGTCGTACTCTATCAATGAGAAAACGTTTGTCTTTGCTCTGATAATGACGTTAACAAACTCAGCATGTGAAACTTGCAGTGGATTAGGCACATTTTCACAGACAAAAACCAGGCCAATGCGAGAAAAGGCGTGGAGTCATGTTCGGCTGTGAGCTAAATTCTGAAAACAGTGAAACAAGTGTATGGCGTCAGGTTCAAGCTGCATGTGAAGACACAGAACACCTAGTAGGAACTGACATTGTTTCACTTTCTAACACTAATTTTAAGTCACTGCTCATATATGGTCAAGAGATATAGAAACACCCACTAATTTGATACTAGTGTCGGAAATCTGAATCACGTTATTCATCCTGAGTCAGCAGATTTCCACACGTCAATGAAGGTCTGTCCTTCCCTTCAAATCCAGCCTGACTTTACCATCTTTGTCCATGCTGCCTCTAGTTGAAACGATGTTGCTCAAGACGGATGAGTATGTTAGCGAAATGAATTTGATTTCAAAATTGTTACGTTTGATTCATTGTGCCTTTGTAGTTTGAATCTGTATGTCAGGTAGTAAAAGAATGGCGATGAAGTGAAAACAATTAAATTTCACTTCCGGGCAGGAGGAATTGTAACGAAAAAGATCGGAATTCTAGAAATGCTAAAACAGTAGTAGATTAAATCTACTTTGAGTGAGTTGCAGTTACACCCAAGTTAAATTAAGAAGACGTCACAACATAACAATGAAGACGAGTCATTGTTGTTGAATGTTATGGCTTGAGTGCCAATGAATTAAAAAATGTGTAACACTATTTCCAGCAAAAATATGTGCAGTGAAATATTGGGGATTGTATCGACTGACATTTATTCCTATTAAATGATCCCAGTAATTAAAATGTCCAACGCAGTCACATATGGAATAGTCACACCAATTTAGAAATAAGTCCACTGCACTCTTGATACGTCAATAATTTATGTTTACTAACAACTGACCCTACATACTGCACGACGATGAACATTTCTCACAATTCTGCTACATTATTACGTCATATTCTACTCTCAAGCACAAATTAATAAAGTAAAAATTACTCGAGGCTAACATGCTTGATGAATACACTAAAATGCTGCTACTTCAAAGCCTAAATATATATATGCAAATGTATTTGTAAGAAGTAAGTCAATATGATTCTGAAACATATTTCACACAGCATCCATTGAAACAATAAAAGTAATTACATTTGACAGTCAGCTAGTAAGTAGTGCAGAGAACGGAATGTCGGTTTCAATGAAGAATGAATTCTTCTTGTTCCTAATATAGGCTGCAATAATTATAATGATACATGAAAGGGTAACATACATCAAGCATACTAACACCCAGCTGATTAGAGCCTGTCTAACTGGTAGGAAGGAATTAGTCAGCATATCATTGCAACGTTTTAAACCTTGTCCAGTAAGATATAACGCCTGTTACACAGAGACAAAATGAAATCAAAACAACAGTGAAGATTTGTAGGAATATTAGGGTACATTAATAATCCATTGACAAAATTATTTAATCATATCGCCAGCAATTGTCACTACATGTAACTTTCAACCTCATATTCAAAGAAAAGTGTGCACATATATCAGTGATAGATTACGCTTGTATTTTGAGGTGACTATCAGACATTTGGGTGAGTAATGGTATGCAACTTTAACTGTATACTTAGTGTGTGGCATTCAATCGTGATTAATATGGTCTTTGCAGCTTAGTCTTTCTACGGCCTACTTAGAACTCAGGCTGCCGAAAACCTCCATCACGATATTTCATATAACTTCTCTCATTCAGCTTGTTAAGGACTTATAAATGATGGTCTCCAGAAGTAATGTTCACTCTGGAGAGTATTTAAAACATTTACAACCTGCTGATTCGCATACAATGTTAGCCCATCACTATATCGGATGTTTTCCAATTGTGTGTTTAGAAACAGTCAAAACAATAAGGATAAGCTAATAGTGTTTGAAGTTAATGGTAAATTGACATTATCGGTTTTTGACAATCTAACTTACCACAAACTAGCAGAGTACCAAAGGTGCGCCAAAAACTGCATTTCCTTCATTTTGAATACAAAATAGGAAAGTAGTTTGCTTTAAATACTGAAATAACAGTGGCAACTGATTATCGTAATTCATATATACTTGAAAGCATCAATTCAGAGTAAGTACCCGATATAGACATAAGTAATCACTCCGATGATCACAGAGGATGATATGAATAGTCATGCTGGTTACTTCAGGTGATAACGATATGCACTTCCACAACTTCATTCAACAACTGACTTTTACACACACAAATAACAATATTTTGCCATTTATCTGCAGCAGTTTGACTAATAATAATTCCGAAATTATATCTGTTTTACAAGAGATAAATATTGTCACTGATCAGTACAACAGGTTGTTTCACTAAAACACTACTCACCTCAAAGCGAAGAAGGAAGAGAACAACAAAGGGAATGCCACCTAAAATCACTAATCTGGATATCACGTAATACATGACATAGTACCCCTTAAGATTAAGACGCCCCATTTTGTATCCAGCTATCATCGCTATCACAAACAGAAGTGTAGTAAAGACTCATGAAAGAAGAGTTCAAATTTCTAAATTCACTGTAGCAATTGCGAGACCAGAAGACTAAGTTAATACCTGTAGTAGGCAAAAATGATAAATTAAAGTCAAATAGTGATTATCTCGCTGAGATAAGTATTAGATAACTGTCATCAGAGTGAAGTTGACTTATTGAAATCATATGGTTTCTCTAAAAAGCCTCTTATTTTCAACACAGGCATCATCAAATCATTCGAAATAACTTTGGCGTATTTAGAAAAGCGAACTAAGATTTCACTGTTGGTGTTGCTGTGTAAAGCACAGATTCTTCGGCAGAATTACTGAAGGTTTATGACAAGTTGAAGTGAATTTATATGATGTTTAATTCTCAATTAACATTTGGCGACTTACTGTAATGATGTTGCAAATTCTATTCTAAATTTCCAAGTGTCACATATCTATAATTGGCAGTTGCATTTGGCTGTGAAGTGAAGAAAATAATGATAAATTGTAGACGCAATCATTACTGAAATGGAGTATTTAAGGTTGAAATAATTTTCTGAGTGTAGTCTCTGGAAAAATATTTACCTCATCACGCTGTATACTAGATACTGTTGTGATACAACATGGTTTTAAATGAAGTCATACTACTAATTGTGCCTAAAATTTACTAGTATTCTTTTAATTCCTAATTATCGGAGAAATCCAGCTACTATTCATCATACTCCGAATACCTGCAGGTTTCTGTTAGCATCCGATGACGAAGCAAGTGGCCACAAAATTCTTCCAAGATATCACTAAATCCAACACATTAAGGAGACTGCAATCCTCGAAGGTAGGTCCCAGTCATCCCTTACCCATCGACTTGTGTACACATCCATGTAGCATACATGTTTTTGACGGCGTATTTTCGAAGGAAATGATTGACGTATTGGAACATATTACACAATAGTATATTAGAAAAACAGTCATCATATCAGCTTTCATACTCGGAGTTTGATGTAACAAACAGTATTCAACACATCTAATAAATGCTGAATGAGCGGTTACATTAATCGCTGCATTCACACTTTACCCACTGGTTTAAACTGTATATTTCATTATCAGCTGTTATCGTGTGAATATATTTTTTCATTCGTTGTAGTCCCTGGTAATATGGATCAAACCCACAAACACAAATAGAAACATATAATAAATTGATTCACTTACACTCAGTGCAGCCAATAAATAGTTCACTAGGAATGCATTTTCGAGATTGAGGCCAAACATAGCTTAGACACAGTTATGTCATGGACAGGTCGATTTAATTAAATACTCTGTGATTGAAAATGGGGCCGAATGTTGACTGTAGAGAATTAAACACTGAGGAAGAATATTTTTTTACTAGATTTAACCAGATATTTGCACATGGTGGCTATTCCTTGAGAAACATGACTTCTTTTTCTGTTGCATGGTTGTTGTTATTGACTTCTTCCTTATCAATTCCTTATCAACTTTTCACTTAGAGTACCATTATACGTCTTATTAACAACAATAATGACGAGATATACTTCTTTACATTGACGTTACTACCCTCGTGTAATTACTGTTTTCCAATAAAATTCATCTCACATGATGTGTTTGCTATATTTTGCTTCATAATGTTGCATTCACTGTTGCATATTTTGTATTCCGATCCATTTATTCTTGTCCTGAACAGTCGCGTATTGTTTATTCGCCAAATGGAATTACCTTACACAGCGTCGTGCATTTTCCAATATTGACTCATATTGGAAGTGCATTTGAAGATGCACAACACAGACACTTCACATTGTGAGCTTCCTATATTCTATCTATTAAATTAATGTTAAATAGCATCGTATGTAATGAAAATCCTGTGATCTCGATTTTACGCGTAACTCAGACATTCGGTTTAATCAGTCGGAAAGTTGATTACGAATGGTCATAAAGAATTTCTTCATAGAAATCTACAATTTCATTTTTCACACCAATTTTTGGTTTAATTATGAAATCCAAATATATGAGACATACAAATAAGTTGTTCGATTTGAAGTTATCTTTGTACTCTGTAAATCTTTGAGCTCTCGACAGACTATACTCGTTTCGAAAAAATCTGCCAATAATTAAACTAGCTCGTTAGGATGTTGTGATCCATACCAACACTTTATTGTGTATAAAAAATTCATGAATAACATTGAGATTCAAAAAGGAATTCGATTACTTTGCAAGCTCTGATTCCATTTAACGTGAACAAAGTCAAATTATATATATGTATATGTACTAAACAACGTTTCTCAGACGCATACATCAGAAGAAAAGAGATATTTTAGGTGAGTGAACTATTGTCATGTTCTCTCTGCTTGTTTTGTTTTAATTAATTCGTTCTTGAGTTTACTTAAATATGAATGGATAGGTGTTATCGATCATAGTTTATTGTTGACCGCAGCTAACAGGTTTTATTCCATTTAAGACAAGCGATAAAGGTTAATACGCCGGGATCTGTCGACGCCATCAGTTGTCAGTAGAACTCTTCATTTAAATATTCTACACACAGAGACAATTACACTATCAGAAATATAATGGGGGATCTAAAACTGATATGTGGGTAAACTCCATTGAACCAATCATGCTACTGATAAAGATATTTTTAAATGAATCAAGAATGATAAGAAGAAGTTGAATAAAATAATGTTAAATAATGCTAATAATTATGGTTAATAAGTGAAACATTTCACCATGGTTGATTAGGAGTAACTACTATCGCCTTCCCTACATACAGACCTGCTTTATAAATTCTAATTGAACATGCCTCAACAATTACCCTGAACTTCCCGTTTGTTATCTGTAGACTGACAGTAGTGAACGACTTGATGGCACCACTTTCATGTCCTCAGTATATAAAATGTCTCGTTACTGATCTTTTGTTAAGTTGACTCCAACTGTTTTCAGCCACGTCTGCAAATCCGCTATCATTCAAGGAGAAAATCACCTTCTCGCTCCACCCAAACGTTCTTTTCTACTAGCACACTCCGACTGAACTTACTCATTTTTGATTATTGATAGATGGCGACCGATCTCTCCCAGATTGTTGAAGCAGTCGTTTGATGATACTGAGGAACTCGAATTTAGCAGAATCGAAAATTCTCCTCATAGTTTTATTGAGTCCATTTATTACAGTTACACAATCAACACTTTAGTTAGGAAGAAAACAGCATTATGTTTCAGTGATTTTTAGTCAGTTGTATGAATAAAGAAAATAGCTGTAATGGCTGCAGGTCATCTCAACTCACTCTGAAGTGACTCATTATCCAGGTGACAGGTGTTCACATTTCAGATCTCCGATCTTGTAGCAACGCGTCATAATATAGAGTTTTACTTATTTACGCATCATATTTCACCAAATGGAAATTAACTCACTCTTTTAGAAAATTCATTTAGTTGTGTTAGTTTGTCACGAAAACTTTCATGTATCCAAAATATCTTCAAAGTTTTATTCAGGTTTGACAGATTACTTAAGTGTATTTCTCCATATCATGATAAATGTCTCTCTGAAAATATCCAAAAACAAGCGCAAAAAGCGAACCTATTGGACAGACCACTTCACAGTTCTGAGAAAAATTATTTCAGAAATATGTTAAGGTTCACTTAGGAATTACATTGTTTTAAATATTTTAAAATTTAACCTTCTGAGACATAATTCCGTCAATCCTACTCACTCATTATAAGATTGTTTTCACGCTGTTTTCATTTTAAATTTTATTCACAGATTTCAGTGCAATACGTAATGGCAGGTTACATTACACCTTATGTCATTCCGAAGATTAAGAGTCAGGAAACACAAAATTCCACTTCTTCCAACTATATCTCAGTAAGATTAGCAGGATTTGTGGAATAAGCTAATTTATTCTTAGTTCCTAATCAATATAGCGCTTATGGTGTCGGTCACTGTCGTTTCGGTCTTATTGTTCACTACCATGTAAGATTGGACTGAAGAAGACAATAAAACCCCATCTTGTTTGCAGGTCAACACTCTACAATTTTCTCGAAGGACACGTCTATCTGGTGTATATTATGATGTTAGTTATCCTTTGATTATTATTATTGATTCACTGAATTAATTATTTTTCTAATAAATAGGGAGTGTAATTCACATATAGTACACTGCCCTCCTCTATTTGTTCAATTTGTCACATGCCGATTACCTCTTGATTCAGATGAATAAGCCCGGTAAAATGAATTCACAAAATCTTAATTTCACTGCATTTCATAAAATATATGATTAGATTACTTTGCTTGAAAGAACCTCTAAAATGTAAGCTGGCCTTCACACCAGCTTAGAATTAATACTGTTTGGAATAAACAATGAAACAATGCCTATGTAACCCAATGCGTTGTTGACACGTTGGTTTGACGAACTTCGATCATGCACATAGACCAGGGTTCAATCCTCTGCTGACGCACACCTGATATCAATAGTCGGCCAGATAAATCTGGGCTATATATATCACATGCTGAGAATTCCATATGTGCACCAAAATACTGCGTGGCATCAAGCTGTAATAAAAGAAAAATAAATAAAAAATAAACGATCTATTAATTAGTTAAGTCAAAATATCTGAACAGATAATAAATAAGTAACTTCTCTTTTTGACTCTTGTATTGTTTACTGCTGTAGAGTAACTGTTTTATTCGTTTCCTGCATTCCTAATGAAATATTAGACTTCACGTTTGAGACTCTGAAATTTCCGTATCATTCGTGTTGTTTCTAAAGAATGAGTTTGCTAGCCTCATACACAACACTCTTCTGTACCACGCCTACTACAAGCTGTTGAACAAGACAAGGTTAAGTAGTGAGTTGCTTAGGAATTGAGTACCTGGAAAACCTACCTGTTTGGTGGGCATTTCATGAGCAGCGTGGAAGACTTCTTAATTACTCCCAATAAAATATGTTCGACTATGCAGTTAGTTTATTTAATTTGCACTCACTAATTTTGTTTGAAATGAGGACGATTTTCATGTATATTATATCATAAACTTATTATTTGATTATTGAATGTTTCTGAATTCATTTTAGGTCGGCATTCGCCATTCTATTACTTCTTATTGCACTAGTGGAAAAAATTCTATCGAATGTTTACGCTATTCCAATACTAATCTGGATTATGGTAAGTATCATTATTACGTTACCCGTTATGAAACCATCAGAATTGGCAATATTTTTGTGGGAAATAAGACGACTGCTGTGTAATTTGAAGAAAATATCTATGGCAATTGTTATCCTGCAAGTGAGGTTGCTTCTACTACTTCTGACGCATGCCATTTTCATTCTCAATGGGAGCCTTATGGAAAATTGTCCATTTATAATAGGAAAGTATGAGAAAATATTTTGGGAAGAAGGAAATCATCTTCGTAGACACTTGTAAATTCGTGAACAAATAAAGCTGATACAAGCATAATAAACACTAGTCGAAATGTACGAACGACCTGAGTATTGAAAACCTTATGCGAAACGAGGATTGGTTTTTGACGATATCGAATTTACTGAAGTAATTTGATCGAGAAACATGTGTACAACAAACATTTGAATCATTAGTCTGAATATAAGCAAGCTGAATAGTTCCTCAACAGTTTCTAGTGGTACTGCTGAATTCAAATATGAATTTCACTCGGTTTCATTTCACTTCATCACGCATTCATCAGGTTATTCAATATCTCACAGTGTTCTTCCGTTCTCAGGGCATTGGCAGGCTGACTCAAGCATCCATTCTCAATATACGAAGATAATGTTATTGACAATATTACAAAACTCCACAGTTTACTGAATTTCATACTTCAGTCAAACTATATCAGTCGAAATAATATTGTGCACAAGTGAGGAATGTGTCACTTGCACCATCCAAAACAAAGACTGTTTGTTCGTGAAACGAATAGTTATTTTCTGCATTTCGTGATTGTGATAGTAACATCACTCACCCATCAAAAGAAATGAGTGAAATGATGCATTTGACATGTAACTAATTTCTTACTACGTCTTCACATATCAGATAATAGTTACTAAATTATCACTATTATTGTTTTCTTGATATAGGTTATATTATGGTCTGTGATCTTTGCTGCTGTGTTCTCACCATGTAAATGGAAATGCGCTTTGATAGCTTTAAGCGTGACAATTATGGTTACAGTTGGCGTGGTCTTGGTGGCTATGAAATTACCACCATTGAATGAAAAGGGGTTCACCGTATTTATGTCAATATCAGCTGTCCTTCGGGTTTCAGCTATTGTTTTAAGGATCTGTTATAACTTGATACCTCAACTACAAACGGTAAGTTACATTAATTTATGTATCATAATTATGAAATGTAATGAAATCTCAACATCATTTTAAAATGCCCTGTTGCTTATGATTTCTTTCGTAATAACGCTAAGTAAAATAGACAATGAAATATCAGCTGAGCAAAATAAATCAGACACATGAACTGTTTACTTTACTAACTTTCGATTTCTTCTGCACATGTTTGAATTTTGAAGGATTCGTTTCGTGAGAAATTTTCACCTCACCAGTGAAATTTGATAGATGCCACACTCATCATAAGAACGTTGTTCTCAGTCTAAGTAGCTGGTTATCAACTGACTGCTTATAATTAGAAATGGATTCGTGGAACAGCCTAGCAATTTTTGTAAAGTATGTTGAGTGACATTTCTGCACCTTCCGGCATTTCTACCTTCTACTGCCATTACTGCTTGTTCGGTCAAACTTATCCATCTCTGATTCAAAACGATGATAAGTAGTTCAGATACAGTTTAATTTGACGACACTATGTTCAACGGAAGACATTTTTGTGTGTTTTAATTATTATCAATGTTTACATGTCACCAGTGTTTACTTCGGTATATTGGCTAGTGTAATAATTTACATGCCACCTTCTTTTTGCATTTCTCAGATTTCGATATACTGCATACTGCTAGCAGTTCCACTCGCGTTATTCATACTCCTCGTAAGTTTTTCATTAAATCAGTGTATTCAATTCAATCCAATTTTCCCCTTTAATTGCTCACAGCACATTTGGTGCGTGATATTACTAGTATGCAGTGTGAATCAGTCGTTATACGATCATATTAAATAAATTTGCACTTTCTTACAAAGTGCCAACTAACAGTAGATTGAAATTGTGAGCCCTCAGTCAGTTAAACACTCAGTCAGAGCAATGCTTGAAATACGATGAAATCTAATACCTGAATTATGATGAAAGTCAATCAAATAGCATCAAGCTTTCTGTGAAACATTATGACTAAGCTTAACACACATTTGTGATTTTCCGGAATGCTGTAGGTAAAAAAGTAAATTAAATTTTGATTGTTAAAAAATTTCCGACAATTATTGTGAATTTCATTTGGGGGTGATTCCTAATTCTCTTGATTTCTACTGTTCTTAGACGGTGAAAAAATACACTAATTGGTAAATATCAACAAGATTTCTATTACTAATACATGTAACATACATCGGACGTAGAATATACATGTTTGATAGTCCCATGTGAAACTGATGCATTGCATTGAAGAAGCATCTTTCAGAGAGTAGCCATTCAACCAAATTGATTGCTTAAGACAGAGGTAAATAAATCAGGATTTAATGAATTCATCAAATTTCGGTAGAACTCGTCATCTGAATACTCTACATACACGGGTATATAGATAATTTTGAAATTACATCGGGAGATATAAGACTGATAAGTAAACTAACCACATTGAATTATTCATGCAGAAAGACAGGTGCGAATATTTTCCAGATCATGTTCAAATAGATAATGGGAGATTGAGTATGAGGGATCCAAATTAAGATAAATTGCAATACGCTTCAATTACTTCACTTAGATAAATAATTAGTCATTAGAGAATATAACAAGAATTGCAAACAGAGTAATATCAATAGCAATAGCCATAATCACAATAGCAATAATAATAGTGTTGAAGTGAGTTTACATAATGCTACTGATAAAGGATAGTTTTAAATGAATCAAGAATAATAACAATGATAAGAGGTAGAATAATAAGTGAAACGTATTACCATGGTTGATTCAGAGTCACGACCATCTCCTTTTGTACACAAAGACCTGGTTTATAAACTCGGATTGCACATGCCTCTGCAACTGCAAGCATCTTCTTGTTTCCTTGTCTGTTGATGCTTATTATTCTACCTCTTATTATTACTATTTTTGATTCATTTAAAACTATCCTTTATCAGTAGCATTATCTTAACTCAGTTCAACACTATTATTATTGTTATTATAACTATTACTGCTGATTTCACTCTGTTTACTGTTCTTGTTATATTCTCTATTGACTAATTGTTTCATAAATAAAAGGCACAAACAGTGAAGAAAATTTTCTTTTCCACGATTCATTTTCATGAGCTGTACAATCGTAATTATAATTAACAAAGAAATCTTCAGATCAATCAGATAGCGGTGAATTTTGTCCTTTGAAAATTGTATGACATAATGTAAGGTGTAAGAAGGGATGACTAATTGTAAGTTAGAAAGGAGACGGAAGTTGGCAGGACGTAATAAGTGTGAGATAATGAATAACCAATAAGCTCGTGTAAAGTGGACAGAAACTAGTGGAAAGGCTATAAAGTGTTTTTGTGTAAAATATGTATGAAAAGCAATGTTATTAATGAACAGTAATATAGTGGTAATAAAATGTGGATGATGGGAATAATAATGATGATAAAAGTATTAATAAAATAAAATAATAGTAGTAATAATAGTGAACTTACATAATAAGGGAAAGGAGCAAAATTGTGATAAGAACTTTACTCTGGCCATGGTAGGGCAAGAGAATGCATGTATCGCTTTTCGATGGAGAGGTCCGGTTTCAGATCTCTCTTGCTCTATCTCCCATTAGCTACTTGAACATGACCTGGAAAACATTCGCACCTATTTTCTGCATGACCAATTCAATGTAGTTAGTTTACTTATCAGTCTTATATCTCCCAATGTAATTTCAAAATTATCCATATATATCCGTGTACTTAGGTTATTCAGGTGACGAGTTCTACCGAAATTTGATGAATTCATTAAATCCTGATTTTCAAAAGAATAGACACTGAACAAAGAGAACTCTTTTCGATAAATTCATCATTAGGTTCTACAATTATATATACATTATAATGAATGAATGAATTAGTCTTATGAACGACGTTAATGTTTAAATAACATCAAATCAATAATATTGATAAATTACAGCTGAACAGCATCAACAATAATTAAACTGAATGTCGTAAGAATTAGGAAAGGTAATGGTAAAAATTCATGAGTTTATAGTCTCTACTGAGGGCCAGGGCAGTAGTAGGGGCTGGACTTGTTTCTTTTGGACACAGAGCGCTGGTTGTTTGAGGCGAATTGCAATAGCCTCTGCTGTTTGGAGTAAGCGGTGCTTCGAGGATTTTGGTAGTTTGTTGGGCACCCGGTATATTATGGAGAAGGATTCGTCTACGCTGGCTTTGTGACCGGTTTGCACCAGATGGTCTAATATCGAGCTGTTAATACTTTTAACTACATCTTTACTTAGCCATAGTGGGATATGTTCTCGAGCACGAAAAATCAAGTTCCTAGAGCAACGGCCAACATAACTCGCTCCACAAGCGCAGTTGAATTGATAAATACAATTTGAAGTGGCCAGTCTAGGTACTTCATCTTTCAGTCGAGGTAGCACCATCGGTCTTGTAGAGAATAAGATGTGTAGTTCGCCAGCATTAAAAGTCCTTTGAACTGCTTTTCTTAATTTCTTTGTAATTAACTCACTTGGTTTATCGCCCTTGAATTGTAGTCGTATATAAAGGGGCTTCTTGTTTACAGATAGTGGGTCGTCCTTTTCGGCCTTCTTCGTCATATGTTTCTTGACAAACTTGTCAGGATAACCATTTTCAATTAAAGTATCATATACGATGTTTAATTCATCTTTAATTACTTCCTCAGAGCATATAGCTCTAACTCTGTGGCTAAGGGTCTTCACCAAATTCCTTTTGTATTTGATGGGAACGAAGCTATGAAAGTGTGTATATTGTCCCGTCCAAGTACTTTTTCTATGTAAATTTCTTTTTATGCTTCCGTCTGGTTTCCTTGTAAGTAGGACATCGAGGAAGGCAATTCTGTCTTGGGATTCCTCCTCGCATGTGAATTTCATAGCCGGATGTACTTCATTAAATTCAGTAGTTATTGTAGTCCTATCGGAAGCATTATCACAAAGAATAAAGGTGTCATCCATATATCGGCAATAAAATGAGAGCTTTCTGATAAGGTTGTTTAGAGGTCCATTTTCTAGCTTACTTAGAAAGAAATCAGCCAGAATTGGACCTAATGGGGAGCCCATTGCCACCCCGTCCACTTGCCTGTAAAGCGTGCAGTCAAATTTGAAGTTAACATTCATGGTACATCTTAATATCAATTCTTTTAGGATTTCAATATGGATTCCAATGTTTATCGACTGCTTGTCCACTTGTTCACATATATAATTAACTGTTTCTATTAGAGGTACATTTGTGAATAACGATGTTATGTCCAAAGATATCATGGTTTTTTCCTTGATTTATCAACCTTTATTGCTTGTTCTAAATTCGTATCACGAAATAAATTTTTTCAGTCATTGCTTAAGGATGAGTAATGATTTCAACATACACACGCGTTTCCTAAACCATAAAGACAGATATTGATATATTTTACTCGTAAATCTGAGACGAAAACCTCATGCGAAATTTTACCATCTCAAGAACAACAACAACGTATGCATGTTCATTTTGACGGGCCATCCATCAGAGTCACCTCTAATATAGCATGTGATGCAAACATAATGTGCTGGAATACCTGTCAAATAATATAAATAAAAGAGATCACAGTAAGTAAGTAGTCTGGAAATGTCCGTCAAAACAAAGCAAAGCTTGTTATCAGAAGCATACATTGCCAGAAATGTGCGACAGAAATGAATTATTCGAAAAATAACTCCATTTAAGCGACAGTTTCTGTTAAGTGCTGACGTAAGTCTAACAGAGATCATATCAAGCATAACATTGAAACTGATAGTGAATTTCTGAATAATTTAACAGTAGCTGAGGCGCGAAGACTTCACCTTATTTTACTGGCACTGCGACCATAAAAATAAACAGTTTTTCTCACTATGGAATTCGAATTTCCGTAAAATTTATGCTGATTTAAAGTAGTCATTTATGTCTGAATTCGTTTTGCTTGTTCACAATTTAGGTGATGTTTATTTTTGTCAATGTCCGAAAGTGGATAATGTGGTGGGTTTCTCCCAACTCCATGGGTTTTATTCTTGCCTTCGTCATTTGGTGTCTGATGATAAGTTTATTCGCACAAATTTATTCCAGCCTAACATCATGTGTGGCCGGATTTTGTAACACGTTAAACTAACACTTATTTGTGGATTGGTTGTCGAGTTATTTTCGTTGAGCATGCATAATCATTTCATTATTGCACCCAAATTTCCAATTATTCATAACTAAGTTTGCTTTCGATTTCACCTGTGTTAACGTCTTTTGTATACTGATGAACAAAGTAATTTTCGCAAACATTAATTGCACAAATATAAACGAAATTATCAGCGACAAATCTGCACCCCTGTCTGATTGTTTTTCTGATGTTTGTGTGCCTGAATCATGCATATTTCGAAATGTCTTCTGATGATACAACCAAAATGTAAATACTAATTTCTAATTCTCAACACAGCTAACGCCCTGTCAGTTCGTGAAGATGCTTCCATGATAAAAGTGTGCGCCAATGCGAATTCATACCATGGAAGTATCATTCGAATTACATTCCAGTATGTTAAGAAAAATCTGAAGGATCTCAGTCGATCAGCATTTTCAACAAACTAAGCTGGACAGTGAGGTGTGTTGCGTATAGGTGAGGCATTTTTATTTTAGTAATAATTTGTTTTGTCCTGTTTATAAAATTGGTTTCAACTTCTGATGAAGATGGTTCGTGTAGGATGATGAAACAATTCTCAAAGACTGATTCAAGTGGAACAGTGGGTCACCAAAACAGCTTTCTTTCAGTAGAAACAAACACCAGTGAGCCAGTGAAGTCCAACTCAATTACACAGATGATGTAGGGTATCTGTTGTTCGCATGGACTATTCTATAAGCAAAACAATTTAACACTGAGGTTCCGTTAATCATTTCGGAATCCTTGATGGTCTATGTTGTGGTTAAAATACACCATGTCAAATGAATCATTCACAGTCAGTAGTGCTAGGTCAATCAAAGAGTGTTTTCACAGGAATAACTGTAAGGAAATTTAACGTAATGTCACATGGAGTGAGATTTAGTCTTGGAAGAGACTTGAAATCCATTGGTCTCCGTACTTTCAACTTTTATTTATGACCATGACTTCAACGGTTTAAAATGAAGTGAATCAGGACGCAATTCAGAAGGCCGGATGACTGATTGAAGAAATGTTTACTTTTCAATCTGACCTTCATCTTTACTCCAATACATACTGCCTTTTTACAACGATACAAACAGTTTTACCAATTTAGTGGAGATATGCTTGTTAACAACAGTTAGCCAGTATCAAAATGTGAAGGCAGTGATAATTAAAGAAAGAAGTGAATATAAACAATAAAAGTTGATAAGCGGTTACTCCGGCTGAATTATGTTGTGCAAAACTTGGAGAAAAATGAAGGGATAATCGAGTGATCAAGTTGGTCGAGCGATAGAAAATTAAGGAAATGTAAATTAATTGGGACAATGGTAAAGCAATATATATTAGAGCGAGAAATGAAGAACTAACTGAAGGTTAATATTCATTGGCTCAATCATGTTTCCTTCTCAATTTTTTAAATGGGAATATAGTGACCAGAGTATTTCAGTAGTGACATGACGATGAGCTCAGTGAGTCCATCAACCCTAGTATCATTGTTCATCTCACATCACTACTTACATTTCAGAGCTGCCTGCTGAAACACATAAAGGCATCTATATATTTTGCAACTAACAATGAGTGTTCACTGATACAATAGTTTTCATCATTCGAAGAGAGATTGGAAGTTGATATCTAATAGGAGTAATCGCATAAACAAACGGAACTATTAAAACAATCCGTCTAATATTGTGTATAACTACACGCATCAATGACAAAATATTTGTAATACTGGTGGAATTATGACTTTAGTTTTTCAAAAATGTCTTTTAAAATACAATCATGTGAGAAACAGTAGAGATTTGAACATACTTTTTGTCACGATAACAATGAGTAACTGATTGTAACCAAGAATAACTTAATTCCAGGATGATAGAAGTTGTCAACTTAACTAGAAACAAACACACTCACTAATTATTGGATAATTGGTTCAACAATCTTCAGAATAAAATTCCAAATTTCTTGGTTGACACAAAGTTTCACTAGAAATATGATGGAAATGTAATAGTTAGCATAACGCGGAGTGAGTAACATTCATATGAAACAGTATTGTGCTACTAAGCAGGCAGATGACATAGAGGAGAACATATATAAAATTCAAGTGCATTTCACATCCATTAATCAAAGGTCTTCGGCATGAAATAGTCAGTTAGCGTAGCTGGGAATCTGATAAATGGATCCAAACTTCCAGTTACTACGCATGGATCAAAAACACAGAGAATTAGAATTGGTTTTAACCACTCACCAGTCACATAATTGTTCTGAAACCTGTATACAAATGCCTCAAAATTTCTCTCTGTGAGCTAGTCCAGTACTCTGGTAGTTCCATGTCACGAGCGAACGTCAAATACGACAGACCTAATTTTTTTACTAACATGAAATTCAAGTATTTCCAGATTACTAACGATAGCTCATGGCGCTACATTACAACTCAAGTTAATTTTAGTCAATTTGACTGAAAAGAACCCAGTGACTTGAAATTGCTTATATCTAAGATTATGTGATTGGTGAAATCAAAGTCAGAACCCAGTTAACAAAAGGGTGAAGGTGCTTTTGGAACGTCTAAAAACATGAAGAATTTGCAGATCTTGATAGAACCCTGCATGTTCATTTGATATCTGATGATTTCTCTTTGTGAATATCTTTCTCCATTTCTGCACGCTACGAAAACAGAATAGATACCCTTATGACGTATCTCCTATCAAACTCTCGAGTAAAAATATCTGAATTCAGATGGTCAGAAAGCTGGCTTTCCAGTTCAGCCTGGTTCATCGATCAAGTGTATGAACCTCTATTTACATTCAGCCATCTCAGTGTACCTGATGTAGAAGCTTCATTTATTTTCGTATAAAAAAGCCCATACAAAAGTAGAATAAAAGTGAAATAAGAGAGTTATTTTGTTATTCTCCGGCATAAAAGAAATAAAGATACTCAGCTGCAGGGTTATAACTATATGCTCAGAAGAGGTAAATGTAGATGATTTTATGGTAGCACCTCAAATGAAAATAGCTATCGAAACGGGTTCATCAGAAAACACATGACCAATAAAGCAGACAAAATTGTCCTCCTTTTGTTTAAATATGGCTTTATATATATGATTCCAGTTCAGAGATTATATAACTGATGGAATAATTACTGAAACGTTCAGAAAATCTGTTCGGAGAAATTTTAATTCACCTAAACTACATGTCTTAGTTTCTGCAAGACGGTTGTAATTCCCCACTGGCAATCGCCGTAGGAACTCCAGTTTTCAAGTCCTGGAACACCTACCAGTTTAGCTAAATAAAGGTGCAGTGAGGACCATTAAAAGTTCGTTATAAGATCACCTGGCTGAAACCGACCATAAAGTTAACATTGAAGAATATTCTCTATGATCTATCGGGCACTAATTAAACCGTCGACAGCACCCAAGTACTGAGTATTCTAACCAACGGAGGCTACTGCAACGCCTAAAACAACTAGTGCTTCTTGTGCAAAAGAAATAGGTTTAGCTACTGTTGCTGCCCTAGAACTGCTGTGGAAACTACAATTTCATTAATTCTCCATTATGTCGGTCTTTCAGTTATGTTCCTCCATATTATCTCAATATCAGTCTCTCAAACACTATTCCCTTACCTATGTACGTGATCTAATACAATTAAGACTGAAAGTTTTGCGTGCTTTCTTCAGTGTAGTTTAGTGACTTATCACTCATTTTATCTCCCAATGTAATTTTAGCGGTGTGAACATCTGTGTGTAAAGTGTTCAACTGAAGAGTTGAATGAATTCATCAAGTCACTCCTAACCAGGTTTTGCTGCCTGTCATACATGGAATAAAGCCCGTCAGATGTGATCAACATCAGGCTACAATAGATACCATCTCAGGAATGAACGAATCAAATTACAACCATTTGATTGATTTCTGACTTCAGATGTATAGGCCTTAGAAAACATTCAAGTATTCTCGTGTATTCATATATGCACATAATTTGACTATTTTCATGGTTAACGAATTCGCCATTAAGTTTACTGAGGGATCAAATTCCTTTCTGTCTGAGATTGTGTATATTATTTACGAAATATTTAAGCACATCAAAGTAAAATGTCGCCATACAAAAAGGATTAATAGGCTAATTGCAAATTTAACAGATTTTTTTTAAATGGAATATATGCTGTTAATGGTGTAAAGGTCTTCGAAGGACAGAGATCATTTTAATTCAGTCAGATTATTCGTGTTTCTTACATATTCAGCTTTTCTGAAAAAATTGAATAGTGTGATGTCATATTTGTGGATTTCCTCTGTGATAGATTCGGAACGATAATTTGTGGCAAGACTTTCGACCAAATACAATAATCGTCTTAGCTATGTTTAAAGTTCAAATCACAGAATTTTCATAAAATACAGTACTCTGTGTTTCATATAAATTGAACAGATGGAATTTACAAATATCACATTGTGAAGTTTCTGTGCTCTGTGTCATAAAGTGCACTGTCAGTGTGGGTCAATATGGAAAATAGTATGAGGATGTGTGAAAGGTAATTCGCGTGAGAAATAAAGCAACGCGTAACTATTCAGGTCAAGAATAAATGGATTAGAATAAAAAATATGTGATAGAGAATAAACATGAGGAAGTAAACTAAAGTAAACACTTGTTGTCCATCATGTGAGTTAAATTTTAATGGGAAACAAGAGTAATCGTTATGAGGTAACGACATAGTGCAGAATTATGGAGTGAGATAACTAAAAGGCCGACATATAGAGTATTACTGCAGGTGTAGATATCATAGAAGGTCAGAGAGGTATTATCAGCCGAACTATTTGGTTTGCACATAGGGTACGGTCGTTTATGGCGAATTTCACTAGCCTCTGATGGTTGGAATATTCGTTGCCTTGAGAATCTGAGCTTTGTATGCGCATCTCGTTAACCGGAAAATTCACTGCTGTTGGTCCCAGTTATTCGCATATGAATAGACGTTCATGCTCGCTGTTAGAACATGTTAGTGTTGCAAAATTCATAGATCCAAATGTGAAAACACCATCGGTTGATGATCACGGTACGTGTCACTAAGAAAGGGCTGCAGGGAATTATAAATTTTCACAGAGTCTTAACCGTTTTGAAAAGGGTAAACTGTATAATCGAGATGTTTTTTGACTAGGTTTTTCACTAAGGTGTACCTGCAGTATGTAGGATATCAATCAGTATCGATTTTTTTGTTTTCTGTTGCGATCTGATTGTAATGCATCTCGTATGCCTAACTATCTGCTCTGGTACACCTTCTCCATCAGAATATTATAAGTCATTGTGTTTTCTTCAGGTAATTCATGTTAAATATGGACTACTGGAGATGTGGAACACGGAGGAATGCTTCGTACTCTCTTTCAGATTTACAATATGCACAATTACAGATTCGATTCGCATTCACCATCTCAATTGTATTGGAATGTACAATTTGCTACTCGTGAATAAATATGTATAATTTAGAAATCTTAGGGTCACTAAATAATTAAGTAACAGACACGCTCTAAGCGTACTCGATTAACGCAACACCACATTTCTACACTTCTCACTTGTGAACCGTCATTGTCTGGCGCCTTTTTTTGCTTGATCTTTTTTCATTTTCACTGTCGTACCTGTGGGGTTTCGAAAATTGGTTACTTTAGGAGTGCACACGATGATGAATTCTATATTATGCGGCCATAATCCATTTTCCACATCTCAACATCCTTAACGAACGTGCTTCGAAGTAACCAGTTGAGACAAATGTATTGCTCATAATCATATGAAGGCATCTCAAGCTTTGTTGATTCAGGTGCATTATTTCTTATCCTTTGATTTTATAAATGGTGATATCTTCCATGTCTAATTATTGTTTACCTTTTCCATAGACAAAATCAATTTTGGAAAACGCATTTTGATGTTTTCATCATCAAATCCATATAGAAGACAGTCAGCTGAAATCAGCAAACCATGACTTCAAGTTGTATAAATTCATTAGTATCATCGTTGAACAACACATTCACTATACCATAGATAATAAGATGTGTACCATTCATAATTCATAGATTTTGCGGGAGCTGAGACTCTGACTGGACATTTGGATCGAAGCACTCAGTTATCTTAAGGATGCATATTTTGAAACTTCAACTTGAAATCTAATCAAAATGGTAGTGGAGATGCGTTCGGGAGAGGAGTATCTACCCATGGTTTCCGCTGGCTGAAACAGATAAAGACGCCATTCGATCTATCTGGATTCTACGGCTCAAATTCGACATAGATTCTTGATCAGTTTATCACAGCTCCCACTTAGTAGACTGGCATGTCCGGTAGCCAGGTTATAATCACCAGAATTTCGAAATTACCTTTCCACTTTTGTGATGAATTCTTGTGTGAGGGCAGTTTTTTCACATTCAGAAGGTATATGAATGACTCTGTTATTATCCATGGTGATTGTTATAGTTTGAATAATATGATGTGTGTCGGTGACATAGCGGTTAGGAGGATCGCCGACCGTGCACATGATCTGAGGATCGATCCCTGTCCGACGCACACCTGATATGAATGGTTGGCATGCCAAATTTGGCTACCGATATCATAGGCTGAAAACTCCATAGTTGTACCAAAGTACTCCGAGGAATGAAGCTATAAATGTTAAAAAATTCATTGCTTGTCATCCAGCGATAAATTAAAGTGTAGAACTAAAGTAGCATTCATTTTCTGGATGTGAATTTACCAAGGAAAAGTGATGGAACTCTGCAGAAATCAATTAATAGAAAACAGTCATGGGATAGTCAGCTGACAAACATCTACAGCTGGTGAAAATAAACTTAGTGCGTTTGCTTAGAACTCGCTATTGTCTTATATGTAGTCCTGATACTTGAAGAAAGATTCAAATCTTCTTAGAAAATCCTAGTCGAAAAAGACCGACCTTCCTCGAACAATGTGGTACACCTCAGCAAAACATTTTGAACAGTGGGATCATATTTGTTCTTGTTTATTTGAAGTATAGGAGATTGAAATCAAAGAATAATCTAGGACATATATGAGTGAGGACGATTACCAAGGTTGAAACAAGCCAATCTAAAGGCAGGGTAGCTAACTAGTGTATTCTGATTTGCTCTTATCAACACCTTATGGTAGACAAAATCCACACAGGTTCTTTTATTTCAGAGAGACTAGCGAACGAAAAACTACTCTTCGAAAATCATGCTTTTGACGATGATGAAAGTGATATGTTAGATGACTAATTCTCATTGTAGTTGGAAATACTCCCGGAAATTTGATGGATTCTACTGAAAATATGTCTAATTTGAGCTGTGGATGTCCAAGTACGCTTCTGCGAATTCAAAATTAGATGATTTCGCAAATATATCGATGATATTTCTGATAGTATACCACGAAAATCATTCCGTGTAGAGTTACAATTAACCAATCGTTAGTTGATAGCTTTGATACTTACAATCGGTTGTAGCAGCATAGAAAGAATGCCTTACAACATTTAATCATTCATATATCACAAACTAAAGAGCGAACACAAAATTATGTGCGTTTTTGTAATGTCTGTTTTTCAGAATAAATGTGAGGATAACAAAATACAAACTTGAGAATATTCCCTGTTTTCGAAAATTAAAAATTTTGAAGCTTTATGGCATAGAATAGAGGAGGCCTAACTAATTATCTCCTAACTGGTGATAGTAGTCGGCCAATTATTTCATAGTTGATCAAATTCACCTCCACATAATGGAAAAGAACTACATATTCTTCAATACATGGCAACTCTAATTTTTTGCAAGAGATTCGCAAAAGCTTTATATCGCTGATGTGTGTAATTACACACGTTATGATATCGATTTATGTATGAATCTCGCATGTTCATGCAGTCAAGCTAATATGACGTCCGCCCACATCGAATATTGACAACTTTGGTTTCATTAGAAACCCATTCTTTACTTCAGGAGATATAAGAACCTTTGTGTGTTTCTGATGACAGCAGTAAATTGTAAACATCGATGTGAAACAAACAATGATATCAGCATCGATGGAAATCCTGTGCTACATTTCATGTCATTATTTGAAACCCTCACTCATCGTGGCCTTCAAATTTAAGTTCAAGTCGAGGAAAATAAGTGTTGAATTCCGAAAATAATTGTTGACTCAATGTGCCATTTATCAGGCAGAAACATTATTATGTTTAGTGGAGAACAGTGGAACCGTGTGATGAAACTGTTCTCTTTTACAGTACCACTTGACACGATCGTCCAGGTTGACAAAGTTCATGGTGTGGAAAGTGACGTTATATTTCTGCAGCCAACTGCCTTGTAGTGAACATATTCATCACTCTGAGATAATAAGCTAAAATAAAGAATTACTTCACTGTATTCGCTTCATAGTAAAGGATTACAACTGTGATTGTGATATAAACTCGAAATTTATGAAGTCAAATGTGTTTCCAGTCTTTCCACTGACTTAGTCTCGACCCAAGTGTAATCAACCTTAATTTCATTACATGCATTCAGCCGAAAAGATTTTTTGACTAATAGAACACTAATCACCGAGAACAAGCCTTTTGACAGTCAATATTTTCCTCATAACTCAGATTGTCCTGAACTCTGGACGACAATGTGAGCCTGATTATCAGACCATCCAGTTCAGAGAACTGTCCACCTAGGCAGCAGTCCTTCTGTATTATTTCTGTAATCACGAATGATTTCATAAACTCAACAGTATTTAAATTCAGTGAGAAAAAGCTGTTCCGTTAACCTCATGTCACAAATCGATTGGGATGTTGAAGACAATTCCATGTTTCATTAAACACATTCTACCTAAATTAGCGAAACCACATCTACATAGAAGAGAATATTTGGGTATGTTAAAATAAACATTAGTCTCATATGCAACTCACTCACTTCACTGATATTTGACGACCCAGCACCGGTACCGGGAGATGAGTTCTCCTGTGCTGGACAGTTTTTTGAATGTTTCATTCACGTCTTCAGGTGTTTACCTGGCGCACACCACTCCTAGGTATTCCTCTTCAAGAAACTGTGTGCAGAGTCTAAATGTCGGATTAATTTGTTCTTTTACGTCGATCGAAAGGGATACGCATTTATTCATCTAACATGTTAGGGTTAAAAACGAAAGATTTTCCTGCCACGAAACTATCTCAACAAATTAAATGTGCGCATAATCTGCTTAGAAACAAATCAGTTTTTAAATTTCGGTTGAATGTTTCGAGGAAATTTTGTAACAGGCATCATTTTCAATACAAATGTCTAGAAAAAACATCAGAATTAGAAGCATATTTGATACTGATGATTTCGTTTATATTTGTGCATTCAAAGTTTATCAAGTTTGCAATTTTGCAGAACACAAAACACGTAAACACAGATAAAATCAACAATATACTTCGTTATGAATAAGTGGAAATTTTGATACGTTATCTGAATGATGATGCATGTTCAACGAAAATAATCCAGAAACCACTCCACAAGTAACTGTTTGTTGTCTTCAACTGCATAATGATTCGATCCACATGATTCTAAGCTCTCATATGTTAGCGTGAAGAAGTTAACCATTAGAAACCAAAGGATGAAGGCAAAAATAAATTCTGTGGTATCGGGCGGATACAACATCCTTATCATTCTTCCAATATTGACATAAATAACCATCACCTAAATTGCAAAGAAATAATTAGCGCTTAATTACAAAAGACAACCAATCATTAACAAACATTTTGCTGAAATTCACATTCCATATTGGGAATACAGTTAGTTGTTTTGATCGCAAAATACCGATTATATGTATTCTGTCGGATGCAGTCTACACGACTCAACTACTGATGAAATATTTTACAAATTCATAATCAATTCATTTCACAATAGAGCAGTTATCATAGACCCATAGTTGGAAATGAATGATCCTTTGAATAATTCACACTTTTCGCATGCATCAAGAAATTAATGTACATGACCAGAGCGTGCCTGTCAATTTGACAGATTATCAGTTTTTGATTAGTTAGTGTTGTCTTTTGTCATTTATTGTGTTTCACATGTATTCACCAAACACAATCGAAGAACATGAACATTACACCAGTCACTGTATCGTCAATGACTCTGACTGATATCAGCTAAAATCCTCAAGTCTGCCTCATTTTTTGTGACAGTAAGATTTCAGTTAAATCATATTGCACAAAGTTTTTGTGTTTAGAGCTGCTGATCAAATGTGTCATTATCCCTACTGAGGCTTAGAGAACGCATATGAATATCGGAATCATTGAGCATCATAAAGTAACCAGTTTAGCTGAATGACTAACTATAGAGCGAAGCTTCCACATCGCCAATTACTGGTATCATAATATATTTCCGAATGTCTATAGTCTTCATCAAATATATATTACATGAATAATTAGTGAAAGTCATAAAAAAATTTGTATATCAGCATATTTTTGCACTTCGCATCAACTGCAGGGCTCACAGCAGCTCGAAGTCAACATGAAATGAAGCTGACAGTGATTTGCAAACATTTCTTAATGGCCTAAACTCTTTTTACTCATGGTGTGATTGCATTCACGAAATTTATTCCAGACTAATAAATATAAGTGGTAATCATTCATAAATACTCCAGATTACACCCCGTAACTTTCTTCATAATTGAGGTCTTCAAATTCCACAACAAGTTCAACAATCCTCTGAGTGAGATTTTAACGTCAAATACAGTTTGAATCTGCTTTCAACAACTTATTTTGCGTTAAAGTGTCAATTTAGATAATAAGAACACATCTAGACAGGTAAAATGAATGATTTTCGTTGTCATTCTACCACCACCAATCACCTGATGTTCTGTGCGTGATTTAATTGTAAGAGTTATTTTATCGTATATCAAAAAACTTACAGAGAGTATAACTAATCCGACTGAAACTGCTGTCAGTATGCAGAGTACTTGAGTTTGAAAAATGCATTAAAAATGACAAATTCATAGCAAATATACACAAGTTTTGTTACTGTTTACGAATTCTCATATTGAAATATTTAACAAAATAATGAATGCTAAGATGTAGCCATTCATATTTATCGAAACATGCTCAAATATTTTTCGATAAAGTGATGGGGAATTATAATCCGTATTACATGCTTAATATGATAGTAAATAGGAACTGCTAGTGTTACATACCCAGTAGTGCACATCAGAATGCCACTAATTTTATGGACGAATGACAAGTATGTGACTGTCTGTCACAGCATAGCACAAAAGCTGATAATCATTTATGTCAAGCTGCTTCTTATCACCAAACTTCAGTGAAAGATCATGCAAAGAGACTGAAGACAATTTTGAACTAGTTTGTATGGAATCTGGTGAATTTCTTGATAATTCATAACAATTCCTAATGAAACGAATTGATCAAAATTCATAAATGTCGTGGGCAATAGGAATCTAATTGAAAAAACCAGCTGGAGTATCTGATGTCTATTGCCCAGTCGCTATTTCATTGTCCAATGTACTCATCAGTAATATGAAAAAACTGAAGGTAGTAGACTATTTTAGAATGGTGTGGAAATTTCATCTCTTTTCATAAATATTATACGTAAGTCCTTATAATTTAAATAATTGCAACTTACAATATTTGATTCGGTGGTCCAGTAATTCCAAATCCTTCCAACGATAGCTGGAACTGCAAGGAGCCCTGATATAGTACAGAAGAAGATGAACCCCTTTTCACTCAATGGAGGCAGGTTGAAAGCCAACAAGACAATGATCAATGTAGCCACAATCGTTACAGCCAATGATATCAGAGCACATTTCCATTCAATAAATGCGACCACAGTGGCGAAAACCACAGACGACAAAATGGCCTTCAAAAAGAAATTAACCATAATACTAATTAGGAATTAATGTGTGATAAATGAAAACACATTAAGCAAATTAGGCAAATTTCAAATGTAATATTTCCTACTTTCATTATGATAGATGGTCGCTATTATTATCGTAGTCCAGAAAAATTCAGAAAAAAACAAGTTGTTTCATACGAAAACAGTTTACATGTTTGACATCATAAGTGAGATATTCCTGACTTGTTCGTGAATATTATTTATGAAAAGTAAGCAAAGTGAAGCATAAGATTCACCATACTGTGGAATTTTGTACTGTGATCATTATCGGTTACCATATTATATTGGAGAGAAAAGGTGCTTGAATCACCATTTCACTGCATCAGGATGAAATAACAACGCGAATATTAAATAACCTCATGAATATATAATGAACTGGAATGAAGCCAAGTGTGGTTAGAATCTGAATTGAGCAGACGAGTTTATCCACCATTCAAGCGAAACACATATATGAGAGTGGTTTCAGTGCATCATGGTAAGAAAATGCCTAATTTTATTTTCTGCTGTCTGGTGATTCAAGTATTTTAACTGCACATGTTCACTTATTAAATTGCTTCACTACATCGTATTTTGTTAGACATTGATTCCAGTCGTAAATATTGAAATAATACGTGCATTTCAACTGATGTTTATTATGCTTGCATCATCAATATTACTTTAGGAATTTACAAATGTTCGGCTTAATTTTCTGATACCGGTTGTTATTAAAAGTTACGGCTCCCATGAAGATGGTATGCATCAGAAGCAGTACAATCAATCTCATTGACAAGATAACCATTGTCATACCAATTTTTGAAACGCTGAAGGCATCATTTTATTTTTCATACAAAAACTTAAACCAATTCTCATGGTATCTTAAAGCGTAACGTAATACTGATACTTACTCTTATCCAAAGCACTATAACAACGGTGATAATATTCCACTGAATTTTCATCACGAATGCAAATACAAAAAATAGAATGGTGACGAATGGCCTAAAGTGAATTCACAAACACCACATATTAATCCTAACGAGCACATAATTGAAATGATTCATTACGCGATAATTTCAATAACAGTCACAATATTGAAATCTCCTCTATTTGGTTAATGGAATACTCTACAGTTGAACCATGGTTTATAAGATCAGTGTTTGATTATGAAAACAGATCTAACAGTCTAATTTGATCACAGCGCAGTACGATTTTGTATTGAAAACAGAACGCAATGATACACTGTTTCCTTCACACACATTGACTATGGTTTCAGCGTGAAGATATGAAGAAGTTTGTTGAAGACTATCTTTCTGTATCATCTCACTCATAGGATTGTTGAACTTATTGTGGAATTCGCATATCTGTATTATGTAGAAAGTTAGGCAGGCATCATCCGCAGTATTTATGAAGTATTGACACTAACTAATATTATCTTTGAATGATTTACGTGAATGCAATCAAACCATGAGTAAATAGGGTTTTGGTTATAGCGAAATCTTTGTATATCATTCCCACTTTCACTTGATGTTTACTTCGGGCTGGCGTTGTCCCTGCAGTAGATGCAAAGTGCAAAAATATGCTAATATGCAAATTTCAATAAACATTCATCTTATTATAATATATATCTGGTAAAGACTATAGACGCTTGAAAATGTATTACGATATCATTGAATGGTGATGAGGAAGCTTCGTTCTATACGTAGGCATTCTACTAAACCGGTCACTCATTATTGCTTAAATATCCTGATATTCACATGTGTTTTCTTAGCCTCAGTAGGGATAATGATACATTTGATCAGTAGACGTAAACACAAAAACTGTGTGCAATATGATTGAACTGAAATTTTACTGTCACAAGAAATGAAGCAGGCTTGAGGATTTTAGCTGATATCAGTCAAAGTCCACGGTAATTTGCAGTAAGTTGATGTTCTTGAATTGTGTTTGGTGAATACTTGTCAAACAGAATAAATGAAAAAAAAACACTAACTGATCAAAATGTGATAATCTGTCAAATTGACAGGCACACTGTGTGCATGTACATTCACTTCGAGATGCATGTGAAAAGTGTGAATTATACAAAATATCATTCATTTCCAACTATGGGTCTATGATAACTGCGTCTATTGTGAAATGAAAGTTGATTATGAATTTGTAAAATATTTCATCAGTAGTTGAGTCGTGTAGACTGCATCCGACAGAATACATATAATCGATAATTCGCGATGAAAACAACTAACTGTATTCCCGATACGGAATGTGTATTTCAGCAAAATATTTGTTGATGAATGGTAATCTTTTGTAATTTAGCGCTTATTATTTCTTTGCAATTTAGGTGATGTTTATTTATGTCAATATTGGAAGATGGATAAGGATTTTGTATCCGCCCGATACCACAGAATTTATTTTTGCCTTCATTCTTTGTTTTCTAATGGTTAACTTCTTCACGCTGATATATGAGAGCTTAGAATCATGTGGATCGAATCATTATGCAGTTAAAGACAACAGATAGTTACTTGTGGAGTGGTTTCTGGATTATTTTCGTTGAACATGCATCATCATTCAGATAACGTATCAAAATTCCCAATTATTCACAACGTAGTATATTGTTGAATTTGTCTGTGTTTACGTGTTTTGTGTTCTGCGAAATTGCAAACTTGATAAACTTTGAATGCACAAATATAAACGAGATCATCAGCAGCAGATCTGTTCCTTTCTCTGGCGGTTTTTCAGAGGTTTGATTGGTAAGATGATGCGTGTTACAAAATCTTCCTACTGTTGAATTGAACTGGAATTAGCTACAAAAATTCAAAAACAATTTGATGAAATGTTTCCGCTGTTCTACACTAACAATAATAACGTTTGTTTCCCGTGTATGACACACGTAATCAGCAGTTATTTTTGATATTCAACACTTATTCTCCTTTACTTGAACTAAAATTAGTAGGCTAAGATGACTGAAGGCCTCAAATAACGATATGACATTTGACATTCATGATTCCGATTTCATTGCTTGTTTCACATCACTGTCTACACTTTACTGGTCTCCTGAAACACACAAAGAAGTTTATATATTCTGAAGTATTAAGTGGGTTTCTGGTGACTTAGTCGTTGTTAACACTCGATGTTAGTGGGAGTAGACATCAAAGTGGCATGTGATTTTAATTCTATCATTAGGAGGTGGATTTGATGAAACGTCTTTTACAAAGAAAACAAATTTGCAGTAGGTGGCTGATTATTGCAAACAGTTCAGATAAAATAAGCTAGGTCTCATCCATTATATTTGGTAAAGCATCAAAACTTTAAATTTTCGAAAAGAGGGACTATTCTCAAGTTTAAATATTGTTATCCCTAGCTTTTTTCCGAAAAAAGACATCACGTTAACGGTTCATCATTTTGTGTTTGCTTTTATATGTTTGATGGATCACTGATTAAATAATTTAAGGCACTCTCACGTTCTTTGCTGCGACGACAGATTGTAAGTATCAAAGCTGTTGACCAACGATTGGTTAATTAGGACTTTACTTAGAATGATTTTCGTGTTGTACTAGCACAAAAATATCATGTGTAAAAATGGGAAATCATCTTATTTAAATTCGCAGGAGAATGCCTGGAAATTAACAGCTCAAATTTGACATATTTCAAGCAGAATTCATCAAACATTGGAGAGAATTTCCAACTTCAACTACAATGACATTTATTCATCCACCATGCAACTTACATGGCTGTCAAAAGCCTGGTTTTCAAATAGTGGTTTTGCGTTCGTTGTCCCTCTGAAATACAATACGCAGTGTGAATTTTGTCCGACATAAGGTGTAGATAAGAGTGAACCAGAATACACTGGTTTGCGCAGGGCTATCCTGTTTTTAGATTGGCTTGTTTCTACCTTGATAATCGTCCTTACACATAAATGCCTTACGTAATTCTTGAATTTCAATCTCTTATGCATTGAATAAATAAGAACGTGTATGATTCCACTGGCCCAAATATTTTGCTTAGGAGAAGAACAACGTCGATCATTTTCGACTAGGATTTTCTGAGAAGATTTGACTGTTTCTTCAAGTATCAGTACCACATATAAGACAATGGCAAGTGGTAGGCAACCGCATTAGGCTTATCTTCGCCAGCCATAGGAGTTGTTAGCTGACTATTGCATGATTGTTTTCTATTAATTTATTTCTGAAGAGTTACATAACTTTTCCCTGATAAATTCACATTCAGAAAATGAATGCTACTTTAGTTCTACATTTCAATTTATCGCTGGATGAATTTTTTAACATTTATAGCTTGATTCTACAGAGTAATTTCGTACAACTGTGATATCGGTAACGAAATTTTGCATGCCAACCACTCCTATCAGGTGTGCGTCGGTCAGGGATCCAACCCCGGACCATGTGCAAGGTCGGCAATTCTCCTGACCGCTATGCCATCGACGCACAGTATATTGTTCAAACCATAACAGACATTACGGATAATAACCGAGGGATTCACATACCTTCTATATGTGAAAAACTGCTTTCACGCAGGAATTCATCACAAAAGTGAAATGGTAGGTTAGAAGTTCTACCGATTATAACCTGACTGCCGGACATGCTAGTCTACATAGTGGGAGCTGCTATACACTGATCAGAAATTTATGTCTTATTTGAGCATCTTTATATATTTCAGTCGGCAGAAACCATGGTGAAATGCCTCTTCCTGAAAGCTTCTCCACAGGCTATTGGATCATATTTCAAGCTGAAGTTTCGAAATATGCACCGTTAAGAGAACTGGTTTCTCTCGCAAAATCTGTGAAATTTTGCATGGCACATTTCCTAGTGTCTATGGTATAGTGAGTGTGTGATTTAACAATGATACTAGTGAGTTTATACGACTTAAAGTCTTGATTTGCTGATTTCGGCTGAGTATTTTCTTAAGGATTTGATGATCAAAACATGAAAATATTGTTTCGAAAATTGATTTTATCCATGGACAAGGTACACAAAAAGTAGACAAGAAAGATATCGGCACTTATAAAATCAAAGGAGAAAACATAAAGGAATTGCATCAAAAAAAGCTTGCGATGCATTTACATGATTATGAGCAATACATATGGCGCAAAATATCACCAGTGAATCATGCCGTGTCACTAGATGTTTGGCTAGCAAACAAACTTATTCTATGATGGAACCGCAGTCAGTGAAAACAAAGAAGCATTACCACATATCATGCAGACAACTGTCTTCGCAAATGCCCGGACGTACATCATAGAATAATCACTCCTACTGAAATAGTCTTTAGATAAGTGAATGTATGTAGCGGGATGACGAATAATCGATTTCACTAGTGTAATATTTGCCATGTTCACATGAAATTCATCTCATACAATGAAATGAAATAGAATTTTAAATAAACACCCAGGGTTAGTTCACCCAGAGAAGTACCTTGAATAACTTTAGTAACAACAAATCCGTTTGAAGAATATAAAAATGAAAAATCCGCCATGGTGTTCTGCAGAAATATTTCATTTCGCAATCGTATGAGATCATTCTCGTAAGGTCAAGCAAAGCGACCAACTAGCTTAACCCGCCTAAGTCCCACCCATGAATGAATGTGTAAAGCAACGTCCTACACTTATGACAATGAAATTCAAGCAAACTCACAGTCACCCGTAACAGTTTGAAATAATAAGCTCCTCACAGAAAACAAAACATCCAACACATGCCTTCTAAAATGTATATCTCATCCCAAAAACACACATACACTATGCACAGTGTTGCATAATCAACTTTGTACACAATGTGAAAAGAATACTTAGGAAGGTGTTGACATATTCAGGTACACATATAGATCTACTCACAATCACTTCATATCCACCAAAAATCATTCAAGATAAGGAAAGTAGAGATCACCTGTTCATTACTCACAGGGTGACAGGAACAAGCCACATTATTTCTTATAAGATTAGCAGAATAACTTCACTAATTGCATGAATAAAACAACTCTGTATCCCATAAGAAACACATCAGTTTATCAGGTGTAATTTCACAACACGCCATCTCTAGAATCACTGCTTATACTTAGCATGATAGGATGTCAAATTATCTGAGAAATGTTACCGTTAAGTAACACAAGTGTGGAAAGATTCCTCATTTTTATAAGAGACACCTCAAGAGGATCGAATAAGTAGGTGTGTTGAGCCACCTATTGTGGAACAGTTCCGTAGGTGAAAGCTATGAGGGATCGAATATAGCTTAGATTCGTGGAATCACTACCCAACTGGTTACTTCGAACCAGGTTCGTATAAGATGTTGTGAGGTAGAAAATCAATTAGGAGTGCATAACTTAGAATTCATCATCGCGTGCACTCCTACTGTAGCCAATTTTTTAAATCAACTGAATGTGGCAGTGAAAATGAGAATGATTAAGTGGAAATATAAACACACAATGACGGTTCACAAGTGAGAAATGTAGAAATGTCTTGTGTTATTCGAGTATGTCTAGAGCCTGTCTGATACTTAATAATATTGTGTTGATTCAAAGATTTCTAAATTTTACATATATTTTCACATGTAGTGAAGTAAACATTCCTATAAAATCGAGACGGCGAGTCCGAATTGAATTTGTGACTCTGTAGATTGTCAATATTAAAGAGCGTGGGAAGAACTTCTCAGTGTTCAGTGTGTGCATTAGAACTTGTTTAACATGAATCACCTGAAGAAAACACTGGTGCTTATATAATTCTGATTAAGACAGTGCACTGCACTAGATGGATAGGTAGACGAGATACGTCACAGTCACGTTGCAACAGAAAACAAAAATATCGAAGATTCGTTGATACCTTACATACTGCAGGTACACGTGAATGAATAAGCTAGTTAAAAAATATTTACGATAACAGAGTTCTTAACCTTTCAAAACGGTGAAAGATACTGTGGAAAATTTAATAATTCCCTGCATCCCGTTCTTAGTGACAAGTTTCATGATCATCAAATGATGGTGTTGCTACATTTGAATCCGTAAATTTTGCAGCACAGAACTCGTCATAACAGTTCGCATTAAATCTATTCATGAGAATAACTGGGACCAACAGCAGTGAATTTTCCAGTTAACGAGATTCAGGTAGAAAACTCAGATACTCAAGGTAACGAATAGTCTAATCAACAAAAGCTACTGAAATTCGCCTACACCAGTCGGTTCCCTATGTGCAAACGAAATATTTCAGCTAATAATACCGCACTGGCCTTCTGTGGTATCTGCACACCCAGTAATACTGTATATTTCCGCCTTTTAGTTATCCCACTCCAAATTTTCGAACCACGTCGTTATTTCGCAACCATAACTGTTGTTTCTCATTAACATTTCATTACATGACTCATAAGATGCAATTACTTTATTTTACTTATTCATGTTTCATTCTCTATTGCATATTTTTTATTCCAATCCATTTATTCTTGACCTGAATAGTTACGCGTTACTTTATCAACATGAAGAGGTTCAGTTACTCAAATTCATGAGTCATTCTTATCGAACATTTTGAGTGTTGATTCTTTGGACAATGTTTCCGTTATCAACCTCTCTCTAAGTCTACTTATATTACTTCTTAGAATTCCATCCCTCTCCCACCCTTTTGTGTGGTTGTGTGTTAATGCATGCAGTGCAACTGCTGAGCTACCCTCTAAATCACTTTTCTTCGCGGAGTCAATTATTCTACATTTAGCTTAATTCTTATGTTCTGATAGTCTGACTGCCTCTAATCTGTTGGTATGACTGATGTAGGTGACCTCACAGTCATTTCAAAATATTTGTAAATTATATTATTTTCCCTAATTGGGTCAACCTACAGGGATCCTGAGTGAGTCTGTAAGTTTAAATGCCACCCTAAGTCCCCTTTTATTAAGAATCAAACCAAATGATTCAGCGAAGAGACTCTTTTCAACGAATTTATTACCAAGCTTTACAATCGTATATATGTGGCTTTTAAGAAGTCATATCCGGTGATGGAATTGAATCATAGGTGTGAATGCATAAAATAATAATATGAAATGCAATTAAAACTAAAGTGTTTGTGATTATAATCGTAGTTAAATGTCAAGTGGCAAAGCAAATTAATGTCAGATAAAGAATAATTCATATTTGTAATAGTGATTGTAACTTGAATAATATATTGAATGTATTTAATGGTTGCCATCCGGCGATAAAATTCACATTCGAAATGGAGAACAAGTCTAGCATTCATTTCCTCGATGTGAACTTATCAAGGAGGACCGATGGAACTATGAAGAGATCGATTGTAAGCTATCATGGAATGGTGGGCTGACAAATTTCTACAGCTGGGTATCGATTGATCGGAAACAAAACCTGATCCAGTCGCTTGCCACTCGTATTCGGCGCAAATGTTGCCCTGATACTGTGGAAGATGAGTTATACGTCTTGAGGAAAATAATAATAGAAAATGGATTTCCACCACGTTTTATAGGTAAGAATACACATTCAAATTGTAAAAGCGTGACTTATCAACTTATCAAAGGGGACTTAACTTCCGATATCATGAAACAAAGAATATTACGGTCCCTGAAAAAAGCATTCCCTGCTTCATCTCTGAGAATAGCCTATACCAGTCGACCATTTCTGTTCAATAACCTGAAGGACAAGATCCCGCTGTTGACCAACTCTATGTGTGTTTATCAATTCACTTGTTCGTGTGGAGCTAGGTATATCGGTCGTTCGACTCGAGTTTTGTCCAAGAGAGTGCAAGAACACTATCCTGCATGGTTACGAAAAGGTGGAAGAGGAGCAGTAAAAAGCGCAATCATTGAACATCTGGTCCATATTGATCATCCTATCTCTATAGCCTTCGCCTTTAAGTCATCTACAAGGCAAAGAGTAATTTACCCAAATCCCTACGTACCCGACTCATCTGTATTTCTGAAGCTTTGGCTATCGAAACAAAAAAGCCAGATCTCTGTGTACAGAAAAAGTTCATTCAACCCCTCCAACTTTCATGGTCTCAATCCTTCTACGCTAAAGTATGGTAATCCTTATTCATATTTTTGCTCTACCAATTTTTTCATTTTTATCTATTCAATTTGCATACTATTCCTTATTACGTCAATTGTTACTCTCACTTTTAATTGTCCCCGGTATTATTTCACTTGTTCCACTTGTCATTCTAAATCACTTCTTTTTACAACATTGAATTCTATGCTATTAAATTTCTTACAATATTACGTAACTTTTTATTTTATTCGATTTTTCTACTTATCTTATAAGTGCACACCCTTTTTCAAGTTCTATTAAATCTAAAACAGTTCTATCTATCTAAAACAGGAACTGATACACATAAAAGAAACCTTAAAACTTAATAATTACCCGGATAAATTAGTCAGGAAATATGTAAGGAAATGTAAAAATAAAATAAATAATGATAGTAGAGATAGTGATAATAACAATAATAATGATAATGATAACAGTAATATTAATAATAATAATGACGACACCAACAATAAAGAATCTAAATCATCAGTAGTAATTCCATACAAGGAAGGAACCTCGAAAGCCTTACGCAGAATTCTTAACAATGCAGGAATAAAAACGGCATTCAAACCCACAAACTCAATTAGAAACAAGCTTTGTAGGTTAAAGGATCCTGTAGAGCCGTTAAAACAAAACAATTTAGTTAATCTAATACCCTGCTGGAATGATTGTCAGGTCAAATACATAGGTCAAACTAGTAGAACAGGGGCAGTCAGACTAGCTGAACATAAAAACTTAGCAAAATCTAGATTGGTTGACCCGAAGAAGATAAGAAATCCAGAGAATAGTTCAGCTATAGCACTACATGCAGTCACACACAACCATAAAATACGATGGGATAGGATGACAGTTTTAAAATCTAATGTCACAGGGTATAGGGAGAGATTGATAACAGAAGCTTTGTTTATCGAATCAACTACAAATACATGTAATAGGAATGATTCATCACCTGTCCCCGATATTTGGAAAATTCTACTACCCATACAACAAATGGGGGAGAACAAAGAAAACTATAAAAATCAAGTGTCAAAGTCGTGTAATCACAATTGATATGATTATGAACAATAAATTTTGTTCGAAACGTCATCCAGTAAATAATACTGTTTCACTGTGTGATATACCTAATAAACAAACTAATATGGAATTATCTACTACCACAGTGCCCAAGTTTTACGCATATATTACTATCCATCTCAGGTTTTCCAGCAGTTCTCTAACTGATGTCAGCTCATGATGAAATCCTCCATGCAATCAAACAGAATCCTACAAAACCAATACTTGAAAATTGATCTGATGCTCACTAGTGACTGGCCTTATTCAGGCAGTTAACCTGGGGTTCTAGTGGGAAGCCGTGACCAGTAGGGTACAGTGGGTTGAAGATGAGGCAGTAACTCATCGAAGAAGATATTGCGAAATGGTCGCGCTAAGTCGTGAATTGGCGGAAGTTAGAATCAAGGACCACTGGATCGGGTCCCAGTGGCTCAACGGTCTACGAGCTCGCCTTGTAACCAGAAGGTCCTGGGTTTAAATTCAAGTGGGTGCGTACTGCTGAAGAATCCCAAACTATGACGAAAAAACTGTCCAGTACTCCCAGGTTTTCCAGTGGCTCTCTAACTGATGTAAGCTCTTGATGAAATCCTCCATTCAATCAAACGAAGTCCCTACAAAACCAATAGTTGAAAACATTATATATCTGACATTAATTTGCTTTGCCACTTGACATCTAACTACGAATATAATCACAATCACTTTAGTTTTAATTGCATTTCATATTATTATTATTTTATGCATTCACACCTACGATTCAATTCCCTCACCGGATTAAACATCTTAGAAACCATATATATACGATTGTAAAGCTTGGGAATAAATTCGTTGAAAAGAGTCTCTTCGCTGAATCATTCGTTTTGATTTTCTATATGTTGCAATGAGAATTTTCCATGATTTATTAAGAATCATACGAAGGATCTCAGATGTCCCTACCATATATGGTTATGTTGCGGTGTCTTATATACTTTCTTATTTATGCTGTCACTATTATTTTCTGAATTGTTTTTTCCTTTTTACGCTTATTGATCCTTCTGATGAATTTCCAGAATAGTTTTTTAACACCAACGCTTCAACCATCTGTTAAACTTCAACATTTAGGTGTTTATTCATACAACTTAGTGCTGTTGCTCGGTTTGTTATACACTGAACTGAGCCTGCTTTTACAGAGAACGGATGAGATGAATTAAAGTCTAAATATCTATTAAAATACAGCGAGATACATCTATTGACTACACAGACAAAGAAAATAAAAATCTTCCTCCTAATAAAGAATACGCTGGCTGATTAGAGTAAAGAATATTTACTTTACAGAAGTTATTCCATGACAACCAACTTACCTGAAATTGTCACCCAGAATATAATTAAGTGATAAACAAAGTTGCAAGGCAGATAAACGAACAATATCAAAAGTTAAAACTTTTTTTTTCCTTCACGTTCCCCAGTGGAACATAGGGCTTCAAGCTTGTGGCTTGAAGGTAAAGGAGTGCGTCGGCCGGGGATTGAACCCCGGACCATATGCATGGTCGGCGAGCGTCCTAACCGCTATGCCACCGACGCACAAAAGTTACAACGGTTCGAAATAATACATGAAATCATGGAATAACCCTAAGAGACTCCCTAAGACTATCCGTTGAGTCGCACCGTAAATTTCAAAATAAAACTGACTCACTTGTTGCGAGGATTACCTGGCCCACAAGTGCAGTTATTGACAAAGACTTGAAGACTCATTCGAAAACTCGAAGCAACGCAAGGTTACTTACACCGATAGTTTTGCGTGCTTTATTCGTTTATTCACTTATTAGCCATTTTATCTTCCAAGTAATTTCAGTGATGTGGACGTCTCTGTGTGTAGAGTGTCCAACTAAATAGTTCTCCGAAGATTTGATGAATTCATCTAATCCATCTTTATTAAGCTTTGCCGCCTGTCATACATGGAATAAAGCTGATTTTTATCACAGACTTCAGACTATAATGCAAACCATCAATTCATTCATATTTAATTAAATTCAGGAATAAATGAATCAGATAAAAACCGCAAGATAGATAGATATAACAATAACTCACTCACTTGAATTGATTTCTAACTTCACATATATGCGCCATAGATTACATTCACATAGTCTCGCGTAATTATATGTATATATATATATGTATATATATATAGACTTTTTTCATGATTATCGAGTTCGAAATTGAGTATACTTAGTGATCAAATTCTTTTCTGTCTGAGATTGTGTATATTATTTACGAAATGTCTAAGCACATCAAAGTAAAATGTCGCCATGCAAAAAAGGAGTAATAAGCTAGTTGAAAAATTAACAGACTTTTTCAAGCGGAATATATGCTTTTTTATTTTTTATTTTATTTATTTCTTTTATTTTGATTACAGCTTGATGTCACACTGTATTTTCAGTACACGTATGGAATTTTCAGCACGGATATCGGTAGCACAAATTAACAGGCCAACCATAGATATCGGGTGTTCGTCGGCAGGGGATCGAACCCCGGACCGTATGCATGGTCGGTGAGAGTCCTAACCACTGTGCCACCGACGCACATATGCTGGTAATGCTGTAAAGGTCTTTGAATGACAGATATTATTTCATTTCAGTCAGGTTATTCGTGGTTTTCACATATTCAGGTTTCTTGATAAAACTGAATACTGGTATACAAAGTTTGTGGATTTCCTCTGTGATAGTTGCGGAACGATAATTTGTAGTCGAACTTTCGTCTTAGCTATGTTTAAAGTTCAAATCACAGGATTTTTATAAAATGCAGTACTCTGTGTTTCATATTAAGTGAACAGATGGAATTTATATCACATTGTGAAGTTTCTGGGCTCTATGTCATATAGTGCAATGTCAGTGTGGGTCAATATGGAAAAAAGTAAGACGATGTGTGAAAGGTAATTCGCCTGAGAAATAAAGTGACGCGTAAATATTCAGGTGAAAAATTAATGGATTGGAATAAAAAATTTGCAATAGAGAATGAAACATGAAGAAGTAACATAAAGAAAATATTTCTTATATATCATGTGAATGAAATGTTAATGAGAAACAACAGTTATGGTTGCGAATAAACGACACAGTACAAAAATATGGAGTAAAGTAACTAAAAGGCCGACATCTACAGTATTGCTGGATGTGTAGATACCACAGAAGGCCGAAGCGGTATTAATAGGTGAACTATTTCGTTTGCACATAGGGTACCGGTCGTTTGAGGTTAATTTCAGTAGCCTATGTTGGTTGGAATATCGGTTGCCTTGAGAATCTCAGTTTTGTATGCGCATCTAGTTAACCGGATAATTCACTGCTTTTGTTATTGTCATACAGTTATTCGCGTATGAATAGACGTTCATGCTCTCTGTTGTGACATGTTTGGATTCACCGTCTCTATTGTGTTGGGATGTACACTTCACTAAATGTGAATATATATGCATGATTCAGAAATCTTGAAGTCACCAGAATAATATAAAATAGCAAACAGGCTCTAGGTGTACTCGAATAACGCAACGTCACATTGCTAAACGTCTCACTTGTGAACCGTAATTGTGTGTTTCTATTTACGTTTTCTATTTTCATTTTCGTTGTCGCAATTATTAAGTTTCAAGAAGCTTTTACTATAGAAGTGCACAGGATGATGAATTCTGTATCAAGCACTCATAATTAATTTTCTATTTGTCGAAATTATATACGAACCTGCTTCGAAGTAACCATTTATTGTGTGATTCCATGAATCTAAGCTATATTTGATCCCACATGGCTTTTATCTACGTAACTACTCCACAATAGGTGGCTCAACACACCTACTTATTCGCTCCTCTTAAGGTGTCTCTAAGACGAATGATAATGCTTTCCACAGCTGTGTTACTTAACGGTAACATTTCTCAGATAATTTCACATCCTACCATGCTTAGTTTAAGCAGTGATTCTAGAGATGGTTTGTTGTGAAATTACATAGAATAGAGTCTTGTGTTTCCTGTGGGATACAGAGTTGTTTTATTCATACAATTAGTGAAGTTATTCTGCTTATCATATGATTAATAACGTTAGTAAATTTCGTCAGTCTGTGAGTAATGGATAGGTGATTTGTGATCTCTTTATCTTGAATGTTTTCGTGGTGGATATAATGTTTGTGTGTGTAGATGTTTTGCATATCTGAATATGTTTGCACTATTCTAATTATTCTTTCAGATTGTGTATCAACTTGACTATGCAACACTCTGTAAATTTTATGTCTGTTTGTGGAGAATAAGATTGATACTTAAGAAGGATTCTGCTGGATGTTTTGTTTTCTGTGAGGAGCTTATTATTTCACATTGATGTGGTTGACTGTGAGCTTCTGTGAATTTCATTGTCATCAGTGTAGGATTGTTGCTTTACACATCCGTTCATGGATAGGACCTAAACGTGATAAGTCGATGGGCTGCTTTTCCTTGTACCACAGAGAATAATCTAACGAAGCATTTCCACAGAACTACACGGGCAATTCTTCATACATATATTCTTGAGACAGATATGTTGTTACTGGGATTGTTTTATGTATTTCTCTGGATGAACTTACTCTGTGTGTTTATTTGAAATTCTATTTCATTTCATTGTATGATATGAATTTCACGTGAACACAGAAAATATTACACTAGTGAAATCAATGATTCGTCATGCCCCTATAAACATTCACTTATCTGAAGACTATTTCAATAGGAGGGATTATTCTATGATGTACGTCTGGGCATTTGCGAAGACAGTTGTCTGCATGATATGTGGTAATGCTTCTTTGTTTTCACTGACTGCGGTTCCATCATAGAATAAGTTTGTTTGCTATTTAGACATCGAGTGACACGGCATGATTCACTGGTGATATTTTGAGACAAATGTATTGCTCAAAACCATATGAAGACACATCAAGTTTTGATGATTCAGGTGCCTTATTTCTTATCTTATGATTTTACAAGTGGTGATATCTTCCATGTCTAATTATTGTTTACCTTTTCCATGGACAAAATTAATCTTCGAAACCACATTTTGATGTTTCTTTCATCATCAAATCCTTCTAGAAGGCAGTCAGCAAAAATCAGCAAACCAAGACTTTAGGTTGTATGAATTCATTAGTATCATGGTTAAATCACACACTCAATATAGCACAGGCCTCAGGAGAAGTGCTATACAAAATTTCATAGATTTCGCGACAGCTGAGATTCTGAATGGACAATTAAATCAAAGCACTCAGTTATCTTAAGGGTCGCATTTCGAAACCTCAATTTGAAATCAAATGATGAAGTTATGTGAAACCCTCGGTTATTGCCCGTGATGATTGTTATAGTTTGAATAATATACTGTGGGTAGATGGCATAGCGGTTAGGAGAATCGCCGACTTTTCACATGGCCCGTGGATTGATCTCTGGTACACGCACCTCTGATATCAATAATCAGCCTGCCATATTTCAGCTTCCTACACTACATGCTGGCAATCTCATAGTACTAAGAAAAATTGTGTGTAGTCGAGCTATAAATCTTAAAATAATCCAATGGTTGTCATCCGGAAATAAAATTGAAAATTGCAAAGTAGCACTGGCGTAGCATTTATTTTCTTGATGTGAATTTATTAAGGAGAAGCGAACGTACTTAGATGAAATCAATTTAAAGAAAACAGTCATTGAATAGTTAGCTGACACTTCTGCAGCTGGTGAAGAAAAGCATAACGCGATTACTTACCACTCGCGAGTGCCTTTTTTGTAGTCTTTGAACCTGTAGAAGGGTCAAATCCCCCTATAAATTCCCGGTCCGAAAAGACTAACCCTACTTAAACTAAATGCTTCACCTTAGCAAAACATTTTTTTGACAGTAGGATCACATTTGTTCTAATTAATTTGAAGTATTGAAGGTTGATGGCAAAGAAGAATCTAGGACATACGCGAGTAAGGAGGGATATCAAGGTAAAAACTAGCCAATCTAAAGGTAGGGAAGCCGTGCTCAAACCAGAGTTTTGAAGAATTCTGCATGAAAAAAGTCGGATTCGCGCTGTGGATTTCCAAGTACGCTTCTGTTAATTTAAAATCAGATGTTTCCACAAATAATCGGAAGATGGTAGTATACCACAAAAATCATTCCGTTTAAAGTTACAATGAACCAATGGTTTGTCGATAACTTTGATACTTACAGTCGTTTGTCTCGAAACAGAAAGAGTGCGTAACAACATTTAATCATTCATATGATACATACTAAATGGGGAACACATAATGATGTACCGTTTCCTTAATATCTATATTTCGGAAAAAAGGTAAGAATAACAAAATTCAAATTTGAGAATAGTCCTTGTTTACGAAAATTTCAAGTTTTGATGCTTAATCGAATAGACTGGATGAGACTTCGCTAATTTTTATCTGAACTGTTGACAATAATCAGCCACCTATTGCAAATTTGTTTTTTTTTGTAATAGATGTTTCATCAAATCCACCTCCTAATGATAGAAAAAAATGACATGCCACTTTGATGCCTACTCCCACTTACATCGAATGTCAACAACGACTGTGTCACTAGAAACCCACTCATTACTTCAGAATATATAAATGCCTTTGTCTGTTTCACAAGACAGCAGTGAAGTGTTAACAGTGATGTGAAACGGGCAATGAAATCAGAATCATAAATGTTCAATGTCATATCGTTATTTGAATCCTGCACTCATCTTAGCCTTCTTACTTGAGTTCAAGTAAAGGATAAAAAGTGTTGAATTCCAAAAATAATCGTTGATTCAGTGTGCCATTCACGAGACAAACTTTATTATGGTCAGTAGGGAAACAGAAAAGTCATGTGATCAAATTACATTTGAATATTTGTAACTAATCCCAGTTCACTTCTACAGTACAACTTGACACGATCGGCCAGTTAGACATGGTTCATGCAATGGAAAGCGAGCCTGTATTTTGCAGTCAACTGCATTAATTGTCTCTTAGTGAACATATTCATCACTCTGAGATAATTAGCTTCATGGTAAAGGATTACAACTGTGATAGTGATGTAAACTCGAAATTTATGAAGTGAAATGTGTTTCCAATCATTCCTCTGACTGATTTTCACTCCGCTAACCTGTGGTGTCAACCTTCATTTCACTAATTGCATCCGACTGAAAAGATTTTTTCACTGAGAGAACACCAGTCACCGAGGAAAAGCCTCATGATTGACAATATTTTTTCACCATAACTCAGATTGTGTCGAACTCTAAAAGACAATGTGAGCTTGGTCATAATAACACGCAGTTTAGTGAACTGTCCACCTGAGGAGCAGTCCTTCTCTATCATTTTTGAAATCACGAATGATTTCAAAGGCTCATCAGCTTTTGAATTTAGTGAGAGAAAGCCGTTTCCTTAGCATCGTGTTACACCCGATTGGGACGCTGTAAACCATTCCATATCTCTAGCTTCATTAGTGAAACCGCCTTTACATATGAGAGGAAACATAGGAACGTCGAAAGAAACAGTAATCTCACTTGCAACTCATTCATTTCACTGATATTTAAATACCAAGCAATGGTATCAGGAGATGGGTCCTCCTATTTTGGACGGATTTCTGAATGTGTTAACAACGTCTTCAAGTGTTTAACTGGAAAACACTACTCCTAGATGTTGCTCTTCAAGAAATCGTATGCGCCATGTCTCAATATTGACCTCCCTCCTCCCTCCATGTCCATCGAATAGGATCTTCAATTAATCCTCAAGCATCTTAGTCTGACAATCGAATGATATTCTACCATAAAACCACCTCAACAAATTGACTGGACATATGTTATGCTAAAACAACAAATCAGATTTGAAATTTTGGTTGTGTTTATTGAAGATATTTTGTGTCATGCATCAATGTAGGATATAAAACGTCTGTAAAACAATCAAAAATATAAGCAGATTTGTGGCATTTGTGCATTTAAAGTTTATCAAGTTTGCAATTTTGCAGAACACAGAAGACGTAAACGCAGATATAATCAACAACATACTACGTTGTGAATAAATGGAAGTTTCGATACGTTATCTGAATGAATGTTTAACAAAAATAATCCATATATCATCCCACAATTAATTGTTTGTTGTCTTCACGTGCACAAAGTTTGAGTCCAAATGATTTTAGGCTGTCATATGTTTGTGTGAAGAGGTTAACCATTAGAAATCAAAGGACGAAGGCAAGAAAACATTTTTTGTATTAGGGTGGAAATCACCTCATTATCCATCCTCCAATATCGACACAAATAAACATCACCTAAATTGTAAAGCAACAATAAGCTTTTGGTAACAAAGGCTACCATTCATTAGCAATTATATTGCCGAAATTCACATTCCATAGTAAAACTGCAGTTAATTGTTTTGATCACAAAATACCATTTAGATGTATTCTCTAGAAAGCAGTCTATACAACTCAACTACTGATGAAAAATTTTACAAATTCATAATCAAATTTCATTCTACGATAGACTCAGTGAACATAGACCATAGTTAGAGGGTAATGATTCTTTGAATAATTCACACTTCTCGCATGCATCTCGAAATGAATATGCATGCGCACAGTGTGTCTGTCAATTGGACAGATTATTAGATTTTGGTTAGCTAGTGTTGTGTTTTGTCATTTAATCTGTTTGACATATATTCACCAAACGCGCTTCAGAAAAATCAAAATTACACCAGCCACTGTATCGTGAATGACTCTGACCGATATCAGCTAAAATCGTCAAGCCAACCTCATTTCGGTATACTAAGATTTCAGCTCACATATTGCACAATTATTTCTGTTTGGATCTGCTGATCAAATGTGTCGGTATCCCTACTGAGAAAAGAGGACACATGTGATTCTCGGATAACGAAGCATAATTAGGTGGCCAGTTTGGCTGAATGTCTAACTATTTAACAGAGCTTCCCCAACGTTATCGGAATAAATTTTCAAATTTGGCATATCTATACCCGGACTGCATAATTTGGGCTACCCACATCACAAGCTGAAAATTCCATACTTGTACCAAAATATGGTGTGGAATCAATTGTTCGTAAATATTATTTATGAAGTGAAAGCTAAGTGAAGCATAAGATTCACCATGCTGTGGAATTTTGTACTGTAATCATTATTGATTACCATTTTATATTGGACGTAAAAGGTGCTTGAATCACAATTTCGGTGCATCAGGATGAAATAATAACGCGAATATTAAAAAACCCGAATAAAGCAGTTATTACCAGTTATTAGCCCCTTTTAGATTAACTTGTGTTTTTATTGGTGTTTCACTTCACTCATATATGGCCCAATTTCTTGCCTGTCTTCATCCTGCTTGACACTGAATGAAGATGTAGATATGTGATAAGACTGTCTGAGATGTACTGCTATGATGTGTCACAATTTTCAGGTAGAGTCGCATTCTTTCTATTGGGATTTTCCTCAGAAGATCTGACTTCCCTATTTGTGAGTTCATACGACTTAATGCCATCATCTAGATGTCAACGGTGATTTTGATGATACTACACAAAATTTTCCATTTAGTCAGCGGATATATGTTGATTAACCATAGTACTAATAACTGAAGTCTTTTCATTCCTTCACAGAAATAGAACAGGTTTACGGAGGCCATCGAATTACATTGCGCACCGGGCCCTCGAGTGTTTTTCAAATGGGAAGGAACAAGTGTATCGTCCTATGACAAGGATGAGTATGTGTGAGTAGGAGAAGGAGATGACAGATTATTAGCAGTCGTGGACCCAGCTGAATATGATGGCAGAATATACAACAAAGTGAAGATATGTTGCTGAAGCCCTTGAGTTCAATTCGGAACCTTAAGAAATAATAACGATCATAGTTGAACTGAATGTACTTACTGCAGATCATCAGTAAATGTGTCGCTAGTGCGAATTTTAATGGCTTCTTCAAAGCAGGCATTTCAATATGGGAATAGAAAAATAACTTCTGAAACGAAAGTATTGACCCAATCATGCGTTCTCGTGGAATATGGATATCACCTCGCAATATTTGTTTCACTAATGCTTTCCTAAATTTCACATAAGTCTCTGTGATTAGTTAGACTGGCCTTTCACCATTTGCCATTACCATAACTACGTGGCCCATCTGTTGACAAACACACTTCAGTTTACTCGATAATTACACGTTCATTAAGATCCAAACAAAATTAGCCCAGACACAAATACATCGAAGACAGGTGGCTTTATTTAAGCAATTTATATTATGCGATTACAAATGGAAATGAATAGTGATTGTAGAGAATCAAACCATGAAGGGAAATTTCGTCCACTTGGTTTTCGAAGACGTACACATGTGAAGGTGAAACTTTGAGAAACATGAATTCACCTAGTGTTGCACAGTCACTGTTGATTTATTTCTAATCTAACGTTTATCAGTCTTTCATTTGGAATGAGTTTAAACTTTCGATGGCACAGCGGTAAAGACACTACGCGAACATGCACATTTTCGCTACCGAAATCACATGCTAAAGATTCCATACGTGTACCAAAAATACTGGGTGGAATCAGGCTATAATCAAGAAGAATATGTTGTGTGAGCAATCTTTATTTATTATGTTGTGACCACCAAAGCATCAACATGATTTATGATCAGTATTTACTTAATGTTATTTCTTCATCTTCACTTCTTTGTTGCTTATTTTGTATCCCAGACCATTTATTCTTGACTTGAACAGTTGCAATCTGTTCATTACCCAATGCAGATATTCTTACGTGGCATCGTGGTTTTTTATAAACCTACAGTGACAGTGTATTTGACGATATACAGAGTGGACACCTCACAATGTGAGCTTTGTAAATTCTATCTAATAAATGTATGTGTAAAATGGCATTGTAATTTATAAAAATCCTGTGATTTAGATTTTACACGTAATTAAAAAATTCGGTATAACTAATTAAAAATTGTTTACAAATTATCGTTCCGAATTTCTTCAAAGAAATCTACAATTTAATTTTTTACATCAATATTCGGTTTTATTCGGAAATCTAAATATATCAGAAATACAATTAAGTTGTTCAATTTGAAGTAAACTTTGTACTTCGTAAACCTCTGAGCTATTGATAGCATATTTTTGTTTGAAAAAATTCACCAATAGTAAAGCCGATTTTTCGTAACTTTGCAATCCATCCCGAAATTTTAGTTTAATGTGTATAAAAACTTCATGAATAACGCTGAGATTCAAAACGGAATATGATCACTTTGTGTAGCCACTATTGATTTCGATAACCATGAACAAAGTCAAATTATGTATATATGTATATACATATACAGGCGAAACTATATGAATGTTTTCAAGAGCGCATATATCTCAAAGCAGGAGTTACATCAGGCGAGTGAGTTATTGCCATGTCCTATTTGCTAGCTATGTTTCAGTCAGTTTATTCCTGAGTCCATTTAAATATGAATAAATAGATGATATTGATTATAGTTTATTGTTGATCAGAGCTGATGAGCTGTATTCCATTTAAGACAAGCAACAAAGGTTAATATTGCGGTGATTTATCGACTTCATCGATTTTCAGTAGAACTCTTCAACAAGACACCCTGCACGAAGGGATATTTACACCATTAGAATTACATTGGGAGATGTCAATCTGATAAGCTGGTGAACTGCATTAAACCAATCATGCAACATGACAAGCGTGAATGTGTTTCAGGTCATGTTCACATAGGCAAGTGGAAAGAAGTTGTGCCTTCGGTACATCACTTTAAGGAACAATTAGTCATCAGAGAAAGAACTTGAATGTATCAAAAATTACAAACTGAATAATATAGATAATGATAGTATTGGTAGTAATAATAATATTAATAAAAACGTTAAAACGAGTTACATAGTGCCTCTGATGAAATATAGTTTAAAACAAATCAGGAATAATAATAAGAGGTAGAATAAAACAAATTACTGTTAATAAGTATAACTTATCGCCACTGTAGATCTGGAGTGACAACCATTCTCTTATATACATTGAGATCAAGTATATAAACTCTAACTACACAAGCTCCCACAATCACAAGCATATTCCAGTTTGCTGTTTGTTAGCTGACAGTAGTGAATGAGTTGAGGTAGTCACTTTCATGTCCATGGTCTACAAGATCTTTTGGTATTGTAAGTTTTGATATAGTGACTTTGTCTGTTTTCAACTTGCTTGTCAAATAATCCATCATTGTAGTACAGAGTCACTTTTCCGTCTGATCCATGAATATAATTCAAAACACACGTCAATTAAATATACTCTGTTTCAAATTTTGATGGATGGTGGCTGGTCTCTCTGAGATTGTTGAACCACCTGCGTAGTGATACTGAGAAACACGAGTTTCGTGCCATCATATATTCTCCTCATTGTTTTATCAAGTTCACTTATTCCATTTACACGTTTTTTTTTTCCTTAACGTCCCCCAGTGGAACATAGGGCTTCAAGCTAGTGGCTTGAAGTTTCTTTAGCGGTGCTTATTTTACAGGATGGGGTTGCTAGCCTCATACCCAACCTTTCCTCTTCACCAGCATTATTTCTGGCTTAGCGAGGTAAAGGAGTGCGTCGGCCGGGGATCGAACCCCGGACCATGTGCATGGTCGGCGAGCATCCTTACCGCTATGCCACCGACGCACATTCCATTTACACGACGAATGTTTAAGTTAAGGAGAAAACGGATATCATATCTTCAAGAATTCTCAGTAAGTTGTATGAATGAAGCAAACGGCGAAATGTAAATCTACACTTCAGTGAAATAGTATCAAGGCGAATGGTAGTGAAATTTCTGATCTCCAATCTAGTACAAGCGATTCATAGTTAATCGCTTTATTTACACAAAAAATTAAATGAAACTTATTCTTTTAGAAAACACACTTCGTTTTGTTGTTTTATCGTCATTATGAGCCTAATGTTCGTCACCTTCACCAACTCATTGTAAAAACTGTTTTCATACTCTTGTCAACTTCAGTTTTATTCACAGATTCCAGAACATTCCGTCATGGTAGATTTAGTTGCATCTTATGACAGTCCGAAGAAAAAGAATAAAGAGCCACAAAAACCCATTTTCGACAACCCTGTTTCGGTGAGATTAGCATGATTTGTTAAATAAGTTATTTTATGCATAGATTTTCCTGTATATGTTAATTATGGTAACGGTGGCCGCAGGTTTGGTCGTCTTGTTTACTGCTGTGTAAGAATGGACAACGGGAGATAATAAAGTCTTATCTTGCTTTGCAGGACAATGATACCCAATTATTTCATGGTGCACGTCTATCTGGTGTATATTATGATGTTAGTTATCTAATGAATATTATTATTTAATCCTTGAATATTATTGTTCATTCATTGAGTTAGTTATTCTTCCAATAGATAAGAAGTGTAATTCGCCCATAGTACATTACCATTCTTTATTTATTTATACTGCCACATGCCGATGACCATTGCGATCCTTTAGCATGAAGAAAGGAATTCGCATTAAATTTATTTCACAGCATTATATAAAATGGATAATTTGGTCAACTTGTCTGACAGAATCTGTGATAGGCGATTCGGTGTTCACACAAACTTAGGAATCCTACGGTTCAGCGTACACAATGTGACAACGAGTGTGCCACTCACTGTCAATATATTCATTGATTTTGTTTAAATATCTGGAAAGGTAATGAATGGGCAGCTACCTTCTTGACTCTGGTACTGTTTTTTGATTTAGAGTAGCTCGTGTCTGTGTTCCTTGTTTCCGACTGAAATATTGGAGTTCAGATTTGAGTCCCTGAAGTCTCAGCAGCACTTGTTATGTTTTATAAGGGATCAGTTTGCTAGACTCTAACGCAACATTTTTCTTTCACACGCTTACTACTAGCTGTTAAAGTAGGCAAAGTTAAGGGGTACGTTGATTACGAATTGAATACCAGTGCACTTGCTTGGTTGGTGGACATTTTAAATCGGCTAACAAGATCTCCTATTTATTGATCATATAAAGTGTTCAACTATACAGTTAGTTGGTTTATATAACTCACGCCCACTTATATTGTGTGAAATGAGGACGATTTTGTTGCTTATTGTATCATAAGCCTTTTGGTTTATTTTGAAACCTAAAATGACGTATGTTGGTAAAACACTTTTCGTCATGAAAATGAATTTGTCCCGAATACCAGAAACCAGGATTTGAAATAGGTATGTATGAATGTAATTGATGAATACAGGAAGATTGTCTTCAGTAAATGTGCACTGTAACTGAAATCAAATTTGATATTAGTGTCTGTGAATAAACTGAAGGATTTATCTTAATTATCCTGGATTGAGTGCACACTGTTCCATTCGCCGAAGATGAGGTTTCAATACTATGATTTGTATTGAACTTATCGTGTAATGAATCATTCCAGTTATGTGTTGGTTAACATGAATTCTTGATGTTTGTGAATTCATTTCAGACTACTTGTGGCCATTCTATTACTTCTTACATTATTTGTGAAGAATATCCGTTTGAGTTTTCTCGGTGTTCAAATAACGCTTTGGAGTGTAGTAAGTATCGGTATTACGTTGTCTTACAGTAAGTTGTTAGAATTCATGATAATGTGTGTGATAAGTAAAATGGCTGATGCGTTAGTTTAAAAATCTCTGTTGTTTAATATTATGAAAGTGAAAGAAAAAGGTGTGAGGAAGAAGGAGACCATTAACGCAGTCACTTGTGAATTTACAGACAAATAAAGCTGAAGAAAGCATAATGAACACTAGTCTGCACGTAAATATGACCTGAAGATTCACAACATCTCAACTAATGTCGCGATGATAACACTTTTATATATGTGGTTTACTTAGAAGATAGAAAAGTTGAACTCATTATTTAATTATACTCGACTTGTGAATTCTTTACAAATTCAATAGATTATTAACTATTTGCACTGTTATTCCATTCTTGATGCGCTGACATGGTGACTCGAACGTAAAATGCCATTTCACAAAAGTAACTGGTATTGACAAAAATCCGAAATTACACACCTTTGTGAATTCCATACTCTAATGTGCTGTCGCATTCTAAGGATTATTGTCTAATTTATGCATCCCAGCACATATACCGGTTTCATGTAAAACGAGTAGTTATTTTCTGTATTCCATAATGGTAACAATATCACTGCCGATATATCATAACGAAGGAGGGAAATATTGCATTTGAAATGTGCTCAATTTTCTCCTTGCAGTTTTATTTATCAGACTTTAATTACCTAATTATAATAATCATTGTTTCCTTGATACAGGTCACATTGTGGTCTGTAGTCTTCGCCGCTGTTTTCTCCCCAGTGAAGATAATATGCGCTCTGATAGCGTTAGCCAGTACAATGATGGTCACACTTGTGATTGTCGTGGTGGCTTCGAATCTGCCAACCTTGAATCAAAAAGGGCTTATCGTTTTCTATGTTATATCAGCCGTCCTTGGAGTTTTAGCTATCACTGCAAGGATCTGTTTTTACTTCATCTCTGAACTAAAAACTGTAAGTCAAAGTAATTTATGTCATAAAGATTTCCATATTATAGTTATGAAAATGGATGAAATCCCCAAATCATTTAGAAGTAGCCTGCGGCACAGGATTTACATCTTAATAAGGCCTAATATAATAGTGAATGAAATGTCAGCTGAGCAAAACTTATCAGATGCATGAGCTGTTTCCTTCACTAACATTCAAGTTTCACTGCGCATATGTGAATTTTGATGGTATCGTTTCGTTAGAAATTTTTAAGCGCACTGCTGAAATTCGATATATGTTTTACTTGTAATAGAAATGTTGTCCTCAGTCGAAGCATCTGGTTATCCACTGAGTGCTAATGATTAGAAAAGGATTCATAGACACCCTCTTAATTTTGCAAAGTATATTGAGTGACATTGATCAACCTTCATCCAATGCTACTTTCTAAGGCCATTAGTGATATTTTGGTCTAGATTATTCAGCATGGATTTAAAACGGATTTAAGCAGTTGAGATGCATTTTAATTTGACGTCATTGTGTTCAACGGAGGACCTTTCGGGGAATGTTTGAATTATTGTCAACGTTTACATGTTAGCAGTGTTTACTTCGGTCTATTTACCGGCATTGTGATTTACATGCAGCAAAATACTTTATTTCTTTATTTGAATATAACACCTTCTTTTTGAATTTCTTAGAATCTGATAGTCTGCAGACTGCTAGCAGTTCCAGTCGGGTTATTTATACTCTCCGTAAGTTTTTCGTTAAATCAGTGTATTTACTAAAATGCAATTTTACCGTTAAATTGCACACCGCACATTACGTGCTTGATATTATTAGTATGCAGTGTAAATAAGTCGTTATATATTCATACGAAATAAATTGGAACTTTGTTACAAAGTGCCAAATGAAAGCAAATTCAATTTGTATGGGAAGTTAAAATCTCTCTCTAAACAATGTTGCAGTAGGTGAAAACCTGAATTATGAAGAGAGTCAACAGAAAAGCATCACACTTTCCGTGTAGTCTAATCCCTGAGCGTCGGTGGCATAGCGGTTAGGACGCTCGCCGACCATGCACATGGTCCGGGGTTCGAATCTCGGCCGACGCACTCCTTTACCTCGCTAAGCCAGAAATAATGCTGGTAAAGAGGAAAGGTTGGGCATGAGGCTAGTAACCCCATTCTGTAAAATAAACACTGCTACATAAACTTCAAGCCACTAGCTTGAAGCCCTATGTCGCGATGGGGAACGTGAAGGATAAAAAAAAATCCTTGAACCTACAACTGGCTAATGATTTTCTTGGATTTTGTATGTATAAGAAGGAATAAGCTTCTGATATTTGCGAAATTTCTTTAAATCATCGTCAATTTTATTTGACCGTGATTCATAATTCACATTACTCCGTCTGAAAGAGATTACAGACGTTTGATATTCTCTTGTGAAACTGTTGGATTGAGCTTCAGAAACTAGCTTTTCAACCAAACTGTTTCCTTTAGGATGATTAATGATTTCAGTATACACATGTGATATTTTCTCAACCATAAGGAAAGATAAAGACACATTTGACCTTTGAAGGTGAAACGGAAAGCTTGTGTGAATTCTCATTATGAAATCAACAACAACAGCACCTTAGGCATGTTTCTTTCAATCAGACACCAGTCAGAGCCACCTGCAATAGATTAAGTGATGCAAACGTACTGCTATGGAAATTCTGTTGGCGGATACTTGTCAAACAAGATAAATAACAAGTGCTCACACACACACTAGGTAAGTAAACTGTGAAAGTTCATCAGGTAGAAAGATAGGCTGTTATCACAAGCATACATTGCCAGATATATGGGAAAAATGTGAAGAATTCGAAAAATTACTCAATTTTAGTCAGAGTTCAGGCTAACTGCTCACGCTAATCTTACAGTAGTCATTTCAAACATGACATGGAAGCTGATAGCGAATTCCTGATTAAGTCAACAGTTGTTGGGGCGCATAGACTTCACCTTTTTGTATTGTCAATGAGGCCATAAAAATTGAGAGCTTTCATCACTATAGAATAGGCATTTCCGCAAAATGTATGTTTATTTAAGGTGGTCTTCTGTGTCTGAATCAGTTTTCACTTCTTTGCACTTCAGGTGATGTTTATTTTTGTAAACCTGCGAAAAGAGATAATGTTGTGGTTTTCGCCCGAATCAATCGATTTTATTCTTACCTTCGTCATTTGGTGTCAAATGATAAGCCTATTCGCACATGTTTATTCCAGCATAGAATTATGTGAAGCCAAATTTTGTGACACGTCGAAAAAAAAGAAAACGTTTTTTGTGGAATGGTTGTCAAATTATTTGCGTTGAGCTTTCATCATCATATAATTATTGTGCTAAAATTTCCACTCAGTCATATCCAAGTTTGCCTCCAATTTCACATGTGCTTACGCATTTTGTACACCGATGAATAAGGTAATCTTCATAAAGAATAAATGCACAAATATAAACGAACTCATCAGAGACATATCTGCGTCTATTTGTGATGCCTGTATGCTAGTATGGTCAATGCTACGGCATTTGTTTGAGGAATACAATCAAAATTTTAATTTTAACCTTGGTTTCTTAGCGCAATTAATGCCTTGCCAATTTGTGGGGATGGTCACCTGTTTAGCTTGTTCGCATATCTGAATTTATACCTTCGGAAGTGTCATTCGAATTTCAGTCTAGTACGTCAAAATAATACTAGATGATTTCAGTCGATGCGCATTTTCGAAAAACTAAGGTCAACTGTCAGGTGTGTTGCGTATAAGATTGTCCTAAGAGTGGCTTGTTTACTTTAGTAATAATACGTGTTGTCTAATGTATAAAATCGGTTCCAGTTACTGGTGAAGACCGTAAGTGTAGCATGATGAAACAATTCTCAACGAAAGATTCAAGCGGAACAGTTGGTTAACAAAACAGCTTCTTTTCAGTAGAAACAAACATCAGTGAGCTTGTGAAGTCACATTTAATTACACAGATGATGTAGGGGATCTGTATTTCAGATAGGCGTTTCTATAAACAGGACAGCTTTATGCTGACTTTCCATTATACATCCAGAATCTTAAACAGTCCATATTGTGGTGAAAACACACCGCGTCAAATGACTCATTCTCAGTCATTATTGCTTTGTCAGTCAAAGAATGTTTTCAAATGAATTACTGTAAGGAAATTTAGCGTAATGTCACATGTAGTGAGATTTAGTGATAGTGTGGTGGTTTGATACAGACAATGTGTTCCGATGAAATATTATTCTCACATATTCCACAGTTCAATACAGCATCAAAAACAGAACACGATATATGTATTTGAACATTCTGTTTTTGCCAGAGTGAGAATATTATTCCCACAGTTCAACATTGCTTTGGCAACAGAATACTACGTGTGCATTCGAACATTCTATTTCACGTCGTTTAGTGTAAACCAAAATGACACGCTGAACGATTGTTTAGAGAATATAAACTATACATATATGCATATATAGCGAATTGATAACTTGAAATAGACCTTGGCTTCCGTGTCTTGCTATCCGTACTCACAAAAGTAGAGACTTAAAATCCATTTGTCCTCATACTTTCAAGTTTTACCATGTGAGGACACCTTCAATCGTTTAATCTGAAGTGAATGAGGTGGTTATTAAGAATACCGGGCTACTGTACGAAGAAATCTTTACTTTTCAATCTGACCTTCATCTTTATCCCAGTACATACTGCTTTTCAAAACAATAAAAACAGTTTACCAGTCCAATACAGATGTGCTTGTTAAAAGCAATTAGAGAGTATCAACACGCAAAGAGAGTGACAATTAACGGAGGAAGTGAATACAAACAATAAAAGTTGAGAAATCGTTACTACGACTGAATCATGTGGAGCATAATTTCAGGAAAAAAGAAGGAATTAACGACTGATCAAGTTGGTCGCATGATAGATGATTAAGGAAATGTAAAATAGTTTGGGCAACAGTGTAGCTATATATATTAGAGCAAAAGATGAAGATCTAAGTGAAAATGAATATTTCTTCGCCAATTCCTTTTGACTTCTAAATGTCTTAATGGGGAAAGAGTGACCAGAGTATTCCAGTGATGATATGACAATTAGCTCAGTGTATCCATCAACGTTAATATCATAGTCCTTCTCACATATATGCTTACACTTCAGAGCTGCATTCTGAAACGCATAAAGGCGTCTATATGTCCTGCAGCAAACAATGAGGGTTGAATGATGCAGACGTTTTCGTCATTTGAAGACAGTGGAAATCGATATCGAAATGGAGTAATCGCATAAACATACGAGAGTAATACAACAATCCATCTAATGGAGTGTTTAATTGCGCACAACAGTGACAGAAATCATTTGTAATTCTGAGGGAATGAAATATACCCTGTTTTCACGAATGTATAGCTATTTCCCATCACTATGAGATGAATTCGAATAACAATCTCTTACAAATTAAACAGAATTTTGATAATCGCTTAACAAAATTTCATCATTTCGGGAAAATAAGCTTGCTATTCGTCATTTTATTCGACACAGATTCAACACTCTGTTTTTGGAAACAAAGATTATTTGCGAATTATTATTTTGTTATTACCGCCTTTCTTCTGAACACGCCACATAATTTCATGCTGACTCTTTGGTGTGTGGTGAATGAGCGTTTCAACATTCCTAGGCACTTTGTCTTTCTGTATTACGATTACTGACTGTAAGAATCAAATTCAATAACTAACCGCTGGTTAACTGTAACCTTACATGAATTGGTTATCGTGTTATACTATCAACACTGTCATTGGTAAATTTGTGAAATCATTGAATTTCAAATTTAGAGTAGCTTAACTGAAAAATGGCACAGCGAATTTGACGTAATCGTTGAAGAATTCGTTGAAGGTTGACGGGTATTTTCAACTGCAACTACTCATACAATTAGTGATGTAATATTCTTCGTTAATTAACTTCGAACGCGTAGATTCCAATAAGTGGTTTTTGTATTCACAAGTCCCTCTGAACTAAAGAGCTGAGTGTGAACTTCATCTGAACTGTGGTGTTGAGCAATTGTTAAGCACACAGCAGAATACTCTAGTTAGCACGAGGTGATGCTGTCTTCAAATTAGATTGATTCTATCCTGAATAATCTCCCTTTCTCATAAATCCCCTTACTCTAATTTTGTCTCATTCAGCCTTCTTATTTTCAATAACTTGCATGATGAATTTATTAGTATACTTATGATCAGAGAGTGAGAAATATATTGTGTGTGACATGTGTGACAGTGGTTGATAAATTCAGATATATCGGTATCTATGTTTGCCAGTATGCTCATCATTTGACGATGGACTTTATAACTGCGATACCATAGTGCATTCTGTTGGACTGTTTCAGATCTGTAATGACTACACTTTCTGAAATAACAAGACGTTCTGTGAGCATCAGGGTTCAATTAACGCTAGGGGGCATGGTGACGCTGTAACAGATACACAAGATCACGATTCGAGACCAATGCTGGTCGTGCATTGTGAACAAACCACGAAGCTATTTGAATTTTTTCAAATTTACGTGCATTCGATGGATGACACACTTTATCAGTTTAACGGATACGAACTTTTGATTCAACAGAAGAGGGTTTTGCAACATCGACTTGATTGTTCAATCTCTTCGAGGGAATTCCTTTATATGTCCATAATAAGTTCAGAATCTATATTATCAGAAATGATTTACAGTGGGTGTATGATATGTATTCATTCCTAAAAACAAATTTTGTAATTCTCAATGAATGAGAAACTAAAACTGCACCGTCTTCACTGCTATTTAGCCATTTATTGCTTGTAGATCCGTCAGAACAATAATCAGACGGAATTTCATAAAACTCTACCTAGTAGTTAACTTGGACAAAATAGAACGACAGATAAACCAGGATAATATGAGCATATTTTGTATTAATTTGAGGATTCCTCTCGATTAGCTACAACTTGCAGAATACAAAAATATAAGTAAAATTGGAGATTTCATCAAAATGTTTTCGTGAAAATAATGAGCGGTGGAGAGGGATTAAGGGAAACATTAGTCCGGAATGATGCAGGTTGTTGAATTATTAAGAATTGAAAAGACTAATTATTTGCAAAATAATCAGACCAGTACGGTTCATAAGTGAGTCCAACTGTGTTTTATTAGAAACAGAGTTTAACTATATGGAATGAAGAAACATAAGAGGTTGAGTAACCACAGAGACCATGCTTTTGTTAAATATCAAAAAAGTAGTAAGATGAGTGACGTTGGGGTGAAACAATGGAATATTTTTGTGCAAGGCAAAAATTATAATAGGATACATTTGCAAAATCAAAGTGTACATACCATGAAGTAATAAGTAACTTCAGCTATGAATATGATTGATAAATTTTGAACAATATTTTGAAGAAACATTTTTGTACGGACTATTGTGGCGTGACCACAGGACAATGAGATAACTATTATTACCTTACGCAACTCTTAATTAACGTCAGCAAGAATTAAGTGGCACACTCCATTTAATAGCCACAAGAAATCGATTTGTAGTAGTGCCCCCCGTTTTGTTGGAGGCCACGCTTCAGGATGTCCTCTGAGGGAAATCTTGATATGGGCTCAGCGATAGTGAAAGCGGTTAACAAATTCTGATATATCGATATCCATGCATATCCTGTGGGCATAGTTTGGGTCGATAGGCTTCATATTCGCGATACCAGGGTGCCCTTTGTTGGACTACTTCAAATCTGCAATGCGTATATTTTCTTGTAATAACCATGTTCTCTGGATGGTAAGCATTCATTGACGACACTTACTGCAACAGAACGGGAGAAGGACAAAACTTGGAGGTATCATTAGAATTCTCTGTATCCATAAGATATCTGGTGATTCCCTTCTGTGAATATCTTCCTCGTGCTTTGCACGCTCATACAACATGGTAGAAGTCGGTAGGATGTATTTAGTACCAAAACTGCATGTGTACTAATAAAACAGCTGCAATTACATCAGAAAGCTCACTATCCAGTTAAGCCTGGTTTATCCAATATGTGTATGAACACCCGTTCACTGTTAGCCATCTCAGTGTACTTCACATAAATCAGACTGAAACTTTATTGATTATCATTTTACAAATGTATCAAAAAATATGATAAAAACTGGATCATGACAGGTGTGATTGCTCAACTTTTCTGTAAAGCTAATACCACTGATACTGCTGGAATTCGAATAATTATTACCAAATAGCCCGGTGTTTAAATAATGACTTAGAACTTATAACTCTCGTGAGAATTTCCCCAACTACTTATTCCCATTTCTAATATCCAACTTTTCATTTCACTCAGTTTCCATCACCTGACTGTTCAACTTCCGCACTTATTACAACATTTGGAGAGTTCTACATTTTCAGGAACAGTCACCTCCCTTGATAAGTTAAAATTAGACTTTAAGATAACAAATATCGTGAGACGATATCATTTGTTGTTGCTTTACAACCGTCATGAATCATAATGATAACATAGAATGTTTGACAAATGCTCAGTCATATAAAGTGATATTCAACAGTAAATGCCAGTTATATTTTTGTGGGCGAAGTAGACTGTGGTGGGGGAATTTCGAAGTCTGTTTTTTCTGTTCACATAATTTGCTATTATTGTGACTAATCTGAAATCATTCAATCAAGTTTAATAATCTGAAAATAAAGTAAACAAAGTTATTTTTGATGATTGAGAAGTAGCCACTATCATTGATTTTGTGACCAAACATTCATAAATGTTTAGCCATGGATGATACTAGATTTGTATTCAAATTAGTTACCTCTAAAGTTTCATGTGTCAGCGGTATCACGATGTTCTGCTGGTCCTATTTATACATGTGTCTCCGAAGCTGCGGGTGAATTTCGTCCTTTAATCGAAAGTACAGGGATTCAAAATGTTCGAGATGTCAGGAAAAAGGGACGGTGAAGAATGTGCATTTAGTAGTTGATCTAAGCCTTTGAGTCATCAGCAAATCCATCATTGTGTCGCTATTTAAAATTACACGGGCCTTGGAGAACAGGCATTTCCCTGTGAAACATTTCCTCTGGATAAGAAGGGAACCGTTGAAATTATGGTATTGTCCGCCTCACGTCTGCTTCTCAAATATGGATCTTATCTCGTAATATTCATCATATGATTAACTTATTCAAATTTCACATTTAAGTCTGAGATTATTAAGACCGGTTCTTGCCTACTTGTTTAATGCGCCCCCAGGCAGCCACTCTGTCTATACCTGGATATTCTTTACATTACTAGATAAGTGCACCGTTATGGTGAACAAAACAAAATCAGTTTAGCTTGCATTATGTTGTGGACGGCTTGATTCATTTAAACACTTTTTATTGTGGGAATAAGAAATGGAAGTGAGCCGTGATGTAGAATTTTATTTACTGTACTACTAGATTCACTAGATTTTCCAAGATGTGTGCACATGATGGCGGTCCTTTCAGAAACATGAATTTACTTTGAGTTGCTTGGTCATTGTTGATTTCTTCTTAATCTAATGTTTGTTGGACTTCAATTTTGGGTTAAATTTATACTTTCTATAACCAATATATAATGTGAGTAATTGTTGTTTACCTCGTAACCAAATTCCGTTTTCCAGTAACTTTCGACCACTCAGTGTACAGTGAATATTGGCTGTATAATACTTGCAGAGGAAAACCAACAAACTGGCTGGAGAAGCAGGCGGAGAAGACAAAACTGCACGTGAACTTAGTAAGATGGAGGTGACGAAGATGAGAAAATACCACCGGCAACAAGAACCAGCACCAATCACCAACGACAGGAGACATTCGACAGAGATGACTTTCTTCACTTATCTAGGAAGTGTGGTTTCAACCACATGCTGAAAGGATGAATATGTCAACGTCAGAATCAGAAAAGGTGATATACGCATTTATCAGCCTGAAATGAGTTTGACAATCAGCACTCAGCAAGCAAAAAGAACAAGATAATGATTTTCAACACAAATGTGAAGTCAGTCAATTCTGCTAGATGAGTCGAAAACTTGTCCAGCGCCTAATGAAAAGAATTTCCAACAGGTTGCAGACTTTTATCAACAGCTAGCTTCCTTCGCTGGTTCCATCCTGAAGATGAAATAGTAGACCAGGAATAATTAGCAACAGAAAACTGTGAAAACAAGCCAACCAATAGCCGACTACTCAACAAATATGTACGAGAAAATGGAGATGAATCAAACATACTTTGTGGTTGCCATTAAAATAAATCGCGCGCTGACCATCACTTGAGTGGAATCCCACTGTGAAGCGACGAGTGGGTCATCTGAGGGTGACATGGAAGTGGTTGCGTGATAAGGAGATCAGAGATTAAGGGCGATTGTGGACCCAGCTGAAGAAGACAGCACCAAATAAAAAAGTAGAGAACTATTGCTGAAGCCCTCTATTCCACTAGGAACCTAAGGCAATAATATTACCTGGTGTTTCATTCGCTTTTGAATGTTGTTTATTCTAACCTATTTCAATTTCAACTGAGCAGCTATGCGAATCACACCTGACAGTGTCATACTTTTTTCCATATTGACCCGTATTGATAGAGCATTCGACTATATACAGTATAGACACTTCAAAATGTGAGGTTTACAAATTGTACGTAATATATCTTTGTGATCTATAGCATATTTGGAAATATCCTTTGATAGGGATTTTACACATCACATAAAAGTTAGCCTAAATAAATCGAAAAATTGATTACAAAATATCTTTCGGTATCCGCTTCACAGGATTTAGTTTAGTTCGGAAAGTCAAATATATGAGAAACACAAATAACTTCTTCGATTTGAAGTTATCTATGTACTTCGTTAGCCTTTGAGCCATCGATAGCATATATTCCGTTTGAAAAATTTCACCAATGGTTAAACTATTATATTTAGAACCATTCAGACACTTTGCTTTTATTTCCATAAAGACTTCATGAAAATCGTTGAGATTCTAATCGGAATTTGATCACTGATATACTCAATATTGATTTCGATAAACATAAACAAAGTCAATATATGTATATACATATTTATGCGAAACAATCTAAATCATTTCTAAGACTCAAACGTGTGAAGCTACACATTACTTCAGGTGAGTGAATTACTTTCATGTCCTCTCTGCTTGTTTTGTTTGAATCAATTGATTCTTGAGGTTATTTGAGTATGCTTGAATAGATGGTATCGATTATAGTCTTATTTTGATCACAGATGACGGGCTTTATTTCCTTTAAGACAAGCATCAACGTCTTATTTATGCGTATCGACTAGTTCCAAAATGTGAATAATCTCGTTCTTAAGGGAAATGCATTGAGTTGTGCTAGTTTGTCATGATTACTTTCGTCTTTTCAAAATATAATTGAAGCTGTACTCAGGTTTTACAATCCACTGAAGCACATTCCTGTCAGAATTGACAATTAGGTGTAAATGACGAATTTTATGCAAGCACTGTTTCAATGTTTTGAAAAGTGTAATGTCGGAAACAATGATCATATTCATTCACTTAAGAATAATACTGTTTTCAATATTTTAAAAGTTTAACATTACCAGCCTTATGTTCGACACCTACACTCGCACATTATTGAACGGCTTTAATTCTGTCGTCACATTTAGTTATATTTACACATTTCAGTTTAATCAAGAATGGAAAGTTTCGTTGCATCTTTTGTGAGTTCAAAAATAAGGAGCCAGGAACTAAAGAAATCTTTTCCCAGATTCTATATTTCGGTAAGAATAGCAGGACTTGTTAAATAAGCTGTTTTATATTCTCAGTTAATAATCAATATGGTGCTCTTGATACTGATGACAGTGAGTTTTGTCGTCTTGTTTGTGTTTGTGTAAGGCTGTGTTAAAGAATAGAATAAAATCGTATCTTACTTTGCAGGAAAAGTATTCCAGAGTTTCTAAAGAAACATTTCTACTTGGTCTTAACAATAATGTAAGTTATCTATTGAACTTTTTTAATTTTAATTCAAATTAACTATTGTTGAAAAAGATGAGGAGTGTAATTCATTTATAAGCCATTGACTCACAAGATTTATCATTCACTTACAACTCAAAGCACCTTTTCGGCTATACAATTTTTCCACTGAACTCACCTCAACTAGTGTTAAATGAAATGAGGATGAGTATCATGTACCTTTTATGTTAGGCTTTCAGTTTTATTTTGAAATCTGTCTTCTGAAATGCTGCCTTAACAGATATCTCTGGAAAGCACACTTCTCTCGACCATCACAGACCTTGATTTCGCATAAAAATGCATGTGTTGAAATTGGTAAATACAGAAAGATAGTCTTCAACAAACTTCTTCATATCTTCACGCTGAAACCATATTCAGTACATGTGAAGGAAACAGTGTATCATTGCACTCTGTTTTCAATACAAAATTGCTACTGCACTCTGTCACAATGATCAAATTAGACTGTTGGATCTGTCTTCATATTGTATAATAATTCTGTGTCTTTGAATTTACGCGTAAATAAACCTTTGTTTTATTTCGTAGGAAGTTTGATTAAAAAACATCTTTATGGATCTTTAAGATGAAATCCTGAATTTTTTCGCCACATTTCTGAAAATCTAAATATACTAGAATTACAAATATTTTGTGTGAAATGAAATATGAAATATATGAAACCTTTGAGCCACTAATATGATATATTTCGTGAGAAAAAACCCTTTAATAGTCAGGTAAGCTGATTATTACTTTATGTTGTATGCCAACATCTTAACTGAATGTGTATCAAACTTCACAATTAATGTAGATAATCTCATGGCTTCGAAAAAAGTTATATAATATGAATTGTGATAACAATGAGACATAGAACGGAATATGATCACTAAGTATATTCAATATAGATTTCGAAAACCTTCAAAAAAGTCCAGCTATATATATGCGAATTAACGTGATTGTTTCTGATGCGTATATTTCTGAAACCAGTGTTACTTCAGGTGAGTGAGCTGCTGTCATATCCTCTCTGGTATTTATTTTTGGATTGATTGATCCTTGAGTTTACTCAAAGATGTATGGATAGATGGTGCTGCTTAAAGTTATGTTATGTTCTTCACAACTGGTGTGATTTAATCTTCTGCACCGGATATGAACAGAGCTGCTAGAATGAAGGTATTGTCGGTATCACATGTGTTTGTGATATATGGATTTCGTCTCGAATTATTTCTCTTACGAGTGACTTTTTAAATTCCAATCATGTGTTTCGAATTAGTTAGAATGGCTTTTCCCCGTTTCTTAAATCGTACCTGTTCAGCCCATCTGTTGACAGATATTCTTCAGTTTACGTGATAAGTACACTGTTCTAATGATCCAAGCAAACCTACTTTAGTCACAATTATATCGTGGACAGATTGCTTCAATTAAATAGTTCTTACCAAGTGATTACAAATCAAGACGAATCAAGCTATGAGGAAGAATTTTTTCTACTCGATTTACACAGATCTATGCACACAGTGGGTATTCCTTGAGAAACATGAATTCACTTTGTGTTGCGTGGTTGCTGTTATTGACTATGTTCTAAACTTTTCGCTTAGGATACCTTTATATGACATATTAACAACAAGTAGTATGAGATATACATCTTAACTATTTCGCTACTTCGCTCCTATAACTACTGTTTGTACAATAAAATTTATCTCACATGATGCATTCGTTACGTGTTGCTTCGTAATGTTGCATTCTCCGTTGTATACTTTCTATCCCAGTCGATTTATTCTTGACTTGAACAGTTGCGTGTTGTTTATTCTCTCGCTCGAATTATCTTGCACAAAGTCAAGCGTTTTTTCCATATTGACCCGCATTGACAGTGACGTTGTTGATATACGGCATAGACACTTCACAATGTGAGATTTGCGGATTCAGTTTATTAAATTTAAGTGTGAAATAGTATCCTATTTTACAAAAATCCTGTGATCTCGATTGTACGCGTAACAAAAATTATCGTCCTGAATTTCTTCAAAGAAATCTTCAATTTTTTGAGATCACACCAATATTTGGTTTCATTAGGAAATCCAAATATATGATGCATACAAATAAGTGGTTCGATTTGAAGTTAACTTTGTACTTTGTTAATCTTTGAGCTATCGATAGCCTATACTCGTTTGAAAAAAATTCGCCAATAATTAAAATAGCTGGCTATGATGTTGTGATGCATACCGATAATTTATTGTGTATAAAATATTCATGAATAACGTTGAGATTCTAAAGCGTATTTGATCACTTTGCATGCTCAATATTGATTTCATTTAAAGTGAACAAAGTCAAATAATATATATTTTTATATACACAAAACAACGTGAATCTTTTCAAAGACGCATACATCAGAAGCCAGGAATTACTTCAGGTGAGTGAGCTATTGCCAAGTGTTCTCTGATAGTTATGTTTGAATCAACAAATTCTTGAGTTTGCATGAATATGAATGAATAGATGGTATCGATTATAGTTTATTGTTGATCGCAGCTGACAGGCTTTATTCTTTCTAAGTCAATCAACAAAGCCTAATAAGCTGCGATTTATTGATTTCATCAATTTTCAGTAGAACTCTACAGCTAAGTATTCTACACACAGAGATATTTACACCATTCGATTTACATTGGGATATATAAGACTGATAAGTTAGAAAACTACATTGAATCAATCATGCAAAAATATAAGTCTGATTGTTTTCCATGTCATGTTCACATAGACAAGTGAAATCGGGTTTCAAAGATTGAAATTAGGTTGATAATCACTAACAGCTTATCGATATCATACAAAAGAACAATTAATCATTAGAGAAACAAGTTTAATATATCGAGAATTGCAAACAGAATAATATCGACAATGATGTTATTGGTAATAATAATGATAATGCGAAAATGAGTCAAGATAATGCTGCTGATAAAGATATATTTAAATGAATCAGGAATGAGAAGAATAAGAGGTTGAATAGAATAATGTAATAATAAGAATAAGAATAATTGTGGTTAATAAGTAAAACACATTACAATGGTTGATTAAGCGCAACTACCATCGCTTTCCCTACATACAGGCCTGGTTTATAAATTCTAATTGCCCAAACGTCAACAATTGCCTCCAACTTCCTGTATTTTGTTTGCAGGCTGACAATAGTGAGTGTATTGACAGAATCAATTTTATGTCCACAGTATATACGATCCCTTGTCACTGATCTATTTGGTACGATGAAAAACAGAATTATGTTTCAGTGATTTTTAGTCAGATGTATGAATTAAGCAAATAGCTGTCATCTAAACTCACTCTTCAGTGACTCATCATCCAGGTGACAGGTGTTCTAATTTCAAATCTCCAATCTTGTAGCAACGCGTCTTCATATGCGTCGGTGGCACACTGGTTAGGACTCTCGCCAATCATGCACATGGTCCGGGGTTTAATCCCCTGCCGACGCACACCCGATATCTATGGTCGGCCTGCAAAATTTGGGCTACCGATATCCATGCTGAAAATTCCATACTTGTACTGAAAACACGGTGTGGCATCAAGCTGTGATCAAAAATAAAAAAATATAAAGCCTCAATTATTCACATATCATATTTTAACAGATGTAAATTAACTCACTATTTTAGAAAATGCATTTAATTGTGTTAGTTTCTCATGAATACTTTCGTGTATCCAAAATGTTTTCCAAGTTTTATTCAGGTTTCACAGGTTATTAAGGTGTATTCCTCAACATCATGATAAATGTCTCTATGTCAACATTTTCAAACAAGCGGATATAACAAATTTTATCCAACCATCAATTCACAGTTTTGAGAAAAATAACATCGGAAACTTTAATCTAATTCACTAAATAATAATACTGTTTAAAATATCAAAACTTTAACCTTACCAGCCTTACGTTCGTCACCTACACTCGCACATTGCTAAAAGGTTCCCATCCTGTTGTCATCTTTATTTTCATCCACAGATTTCAATATATTCCATGATGGTAGGTTTGGTTGCATCTTGTGTCAGTCCAAAGATTAAGAGTCAGGAAACACAAAAGCCCATTTTCGCCAAATATGTTTCGGTAAGATTAGCATGATTTGATGAATAAATCATTTTATTCTTAGTTCCTAATCAATATAGCGCTTATGGTGTTGGTCATGGTCGGTATTGTCGTCTTGTTTGCTACTATGTAAGATTGGATTAAAGGGGATAATAAAATCTTATCTTAATTCGCAGGGAAAGTATATCCGAAGTTTTGATGAAACGCGTCTACCTGCTGTATATTATGATGTTAGTTATCCTTTGAATATTATTATTGATTCACTGAATTAATTATTTCTCTAATTGATGATGAGTCTAACTGATTTATAGAACATGGCCATCCTCTATTTGTCTAATTTGTTACATGCCGATTACCTTGATTAAGATGAATAAGCCCGAATAAATGAATTCACAAAATCCTCATTTCACTGGATTTCATGGAATATATTATACGATTACTTTGCTTGAAAGAACCTTTAAAAATAAGCTGGTGTTCACGCCAATATGGAAGTAATACTGTTAGGAATAAACAATACAACAACGGCTACGCCACTCAATGCGCTGTTGACACATTGATTAGGACGCTCTTCGATCATGCACATGGTCCTGATTTCGATCCACAGCCGACGTACACCTGATATCAACGGGCTATCGACATCACATGCTGAGAATTCCATACTTGCATCAAAATACTGTGTGGAATTAAGGTTTAAAAGAACGACTAATTAATTAATTAGTTATTTCGAAATATCTGAACAGATAATAAATAAGTGACTTCTCTTTTTGACTCTTTTATTTTTTACGGCTGTAGAGTAACTCATTTCTTCGTATTCCGAATGAAATATTCAACTTCACGTTTGAAGCCCTGAAATTTTGAAGCACTCGTGTTGTTTTCTAAGTGATGAGTTTGGTAGCCTCATACACAACACCCTTTTGTACCACGCTTACTACTAGCTGTTAAACTAGGCAAGGTTAAGGAGTAAGTTGATTAGGAATTGAATACCAGAACACCTTCTTGGTTGGTGAGCATTTCAAAACCGGCTCACAAAACCTACTATTTACTGATCATAGAGTAAGTTTATAGAAATCACGCACACTACTGTTGTAAGAAATGAGGACGATTTTCATACATTCTATATCATAAACATATGATTTGATTTTGAATTCTACACTGACGTATGCTGGTCATATAGTTTTTTCATGATAGGAAATCTGCCCTGAATACCAGAAATAAGGGTTTGAAATATGTATACATGCATGTAATTGAAAAATACAGGAAGATTATCATTAGCAAACTTTATCAGATCTTCAAGCTAGCACAATCAACCGTGCGTGTAAAGAAAATGGAGTTTTACCTTATTCTTTTCAAATATAATGTTTGTGATGACATAAATGTGCTCTATAACAGTGATCGAATATGACAGTGATATGAACGAGTAAAATGGAGGATTTATACTCTAAGGCATGATTCGAGTGTAGAATGTTCCATCTTCATCTTCCATGTGGGATATCGCATTACCATAATTTCTACTGGAGTTATCATATAATGATTCATTTCAATTATTTGCTGATTGGGATGAGTTCTGAATGTTTCCGAATTGATTTTAGGTCATTTGCCACCATTCCATTACTTCTGGTTGCATTAGTGAGAGAAATTCGAACAGATTTCTTCGCCCTTCATATACTACTTTGGATTATGGTAAGTATCAGTATTACGTTACCCTTTATGAAACCATCAGAATTGGCATTATTTTTTGTGTGGAAAATAAAGTGACTGCTGTGTAATTTTAAAAAATATCTATGGCGATTGTTATCCTGTGAATGAGATTGCTTCTACTGTTTCTGACACATGCCATTTTCATCTTCCAATGGAAGCCATAACAAAAACTGACACTTAATAATACGAAAGTATAAGAAGATATGTGGGGAAGAAGGAAATCATCTTCGTAGACACTTGTAAATTCGTGAACTAATAGAGGTGATACAAGCATAATAAACACTTTTCGAAATGTACCAATGACCTGAATATTGAGAAACTGGGATCAGTTTTTAACGATATCCACTTCGCTGAAGTAATTTGATAGAGAAACTTGTGTGCCACAAAAATTTGAATATTAGTTTGCATAAAATCAAGCTGAATATTTTCTGAACAGTCTCCACTGATACGACTTTCACATATGTGGTCTCATAAGACCTGCCTGCTGAACTCAGATTGTAATTTCATTCGGTTTCATTTCACTTCATCACACATTCATCAGGTTACTTAATATTTCACATTGTTATTGCGTTCTCAGAGAACAGACAGGCTGACTCAAGCATCCATTCCCAATTTACAATGGTAATTGTTATATACAATATTACAAAACTGCACAGCTTACTAAAATTTATTACTTCAGTTTAACTATTTCATTCAAAATAATATTGTGCACAACTGAGGAATGTCTCACTTGCACCATCAAACACGTAGACCGCTTGTTCATGAAACAAATAGTTATTTTCTGCATTTCGTGATGGTGACAGTAACATCGCCAACCATGAAAGGCGATGAGGGGAATGTTGCATTTGACATGTGCCTAATTCTCTTGTTACGACTTCACTTACTAGATAATAATTGCTTAATTATAACAACTAATGATTTCTTGATATAGGTTATTCTGTGCTCTGTGATCGTTGCTTCTCACTTCTCATCAATTCCGTGGAAATGTGCTTTGATAGTGTTAGCCGTGACAACAACGGTTACTGCTGGGGTCGTCTTGGTGACCATGAAACTGCCTCGAATGAGTGCAAAGAGGTTCATCATATTTGTGGCTATATTAGCAGTCCTTGCGTTTTCAGCTATTGTTCTAAGGATATGTTATTACTTGATCACTCAACCAAAAGCTGTAAGTTACATTAATTTATGTCTTTAGGATTTCCATATTATAATTATATAGTGTGATGAAATCTCCACATCATTTTAAAGTGCCCTGTTGCAAACGACTTCTCTCGTAATAACGCTAAATACAATAGACTATGAAATATCAGTCTAAGTAGCTGGTTATCCACTGAGTGCTAATGACTGGAAGAGGGTTCATTAAACAGCCTAGTAATTTTGTAAAGTATGTTGAATGACATTCATACAGCTTTTGCCAATGATACCTTCTACTGCGATTATTGCTATTTCGGTCAAGCTTATCCAGCTCCGATTGAAAACGATGCTAAATAGCTCAAATACATATGGGCGGCCTGCTTAAACCTTGGGCTACCTCAATTTTGCGTCACTTGTATTGCATCTGATTACTTGGATTCATTTTGTTTTAATTATTCAATTGTGTCCAAATCGTGTTACTTATTATTTATTTAAAATGTTCTCAACATGATGATTCACGAGTTTCCAATATCCTTAAAGTGTATTCCAATGCACCAGATGACCACTTATGTGATTGTGAGCACAAGTTGCAGGTCATTATCGAACAAGATTAATTACTTGGATGATCTATTATGTTCAAATATTTATCGTAATAGAAGTGTGATAACGCTTCAAGAAACTTGGCTACACGATTCATATGATGACAGTTTGATCTCGCTAATATGGTTTCACTAGGTACAGACAAGTCCGAAGCAGTTCAAGGAAGGAATGAGATGGTGGTATTGCTACTTTTATCAATTTGCAGTGGTCTGTTACCAACAACGTCTGCTTTAAATTCTTCAATGATAATATCAACTGTATAACTGTCAAATGTCGACCTAAACACCTATCTAAATACAAATTCATTTATATTACAAATATTTATATCACACCTTGTTGTTGCACTTCAGAATTACCTAGGTTTGCTGATGAATTCACTATTTTCGCTGCCGCCTCTTTTGGTAACTCCCTGTCCATAGTGACAGGTGGTTTTAATTCATGTGACTGCAGCTTTCTTACAGTGATAGGTCATGAAAATGTCATTAACTTTCCCAACAAACTGGATACTTCTCTTGACCTTGTATTTATAAATAACTCCGGAATATACGAAGCTCGAGTAAGAGCCCCACTGTTTAACTCCAATCATTGTTTCTACGGGTTTACCAAAAATTTATGGAAAGTTACACGAGAGAACTTTTTCACACCTTTCCAAGAAAATTGTACATGGATGTTACTCCAAGGAAAATTTTCAGTATCTTAGGAGCATCCTCAAAGATACAAGTTGGGGCTTGTTTAAGGAAGACTCTCTGATGACATTATCTCTAATATTACATGTTACCTCAAATTTTGCCTTGAAACCTGTTGTCCCAGAGAAACACTATATCAGATTTGACCGTATCTCCTCCCCTCATCTTAAAAATCTTCGCAAGCAAAACTATATGTTATATAAAATGAAGGATAACATTGACATGAAAAGAATTAACATCATAATTAAGTCTGAAATGCACAGATAGAATTCAATTTAGAACCAGAAGTTAATATCCTGTAAAAATGCCTCTAAAATACGGAAATCCTTCAAAGAAATTACTGGTGGTAGGTAGATGGACATTATTCCTTATTCCGTTGATGTGTGTGCACTAAACAAGTCTTTCATACATTCTCCCACAAATACCAAACTTTCTAGTGTTACAAGTGTTAATGAAACCTACTTCCCTGGATTTACAACAAATGATGTTCTAAATTGCCTCCAGTCACTGAAACCTACGTCCAGATGGTTCGCCTAGCCTTATTCTTAAAAGATATGCAGATATCCTGTGTAAACCTCTCATGGACATTTTTAATGAATGTTGTTCCAGAAATGTCGTTCCAGCTTTTTAAAGGACATTTAAATTCTACCTATAACTAAGTTATCTACTGGAACTTGTTTTAAATTAAGACCTATTCCTATTACCTCTCCTTTTCTAAGCACTATGGAAGATTTGGTCTTACTTAATCTTCAACTTTCACTTAAAGCCTTTAAAATTCTCAGACAATTCACCTAAAAACACAGTAGAAGTACTGTAGATGCAGCTGCAGTCTTGTATCATAACATTGTCTCCAGCTTAAACAAGTAGGCTAAATTTGTTCGCTGTACTTTCCTAGATTACACCTCTGCTTTCGACTCAGTACCTGGGAACATTTAGTTTAACAAGCTTGCTGAAACTCAGACTGATCGCTGACTGGTCAAATGGCTGCATTCTTATTTCTCAGGAAGAAGGTAGTACAGTGAACGTCAGGGGAAGTCGTCCATTCCATTGCTTACTGACTCTGCTGTCTCTCAAGGCTCCGTCATTTCTCCGCTGCCGTTTTCTTTCTTTTGAGTGACTTGACTCACTCTGATAAAATGAACTTTGTTAAGTATGTGGACGATATAATTGTTTCAATGTCTGTTAACTCCCAGATAAACTGTACTAAGATGAACAGCTTTCTATCAAAAATTAGCAAATTTTATTTGTCTAATGATCTTAAACTAAATTCTTCCAAATGCCAGACTGTTAATTTCAGTTTTCCATGTGAAAAAAGTCAAATGAAGTTGTTGGTTCCTATGGCCGTTGCAAAATTGATGATATTGATGTAGAAATCAGGTTTGAAGTTAAGTGTCCATGATCAATTCTTTCTTCTGAGCCATCCTGGTCTTTCCCTGTCTTAGCGATTTCTCAAAGAATATTTCTTCTGACGTTTTACATTAGGAAGTTAAGGCACTCAGGCATAACTCAACTCCTGCTCCTCTTACAGTTTGTCAACTCGTGCATCTTGCCTATTCTTCTAGTGGAATCCCATCAAGTCATATCATTGACATCGTTATTGATAGGCACTTGATTTCATGCAACAAATTTGCTGAAGGAATTTTTTCAGACTGTGAGCATCCACCGCAGCACCCGCAGCTCCAACCTTGTGTCTCTTCAGGAGACTTTATGCACTTACGCCTAAGTATAAAAATGCCACCATACCATATTTGATCCGTAATTTATGTGGTGAAAATAGTGTCAGGCACGAACTTACTTATTTTCTTTGCACTACAAATAAACCATCTCCTCCACCTTTACTGCATCAACCTTTGTTGTTATTGTATTTCTTATATATATATATAATCCTCTCATTTTTTTGTTTTTATTTGTTTATTTTTTCATGCGTGTGATCATCATTTTAGCTGTGTTATAGCTGTTAGCATTGTATCTCTCCTCATCATACTATTTCAGCAGAACAATAGATTCAATACTCTATAACACGCTAAAATTTTCAAGCAGAATCGACAATACCGTTTGAAAGAAACTTACTGTTATTATTATATTCATTATTCTCATTTCGTACTTCGAATATTTTTCACTTTATACCGTAAATATGGACAAAGTCCTCTGGTTAATTTTGTTGTAATTTTAAATTTTATTTATATTTCGAGTAAATCAGATGCAATATTGTGACAAATGCTGAGAATTCCATCCTGTATGATAAGCTCTGTTTTTGAAATAAAGTAGATTATTAATATATTAATTTGACGTCACTGTGTTGAGAAGAGGATATTTTGAGGAATGTTTTAATTGTTGTCAATGTTTACATGTCAGCAGTGTTTACGTCGGTATATTTGCTGGTATAATAATTTACATGCAGCAACCAATCTTGTGTTTATCTTTGTGAATATAATACCCTCTTTTTGCATTTCTTAGATGTCGATACTCTGCGCAGTGCTATCAGTTCCAGTCGCGTTATTTATACTCTCCGTACGTTTTTCACTGATTCAGTGTATTCACTACAATGCAGTTTTGCCGTTAAATTGCTCATAGCACATCAGGTGCGGGGTATCACTAGTATGCAGCGTAAATCAGCCGTTATACGTTCCTATTAAGTAAATTTGCAATTTATTACATAGTGCCACCTGAGAGTCGAATAAAACTGTAAGTGATGTTAACCCTCAGTCAGAGCAATGCTTGAAATACTATGAAATCTATAACCTGAATTATGATGGAAGTCAATCAGACAGTATCAAACTTTCTGTAAAATATTATCACTTAGCTTAACACCCTTTTATAATTTTCCTGAATGCTGTAAGTATAAAAGCTAATTAGATTTGTTTATTAGAAAATGTCAGCCAGTCACTGTCAATTTCATTTGAAATACATCTGATGGAGAATATAGACGTTTGATAATCCCATGTGAAACTGTTGGATTGCGACGGATATGCATCCTTCAGAAACTAGCCATTCAGCCAAATCGATTGCTTAAGGATGACTAATGATTTCAACATACACACACGTTTCCCCAACCATGAAGACAGGTGATGATATATTCCACCCAGAAGTCTGAAACAAAAACCCCATGCGAAATCTTACCATGACAACGACCACAACAAAGTATGCATGTTTATTTTGAGCGGCCATCCGTCAGAGTGGCTTTAATATAGCGAGTGTTGCAAACATAATGTTCTAGAACACCTGTCAAATAAGATAAATAAAAAAGATCACACTAAGTAAGTAGTCTGTAACTGTCCCTCAAAACGAAGTACAGGCTGTTATCAGAAGCAAATATTTTCAGAAATATGCAACAAAAATGAATTACTCGAAAAATGACTCCATTTTAACGACAGTTTCTGTTAAGTGCTGACGTTAGTCTAACAGAGATCATATCAAGCATAACATGGAAACTGATAGTGAATTTCTGAATAACTCAACAGTAGTTGAGCCGCGTAGACTTCACCTTATTTTACTGACACTGCGATCATAAACGTTACCAGTTTTTCTGGCACAGTGGTTAGGACTCTCGCCCACCATGCACATGGTCCGGGGTTCGATCCCCTGCCGACGCACACCCGATATCTTTGGTCGGCCTGTAAAATTTGGGCTACCGATATCAATGCTGAAAATTCCATACTTTTACTGAAAATACGGTGTGGCATCAAGCTGTAATCAAAATATAAAAACACAAATAAATGGAATTCGAGTTTTACGTAAAAATTTATGCTTATATAAAGCAGTCATTTGTGTCTGAATTCATTTTGCTTTTTTACACTTTAGGTGATGTTTATTGTTGTCAATGTCCGAAAGTGGATAAAGTGGTGGTTTACGCCCAACACCATAGAGTTTATTCTTGCCTTCGTCATTTGGTGTCACATGATAAGCTTATTCGCACAAATTTATTCCACCCTAACATTCTGTGCAGACTAATTTAAGGCATATGAATAAACAAAAACTTATTTTTCCAATGGCTGTGGAATTATTTTCGTTGAGTATGCATCATCATTTTGTTAATGTGACGAAATTTTCATTTATTCATAACTAAGTTATCTTTTGATTCCACTTTTGTACACTGAATTACGTAATTTTCGTAGACATTAAATGCACAAATATAAACGAAATTATCAGCGGTGAATCTGAACCCATGTTTGTGTGCTAAAATGATGCATATTTCAAAATGTCTTCTGTTGATACAACCAAAATGTAAATACCAATTTCTAATTCTCAGCAAAACTAAAGGCCTGTGAGTTTGTAAAGATGCTTCAATGGAAAACTTGTGTAAGATTTTGAATACATACCTTGAGAAGTATCATTCAAATTACAGTCATGTATGTTGAGAAAAACTTAATGATCTCAGTCGATCAGCATTTTCAATAAACTAAGCTGGACAGTGAGGTGTGTTGCGTATAGGAGTGGCATGTGTATATTAGTGATACTATGTGTTGTCTTGTGTATAAAATTGGTTTCAGTTACTGATGAAGTGTGTACACTTAGAATGATTAAACAATTTTCAACAACTGATTCAAGTAACTCTTAATTCCACAGATGATGTAGACAGTCCGTAGTTCAGATGGACTGTACTATAAACAGAACAGTTTAGCACGGAGGATCCTTTAATCATCCAGAATCTTAAATGGTCCAAGTTGTGGTGAAAATACACCACGTGGAATGACTCATTCTCAGTCGTTAGTGTTATGTCAGTCAAAGAATGTTTTCAGCGGAGTAACTGTGAGGAAATTTAGCGTGATGTCACCTGGAGTGAGATTCAGTGATAGTGTGGTGGTATGATACAGACAATATGTCTCAATGGAATAGTACTCTCACATATTATCACAGTTCAATTAAGCATCAGCAACAGAACACGATTTATCTATTTGAACATTTTGTTTTTTGCTAGAGTAAGAATATTATTAGCACAATTCAATAATGAGTTAGCAACAGAACGCTATGTGTGCAACTGAACATTCTATTTCATGTCGTTCAATATAAGCCAAAATCACGCGCTCAGTGATTGGTGAGAGAATATAAACCAACCGTTTACTATGAAGTGAATGAGTGGGTAGTTTAGAAGGCAGGATGATTGAGCGAGTAACTGTTTACTTTTAAATCAGACCCTCATCTGTTTGATTAAATACATACTACCTCTTCAAAAAAATACAAACAGTTCTACCAATCTAGTGGCAACATGCTTTTTAACAACAATTAGCCAGTATCAGCATTTGAAGGGAGTGATAATTAACGAAGGAAGTGAATGCAAACAATACAAGTTGAGAAATGGTTACTACGACTGAATTATATAGTGCATAATTTCGAGAAAAATGAATGAATAATCGAGTGATCAAGTAAGTCGCATGATAGATAATTAAGGAAACGTAGAGTAGTTTTGAAAATGGTTTAACAATAAAAATATTAGAACGAGAGATGAAGATCTAAGTGAAAGTAAATATTTCTTCGCTCAATCATTTTGCCTTCTAAATGTCTAAATTTGAATGGAGTGCTCGGAGTATTCCAGTGATGACATGAAGATAAGCTCAGTGTATCGAAAAATGCCAAATTTTCGTCTCCCATCAATGCTTACACTTAAGAGCTGACTTCTGAAACACATAAAGGCGTCCATGTGTTCTGCAGCCAACTAACCACTGGTTAATTGTAACCTTACATGAGTTGCTTATAGTGTTATACTATCAAAACTGTCATTAGTGAATTTGTGAGATCATTGACTTTCGAATCCAGAGAAACTTAACTGGAAAATGGCAGATTGATTTCGACAAATTCGTAGAAGAATTCGTTGACGGTTGACGAGTATTAACAATTACATTTTATTTTACAGTTGGTGATCTAACATTCTCCGTTCATTACTTTCGAAAGCGTAGATTCCAATGAGTAGTGTCTGAGTTCGCAAGCCTCTTTAAACTCTAGGGCTGAATGTGGATTTCAGCTGACCTATGTTACTGGGAAATTGTGCAGAACACATAGTCCTGAGCAAGTAAACTGTAAAGTTTCATTCATTCTTAAAGGAGCCTGCTGAGTGATGGTCAACAAATAGCTTGTGTATGTGGAATCAAAAGCTAATTAAAATAAATTATAATCACACCACTGTTTGAATGAAATCCAACTCTAATTGCACAGATCTGCCTCTGCAGCGTTACTATCTCCTAATGCGTTTCATCAACTGAAACAAACTATGACGAAGGTTTGATTGTGCTAACCACAGTGATAATTGGTTGCTGAAGGATGGAGAAACTTACCAAAGCGATGATATGGTGTTAATATATGGCCTATAACCTCGCCTAAATTACTAGCTCGGTAGATTTCCACGAATTTATTAGCCCGTAGAAAGAAGAAGGTGAGGGTGTTGGTTTAGCATCACTATACTAGAAAAGCAATCAGAGTGATGCGGAAACCTCAGATAATATACAAATATTAAAAAATTATAACAAATAAGCTTCTCCGGACCCAGAGAAATGAAATGAAGTGAGCTGATGAAAGATTGCGAGAAGCCAGTTAGCCGGTGTGTCTTCTTTCGAAGAAAGCAAACACAAGGATCGAGGATGATTGATGTTCTTGCGATGGAGGACAGTGCGAAGGCTTCCAGAATTGATAAATAAGTGAGGACATAGGGCATAGGAATGCTGATAATCAGTGAGAGCAGGTAGAATGAATGTCTACTATTTAAACCGTTACGTCGATAGTCAAATGTTTGGTTTGGTCATCCAGAGGTCAACCAGGAGTACACTGAGGGAGCGAGTGGCTATCCTGATGTCAGCAACAGCAGAAAAAGAAAATAAAACTCATGCTCCTAAAAAAGAATACGCTGGCTGACTAGACTAGTGAATATCTACTTCACAAAATATATTCCGTGACAACAAACTCACTTGTAGTTGTCACCCAGAATATTATGAAGGAAACAGCAAAGTTGCAATGCAGAAGAACAAATCAGAATAAAAGTTCAATTAATACATGAAATCGTGGAATAACCCTAAGAGATGCAGTTTTATGATACTCTGGAAGAGTATCTCTTGAGTTGCACAGTAAATTTCAGAATAAAACTGACTCTCTTATTGCGGGTATCGCCTAGCTCAGAATCTCACAGAGTGACAAGGACTTGAAGACCCATTTGAAAACTATAAGCAACGCATGGTTTCTTAGACTATGCTATAGCTGGTGCTATTCAAATTAAACGTCGATATCAAAAATAGAAAATACCACTGGAAACAAAAATATATGGGATTCACATGGAAAGTATTCACACTGATTACAACTGAGACTACTCTACATTTGACATAGCGTCATCCTAGCATAAAGAACTCATGGAATCAACTACCTAATTGAGAAAATTTAATATGTTCTTGAATCCTGAGAGAAAGAAAATCACTAAGATCATCCACATCATCATTAAGAGTCTGTTTGTGTAGTAGTGTAGATTTCAGACTTTCAAATCCAGCAAACAGGTTTGAGAGTACTATTTTCACATGAAAAAATGCTATTTCCATTGGACGCTGTCCCCTTAGAAAATAATGATTATATTTTTCAAAGCAATTTGATCTTCAGTGCTGAAGATATTTTAGGCAATAATTCCATTCACTGAGCGCTAAATTGTCACTTACCGACTTGAGCTACTAATCATTTTTAAGTAGTGAAATTGTGCTTTTCAGAAATAAAAGTCATATTTGAGTGTCTGGTGCGATATGGCAGAACTGGTTGATATGAGTGAAGTGCAAAGCTTAGATTTCGGGAATCTATTCGTCTGAAATTCATTGTACAGAAATAAAAATTTATGAATATATATACATGTATATATATGAATATTAAAAGTGTAGCTGAAAATCATGAAACCTTTTTAATTCTGTGAACAAATGAAATACTTCGTGCCATGGTTAATTAACATTTATCCACTGACTAAATGTAAATTCAGTAAGATACAAATATAAGTAGTGTCATCAAAATCGCCGTTGACATCTTTTTGAGATCATTAATTTGTGTGAACTCACAAATGGGGGAAAGTCAAATCTTTTGAGGAAATCCCAACAGAAAGAATATGACTCTACCTGAAAATTGTGATACATATTAGCAGTACATCTCAGACAGTCTTGTCACGTATCTGCGTCTTCATTCAGTGTCAAGGAGGATGAAAACAGACAAGAAATGGAGCTAGATATGAGTAAAGTAAAACACCAACAAAAACAAAAGATAATCTAAAAGAGGCTAATAACTGGTATTCTGGTTTTGTCTAAGTTAAATATCAGTTAAAATATCAATGCCGTCCTGTACAGCAGTGAAACATGCCAACACGAATACTACTCTTTGGACAACATGCAGTCTGAAACTCTCAAGCGTAATGATGAAGAATTACAGTATGGAAAATCGCAAACAGTCATTGTTTTCGAGAGTTTCAATTTTTGAAATGGAATTTTATGGAGATAACTAGCTTATTCTCTCCAATTTCCTGAAATGTATCGGTCAAGCATTGAAAATTTGGTGTTGCTGCGTAAGATGTAATGTGAAATGAACTTCATCAAGATGAAAACAGCTACATATTTGTGGAGGCACGATTAATTTAGTTGTTTTCACCAGAATCGAGACTGTATTATGTCATTGATGAATGTAATTATGCACGTTGTGAGACGGATTCATGCATAAATACCGTCTATCTACTGAATCACACCATCATGATATCTACTTGCAATTACTTCGAATGTTTACAACCACTGTGTCATCCAACAGATAGTTTTATCATCATAATATATAAACGCTTCTGTGGGGTTCAGAAGACACTTATAACATGTACTGATTAATGCTAAATAAACAGTCTATCATAGATATACTGTGATTATTGTTATATCAATGCATGAACTCTTCACTCATTCTAGTCTTCATATGTTCATTCAAGTGAGGGAGAGTGAGTATTCATTTCTGAAAACAGTTGTTGATTCAGTATGGAATTCACGAGAAAGAAACAATATTCCCATCACTGAGTAACAATAAAGCAGTGTGATCAGATAATCTTCACAGAAATATAAATTTGTTTCTCATGACAAGAACACTGTCTAACTAGAAGAAAGCCTAAAAAGGGTATGATGAAGTGAGCTTCAATCAGTGAGAACATTCAGTGACCACTCTGCAGTCAACTAAATTCTGTCTAATGGTTACATCTTCACCGTTCTGAGATAACCAGCTTAAATTAAGTAATATGTTCATTAAATTTGCTTCAAATTAAACGATTCGAACCGCGATCTTCAATTCAACAAGAAGTAGACGTGTTCGATTAGATTTTTCAATATATCCTCCATGTGATAGCATGGCTAATTTCATTTCAGTTATTCAGCATAATTTGGATTATGTAGAGCCCTTGATTAATAATAGAATCCATAATGTTAAAATTCGTTACAGTTATTCGGCTGATAATATTCCTCAACTGGTATAACTCAGCTGACAGAGGATATTTTCAGCATAACTTGCATTATATAGAACTCTAGATGAATGATAAAAATCATACTGCTAAGCTACACAGTTATGAGAACTGTCCACCTGAGCTACAGATCTTCTATACCATATCTCTGATTATGCATAATTTCACACGCCATCCAGCATTTGTGCTTACTGAGAGAAAGATGTGCTGGCCGCACTAGATTTCCCTTCACTCAGAAGCTGGCAACAATTTCATCAGTCTACATGCATGATCCATTTCCTTCAGTGAAACCACTTTTTATATGTAAGACAATAGAAAATGATGTCAAAGGTAACAGTTTTCTCATGTGCAATTCAGTCATATCTTTGCTATTTGACATGTAATCAATATCATCTGGTAATTATTTAGTATATGTTGGACAGATTTCTGAATGGCTTGGTAACATTTTCACGTGTTTACGAGGAACAAGCCATGTTTTAGTGTTTCTTTTACAGGCAGCATATCTCATGGTCAGGATTGATTCTCCGAATATGCTAATCTGTTGGAAAATCAATTATTCTTGTTACTGGATGACGTTTCTTGCATAAATCATATCAAATTAGTCACGGAGTTTCGCAATGTGTCTCATCTATATTTTCTGACTTTCTCTCGTTCGCACTTCCTGTTTTTGTTTGTTGCCACTTTCCTAATCTCCAGTACATGCGTTGCGTCAGCCACATTGCACATGTGCCATGTTGAATCGATAAACAAAGATTTAATTCTCTCTCTACCTAACTATAATCTTTTTCAATACTCTCACCGTGTCCCACCCTATTTCCTGATTACATGTAAATGACTGCAATATAATGGCTGAGCTTTTTTCTGAATTATTTAATTTAGCAGAGTCAGCTATTCTTGGTCTAGCTGACTCTGATGTTGCGATAAACTAGTTGACCCTGACCTAGTAGTTTGACCCAAGAAATTGACCTCGCAGTCATTTTATGGTATTAAAAAAATTGTTTTACTTTTATTAGTTAGATCTGTTGTGTGCTTAAGCCGACAAAGTTTATCTCTGGGAGAGTTGGTTAGTTGGTTCACATATCTTCCATATTTTAGCCTCATCAATTATCTTACATAAGGCTACTGACGTTCCTTCTTTATACGACAGTGCTACATAGACTTTGGAGTCTATATTATTGTCGTCATTTGTGTTGCTAGTCTTAGTTTCTCTGTGATTCTTCATATATATTTTTGAGTCACTTCTGCTGTGCAGTTATTCACTAGTAACATAACCTTCATTCGCGTGATTTCATAATTAAAAACTTCTGCCAACGGTCTAACTAGGGAGTCAGAAATACATTTTATCACAATGCTCAGGTTCTACATTCACAATAATAACACCGAACGGAAATACGAATGAACATCTAATGCTTTGAATGCATAGTTCCGCACAGTTTTAGCAAGAAATCATCTTCATTATTTGGCAGGGCATTTGCTGTACTGTGGAATCAGTGTTGGCACTCTTATTTTGATTGCATTTTTCAAATTAATTTTCTGGCACACATCATTTTAGTATGCAGACGTTTGGAAAACAGTCAGAAATAGATGTAGATTTGTCACCGATTTGTTTTTTATGCAATTACTTTTAATGGAGTTTCCGTATTTCCAAAACATAGAAGACGTGAACACAGGTGAAACGAATGATATACTTTGCTATGGATTAGTGGATAAAAAAATAATAAAATGGTGATTCAAGTTCAGTCAAAATAATCCGACTATCATCCCACAAATAACTGTTTACTGCCTTCTGTTACACAAAATTGAAGTTCACATGATGCTATGCCCGTATATATTTGTGTAAATAGGTGCAGCATTAGAAACGAAATAAGGAAGGAAAGAATGAATTCTGAGTTGTTAGGCCGAAACAACTACGTCATCCACTTTCGCCTATTGACACAAACCAACATCATCTAAGTTAGAAAGAAATAAAACGTTGTAAGTGATAGAAGATTGCTTTTCATTACCACATATTTTGGAAAAATTCACATTCCATAGTAGAAATACTGTTTAATGTTATTATGGTAGAATTCCAATCAGATATGTATTTTATAAGAGACAGTCTATGCGTCTCAATTACTTAGTAGACACTTTACAAATTCGAAATCAAACTCATATTTTGAAGAAGCGGTTATCACAGACCAAATTTAGAGTAGAATGTTCCCCTGAATAATTCACACTTTTCGCATGCATTTAGGAATGTATGCACCTGACTACAATATGCTTGTCAGTTTGACAGATTATCACATTTTTGTCAGTTAGTGATGCTTCTTCTCATTTAAACTGTTGGATTTGTCAAATAATGTATAATTACATTTCAGTGGTTTACACACAATGATAAGTTTTGTTTTTGGCAATTTTGCAAGAAATATTACCAGTAACAAAACAATAACAATAACTTAAATTTGTTCATTGTTTCCGACATTTTATTTTTTGAGAAATGAATAATGACAGTTGAATAAAATTTGCTTTACATGCTTGCTTGTGGATTTTCATAGGGAGATAGTTTTTTATGTGGACGAATATGCCTCAATAAGTTTTAAAATCTGAACTAAAATCTTATTACATTTTGGCTACACTACAGTGATAGTGACAGACTACCAAAACTAAATGCAATTTCTAAAATGGTGACTTTCTTTGCATATGGTTAAATGTACAGTGTGAGTTTATGTAAAGAGTTAAACAATGTGGATTAAATGTGAATACTAGGCGTCTCCATATTAAGGCCCTCAAAAGTCAACTTGCATGGTATGCAACCACTACAGGTGTCCAATTCTATCAGAAAATATAATACGAACGGTGTCAACAAACTAGTGGTTCAACAATCGGATTAAGAGGTGTCATCGGTCTTTAGGCTTACATCTGTGTATATCAATTTGAGTGTATTTGTAGAATCAAATTCTTGTGTCGTACGCAAAGGTGACTGTCTGCTCGGATGATGTTGGAGTTTCCATAGTGGTAGAAACAGGCGAATTCAAACTACCAAAGAGGTCAGTAATAAGTCATCTCGTAGAATACGCACAAGAAAGGTATTCCATCAAGTCACTCACTGTTGTAAGACAATAAACAACAAACACGGAGATGATGTTATTGTGCAGGCTTTGGCGATTGGAGTTTGTAAATCGGGCCTCTGTGTACAGAAGGCAATACTGGTCACTATCAATCTACCACAGTAATGTGTCTTACTTACTAACTGTTATTTTTATCAACAATATTTCTTTATTCTACCTCTTTTCATTATTGCTCATTCCTTTTTAACTATCTTTTATAAGTAGCATAATCTGAACTCATTTTAAACTTATTAGTATTATCACTAGTATTATTATGAGTATGTAATTCTTGATACATTCGATTTTTTTTATTCTCTGATGGCTAATTGTTCATTTATGCGATGTAGCTTAGCCATAAATCATAATTACCTTAATATTAGCGTCTCAAACTCCATTCTCCTTATCTACGTCAACCTGACCTGAAAAAATATTCACACCGATATTTTTGCATGCTTTTCTCAGTGTAGTTTATTCGCTTAACAGTCATTTTACCCTCAAATTTAATTTTACTAGTGTGAACATCTCTGTGTGTAGAGTATCCAACTGAACAGTTCTACCAATTTTTGATGAATTCATAAAATCTCGCTTTATTGAACTTCGCTGCTTGTCTTAAATGGAATAAAGCGTCATCAGCTGTGATCAACATCAGACTATAATGGATACCATCTATTCATTCATATATAGATAAACTCAGGAATAAATCAATCCATTTACAACCACCAGATTAGATGAAGCAATAACTCACTCAACTTAAGTGATTTCACACTTCAGATGTATATACCTTAGAAAAATTCACGTAGTCTTGCGTATATATATATATATATATTTGACTTCGTGTATGGTTATCGAATTCGGCATTGAGTATACTAAGAGATCAAATTCCGTTCTGTCTCAGATTGTTTTTATTATTTATGAAATCTTCAAATATATACAAGTAATATGTCGCCTTTCGAAACACCGTCGTAATGAGCTAACTGATAAATTAACAGATTTTTTTCAAATTGAATATACGTCTTTAATAAGGCAAAGGTCTTTGAAGGAGAATGATAATTTCGAATGAAACAAATTATTTGTGTTTTGACATCACTTGACTTTGCTAAGAAATCTAAATACTAAGATGTGAAGTCTGTCAATTTCTTCCCAGAGATCTGAAACGATAATTTGTTGTTAAACTTTCTATTGAATGAAATCATAGTCTTATTTATGTTTGAAATCCAAATCACAGGATTTTTATTAAATACAGTACTATGTTACACATAAAATGAACAGATGGAATTTACAAATAACACATTGTGAAGTGTCTGTGCAGTATTACATCATCTGTGTAATTAAGTTGGACTTTGCAAGTTCCCTAGTGTTTCCTATTACTGAAAGAAAGCTGTTTTGTTGACCTATTCATCACCTGAGTCAGTCGATGGCAATTGTTTCATCATCCTGCACTTACGCTCTTCATCAGTAGTTGAAACCAATTTCATAAACAAGACAACACATATTATTACTTAAATAAACATACATCTCCCATACGCAACACCCCTTACTGTCCAGCTTAGTTTATTGAAAATGCTGATCGACTGAGATCCTCAATGTTTTTCTTAACATACTAGACTGTATTTCGAATGTACTTTTCAACGTATGAATTCAAATTGGCGCACATTTTTACCATGAATTCATCTTCACAAACTGACAGAGCGTTTGCTGTGCTAAGCATTTAACTTTTGATTGTATCTTCAGAAGACATTTTGAAATATGCATCATTTAAGCAGACAAACATCTGAAAAACAATCATAAATAGGTGCATATTTGTCGCTGATAATTTCGTTTATACTTGTGCAATTAGTGTTTACAAAAATTACTTTGTTCACTAGTATAAAAAAGACGTAAACACAGGTGAAATCGCAAGCAGACTTCCATTTGAATAATTGGAAATTTGGGCACAATAATAAAATGATGATGCATGCTCAACGAATATAACTGGGCAACCAATCCACAAATAAGTGTTATTTTAACGTGTTACAAAATCCGGCCACACATGATGTTAGGCTGGAATAAATTTGTGCGAATAAACTTATCATGTGACACCAAATGACGAAGGCAAGAATAAAACCCATGGAGTTGGGCGGAAACAACCACATTATCAACCTTCGGATATTGACAAAAATAAACATCACCTAAAGTGTGAAGAAGCAAAAGAAATTCAGACACAAATGAATATTCTTTTCAATAAATTCTCTTCAGGTTCTTACAATTATAATAATAACAGTTATAACCACTACTATTGTGATTACTCTGTTTGCTATTCTTGCTAGATTCTCTAGTGACTAGGTGATGTAGATGAAGCGCAATGCAATTTATCTTAATTCTGATCTCTCATACTCTCTCTGTGCCCTTATCTATTTGAACATGACCTGGGAAGCATTTGCACCTGTTTGTCTGCATGACTAATTCAATGTAGTTTTTTTACCAATCAGTTTTATATACTCCGATGTAATTTCAAAAGTATATATATCCGTGTATGTGAAGTATTCAGCTGATGATTTCAAGCGAAATTTGATGAATTCATGAAATCCTGCTTTATTAAACTTTATTGCTTGTCTTAAGCAATCAATTCAGTTGAATGGCTAGTTTTCGAAAGATCCTTCTTCATCGCCATCCAACAGTTTCACTTGAGATTATCAAACGTCTTTATTCTCCATCAGATGTATGTTACATGTATTCGTAATAGAAATCATGTTGAAATTTACCAATTAGCGTATTTTTACACCGTCTACGAACAGTAGGAATCAGGAGAATTGAGGATCACAGTCAAAAGAAAATTTCATTGATTGATGTAAATTTTTTAATAATCAAAATCTAATTTGCTCTTTTAGTCACAACATTCAGGAAAATCATAAAGGTGTGTTAAGCTTAGTTATAAAGTTTCACAGAACGTTTCAAGCTCTTTGATTGACTTTCATCATAATTAGGTTTTAGATTCCATAGAATTTCCAGCATTGCTCTGACCGAGGGTTTAACATCACTTACAGTTTTAATCGACTGTCAGTTGCCACTTTGTATGAAAGAGGAAATCTATTTAATAGGAACATATAACGACTCATTTACACTGTATAATAGGGATTTCACGCACCTGATGTGCTGTGAGCAATTAAACGGCAAAAATTAGATTGTGGTGATTACAAGTGCAGTGATTAAATGGAAAACTTACGGAGAGTATGAATAACGCGACTGGAACTGCTAGCAGTATGCAGAATATCGAACTCTAAGAAATGCAGAAAGAAGGTAGCATGTAAATTATCATACCAGCCAATATACCGAAGTAAACACTGGTGGCATGTAAACATTGATAATAATTATAACACACTAAAATGTCTTCCGTTGAACACAGTGTCGTGAAATCAAAATGTATCTGAACTATTTAGCATCGTTTTGAATCGGAGCTGGATAAGTTTGACCAAAAAAGGAGTAATGACAGTAGAAGGTAGAAATGCCGAAAGATGCATGAATAACACTCAACATACTTTACAAATATTACTAGGCTGTTTCATGAATCCTCTTTGAATCATTGTCACTCAGTGGATAACCCGCTACTTAGAGTGAGAACAACGTTCCAATGATGAGTGTGGCATCTATCAAATTTCAGTGGTGAGGTGAAAATTTCTCACGAAACGAATCCTTCAAAATTCAAACATGTGCTGAAGAAATCGGATGTTAGTAAAGTAAACAGCTCATGTGTCTGATTTATTTTGCTCAGCTGATATTTCATTGTCAATTGCACTTAGCGTTATTACTAGAGAAATCATAAGCAACAAGGCATTTTAAAATGACGTTGAGATATTATCGCATTTCATAATTATGATACATAAATTTATGTAACTTACCTTTGTTATTTTAGTGATCAACTTATAACAGATCCTTAAAACAAGAGCTGAAACCCCAAGAGCGTTTGATATTGACAAAAATACGATGAACCCCTTTTCACTCAATGGAGGCGGTGTCATGGCCATCAAGACCACACCAACTGTAACCGTAATTGTCACGGCTAACGCTGTCAAAGCACATTTCCACTCGACTGGTGAAAACACAGCAGCAAAGATCAAAGACCATAATATAACCTGTATCAAGAAAACAATAGCAGTGATAATTTAGTGATTATTATCTGATATGTGAAGACGTAGTAAGAAAATTAGGCACATGTCGAATGCAACATTCAACTCATTACTTTTGATGGTTGGCGATGTTACTGTCCTAATCACGAAACAGAAATGATAGAGAAGATTTGTAGCTCAGGTGGATGAATTTGATGTGGTTGTGTCCTTTGAGCTGGATAGTTGATTTGCGAAGCTTTCATCACCCTACTGGGTGACATCTTCAGCGCGTACTTCAATTCGAAGTGAGCTTTCATATTTCTCCACGAGTTTATTAATCATCTCTCCTGGCGACCTTGGACGTGATCGATTGTTTTTGTTTGTTCTCACACCTTCTTGGTTGCTTGTATTGTCACTCATTGTTTCTTTGACTTGAACATTGACCCTTTGTGTGTGACGTTTCTTTCTTATCGGTTGATAAATGTCATGAATTTCATCAAACCAAAAGCCCCAAAGGAAAGCACAAAGAAAATCACCTTACCATATATAAAGGATATCTCAGAAATCACTACAACACTCTTCAAACCTTTAGGAATTGACGTCGTACACAAACCAGCAAAGTCACTTCACTCAATTCTATATCAAGCAAAAGACTCAACAGCGAAGGAAGATAGAACCAACATTATCTACAAGATAAATTGTAACAACTGCGAAAAACACTACATTGGCCAAAGTGGACGTCCCCTTCGTTTTCGTATCCACGAACATAAGCTAGCCATCAAAAGACCTGACATCCATTCCCTCATATCACTATATACAGACAACCACGGGCATCAATTCGAGTGGGACAACGTTCAAAGATTAGACAGAGGAAACAGGGAAAATGCTAAAGAATTTTTAGAAGCTTGGCATTCGAGTGAATCATCAATAAATAGACACATCGAGATAGACAAAATTTATCAACCGATAAGAAAGAAACGTCACACACAAAGGGTCAATGTTCAAGCCAAAGAAACAATGAGTGACAACACAAGCAACCAAGAAGGTGTGAGAACAAACAAAAACAATCGATCACGTCCAAGGTCGCCAGGAGAGATGATTAATAAACTCGTGGAGAAATATGAAAGCTCACTTCGAATTGAAGTACGCGCTGAAGATGTCACCCAGTAGGGTGATGAAAGCTTCGCAAATCAACTATCCAGCTCAGAGAACACAACCACATCATTATCACGAAATGCAGAAAATAACTATTCGTTTCATGAACAAGCAGTCTACGTGTTGCACAGTGCAAGTGAGACATTACTCACTAGTGCACAATATTATTTCAAATGATATAGTTTGACTGAAGTAATAAATTCAGTAAGTTGTGGAGTTTTGTAACATTGTCGATAACAACCACATTTGTATATTGGGAATGGATGCTTCAGTCACCCTGTCAGTGCTCTGAGAACGGAATACCACTGTGAAATATTAAGTAACGTGATGAATTTATGATAGAGTTAAATGAAACCGAATGAAATTAAAACCTGAATTCAGTAGTAACACTGGAGACTGTTCAGGAATTATTCAGCATGATTTTTTGCAGACTGATGATTCAAAAGTTTGTTGTACACGAGTTTCTCTATCAAATCACTCAGTGAATTGGATATCGTTAATAAACTTATCCCAGTTTCTGATAAGGTTTTCAACATTCAGGTCATTCGTACATTTCGACTAGTGTTTATTATGCTTGTATCAGTTCTATTTGTTCACGAATTTTCAAGTGTCTACGAAGATGATTTCGTTCTTCCCCACATATTCTCTCATACTTTTGTATTTTGTTATGGCTCCCATTGAATGATGGGAATAGTATGCGTCAGAAATAATAGGAGAAATCTCATTGATGAGCCAACAACTGCCATAGAAATTTTTGAAATTACACAGCAGTCATATTATTTACCACAAAAATAATGCCGATTCTCCTGATTTTATAAGGGGTAAAGCAAAACTGATACTTACCATAATCCAAAGTAGTATTGGGACGGCGTAAAAGTTTGTTCGAATTTTTTCCACTAATGCAACTAGGAGTAATAGAATGGCAACGGCTGATCTAAAATGAATTCGGAAACATTCAAAACTCCTTCTCGCCGGCAAATAATTGAAATTACTCATCACATAATATCTCCAGCAGAAATCGTAGCAATGCCATCTGATAGTCGGTAAATGGAACGTTCTACATGCAATCCATACCTTATAAGATAAATCCTTAATTTTGGTCGTCGATATCACTGTCGAATTTGTTCAGTGTTATATAGCACATTTATGTCATCACAAACATTATATTTGAAAGAGAACATAATGATTCTCTATTTTCTTTACACGCACGGATGATTGTATTAGCATGAAGATCTGATGAAGTTTGGTAAAACCCATCTTCCTGTATTTATGAATTACATACATGCATACATATTTCAAATCCTGATTTATGGTATTCAACACAAATTTACTCTCATGACAAAAGCTGTTTGACCAGCATACGTCAGAGTCTATTTAAAATCAAATAATAAGTTTATGATAAAATATACATAAACATCGTCCACATTTCAAACAACATTATTGGGTGTGACTTAAATAAACTAACTGTATAGTCGAACACATTTTATGAGGAGTAATTAGGAAGTCTTCGGAGTTGGTGATGAAATGCCCAACAACCAAGAAAGTTTTCCAGGTATTCAATTCCTAATCAACTTACTACTTAACCTTGTTTAGTTTAAGAGCTAGTAGTAAGCGTGGTACAAAAGTATGTTTTGTACGAGGCTACCAATTTCATTCTTTAGAAACAACAAGAATGCTTCGGAAATTTCAGGGTCTCAAACTTGAAGTCTAATATTTCAGTAGGAATATAAGGAACGAAGGAAACAGTGACTCCACAGCAGTAAACAATACATGAGTAAAACAGAGAAGTTACTTATTTATTATCTGTTCAGATATTTTGACATAACTAATTAAAATATCGTTGTTTTTAAATTATTTTTGCTCTCTTAAAGCTTGATTCTACACAGTATTGTGGTGCGAGTATGGAATTCGCAGCATGTGATGTCGATAGCCCAAATTTATCAGGCCGACCACTGATTTCAAGTGTATGTTAGCCATGGATCGAGCCCCGGTCTATGTGCATGATCGAAGAGCGTTCTAACCAACATGTCAACAGCGCATAAGTTGACATAGCCGTTGTTGTATTATTTATTCCTAACAGTATTATTTCTAAATTGGCGTGAAGGCCAACTTATTTTTTAGAGGTTCTTTCAAGCAAAGTAATCGAATAATATATTCCATGAAATCCAGTGAAATGAAGATTTTGTGAATCCATTTCCTCGCGCTTGCTTATCTGAATGACGGAAGTTATCGGCATTTAACAGACTGAGTAAATAGAGAATGATAATATACTATAAATGAATTACACCTGTCATCTATTATAGAAATAATTAATTCAATGAATAAATAATAATATTCAATGGATAACTAACATCATAATATACAGCAGATAGACGCGTTCCATGAAAAACCTCGGAATAACTGGCCTGCAAAGCAAGATAAGATTTTATTATTTCCTTTAATCCAACCTTACACAGCAGTAAACAAAACGACGACACCAACAGTGACTAACACCATAAGCGTTACATTGATTAGGAACTAAGAATAAATTAGCTTATTCAACAAATCTTGCTGATCTTACCGAAAGATAGTTGGTGAAAATGTGCTTTTGTGTTCCAATACTCTTAATCTTCGGAATCGCATGAGGTGCAGTGTAACCTATCATCGCGAATTGCATTGAAATCTGTGAATAAAATTTAAGGTGACAACACAATGAAAACAATCTTATAATATGCGAGTAGTGTTGACGAACTCAAGGCTCGTAAGCTTAAATTTTAAAATATTTAAAACACTATTATTCCTAAGTGAACCTGATCATATTTCTGAAATAATTTTTCTCAGAACTGTGAATTGGTAGTTTGATTAAATTCGTTATTTAAGCTTGTTTGTAGATTTCGACAAAGAGAAATTTATCATGATGTGAAGGAATATACCTAAATAATCTGTGAAACCTGAACAAAACGTCAAAGATATTTTGGAAACACGATAGTATTCATGGCAAACTAACACAACTAAATGAATTTTCTAAAAGAGTGAGTTAATTTCCATTTGGTAGAATATGATGTTTGAAAAAGTAAGGCTTTATATTATGACTCGTTGCTACAAGATCGGAGATCTGAAATATGAACACCTGTCACCTGGATAATGAGTCACTTAAGAGTGAGTTGAGATGCCATCCAGCCATTACAGAGATTGGCTTCATTCATACAACTGACTAAAAATCACTAAAACATTATTTCTGTTTTCTTCCTAACTAAAGTGTTGATTGTGTAACTGTAATAAATTGACTCGATAAAAGTATGAGAAGAATTTTTGATTCTGCTAAATACGAGTTCCTTAGTATCACCAAACGACTGCTTCAACAATCTGGGAGAGACCGTTCGCCATCTATCAACAATCAAAAATGAGTAAGTTCAGTCAGAGTGTGCTTGTAGCAAAGAACGTTTGGGTGGGGCGGGAAGGTGAGTTTCTCCTCGAATGACAGCGGATTTGCAAAGGTGACTGAAAACAGTTGAAGTCATCTTACCAAAAAGACCAATAACGAGACATTGTATACACTGCGGACATGAAAGTGATGCTGTCAATTCGTTCACTACTGTCAGTCAACAGATAACAAACGGGAAGTTCAAGGCAATTGTTGAGGCATGTTACATTAGAATTTATAAAGCAGGTCTGTATGTAGGGAAGGCGATGGTAGTTACGCTTATCAACCATGGTGAAATGTTTTACTTATTAACCATTATTATTATTATTTATACATTATTTTATTCAACCTCTTCTTATTATCATTCCTGATTCATTTAAAAATATCTTTATCAGTAGCATTATCTGGACTGGTTTTAACATTATCATTATTATTATTACTAATATAATCATTACCGATATCATTCAGTTTCCAATTCTTGATATACTCAAGTTCTTTCTCTGATCACCTATTGTTCATTTGTATGATGTAGCTGAGTTGTTAGTGATTATCAGCCTAATTTCAATCTTTGAAACTCACTTCCACTTATCTATATGAACATGACCTGTAGGACAACCAAACCTTTGTTTTCGCATGACTGGTTCAATGAAGTTCAATCACATTTCAGTCTTAGATCTCCCAATGTAATTCTGATAGTGTAAATGTCTCCGTGTGTAGAATATTTAAATGAAGAGTTCTGCTGACAACTGATGGAGTCGACAGATCCCAGCTTATCAACCTTTGTGGCTTGTCTTATATGGAATAAAACCTGTTAGCTGCGGTCAACAATAAACAATAATCGATAACGTCGATTCATTCATATTCAAGTAAGCTCAAGAATAAATTGATTCAAACATAACTAGCAGAGAGAACATGACAAGAGTTCACTCACCTGAAATAACTCCTGCATTCTGATGTATGCGTCTGCGAAAACATTGTTTAATATATATATATATATAATTTGACTTTGTTCACGTTTAATGAAATCAACGCATACAAAGTGATCGAATTCTCTTTTGAATCTCAACGTCTTTCATGAATTTTAAATACACATTAAATTGTCGTTATGGATCACAACATCATAGCCAGCAAGTTTAATTATTGGCGAATTTTTTCAAACAAGTACAGACAATCGATAGCTCAAAGGTTTACAGAGTACAAAGATAACTTATTTGTATGTCTCGTATATTCGGATTTCGTAATTCAACCAAAAATTGGTGTGAAAAATAAAATTGTAGACTTCTTTGAAGAAATCTGTTACGATCATTTGTAATCAACTTTCCCACTGATGAAACCGAACGTCTGAGTTATGCGTAAAATTGAGATCACAGGATTTTTATTAAATACGATGCTATTTAACATTATTTTAATAGATGGAATATAGGAAGGTCACAATGTGAAGTGTCTGTATTGTGTATCCTCAAATGCCCTTCCAGTCTGAGGCAATGTTGAAAAACGCACGACGCTGTGTCAGGTAATTCCGGTTGCAGAATAAACAACACGCAACTGTTCAGGTCAAGAATAAATGGATTAGACTACAAAATATGCGACAGAGAATGCATCAGTATGAAGCAACATGTAGCAAACACATCCTGTGAGATGATTTTATTGGAACACAATAGTTACACGAGGGAAGTAACGACATAGTAAAGAAATATATCTCGTCATTATTGCTGTTAATCAGACGCATAGTGGTACTCTAAGTGAAAAGTTGATAAGGAATTGATAAGAAAGAAGTCAATAACAACAACCATGCAACAGAAAAAGAAATCATGTTTCTCAAGGAAAAACCATCATGTGCATACATCTGGGTAAATTTAATGGAAAAATTCTTCCTCACTGTTTGATTCTCTACAGTCAATATTCGTCTCAATCTTCAATCACGGAATATTTAATTGAATCGACCTGTCCACGACACAACGGTGTCTAAGCTTTGTTTGGCGGAATAAATATCAAGTAAACTGACATACTTCATGTCTCAATGACGCGTTAATTTCTTCGTTTATGTAGATCGAATGAGAACAAAATTTCAATTGGGTTAATTTGGAATCTGGTGAATTTCATGATTGAGCTTAATAATTCCTAACGAAAACGATCAGTCAAAATTCATACGTGTTTAGGGAAACTCGGATGCCAATAAAGTAAGCAGTTAAGATATCTGATTCAGTTTGCTCAGCTGATATTTCACTGACTATTGCATTTATCATTATACGATGAAAACCGTAGGTCGCGGAACATTTCAGAATGGTGTGGGGATTTTATCCTATTTCATAAACATAGTGTGCAAATCTTTACAACTTAAATTATTGTGATTCACAGTAATTCTCCCATTGGACAATTAATTTCAAATCCCAGCAACGATAGCTGAAACCACAAGGAGGTTTGATATAGTACAAAAGACGATGAACCCCATTTCACCTAATGTCAGTAGTTTCAAAGCAATCACGACAACTATAACAGTAGCCGGAACCGTGACAGCCAACAATATCATAGCGCATTTCCACTCAATAGCTTGGTAGCAGTGGCTAAGACCACAGACCATGATATGACCTGCATCAAGAGAACAATAATAATAATGACTATCTGATAAATGAAGACATAGTAAGCAAATTAAATAAATTTCAATAGCAATACTTCCAACTTTCATCGTGACAGGTGGTCGGTGTTACCATTGTCATTCCAAAAAATGCAGAAAATGACAACTCTTCTCACTTACAAGCAGTCTGTGTGTTTCAATATTAATCCGTATGTGAAAGCATAGTGAAGCATGAGGTTACGTATGCTGTGGAATTGTGGAATAAAATCGGTTAGCCCTGTGTGCTGGGAAAGGAAGCTAGAATTGACCTATCATTGAATCAAGAACGAAATAACGGTGGAAATACTGAAATAGCTGATGAATTTATGATGAATTCATCCAAAGGCGTGTATAGTTAGAATCTGAAATGAGCAGGTGGGTTTTCTGCATTTTCTCTAAATCCCCTTATGAAAGTGTTGTCACTGCAAGATGTCTAGAAAATAGTCATTTTTATTTGGCGCTTCCTAGTGAATCACTTTTTTCTACTATGCGTGTCTCTGCATAAAAATCGTTCAGTATATCAGATGCCGTTGAACACTGATTCCACTTGTGAATGTTGAAGTCATACGTACATTTAAATTCACGTTTATTATGCTCAAATCAGCCTTACGACATTACGAATTGAAAAGTATCTATTGAGATCGTTTCCTTTCCCTACCATATCTTTTCGCAGACTTTTCGTTATAACAAAAGCGAAATTATTGTTATGATGCTCACTAGTTGGTTGTTGACAACTACAGTGGTCATTTTATTTTCCACACAAAATTCGTACCACTTCTCATGGATTCATAAAGAATAACGTAATACTGATACTAATTATAGTCCAAAATAGTAAACGAACAGTGAAGAAACTTGATCGAATTTTCTTCAAAAATGTCAGTAGAAGTAATAGAATACCAACGACTGACCTAAGGTGAATTCACAAACACCACGGATTCATTCACCAACCTTAAACGCAGGCTTCACACCGTAAATTTCACTCATCACTTCACCTGCTGACATCAATTTTTGGAAGCCAAATGAAGGATTAGTTGAGATACATTCATGAACTTTATCGTTGCTCAAAGTTCGTGAAACAACCGCGAATGTCCCAACAATGAATGTTCACTCCGATCTACATTAAAAATTCATGCATGCTGTCTGAATTCGCCTGCTATATTATCCATTATTGAAACACTCCGGGCAACAAACAATAAGAGTGTCAAAATGTTGTTTCATGTGAAAGAAATTGAAACTTTAGGGCACACTCTAAAATACTCTGGAAATATCTTAAATGCTGTACTGGACAAATTGTTTTGAAAATCCCTCCTGGATAACCTATTAATAAAATGCACTCTTGTTTAGACATTTCATCTAATTTTGTAATTATCGTGTACATCTCCCTTGAACTGTTTGTCAATAATTTGACATCTGCATACCACACGTTGAATTTTGGCCTTTACTATTTGCCTTTCTCCTAATTCAATCTTCAATTGTAATAGTTTACTTTGTGGCTCTGTGTTCACTGACAATTTGTTGTGTAAAATTATGAGTTTGTTTTGAGGGTCATCGTGACCCGGGAAGCGTTGCTGTGTGACGCTTTTGGATGGAGCTCTTGATCCTACCTCTTTGGTAATATTCTCTTTGATTCTAAGGTAGATTCCTGTGCTGAACTTTGGTTAACTAATTTTGTCTTACTGTAGTAGTTTTGTCTTGAGAAACGTACACTTTCTGTACAGCCACCACACGGCACTGTAGAGGTAATTTTAGGTTTGATGTTATTATTGATTAATAGAACCGATACAATATTTGCAAATACACATGTTTCCCCTGCGTTTGAAACATTTTTGATGTCATCTGTCTCAAGGAAGTTTTGTCAGCTAAAAAGTTGGACAAACAGATCACAAAACAATTAAATAAATTTGGTCAGTTAAAAGGCAAGAACGAGAAATGTCAATAGCTCGTAGAAGTGAATATTTTCTGACTTTTATTAGCGAGAGCATAGGACTCACTTTAGCTCTGTCATGAAGTAATGGTTCGGCGGGATTTGATTGGTTATAGCATCGACCACGAGCTGATATCAGTTAGAGAACCACAGGAAACTCTGGTTGTACTGGACAGCTTTTTGGTCCTCAGTCGCAACTCCTCGCTGTACACATACACAAGGATTCTTACCCAAGACCATCCAGTTACGAAGTGAGCTCGTATGAAACAATCGTGCATTCAAACTAAAGTTAACTATGCCTAAATCAGCCTTATTACATCATTAGTTCACCAGTATCTATTGGGATTGTTTCCTTTCCCCACAATATCTTTTCTCATACCTTTCGTTATAACATAAATGGAAATCATTGTTGTGATACTAAGGTAGATGAAAATGGCATGTGATAGAGATTGGAGGAGCAATCTGATTTACGAGATAACCAGTACCATTGACATTTTTCACTAATACAGTGGTCATTTTATTTTACACACAAAATTCATACCGCTTCTCATGGATTCATAAAGAATAACGTAATACTGATACTAATTATAGTCCAAAATAGTATACGAACATTGAAAAAACTTGATGGAATTTTCTTTACGAATATATGTAGAAGTAATAGAATACCAACGACTTACCTAAGGTGAATTCACAAACGCCATGGATTCAACTAAGTGTACAGACAATTTAGTTGATTAAGATGTATGGCATTTAGTTTCACTATTTTGTTTAGTACCTGCTTAAGCCGTCAGTATGAAATACGACGACTGAAAAAATGTGGAAAATGAACTGAATCAAAGTTGTTCATTCCCCAAAGAACTGGGTGGCGCTAAAAATAGAGAAACGTAAAAGAATAATTATTTCGTAAGCTGAGGAGACTTGGTAAAACTGGAAAAATATGTGTCTACTTCGTGTTTGCGCAGCAAAAATGGATGTTTGTTATTGAAGTCGGTCTTTTTCTAAAACTTTTGGTTAGCAGAAGTGCCTTGTGATTAACAAGACGACAGCTACAATGGTTGGGTGTGACAAAAAGGGATTTCAGAATTCTTTAAATTGCTGAAAATTTTACTAGTTGTGGCACTTCGTTGTGATTTCAGCTCAGATATTGGTGTTGGGATTCGTCAATGAATTATTGGTGAGGTCATCTTCATGGATACTGATGTACCACCTAAAAACCGTCAAATACGTCGTGGACAAAGTGCAAAGAAATTCTCACTGCATTCAGAGGATCAATCGGCTTGCGCAGGAATTCAACAAACCTGAAAGGTATAATTGTCGCCGCTTTTGTAATGTCATCTTATTATGGGAAATATTTATCTTAAGCCCTTAATCTACTGTGTGTATTCAAATAGTGATCATGTACGAAAAAGATCACCTATTGGATTGTCCGACTCCCTGTGTGTAAACCACAATAATCTCTCCCGTTGTGTGTAGACTAAAAAACCGAATAATGCGGTGAGCGGTCTTTGTAGCATGAAGTTATCAACATCTTATGGTATGGACAGTGTTCAATGGTGCACTGAAATGCACACCTTTACTTGATTTTCAAATAAAACACATCATGATGCAAGCAGAGATAAATAAGTGCATACATATTCGCCAGTCTAGCACAATAGATACATCAATCGTAAGAAAACTATGATATTCGTTCATTTTTGATTCGATATTCAAACAAGCAGACGGGAAAAGGTGACATTGAATATTATGTGCTTAGATTTCAAATTCTTGTGAATTATGAAACACATAACTATTTGTGAACATACATGCTGTATGAGAAATTGACAGATGATCGAAAACGTGTACTATGTCAGACTAAAGTGTTAAGTATATACTTCAAGCCATCTGGAGAAAACCTATTCACGTTAGCTTACTTTGGAGACTTGATTTCATAAATTTCCAAACATTTCCATGATTAACGTTCCTGCACATTTGTTTCCTAACTAATTGTCAAAAAGAACATGCGTGAAGTACTAGAGGTATGTCCAGGTAGTTTCCAAGATTTCATCTGTAGAATACAATGAATGGAGGGACGGATGCGAGATGGTGAATTATAGGGGTAGGAATGCTTATGTTGTACTTAACAGCAATAATTTAAGTTCATCATCTATGTGTGTATAATGATTGCAACGACAATGATCATCACGTTGTTGGTGGCTAACATGTAAGCTTAAGAAGCTAGTAATTGTAATCACTTACATAAATCAGAAAATAACTCGAGCTTACTTCTTATGATTTCGCTCATATACCAATTGCTGTCATGTTAGGCTTCATTAAGATAGAGTTATAACAAGTGTTTCATCATTTATTTCAGCAAATAATTTTGCGCCCATTCCTACATAGGTGCATACCAATAAAATTATCAATAAATGAATAAAGGAAAATGCTTACTGCTTTGTTTATAATGAATGCTACAGCAGAATCAGAAGTGAGGTTTAGTCACGAATTGGTATGAACACTGAACATCTGTTTCGTGATGTGTATTAACTCTTACGCAGTAGCGCTACTACCGGTCAGTTTTACAGCTGAATATTTGTCCTCACACGTAAAAACGTGAATCGGGGACGAAATAGTAGTAGTTCGAATTCGCAGGCCACTTGATTTCTTCCCAGTGGCTGAACAGTCAGGAAGCTTGCCTCATAACCTCCTAGGGGTAGTGGTTGCATAATCTTCGAGTCCTTTACCAGGACAAAACAACTACTCCATACACACTGGTTTCAGTGGCTCTCCAAAATGATAACACTTCGTAAATAAACCCTTACCTACCTTTTTTACATAAAATTTGCTGACTGCAACAGTCAAATTCATTTCAGGTTCATTGCATCAGTCCTTCAGTTGGTGTTGCTTCTTGGCCTCAATCTCGAAAATGCATTCCTGGTGAACTATTTTTTGGCTGCACTGAGCGTACGTGAATCAATTTATTATATGTTTCTATTAAAGTTTGTGGGTTTGATCCATATTACCAGGGACTACAACGAATAAACAAATATTCACACGATAACAGCTCATAATGAAATATACAGTTTATATCAGTGGGTAAAGTGTGAATATTGTGATCATTGTAACCAGTGTTTCAGCATTTGTTAGATGCGCTGAATACTGTTTGTTACATCAAACTCCAAGTATGAATGCTGGTATTATAACTGTTTTCCTAATATACTATTGTGTAATATGTTCGAATACGTCAATCATTTCCTTCGAAAATACGGCATCAAAAACATGTATGCTATATGGATGTGTACACAAGTCGATGGTCTATGGGTGACTCAGACCTACCTTCGAGGATTGCATTCCCCTAAATGTGTTGGATTTAGTGATATCTTGAAAGAATGTCGTGGCCACTTGCTTCGTCATCGGATGCTGACGGAAACCTGCAGGTATTCAGAATATGATGAATAGTAGCTGGATTTCTCTGATAGTTATGAATAAGGAGAATACTAGTAAATGTTAAGCACAATCAGTAGTAGGCATTCATTTAAAACCATATTGTTTCACAAGAGTATCTAGCACACAGCGTGATGAGGTAAATATTTCCCCAGACAGAAAATTATCTTAACTTTGAATACTCCGTTTCAGTAATCGCTGAGTCTACCATTTATCATGATGGTTTTCTGCACTCCACAACTGCTCATTGTAGATGTATGACACTCGGAACTTCTGTAATCTCCTCTCCGTATAACGGTTAATATCTGTTCCCAGTTAAGTTTATGGATTGTCCGATCACAATTCTACACAGCTGAGTGTCTTTGATTTTTGCTTCTTAGTTAGTACTTGCAAGTCAGTTAATGCAGCGACTGAGTGGATGATCAGGTACATTGTGTTTAGTAAGGGTTTTTGATACTACGAGTCACTACCTAGACCAGTAGTCTACACACGACTTGAGCACAAAAATAATACACAAAAGTGCATTTCAACCTGCTAACTGTTTTGCAAATTCTGGGTTTCATTACCATGTTGGTCGATATTATGATTACACACAACTATGAAAAGAAGCATTAGTAGTCTTAATATAACGTTTATTGCTTTAGCTGATACATGTAATTTGGCTAGAAACTAGACATGAAAATTGGTTGGTCAAATATATTTCAGTTTTGCAGAGATTTAGCCATTCAGTAACTAACGTGACATGGTTCAGTTACTTAAACTGATAAGTCATTACTTTCGCACGTGTTGGGTGTAGATTCTATGGTCAAAGATTCATTAGTCAACCTGTCTCTCAACCTACCGATATTAAACTTTAGAAATTTATCTCTCTCTCATCATATTGTGTGGTTGTGTGCAAATGCATGCAGTGCAATCGCTGAGCTTTCCTCTAAATCACTTCACTTCGCGGAGGCAATTGTTCGACATTAAGCGTAATTCTTTTGTTCCGATAGTCTGACTTCTCCTAATCTAATCATATCAAAGTATGAACAATGGTTATGAGCAATAAATTGTGCTCGAAACGTCATCAGTATATATATTACTGTATAACAGTGTGAGATTTTATCAAAATAAATTTTGCCCATAATGGAATTTTACTCTACCACAGTGCTCAGGTTTTATCATTATGTCATTAAAACACATTAAAATTACAAACGGTTCGAAATAATACATGAGATCATGTAGTAACCCGAAAATACGTAGTGTTATGATACTCCCTAAAATTATCCTTTCAGTCGCACCTTAAATTTCAGAAACATAATGACTCACTTGTTGCCAGGATCTAGTGCTTCAGAAGCCTATGAAATGACAAAGAACTTAAGACTTATTTGAAAACTCGAGGCAACACAAGGTTGATAATGCTATTCTGTAGGTGCTGCTGTTTAGTTTGAACGAGGATATCATATATATATATATATATACATGTATATATATGTATATATATATAGCGGGAGAGAGAGAGAGAAAATAACATTGAGCACCGTCAACATAACAATATATGGGATACATGTGGAAAGTATTCACATTAGGTAAAACTGAAACTATTCTACTTTTCAAAGAACCCATCGAACCAACTACTTACTTGATGAAATCTAATATCTACTTGAACCTTGACATGAAGAAAATCACTAAGAGTATTCACAGCATCAGGAAGCTGTTTGTGGTTTACTATAGATGTTAGATAATCATACTTATCAAATAGAGTTAGGATCACAATTTTCACATGAAAAATGCTATTTCCATTCTACATTGCCCACTTAAGAAATAATGGTTATATTTTTTAAGCTATTACATGGTTGGTATTGAAGACATATTAGGTTCTAAATTTTCACTTACCTGCTTAAGCTACTTATCATTTAAAAGTAAGGAAATGATGCTTTTCAGAAATACAAGTCGTACTATACAAGATCGAGCGTGTGACGCGACATCGCGAAATTGATTGATATGAATGAAGTGTAAAGCGTGGATTTCAGAAACCTATCCTCCTAAAACTCGCTGTACAGAAATGATATTTGTGGATACATATATATATATACATATATATATATAAATATCAAAGGTGTGGCTGAAAATAATGAAACCTCTTCTACTTCTGCGAAGAATTAAGCGCCTTCGATTATAGGAACGCCGGTTAATTAACAAATATCCACTGTCTAACTGTATGTGTGTTTAACAGAAGGCTGTAGATCTCAGTGTTGAAGGTGTCATTGAATTTATTTCAAATAGACATGATGTAAATGTAGGTTGGATGTGAATGCTGTCTTTAGATGTTGCCCCACTCTTCACCAATGTATCACTTGTGAAAAGTGTCGAATTCATACTCCAACAAGTACACGAGAAGCAGTTCGATATCGCAATTCCGAGTATCATAATCAAAGAGATGCCTCCAAAATGCACTGTGAATTTACACCTCTCAGATGTCGATAGCCGGAAATGAATTATGAGTGTGTCATCATCATCAAATCATCCATCACTGAAGACTTCACCTTCTGAAATCTCACAGGGTAAATAAAAATCATGAATTGGAAGTAGCAACAGACAGTGACTGTTGTTAATAAGTAAGATAAGTAGACACGTGGTATTGTATTGTTTGAGTAAGCCTACAGGCTTTCTGATATTAAATAATATGAAAATGATCCAGAGATAACTACATCACACATGTGTATTCAAATGTACCAAACTGAACATTCCGACACAGTCGAGATGGTGAATTGGAATGAAGCCAGCGACTTTGCGGAATAATAGTCTGAAAATCAGCCTGGAAAATTCCTTTTTGTTCCATTTGTCTTGCAATGTATATTTAGCATAAATAGCATACAGGAAATACAACGGTCTGTAAAACCCAGATCAGCAGGATGTACTTCATCAGACAGAAAAGCAGACGGAACAAGCAGCAACCTATCGGAAGAGAAAAAAACTAAATAGAAATTTATTTAGAAGATTCATTGTTTTCAAATACTAGATTCCGAGGTCCTCCAAAGCTCCAACATTCCACATAACCAAGGCTTACTCTCATTTCGCACCACAGAAAACTCTAAATAGTAGGCATGACAAGCACATCTGCATATGAGTATCATTACCCTTTACACACAGTAGAAGACCCTGCTGATAATTTATAATTCTCCTTCGGCTCTCCCTCCATATTGCATGGGTTTTAATCAACATGTCTAAGTCGTCAATATGTAATCCGTCTTCATTCGTCTCCATGAAATTCACAGCACCAACAAGTGTCCTGACAGTACACATGAATATTTATTCATATCCGGAGAATTCAGTTGTGCGTGAAATACCTTAATTGTCAAGGTGTGAAGATATTATAGTCGTGTACAGACATCAAGGAGGGCGAATTATCACCTCAAAAATGAATGGAAAATAGATGTCTAAAGCAGTTGTAATCACAGAGGAGAGGAAAAGTGTGTATGTGTGTGTTTATGAAGACTAACAATGACATGTTGAAGGATCTAACTACCGTTGGAAACAAAATTGCTGATACATTTCCACGAGAATGTCATCAGACGAATAATAAGCGAACGGAACTACCACTAACTTTCGAGCTGATTGAGACACTAAAAATAAAAATATAATGCTAATTATGCCATATTACAACAACCTCCATAAACATCTGCACAATTCGAAACTAGTTGGTGTAGTAAGAAACACACCTCCGCTCTGATTGCCGTCACAGTGTGCTCGTGATTGTTAAACGCGGTGACGTTTCTAGCCCTATCCCTGAGTCCCCTACTTTTCCTGTCCTACACCCTTGACAAATGAGGTATAGGCGTGCTTCGGTTGGGTTACAATCCCGAAATACATGCCCGTTCGGCGAGGGTGCTGCAAACTCAATACCTTGTGCTGGCTAACATTATTAAAGTGATTATTGATCCTAGACGAAGCCTGGTCAGATGCATTACAACGCAAACAGATAATGACTCAAATCACTTATTAGTTATAAACAATATTAGGGATTATTTGGAGGGGATATTATTACAAAGTAATTAAAACCTTAGTTTCATTTTACAATAACAATCTGTTTGCATCTCGTTAACTTTGTACTTCAATAATGTATGTTTAATACAGACCTCCGCGGCTAGTTTACGGTCTTCATGATTCTATGACTTCATCATAATATTTGATGCCATTGTCCTTCAAATATGTCATCTGAAAGTCATGATAACTGTTGTCCTGATGTAAAAGAGGTGGTTACCTATCTTACCACATCTATAAAATTGACTGTATTCATTTTTACACTTGAGCATTGAGTTGCATTCAAGCTCATGTAAAGTGAATTTGCAGTGCATATTGAGCCAGAACGAGACAAATTGAAGTCAACTGATGAAAAGTGAAAATATAAGGCGAGTTTATGATGGAAAAAATTTATAACTGAGGAGTCGCAAAATGTTTCAAGCATAAAATGTATCCATCATGAATTCGAATCATGTTATTTATCTAATCGAATTGTCCGTTCACGCACTGTGAGAGGCGATTATTAACTCTATTGATTCCCCTGATTTTGGATACTTAGGCATTTATTTAATAAAGAAAGGACTGTAGTGATATCTGAGATTGTCATACCCGATAATGTGACCTGGCGGACTAATTACAGGTGCAATAACCACCACAACATCAATGTCAACGCACGGTCAATAAGATAGACGATACATTGATGAAAATGTTCACTGAATCAACTGATCCTTGCAACTAGCGTATAATGCTACCATATATATATATATGTATATATTTGTATATATGTATATTTATATATGCATATATGTGTATTAGGATAGACTGAAATCATTCAACAGACTGAATATTGGTCACTGTTTCATTCACGGGAAACAACAACAAAATTGGGTATGTAACGCACCCCTCTCATAATAACAGTGAAACCTACGACCGAAAACTTTAATATTTCCTCTGTTTTGGGTCTATTTGGGACCAAACTGTTAAGTCGCATATAAAGTTGGATCATCGGCTTGATGAAGATTCCTCTGTGATATCTGACTTATGACGATGTGACTCAGCCTTTACAAGGAGAAGCCAAATTTCCTGGACTAGCTGTGACTATGGTAACTGAGGATCTTGAGATATCATGTCACAACGTCATATCTAACACTGAATATTACATTTCAGCACTGATCCGCTGTCATACCTCCAACCCATTTCCCTTCACTTTGTCAGTACCCGTGATCATAGTATGCGGCTTCTTTGTTGTAATACCACATTCTTTTACTTTTTCTCTGAGCTGGAGTTGATGTCAACACTGTATGTTGATGGGCGCGTAGAATCCGTCTCACT